>JALAZF010000065.1:17872500-18472500 GCA_022829125.1 Lathyrus tuberosus | reverse complement strand
GTATTCTTTCCAATAGCTTTCTTAATTTCCAAGCATATTGCAGTGCTTTCAGACCTCTACAAATAACAATTATCTGATGCTCTCTCGCCTCTCATGACAATCTTACCCTTCTCATTTGTTATCAGACATTCAGAATTGATAAAGTTGACCCTGAGACCCTGATCACATAGTTGACTTATGCTTATCAAGTTTGCATCTAAGCCTTCAACAAGTAATACCTCCTCTAGGTTGGGTTGTCCTGTACAGTCCAATTTTCCAACACCCATTACTCTCCCTTTTGATCTATTACCAAAGGTCACATAGTTAATAGAATGAGACTTAACATCTGACAAACATCCCTTGACACTAATCATGTACCTAGAACATGCACTATCAAAGTACCACTTTTCCCTTGCAGAGACTCTGAAAGACTTATGAGCTATGTGTTCTTCCACAGTATTCTTGGGAGTCCACACCTTCTTTACTCCTACCCAATCCTATTCCCTACTAGACTGTAACCCAGTTTTGGGGTAGCCATATAATCTGTAGCAGAAGGGTTTTATATGGCCAAACCTTCAACAATAGTGACATCTCAATCTTTGATTCTTTCTTCTTGTGAAATTCTTCTGATGTCTGTGAGGATGTTGCAACATGTTATTTGGCGTCTTCAATTCTTTCTTAGATTGAGCAAGTGTCACTTCAGGCCATTTTCCTTTGTTTGTCTCACTTGAACTTTCAAACCCAAGACCATTAACATTTCCAACATCTCTCCCTGACTTAAGAATCTCATCAAGCACATCAGAGCTACTATTGAGCATTCTGACAGTCTTAATCACATTGTCCAATTTTGAATTCAGTACAACCACTTCACTTTTCAGATCAGAGATAATAGATAAATGTTCTACCTTTTCAGCTTTTAGATGAGCAATAACTCTCTTTTGTTCTTCTCTCTGCTGACATACTTCTTCACTTTTAATGCATAACTTCTTATAGGAAGCAGCCAGCTCTTCAAAAGTAAGTTCTTCACTGACTGAATCTTCATCAGACTCACACACACCTGTTAATGCTGTAACCAGCTTTTCAGACTTCTCATCAGTTTCAGTTTCAGAGTCATCTTCTGACCATGAAACTGATAACCCCTTCTTTTGCCTCTTGAGATAAGTGGGACATTCAGATTTTATGTGCCCAAAAGCTTCACACTCATGACACTGAGCTCCTTTCCCTTGGTTGAAATTTTCTTCAGTTCTGGAATTTCTCCCAGCATTCTGGTTTTTGCTGATGTCTAATGACTTGTCCCAAACATTTGATCTTGACTTCCAATCCATCTTCTGAACACTTTGTTGAATTATTTGCCAAGTAACACCAGGTCTTCTGAAAGGCCTTCATCTCTGTCCAGATTACTTTCATCTTCTGAGTCACCTGCCTTTGACACAAAAGCTATACTTTTCTTCTTTTCAGACTTTTCACTGATCCCCAATTCGAATGTTTGAAGTGATCCCACAAGTTCATCCACTTTCATCTTATCTATGTCCTGAGCTTCCTCTATAGCAGTCACTTTCATGTCAAATCTCTTTGGTAGAGATCTGAGGATTTTTCTGACCAGTTTGTTATCAGACATCTTTTCACCTAGGGCACTTGATGCATTAGCTATCTCAATAATGTTCGCGTGAAAATCATGAATGCTCTCATCTTCCTTCATCTTCAAATTCTCAAACTTGGTAGTGAGAAGCTAAAGTTTTGACATCTTCACCTTTGAAGTTCCTTCATGAGCAACCTTCAAGACCTGCCAAGCCTCTTTTGCAATGGTGCAATGTTCAATCAACCTGAAAATATTTTTGTTAACACCATTAAACAAGGCATTCATGGCTTTGGAATTTTCCAAAGACCCTTTGTAGTCTGCATCATCCCAGTCTTCCTCTTCCTTCACCACATCAGTAGGATTACCTTCTCCATCTCTAACCTTTGGGGGTTCCCATCCTTTGATAATAGCTTTCCATGCTTGATCATCCATGGATTTGATGAATGCTATCATCCTTGGTTTCCAATAGTCATAGTTGGAACCATTAAGCAGAGGTGGTTTGTTCAAAAATCCTTCATCCTTGTCCATTGCACCAGAAAGTACCTTCCCTGAATCTCACCCAGAAACAAACTAGGGTGCAAGCTCTTGATGCCAATTGAAATTTTGGCACAGATATCAGTTGTCCTACACAGATGTTGAGACACGGATATCCAACACAATGAACAAGATAAGAATAAAAATAACAGTGCAGAAAGTAAAGAACACAATGATATGTTTACCCAGTTCGGATCAACAATCCTACTCTGGGGGCTACCAAGCCAGGGACGAAATCAATATACGATAGTATCAATTCACAGATCATACAGAAACCACACCCGGTTACAATCCGCTCACTTAATCACTACCCTTCTTATGACTTCTACCTAAGACTCGCCTAGGTATGAGGCCCTCCTCAAATCCCTCTTCAATCACACACCGTGACTGGTTCCTTTCAACACACGTAACAAAACGAAAGACACACTTTCAAAGACACACAATTCTCAATACTTCAAAGCTTATGAGAACTGACACACAAGAAACTAAATGCTTAAAAGCTTATGAGTAACTGACAGAACTTACAACACAAAACCAGTCCTTATACTGTTATCAAAATGATACCAGTTAGGCTCACAATTCACAATCAAAAGCCCTAACAAAAACACACGCAAGTTTCACACCTAAACTAGGTTTACACCAGTCAATATATAGCATTAAAATTGGACTGGGTTGGGCTTCAAAACGCAGATGAGAGACTGCACATAATTCTGCAAAATAACCTCCAAGAAAATAGGTCTTTAATCTAAAGTTTCCTAATATGTCTCCATATTTAGAAAGTAGTGAAAATCCAAAAACCAACACACAAACTCAACTCAATTAACCTGGATGGCACATAGGATAACTAAATATTCACAGAATATTCAGAACCAAATAACAACAACAGAATCTTCCTTTTAAACCAAAACAGACACTATGTCCTATGATCCAGGATGGGACATCTTTATCCGACATGTTGAAAGCAGAAAATTAGAACATCTTGTTTCAACATCTTGCTGCTAGAATAGTTTTAGAAAAAATAAATGCCAACCACATAATCAAAGAAATAACAAAACTTAAGAGATTGCAACCAATCCTAAGGCCTTTGTCCAGGAAGTTTAGTACTATCCAAATGCAATTAATTCAGGCCAGACAGGATCTTATCACTGCTCAAGAACGGCTCCAACAAAATCCTTTTGACAATTTGGCTATAGAAAAAGTGAAACAGGAAACTGACAAGGTGGTTAATCTTAATCAAGTGGAGGAGGTTATTCTTATGCAAAAAGCTATGATCTCTTGGCTTAAATTGGGTGACAACAACAATGCCTTCTTTCATGCTACTATTAGAGAAAAGAACAAACAAAAAGGGATCTACTATATGTTGTCTCTTGATGGGGAGTTGTTGAGTAACCATGAGGCTATTGAAAAAGAGATAATTGGGTTCTATACAAAGCTGGTGGGAACAAGAGAAAGAGATATGAAAGGGGTTGATATTACTATGGTGAGAAATGGTAAGGTGTTATCTAGAGAGTTGGCCCAGCAACTCATTAAACCTATTGAGCAAAAGGAGATATGGAATGCTTTGATGCAAATTGGAGAAACTAAAAGTCCAGGAATTGATGGCTTTAATTCTCATTTTTTCAAGAAAGCTTGGACTGTTGTGAAGCAGGATGTGCAAGATGCTATCCAGGATTTCTTTACTACAGGTAAGATGTACAAAGCTGTCAACTGTACTCTGGTAACCTTGATCCCAAAGCATCCGGATGCCAAAACCATCAAAGATATGAGGCCAATTTCATGTTGTAGTACAATTTATAAAATGATATCTAAGATTCTGACTTGCAGGCTTGGAGGAGTGATTAGTCATGTTGTGGAAGAATCTCAATCAGCCTTTATCCCTGACAGAAACATTCATGACAATATTTTGCTGGCCCAAGAATTAGTTAAAGGATATGGTAGGAGGAACACATCACCAAGATGCATGGTGCAAATGGATATTCAGAAGGTGTATGATACAATGGAATGGTTGGCTCTGCATCAAATCGTGGTGGAAATGGGATTCCCTAATCTGTTCATAAATTGGATTATGGCTTGTGTCACTTATGTCTCATATAGGTTTTCTTTAAATGGTACTCCAACTGGTATCCTTAAAGCTCAAAGAGGCTTGAGACAAGGAGATCCCATCTCCCCTCTCCTCTTTGTGCTAATTATGGAATATTTGCACAGGATTCTCCAAAGCCTTGGGTCTAATCCTGACTTTAACTTTCACCTTAAATTTGAAAGGCTCAAGATCATAAATCTTTGCTTCGGGGACGACATTCTTATGTTCTTGAGAGGGGATATAGGGTCTTTGAATCTGATGATGAATAAGATGAAAGAATTCACTGCAGCAAGAGGCCTCAATGTTAGTATACCTAAGAGCAAGCTATACTTTGGTGGTGTAAAGACAGAAGAGCAGGTAGCTATGCAAAGGGAGACTGGTTTTGAAATTGGAACCTTACCTGTTAAGTACCTTGGGGTACCTCTTGATAGTAAAAAGCTTACCATAAATAATTGTCAACCCCTTATTGAAAAAATGACTTGCAGATTGAAGCACTGGTCTACGAAATTATAGTCGTATGCAGGGAGACTGCAACTTATTAGCAGTGTGTTGTTTTCAATAGCCAATTATTGGCTTCAAATTTTTCCATTGCCAAAGAAGATCATACACCATATAGAGGGGATGTGCAGAACTTTTTTGTGGACAGGTGACAACAATCCTAGTAAGAAGGCTCCTATATCGTGGGAGCATATTTGTGACCCCAAAAATGAAGGTGGGCTGAATCAGATTGCTTTGGGAGACTGGAACAGGGCAAACCTGGGAAAGCTGTTATGGAATATTGAGGCTAAAAAGGATAAGCTATGGATACAATGGATCCAACATTATTATATGAAACACAAGGGTGCTAGAGATTTCTTTCCTGGTCCGAATTGCTCCTGGACTGTGAAGGCTATATTCAAATATAGAGATTTGATGATGAATTCGGAAGAGTGGAAAAAATTCCAAGAAAATGGGAAGTACAATACAAGAAAAATGTATCATTTGCTTAGAGGCAATAAGCCTAATGTGGATTGGAGGAGAGTTCTTAGAGGGAACCTGACTAGACCTCGTGCTAACTTCACCTTGTGGATGACTTGTAACCAAAGAATGCGCACAAAAGAGCGCTTGCGGAAGATTGGCATTAACACTGATGACTTTTGTATGTTCTGCAACGAAACTGAAACTGGGCAGCACTTGTTCTTTGAGTGCAGCAGTACCAAACAGATTTGGAAAAATGTGTTGAATTGGATGGGTTTTGACCACATTCCGGAGGCTTGGGATGCTGAAATCACTTGGATTGTACAGAACACTAAAGGAAAAAGGTTGTAAGAGGAATTTATTAAAGATGGCCCTGGCTGAGACGGTATACAACATTTGGATGATTAGGAACAAAATCATTTTCCAAGGAGGGTCTAAAGAGGAGCTTCAAAGCCAAAGTATTATAGATGTAGTCCTTAAAAGAGTTGAAAACAATAGAAAGTTAATGATGTACTATAATAGTCTTTAGGTGTATTTGGTGTTTTGGGGTGTTTTGTCAGTTTGGGCCTGGATCGGTTGATCGGCGTGTATTGTATTGGTCTTTTTGGTAATAAAAATTTATTCTTTATTCCAAAAAAAAAAAGTAGTAAATTTGTTTACTGTAAAATATGTGGTTAATAACATAGGTTTTGATGGTTAATAATAATAAAATTAATTCATAGCAAATCTTATATTTATGTTAAAAGAAATTTAAAATGCAAAAATATTTTTTTATAAATATTAATTTTTTATTTAAAAAATAGTGTTCATCGTATTCACCGTATTTATGAATTGTAAATACGGTGTAGATGTAAAGTTTAGTGTCAAAATAGCATTACTCTTGATATCATTATACTTACAATATTCCTAAATGAAAAATGTCATTTTTACACCATTTTTCGACATCAATACCTACACCAACATTTATTGTATTTATATGGTGAATAGTATTTTTTTCATTTTTTTAAATAAAAAATATATACTTTTGTTTTTAAAATTATTTCTAATATTTTTGTTTTTAAAAAGAATTTTGTAACATAAATATAAAATTTGTCATTAACCAATTTTATTATTGCATTAATTATAAAAATATATATTATTAACCACATATTTTACATATAATTTATTAAACGATTTAACTGCTTCATTAAGTAGTAAAATGTATAACATTAACCAAATTTCGACATCAAAATATAAAATATAATAATTAGTATTTACATTACATTAATAAATTTTATTTATTATATTTCAATGTCAGAATTTGGTTAATATTATATATTTTATTGGTTAATGAAGTACTAAATTTAGTTAATAAATTATAAATAAAATAAATAGTTAATAACATATATTTTTATAGTTAATACAATAATGAAGTTGCTTAATTTTATATTTGTGTTATGAAATATATTTAAAATTTATATATTTTTAAAATTAATATATATTTTATTTTTAAAAAATTGAAAAAAAACACTTATCACGATATAAATGCGGAGTACAGGGTATCAAATTTAAGTGTAGAAATTGGTGTCATGATAACATACGGTTCTTAAATTAATGCAACTTTATTTTTCCATAGGCTCTTTTATTTTTATGAAAAACAAGTTATAATTGAGGACAGTTTAGAGAATGCGATTATATTTTTTATTAAGTTTTAGAATATTAAATGAGACTAACTTTTTTTAAAAGGATGTGAAGCAATTTGTTTTGGTCATATATTAGTGTGCATAATTTTTTTTTTACTATTATTTATCAATTTCTTTTAAGTAAATATATGTGGAAAATTGTATATTAGGAGTTATATGATGAAAGTTACAATAATTTTTTATTTTATATGTTTTTAATATATATCATTTTTACCTAAAATTGAGATTTTATAATGATTAATTTATTGAGAATTTATAACTGTAATATCTCTCATTTTCCTTAACTATGATGAGTAGAGATTTTAAGAGAAATAATCCCTCATTTGCCTTAATTATAGTTAGTAGAGATTTTAAGAGAAATATTAAGTTAAGCATGTAAGAATATATCTCTAATCTCATAAGGGAGCATGGTTAGTAATTAAGTTTAATAATGCAAGGGCTATTTGGTAATTTCACCTAGATAGTATATAAGACGTTTAGAAGAAAATTACATTTTCATCTCATTTCATCATTGAAAGGATCTGAAAGTGAGAGAGAGCATAAAGAGTGTGAGAGGGCGAGCAAGAGAGAGAAGGGGGAGAAGCAGAAATTGCATGATTAACTTGAAAAACTTGCTTGCATGTGTAAGAGATTCTTGAATTCTCGAAGAAGAAGTAAGATAAAAGTGATTGAACCATAAGCATCGTCTTCATCCTCTTTTATCTCAAAATTTTCTCCCAAAGAGGTGGGGTTATTTAGGATTTTGAATTAAAGATAGCTCTTAGGAAACTTGCATGTTGGGGCTAGGGATTTAAGTTTATGCTTTGATGCATTTTTATTAATTTCATGATTTGATTATCTGTTAAAACTTGTTTGCGTGTGAATATGTTTGATGTTTATGTGTTGCAATTGATTTCCATGAAATTTAGATTGGGTATGATGGGTTTGGAATGAACTGGTATGGTTGAATCATGCGAAAACGTAGGAAACTCCAAATCCTTGAGCCATTACGTGTTAGCAGTAATGCTCACAGGTTTTTGTATGGGGATGATGTCCTAGGGATTATGGGTCTTAATGCCCATTAAGTTCAGGTCGTAACCATCCCTAACTTCTTCCTTTTTTCATTCCTCTTAATCCTAGCTTGTGAGCTTGATTTGCTTACCTTTTGCCATGCTTGTATACTATGATTTCCAATCGAAAGAATTAGATTAACATGTAAAATCACCTAGGGTAAGTAATAGCACAAGTGACTAATGAACCTTGTTGACTGAGTGATATTTGATTAATGATCAATGGAAAATGACTAAATCATGTGAGTAACCCTAGGGTGATATAAAACATCTAGTATTGAGTTATTCATTATGTAGCCATACTCCGAGTTAGTGAGTACTGTGAACGTTGGTTTTGCAAGAAACCAAGCACGTATATGTAATTAATATTAAGATTCCCTGACATACTAGGATTGTCCTTGAAATCATAAGGGTAATTCATTCATGGAGATAGGTCACACCGTAAATTCGGCCCTGATGAAAAGGTTTAGTAGGAAGTGTTAAGTCCATAAACCTAGGCTCGGGGAGTGCTAGTAGGCAGAGGAACGTTCCACAAGGCTATTCATCTTCTGTATAGGACTGTAGGTAATAGCGAGTGTATTGATATTCACACATTGTATGAGACCAAATAGGTCATAATCCCTTTCTTTCCTTATATATCTGACACGTGAATTTTAACCCTAGTAGAGTATAGTAGTATTATGAACCTTTGACCGAAAGGACTTATGGTTGAGTAGGTCTCTATTGAGATGGTAATATCTCACCCCATTATTGTTGAATATTTTTCAGATGAGCATGTATCAGGCAATGGAAAAGGCAAAATGACTCGGGGAGCATTGAAGACCTTGTTGTTTATGATGGTTGTGTGTTTTGATCTTAGTGTTTTGTTCGGACATGTTATAGACTACATGTTTTTCATGTATTTATGCCATCTATACAATGTCGCATGTACCAGTACCAATATTAATACTCAGAATATGGTAATTCTAGATAATATCGTATTTTGAGTGTTAGAGTTGGTATCAGAACAGGTTGATCCTCAACCAATCATGAAACATCAATAGTTAAATCTTGTCTTCCTTGTATGTGTGAGTTGTCGGCCTGATTTCTACTATTATAGTATTAAGTTATTGAGCTAGAACAACTTGATATCTATATATGTGATATGCAGGGCTATGATTAAGCCACCACTAGGATGCGGAAGACATAGAGGAACTCGTGCTGAAAATATGGGATCCAATCAGGGAGAGGGGAAATAAAGACGGTTGTTGGGAATGAATGATGTACCAGCAAAAGTTCAAGATGAAAATGATGCAGAAGATGCAGGGTGCTCCACAACCTTTGCCTCTTCAACAATGAGTCGGAAACAATAACTTCTGGGACTTTTATCGGATGAATCCACCTGAATTCATTACAAGTCTTAATCCATTATTGGAACATGATTGGCTTACTAGTATGGAGTGGATTTTCCAAGTAAACCCCTATGATTAAGAAGAAAAAACAACCTTCGCCAATCATATGCTGAGAGGACCAACAACGAAGGACAACTCAGAACCTTCCGAAGGATTGGGAACATTTTAAAGCAATATTCATTGATAAGTATTTCTCGGATAGCTTGATAGCTCATACAGAGTTAGAGTTCCAATAGCTTTGACATGGAATTATGCTAGTGGCAGAGTTTGCAGAGAAATTTGAGGGCATGGCGACTTACTTAAGTCAATATTTGTATGCACCAAATGAAAAAATGTAAATCAATCGGTTTAAATTTGGGCTCATGGGAGAGATTGAGCACATCATATCATGTCAGAGATTTGATACTTGTGTGGAGTTATTGTAGCAGTGGTATGTATCCGAGAACAGTCCAAAGAAGATTCAACTAGAAAGAAATCAAGCAAATCAGCATCAGAAAGATTGTAGTAGATTTAACCAAGAACTAAAGCCAAATGGGTCTCCTTCCAAGTGAAAGTAGATTCAGAGTGCAAGGCATGTGCAACTACAACAGTGTAATTATTGTAAGAAAACTTATTTTGTAAGATGACAAGACAATGATAAGAAATGTTACCATTGTCAGGAAATACGCCACATTGCGAGTGATTGTCCTAGGCATAAAACTCAAGGAGCATCAAGAACGGTACCAGTTGGAGCAGGTATAGTTTACACCTTGAACGCCAGAAAAGCCAAGGGTAACAGTGACTTGATATTTGGTATGTGTTATATTCATGGTCAACCTTTCTTCTTTCTGTTTGATTGCGGAGCATCAAACTCGTTTATTTCAACCAAGTGTGTGAAAAGTCTTGGGTTATAAGTGATTCCAGTACCGCCCTCGATGATAGTCACCACCGCTATGAATAGTAATATAGAGACTCAATGAGTGTGTGAGAATTATCCAATCTCGATGAATGAATGTATCTTCTTGATTGATGTGATATGCATACCTTTCAAAATATTGGATGTGGTGTTGGGAATGGATTGACTCTCTTCCAATTCAATGTATGTTAGATGTAAAGAGACGTTCATTTTCATACATGCTGAAGCAGCCACCCTAGATGATGTGATGTCCACACTTTTGGAAGGTATAGTTAGCATGATCAATTGTTTTTATGAGCAAGATAATGCTTTTCTTTTGATTCTCAGTGTAGATTCAGATGAGAAAAAATATACTTCGTTAGCTTCAAGAGTATGTGAACCTCCTAATGTGTTTCCGAAGGATGTCACTTATTTACCTCCCAAGAGAGAAATGGAATTCTCCCTATACTTAGTTTTGGGAGCTGAACTTTTCCATTGCACCGTATTGAATGTCTCCAGTAAAATTAAAGGAATTAAAGGCGCAATTAGAAGAGTTATTAGAGAAGCGCTTCATTTGATCAGGTGTGCCTCCATGGGGTGCTCCAATTTTGTTGGTAAAGAAGAAGGATAGTGGAAGGTGATTGTGCATCGATTATTGATAAATTAATAAAGTTACTATCAAGAATAAGTATCCTCTACCTCGGATTGATGACCTCCTAGATCAATTGAAAGGAGCCAGCATGTTCTCGAAGATTGATCTATGGTCAACGTACCACCAAATTCGAGTGAAGAGTTCTGACACACCGAAGACCGCATTCAGAATCTGGTATAGACATTATGAGTTCTTTGTAATACCTTTTGGAGTAATCAATGTTCCATCTGTTTTCATGGATTACATGAACCGAGTGTTCCAACCGTACATGGACCGGTTTTTTGTGATTTTCATATATGATATCTTAATTAACTCGCGTACTATGCAAGAGCACAAAAAGCATCTAAGGATTGTGCTTTCAGTTTTGCAAGAAAAGAAACTCTTTGCAAAATTTATCAAGTGTGAGTTCTGGATTTAGGAGGTGAAATTCCTTGGGCTTGTGATTTCTCAAGGAGGTGTGCTGGTAGACCCTTCAAAAGTGGAACCAGTGATAAATTGGGAAATGCCCAAAAATGCCTCAGAAGTTAGAATTTTTTTGGGATTAGTTGGTTATTATCAAAGGTTCACTATGGGATGTTCTCAATTACCATTGCCTTTGACTAGACTCACTCACAAGGAAGTTCCATTATGTTGGAATTCAGAGTACGAGCGAAGTTTCAGGAAGTTAAAAAGTTGACAATCGTTCTAATCATTCTTGGTCCTACTCAAAAGTATGAAGTCTTCTATGACGTTTAAAAGATGGGTTTAGGATGTGATCTAAAGCATAATGGCCAAGTAGTAGTGTATGTCTCCCGTCAGCATAAGATTCATGAGGAGAATTACCCGACGTATGACATGGAATTAGTTGCAATTATCAGGGGTTTTGGTTGATGTTCATTTTGTAACTATGAGAGTGCAACCTAAGAGGGGTGAACTAGGTTTTCTATATTTTCTTGTTTTAAGTAATGATTCTTCCTTTTTTTTTTAATTAAGTGTTCTGGACTAGGCCGGGGTCTGCTCCTCAATCGAGCAGGCCCAACCCACACTTCCTGGGGTGGACCAACAAAGGCCTCTTATCACAACCAACGTCGAGCATAGGCCTCCCTCAACTATGTCGGGCACATGCAACACCTCTGCGGTGTTCGGGCGCACGCGGCATAGAGCGTCGGGCAGAGGCGCTAAGTCTCTCTGAGCTCGCCCCTCCTCGACATGCAAGGACATCTCCTTCTGCACATAAGTCCTCCCCGCGAGGACACGTCTCTCCCCGACACGCAAGACTCCTCCCCGGGAGGACACGTTCTCACGTAACTGCCCACTCCCGATGGAATCGGTCTGCCCTAATTTCGGAGATCTAGGAGCGGTTACCCCAGGGCGAAGACCACGTACTGGTCTTCACTACGCCACGTAAGCCCCGGCAGTTGCTTGGATTGGGCCTGGCAATCCAGCCCAGTGCTAGTGACTGTTGGCCCCGTGCTGGGGGCTCTCCATAAATACCCTCTCACTTGAGAGGGCCAGGTTACACACACTTTCTTACTCTAACCTTGTACTTGCTGTACTTGTGACCCTTGCCTAACTTGAGCATCGGAGTACCTTGCAGGTACACCCCCCGGTCGTCTTTCAACCTCACCGGAGCTGAAGTCCAGACAACGTTGTTGGCCACCAGGTACGATCAGTGGCGCCGTCTGTGGGAACCCTTTGCTTCCCCGTTTTTCCTTCGATAAACCAAAGCAATCCTCTCATTCATCACCAGCATGGCCAATCCATCCGCTCACAAAGCTCTGGACACCGTCCTCGCACAACTCGAGAACGGAAACCACCACGAGGACGCTGCTATCCTCAACGGAGATGAAGGCGACGTAAGAGACGGGCAGACCGCCTCCCCGGACTCCCAAGACGTGGCTGACAATGCCGCCCGCCAAGACGATCAGCAAGCCATTTTTCAGCCAGTTGTTCCTCCGCCCAATGCAGATTCGAGCACCGTGGCCCTTTTTGCCTTAATCAATCAGACCAACCAGCTGATCGCACACTAGAATACCAGAATTAAAGCACTGGAGCAAGGGCGGGCACAGAGATCTTCCCCGCGAAGACATCGTCATCCAGCGTCACCTCGTCGTTCTCCTTCCCCATGAAAGACCCCTTCCGACGAATCTCGAACCCCCTCCCCGGTGCGCGGAGGCCGCCGGCCACGTCTTGAGCGCCCCCAGCCGACGATCTCCCATAAACGCCCTCGTTCCTCGCCTCGGAAGGAACCCAAGGCCTCCACCACTACCAAGAAGTCCAAACAGACCGAAGAGAGGCCGAGGAACCGTTCGAGGAATTCCCTTCCACGACATCAGCGATCCCCTTCGAGGTCCCCGACAGGAAGTGACGAAGATGACCAGAGGACCCCTCTGTCATGGGAGATCATGAACGCCCCAATTCCTGCGGGCATGGAGAAACCTCCGCAACTGGGGAACTACGACGGCCTGGCTGACCCCGACGACCACGTCGAAAGTTTCGAAGCCATGCTCGACTTCAGAAACTTCAGGGGAGCCATTAAGTGCAGGCTTTTCCCCACCACCTTGCGGAAGGGCGCCATGACTTGGTACAAGGGTCTGGCACTCGGGTCGATCACATCCTGGAAGCAACTAAGACAACGCTTCACCAAACACTTTACTGCATCTCGTCGACACCCGAAGACGGAAGCCGCCCTAGAAAGCATCTTCCAGGGGAAGAACGAATCTCTCCGAAACTACATTGAGAGATTCAACAGAGAAGTTGTCGAGGTTCATACGACCGACGACATGAAGAAGTATTTAATCATCCATGGGCTACATTTTAGATCTGACTTTG
The DNA here is from genome assembly GCA_022829125.1 of Lathyrus tuberosus. Lineage (NCBI taxonomy): Eukaryota > Viridiplantae > Streptophyta > Magnoliopsida > Fabales > Fabaceae > Lathyrus > Lathyrus tuberosus. Next base: position 18,458,912 of record JALAZF010000065.1, on the reverse strand, counting down.
ACAAGTCTGTGGGCCTCCGCAGACCCCGCCGTCTGGAGAACCTCCTCCAACGGGCTCAGTCGTACATCGAGCTCGAGGAGTCGAAGGCAACGCAGATCACCCTTGAATCAAGACGCAAAGAAGGCCCACGCGGCCACAAAGAAGAAGACTCCCCTCCCCGACGAGGAGGAGAAAGAAAGAGAGATAATCGCCCCCGTGAACCTCGTGAACCATGTGGACCAGCTGACCGGTTCACTGAATAGACCCCGCTCAACGCTCGCCGCACGCGAATCCTCTCTGAGTGCCAGAACTCAGAATTTGTCAAAGGAGGAGTCCGCTTTCCGAAGCCAACTACCCCCAAATCAAACATTGACAAGTCAAAATACTGTAGGTTCCACCGGAGCCACGGGCATGTCACAGAAGACTGCATCCATCTCAAGGATGCAATTGAAATCCTCATCAAGGAAGGGCACTTGAAGAAATACGCCCAGAAGAATGATACTCCTCATCCCAGCTCCCAGGAAGCCCAAAACGTCGAGGAGACGATGCCCCCGCCCGATGAGAGTCGGCTTCAGGTTGCCCTCAGCGTCACTCGACCCGAGGACTTCTTTGTCCCCGTAATCATTGAGGGCCAAGAAGAGATTCGCAACATGTGGGCGACCTTCCCCCACGAGGACCCCGTCAATGCCCGTAGCACCTGGGAAGGCTTCCCCAAAGTGATGGTCATCTCCGGGGGTGGTCCCGAGAAGTTATCCATCAGATCGATCAAGCGGAAATTTGATGAACTGGAATCTGCAACGTCAGCGAAGACAACCACTCTCGAGAAAGCGCGGGGGAACTTCAACCCTATCACCTTCTACCTCGAGGAACTCCCCGGGGGAGCGCCAAATGCCACTATTCCTCTCCTGGTCAGGGCACAGATGGCGAACTTTGACATTCGAAGGATCCTCGTCGACCAGGGAAGTTCGGTCGACATCATGTATGCCCATCTGTTCGGGACCCTTCAGCTCGACGAGAGACATCTGACCCCGTACGTCGGTTCAGATCTGCAGGGATTCAACGGAACCACCACCGGACCATGGGGTTACGTTGAGTTAATGGTTACATTCGGGGCCGAAGACACTGCCCGACAGGTGAAGATCCATTTCCTGGTGGTCGAATGCTCATCCCTTTACAACTGCATCCTCGAGAGGACCACCCTGGCCGAGCTTACGGTGGTGCCATCAATAGTCCACCTCAAAATGAAGTACTACATGGCCAGGGGACGAGTGATAACGATGCACGGGGACATAGACGCGGCCAGAAGATGCTTCGACGCTGCCATCAAAGGCATGAGTTCCATCGGCACCAAACCCAAGACCGTGGCCAAGCCACCCCCGGACGCCGAACAGGTACCTCTCCCGCGCGTCAACGCGGTCGAACTTGACAGCAGGTTCCCGGGCGAACCCGATGAAGACGGGGCAGAAGACCTCGACCTCCAGATGGAAAACAACAGGCGGCCTCTCCACCCAACGCGCCCCCATCCCCGACGGGGACTTTGAGCTCGTGGTACTCGGGGACGATCCAGACCGTAACGTGAAGATTGGCACCGAAATCCCCGACTTGGCGAAAGAGCAGCTGAAGGCATGTCTAAGGGAGAACGCTGATCTCTTTGCATGGAGCACCTCCGAGATGCCTGGCCTCGACCCCGAGGTGGCTTGCCATCAGCTCGTAGTAGATCTGACCGCTAGGGCCATAGCTCAACGTAGACGTAGGCAGTCTCCCGAAAAAGCGGAGACTGCTGAAAAAGCTGTAAAAGACCTCCTAGAGGCAAATTTTATTTCGGAGGCCAGGTACACGACCTGGCTGTCCAACGTTGTACTTGTTAAAAAGAATAATGGAAAATGGAGGATGTGCGTTGATTATACTGATCTTAACCGGGCTTGCCCGAAAGACTGCTATCCCTTGCCTAACATCGACCAGCTGGTCGACAATTCTGCAGGTTACAAACTACTATCCTTCATGGACGCTTACTCAGGATACAACCAAATTCCCATGGACAAGGTCGACAAACAGAACATGGCTTTCATGACCGCGTCGGGCAACTACTATTACAACGTGATGCCCTTCGGTCTGAAGAACGCCGGTGCGACCTACCAACGGATGATGAATAAGGTTTTCTAGGCTGAAATCGGCGACATGCTCGAGGTCTACATGGACGACATAATCGTCAAATAAGCGAAAGAAGTTGACCATGCCGCACACCTCAAGAAGGTGTTCGACACAGCGAGGAGGTGTCGCATGAGGTTCAATCTCGACAAATGTACCTTCGGCGTTCGAGCAGGTAAGTTCCTCGGCTTTTACCTCACAGAGCGAGGAATTGGAGCTAACCCCGACAAGTGTAGGGCTTTTTCCGATATCCCTACTCCGGACTCAAAGAAGTCGATACAATCATTGGACAGGATGCTCACCGCTCTCTCCCGTTTCGTCGCCAAGTCTGGACAGTACGTACTCCCATTTTTCAAACTTCTTCGACAAAAAGCGGAGTTTGAGTGGAGCGAAGAATGCGAGCAGGCGCTCCTCCACCTAAAACAAGTCTTATCGCAACCCCTAGTCCTCTCATGGCCTGAGAGCGGGGAGACACTTTTCTTGTATCTTGCAATCACGAGTGAAGCAGTCAGCTCCGTCCTCATTCGAGAAACCCCGGACGGGCAGAAGCCAATTTACTTCACGAGCAAAGCCCTCCAAGGCCCCGAGCTCAGGTATCAGCAGATAGAGAAAGTCGCCCTGGCCCTCGTTACCGTGGCCAGGAGGCTACACCACTACTTCCTTGCCCACATTGTCGTCGTAAGGACCGAACAGCCTATAAGGCAACTCCTTGGACGACCGGACATGGCGGGGAGGATGCTCAGGTGGTCGCTCGAACTCGCCAAGTTCGACATCCAATATGAAGGGAGGAAAGCCCTGAAGGCTCAGCTATTAGCCGACTTTATGGCAGAGATGACCGTCCCGGAACCTTCGACCAACGGATCCCAGAAATGGACGATCTATGTCGATGGACCATCCAGCCCGAAGGGAAGCGGGGCGGGCATCATCCTCGAAAACGAGGAAGGCATCTTGATCGAGGTATCCCTCGAACTATCCTTCCCGACATCGAACAACCAAGCGGAATACAAGGCCTTCCTCGCCGGACTTCGGTTAGCCGATGACCTCGGCGCCAAGGAGGTCAAACTCTTCACCGACTCCCAGCTCGTGGCCTCGCAAGTCCGAGGAGAGTACCAGGCCAAGAACGACAACCTCATAGAATACTTGGCCTTGGTGAAAGAAAAGATGAAAAAGTTCACCTCCGCAGAAGTAACTCACATCCCCCGCAAGAACAATGCCCGAACAGATGTCTTGTCCAAATTGGCAAGCACAAAGAAGAAAGGCGGGAACAAATCCGTCATACAAGAAGTACTTTCCCGGTCGAGCATCGACAAACCCACTCCAGTGACGGACGTAAATGCCATTGGTGATAGTAATTGCTGGATAACCCTCGTGTACGAGTACCTCACGACGGGCAAACTGCCCGAAAATCCCAAGGAAGCCGGAATGGTCAAACAGCGGGCATGCTCGTACACGATAGTCGAGGACAAGCTATACCGGTGAGGGTTCTCTATCCCCCTCCTCAGGTGCATCGAGGAGACCAAGGTCCCCGGCATCCTCTAGGAAATCCACGAAGTAATCAATGCACAACACCTCGGCAGGCGATCGTTAGCCCGTAAGGCGCTTCGAGCAGGGTATTACTGGCCCACCATGCAACAAGACGCCAAGGAACACGTCAAGAAATGCGACAGATGCCAACGACACGGGGACATGCACCTTGCTCCTCCCAACGAGCTCAAAACACTGTCCTCCCCATGGCCATTTGCGTGGTGGGGGATGGATATCCTAGGACCTTCTGTCCAGTGGTCATATCAAAACAAATACCTCATCGTCGGGGTGGACTACTTCACGAAGTGGAATGAGGCCGAAGCATTGGCCAAAATCACGGCCTTCAACATACTGCGTTTTTAGAAAAGGAACATCCTCGCCCGATTCGGCGTGCCTCAAGCTATTGTCACCGACAACGGAACACAGGTCACCGACAAGAACTTCCAAGACTTCGTCTCCAAGCTAGGCACGAAGCAGAACTTCCCGTCGGTCGAGCACCCTCAAACGAACGGACAGGCTGAGGCGACAAACAGAGTAATCCTACGAGGACTGAAATGTCGATTAGGCGAAGCCAAACAACGGTGGGTCGAGGAGCTACACAGCGTCCTCTAGGCCTACCGAACGACCCCACATTCCACGACTAGGGAGACCTCCTTCCGCCTGACCTACGGAACGGAAGCGGTGATCCCCGTGGAAATCAGGGAACCCTCGAGGAGGACAGAAGCCCCCCTCGACGGGGACGCGAATGATGAATCCCTGAGGAAAGAACTCGATTTTGTCGAGGAGACACGTTCGAGTGCTTCTCTCCGAGAAGCTTCACTTAAATAGAAGATAACTTTGCGTTAGAACGACAAAGTCATCAAACGTGATTTTCAGGTAGGCACCCTCGTCCTACGAAGGAACCAGAAAGACTCGCGAAAAGGCAAACTCGCCGCGAACTGGGAGGGCCCGTACCGCGTCCGCGCGAAAATGGGGACAGGAGCCTACTTCCTAGAAAATCTGCACGGGGAAGAACTTGTCGACCATGGAACGCTGAGAAGCTTAAACAATACTACAATTAACCACTGCCCGCGATGCACTAGCATCGCGATTACAGGGACGCACTAAGGTACGAGCGCGAAACCCCTATACAGAACACGATGATCGAAGGCCGCGTTGTGTGTGCACGAGGACTTTTGATCCGACGGGGATACCTCGATCGAGCTTCGTCGTCGTTGTTCCAATTAGGCAGAACACCCAGCTCACGATGGGAAGTTCACGCTACGAAGCTAAGACCTCGACCGAGCTCTTAGCCTCGTTGAAGGTCAGAATACGTCTCCGACCATCCGACCAGCTCTCCACGCGGTCAGGGACTATCAAGGTAGAGCAAATCCCAAAGTCTTTATTACTTAGACAAAAACAAACAGAGTATAGCAAATGCAATAACATCACACACAATCGAAAATATACAAACAGCACACGAGCAGTTAAACAAAAATGCATTGAAGCGGGCAGAAGCCCAGCGTACAAATATTACAAACAAGTGTCAAAAAGCCCCTGGCACGCAGGTCGAGTACAAGTCATTACAAAGAAAAATGGCGCGCAAGCCAGATAAACCGAGATCAAAAGAGAGTGGCACGCAGGCAAAATAAGCAAAACTAAACAGCAATCTCGTCCTCAACCCGGCGTCCATCCTCCTCCTCGTCCTCCTCTGGCAGGTCCAACTTGCCATCGACCACACGAAGGAATGGGCTGATTCTGTCGAGCGCAAGCTGAACACCCAGATTCTCAGCACCGACCTGCTCCACTGCATTCTTAAAGCCTATCTCGAGGGCCTCCAGGATATCTTGCTGAAGTTCCCGAATCTTAGCGATCAGGCTCGCACGGTCGACGAAGCTTTTCTCCTCAGCGGATTCTTTCTCTGCGGGACGGACAGCGGTTTCCAATTCCTCAATCCTGGTCTGAAAGTGATCGCGCTCCTCTTGAGCCGCCTTCAGTGCAGCCTTGGCCCCACTCAGCTCGTGGAGGGCGTTGGCATAGTCCTCGCATTTGGCCTGGGCCTTTTGCAGATCAGTCGCGACCTTGTCCTTGTCCTTCTCGAGGGCAGTATAGTCATCCTTCAGCTTTTGTAACTCGGAGGCAGAGGGGGTCCCATCATTCAATATCAGGGTAGTCTCGAAGATTCACATCATGGCCGCAAGGTCCTCGACAAGCGCCTTTCTCCTGGCCGCACCGTCTATTCCCAGAACTGCCTTCACCTCGGCATCAACAATGACAGGGGGGCTTCCCTCGAAGAAATTCTGCTGGAGGTGACAGGCGGGCATCAGAAACTTCTCCGGTGAGGCAGGGTCCACGAGATCCATGAGGACAGGTCCCTCGGTCCTTGCTTTCTTAGAAGAGGTGCTCTCTGGAGGAGGAGACTGGCTACACTGTGGAGAGGTCGAGCCACTCGTCATCCCAGTCAATGCCGCAGCCTAAATAATATCCAGAACCCGACTCTTGGTTCGCTTAGGTGCCCGTTCAGCGGCCAACTTCAAGATGCGCTCGGTGGCGTTCGACATTTGAGCTGTAAGAGAAAACATGAAAATAGTCAGCGCAAAGAAACAAAACCAAACGGACGCCCGAACAGGACGAGGAGTTCCTGCCTAAGAACCTCTTGGCCTCATCGGGAGACTTGCACTCGAGGAGACCCCGGGTGTTTATGTAACGGGCCGCAGTCACAACCCTTCCTCGAGAGTCAATGAGGTATTTTCCATCCCTACCAACACACTCTTCCCGGTTAAAACGGTTGACATACTCGACTAGCGTGGCATACACTCCTTTGTCCTCCTCCGACAGCTCGCCAGGCTTCACGAGGTAGTCCTCTGTGTCAAACGCAAAGTGCGCATCCTCCCACTCCAGGGGACACTTGGACACAAACCTTTCCTCCCCGGAGCTATCGGGCACAATGTTGTAGAGCGTACCCACAGCTTCGTGCGTCGCAGGCATGGCATAGTAGAACCTATCCTTGAAATTCCTAATCGAATCCGAGTACGCCTGAACAACTTCCTCGATTGTTTGAAAGAGACCCAACTATGGCGTCCATGGTCCGTTGAACGTTGGAGATGGAAGACGCGGAAGAAGAGCGTGAGGGTGGTCCCGATCTTGAGATAGTCACACACGATCTCAAATGCTCGCATGAAGGCAAGCGCGTTAGGGTGAAGCTGGGATGGCGCCAAGTGCAAACGGTTGAAAACCCCTAACTGAAAGTTGTTGAAGGGGAGACGGATACCGAACTCTTTAAAGGCAAACTCATACATAGGGAACCTCAACCCCCGGTAATTCGAACATATGCGGTGGTGTGCCCGAGGTTGAAAAATCGTCCACTTGGCCTCTTCGCCCTCAGGGACGTTCTCGACGAAAGCGAAAGCGTCTGTATCGTCGGCAGCGAAACGCGACTTTATGCGCAGAGGCTCCTCCCCGGCCCATTCAGCGGCCGGGCATACGAGCTCCTCCCCAGGGATCTGAGCGGGTCCATCTACGTCGGGTTCAGTATCTATCTGGAGAATCCCTGGAACCCTCACGACCATTTTTTACCTGAAAAACAGAGGAAATAGGTGAATTCGTTGGCCGTGACCAAATCCACCCTTCCACCGCCAATCAAGTGAAAGGGCAGCGAGAGCAAAGAAAATGCTCAGGGACACGGTGAACTGCCCCTCCCTTCTTCGGGTCTCCAACCCTCCCATATCGTGTCCTCGGGACATTCATCGCATGTCCTTGGGGGTATTCATCGAGTCCTCGGGTATTCATCGGGTCCTCGGGATATTCATCTCAAGCCTCCTCCAATCCTACCGGAACCCTAGGAACGTCCCACCGTTCCCACCCGAAACTCAAGGGATTACCGGGAACTTTATCAGTTCACCGAAAAACCACAAACGGAAAGTAAAACGGAAAAGAAATGGGTCAGAAGCTTACTTGGAACGGTGGTGGAAACTTGAACGAAGCAGAAGATACGGCGACGTACGGCGGTGAATGACGGCGGAGCAGCGACTGGGGTAGAAAGAAGAGAGGGGCGAAAAAGGTGGAAACGTGCAACTAACACGAACTCGGCCCTTTTATAGGCTCCTCACGATACTCGAGGATTTCCTAGGCAATCGATTACGCTACCCTAGCGTAGCCGCCCTAGGCAATGATGAGGGGTGACACGTGGCACACGCTTCCTCAGGCACGTCTTTTCATTCCCCAATACGCCTTTTCGTTCACCTCGATTCAGACTCCTCGTATCACCGCGACATCGCCCATCTGCGACCGATCCAGCGCGAACAAATCTATTTGTTTCTGCCCGGTTTACCAACTGTTCCTCGTTTAGAGTCCATTCCCCGGTTGGACACGTCCTCGACATAGTGCTGACCCTAAAGTCATTACCCTGATACCTCAGAGCAACGACTTGGGGGGCTCCTGTTCTGGACTGGACCGGGGTCTGCTCCTCAATCGTGCAGGCCCAACCCACACGTCCTGGGGTGGCCTAACAAAGGCCTCTTATCACAACCAACGTCGAGCACAGGCCTCCCTCAACTATGTCAGACACATGCAACACCTCTGCGGTGTTCGGGCGCACGCGGCATAGAGCGTCGGGTAGAGGCGCTAAGTCTCTCCGAGCTCGCCCCTCCTCGACACGCAAGGACATCTCCTTCTGCACATAAGTCCTCCCCACGAGGACACGTCTCTCCCCGACACGCAAGACTCCTCCCCGCGAGGACACGTTCTCACGTAACTGCCCACTCCCGATTGAATCGGTCTGCCCTAATTCCGGAGATCTAGGAGCGGTTACCCCAGGGCGAAGACCACGTGCTGGTCTTCACTACGCCATGTAAGCCCTGGCAGTTGCTTGGATTGGACCTGGAAATCCAGCCCAGTGCTAGTGACTGTTGGCCCCGCACTGGGGGCTCTCTATAAATACCCTCTCACTTGAGAGGGCCATGTTACACACACTTTCTTACTCTAAACTTGTACTTTCTTTACTTGTGACCCTTTGCTTACTTGAGCGTCGGAGTACCTTGCAGGTACACCCCCCCCCCCCCCCCCCCCCCCCCGGCGTCTTTCAACCTCACCGGAGCTGAAGTCCAGACAACGTTGTTGGCCACCAGATACTTCCTGATCCAGGTACGATCATTAAGTGTATGGACTTTGAATGAAAGTGCAGAAAAATAAAGTGAAAGAAATTAAAAGACATAAGGATATATCCTAGTTTCCCTTATAAACCAAGAGTACATATATTCCCTTCATACCTTAAAGGAATTTTCACTATGTTAGATCTTTGTACAATTCTCACACCAAGACTTCTCTTACAATCTTCTAACATAAACATTAAATCTATGGTGGACTTTGAATCTACCCAGATTAAAGGATATTTTCCACAAATACTAAACATTATGATGGGCTTTGAATTACACCAATCCAAAGAACCTTTTACAACAAACAATTTATCACCACAAACTTAGTGATTAAGTTACAACACATACACTTTAAATGAATTGAATAAAGTTGATTTTGACTTGATTCCAAGTATGAAAATTTGTTCATCTCTTTCTCAAAATTATAATCCAGACTAATGTACATTAAGTGCTCAGAACATGGTATGAAACTTTTGAATGATTTAAAAGCTATGCACAAAGTTTCATGACTTGATATTTTTTAACACTTAGATAAAATATGTTTGAATGTATGAAAAGATTTATGAAAGAGGTGAATCTAAATTTTTTAAGTGTACATCTTATATACATCATGAACCAGTGTTATGAAAGGATGCATAATTTTGAAAATCAATTCATGAAGCATAGTTATGAAAAGATATACAAGTTTGAAAAATATTTCATGAAGTATTGTAATGTATTAGAAACATTTTGAAAATGAAAAAGTACATTGCTTTAGGTTGGTATTCGAATACCAAATTGTTGTAATCGAATACCACTTCAAAAATGTTTAAAAAATCAAAATTCAAAAATTGGTATTCGAATACCATATATGATATTCGAATACCAGGAAATTTGAATTTTGTTCATCTAGTATTCAAATACCATAAATGGTATTCGGATACCACTCTTTTAAAAGTAAAAAATATGCAATTTTTTAACTGATATTTGGATACCATATATGGTATTTGAATACCATTAAGTCAATTTTGCTTCTATTTGATCAATAATCTAATACCAGTATATGGTATTCGAATACCATTAGCAATTTGGCTAAAATATGACTTTTTAATTAGTGGCTTCATTCATTTGAATGCAATATGTTTAGGAAGATTATAGATTAAGTTTGATACATATTTCTAATGAATTAATGTCATATAATGTGAATTGTAATGTACCTTTAATCATGATGATTTACTTGGTTTTTTACTTTGTTATGTTCATAATTGATAATCCATTGACATCCAACTTTTATTCTTTATCTTCTTTGATAAGCTTTTGTCATCATCAAAACTAAACCAATATAGATGATGAATATCTTCTTCACACATTCATCATTCTTATGGATGGCCAACATTTCAACAATTTTTCTCTTCATCGTCCCCTTGAATAGGATATTTGAACGGGGCGTTCCTCCGGGGATATAGGTAATATATTAGTGCTTCCCCTTATTAGCTTGTTTATCCTTGCCACTAGTCCCTCCTCCACTGGTCATGACATCCACAACTTTCAAGGGGGACTTGCCCTTGGGTGATTCTTTTCTCTATATCTCTTTTACCACCCTTTACATATTCAGACATTCAGTCTCTTTTTATCAATCCTTCAATGGCATCTTTCATTTGGATGCAGTCTTTGTGTTGTAGACGTGGCCCTTGTGAAAGCGGTAGTATTTTGTCTTATCTATTCGAGACGACTCTCTGATGGGAAAGGGGTTTTTGACTCCTCTCTTTTGGAACTTCTTGTTAGCACAATACTGATAAATCTTCTCCCGTGACGCATTCAAAAGAGTGTATTTATTGTACCATTCATGCATTCCACGGTCAGATTCATCTTTTCTCTAGTGAGAGTATTTCCTGGTTGAACTAACAAAATTGGGGTCAACAGCAATCGAGTTGTTGAATCGGCTATTAAGCTTCTCCTCCAAGTTATGAAAGATTCAATCATGTTCAGCAGTTCCTTCACGGTACGAGCTTCCCTTCTTCACAACTTCTACCTGAAGAGGTTATCCTGCAACATGTCATTCTCGAATATCCGACATTTGAGACCTTCCTCTATCCCTTCTACTTCCAGGACCACTTGCGTGAAATGGTCGATGTAAGATCGTAAACTCTCCTTCCTTCCCTGCGTTATCCCACTTAGGGCATCTACTATCACTAGCTTCCTTTTCTGGACTGTGAAATGAACTGCGAATTTCTCACATAGATCGGTTCATGACTCGATGCTCCTGTCCGTTAGAGTATTGAACCACAGTTGGAGGATACTATCAAGTCAGTGCAAATATTTTTTATTTAAAAACTTCATAGCATAGAAGTAATTCAAACGCTCGTTGACGAGTTGCATGTGTTCGTCAAAATCTCCTTTTCTGTTGTACTCGTTCATTATGAAGGTTATTTTTTTCTTCGAAAAGAATAGTGAATAACACTTAGTTTTTGATTGAATTATTATTCATAAACAGATTGACAAAATAAATAAATGACTTTGTTCATCAAACAATATAAGTCAACTCCACTCATATGTAACTAAATTTGACTAAATAAAAAAATAAAGATTTGAGAGATACAGTTATTTTTCTATTTGGTAAATTTTCAATTTCTATATGACCTTTGTTTGTAACTAGTTATTTAAAAAAGTCAATTTATACTTCTTAACTAGTACTTAAATATTTTATAAGGCGATACTTAAATAATGAAAATTTTAGTTACTATTAGTAAATAATATAATATCAATTAAATTAATTTCTTTAAATTTTCAAAGAATATTATATCAATTAAATAAATCTTCTCATAAGTTTTTAATTTGAAATTATGATGCAAAATACTTTATATTTACTTGTCATATTAACATTTTATAAATTCAGAAACTGGAGATTCTATGCAAAATAACAAATGCAATTGGTGTAGTTGAAGAAGAAAGAGCAAAACATAGTGCAAAGTTCACACACATTATTATATTTCAACAAGAGCACACAGATACAGTAGTGGTAGCAGTACACAGACAAACAATAATCATAAACATACATTCATCACATCAATGTTATTGGAAAGCACAAACTCATAAAAGATAAGAAAACCACACAAGTGTTCAAATAGAGATACTGTTGGGAATTCCTTTGAAAGTTAAACCTTCTTCACTTGATCGAACGAGCAAACTGTAGGGCAATTGCACTGGTCCGTAACGGTTTTTCAAACTAGAATCGTTGTTCCTGCTATGGATTTTCCCTTCAATTTCAGCTAGTTTGGTTCCAAACTTTGTGAAGGCTTGTACCGCCCTTGAATCAGATGTCCAATACTTGCTATCCCTCTCGCCGAGGTACACCTCATCAGAAGCATGCCTTGACAATATCTCAATCACGGAGAGATCAATAAGAGTCTGGTATTTTGATGTGATTGTTTTTAAATACGCCTTTTGAGGACTTTTCTCCATCTCGTCGTATTCTGGAGTTCCTTTCTCTGGGATGAGTCTTCTGCTATGAGTTGGACGGTTAAGGATGTATCCTCCGTAAGGATATTGTCCGAAGTTAACAGCTGCGTGAAGAGCAGAAGCAGTCCATATGATAATGGAGCAAGATTGGACCAGGTCTTGAATAGTTTGCATCTTAGGCCACCATGGCTTGTCTTTCAAGTCACCGTGACCCTTTTCTACGGCTTCCTTCCACCAAGGTTGTATTTCAGTGTCCTTTTGCACTGCTTCATCAGTTGGATAATATAACGAGATGTACTCTTGGACCCATGCCTTGATAGCATCCCATATTTCTAGCCCGTCAACAGCATAAGGGTAGTCTTCTATCGCAAGACGAAGTCCGTGGGGGGAAGAAGGATCCTCAACAGCTAACCCTCTGAATCAAGCAAACAATTTGTATTAGATATGGCAAGAATGACATTCAAAATGACAAGAAAGTTTGACTAGATTATTGTTTCCAATATTGACATGGAAAATTACCTCTTAATAAGATCAGCAGGTAATGCTTGATCAGTGAAAACCCAATTCTTGTAAACGGTTGAAGAAATCTCAACGGAATTTGGGCCGGGCAGAAACGTTTGCTCTATAATGCCATCGGCATTGATTAGAGCTTGTCGAGCTTGTCCATTGATATTTATTGTGTCACGGAAGTGAGGATATAAGAGTTTATTAATCGGGTGAAGCACACTTAGATGCCTGTTTGTTGCTATGATGAATGGTTCAATCACCGCATGAGTATTCAACCTGCAACACCGAAATGTTTTTTTGTTAATAATCATGTCATACATTGCATATACTTAAGTTATTTTGCAGATAGGAATTAGCAGAGTTCAATTTCATACCAATGGCTCATGAGTTGATGATAGCATGAGTCATTTACAATCACATGAGCCTTGGCCAATAGCCAAATTGTACTTTCGACACTGCCATCTTCTGCAGGCAAGATTACTTTGCTTTCAGCACCATATTGAACCCCATTTGAGTGTGGCAGACTCAATTCAATGGCTATTGGCTTCAAAGTTCCATCATCTTTCAAGAACAAGATTGTCCTAGTGGCATAAGCCTTTGCTCTTATGTTTATCTTCTCCAGAAACGGCATGAACGCGTCATGGTAATCTAAGACGAATAATCTCTTTCCGTTAAGTGCCTGTTCTACTGTGAGCTCACCGAGGTTCGTCTCTAAATGTTCTTTTGTTATTGTACTAGACTGATCCCCGTATACGACGGTATCAAGAGTACTTTTCAGAGGGAACTCCTGCGATATCAAAGAATAATTCGATGAGATGAAATATATAAATGCTTGGTTCTTACTTGAAGAATTCAATTGGTTCTTACTTGAAGAAGACGAATCACGCAAGGGTTTACACCAGCAACCATCTCTCTCCCAAATTCTTCATCAGTCATCCATGCAGATTTGCTAACTGTTCAAAAAACAATTACTAATGTTGCTTAACGCGATACTAATATACGAATGTGAGGAACATTTTATCTATTGGTAGTGCGATTAAGACGAACAATGTACCTTTGATTACATGAGGTGGCGGAAACTTGAGGGCTTGTTCACCATCGGTGCGCAAGATTTCCTTAAGAGCTGGTAAGGGAGTAATTTGGCTAATTATATCAGTAGGAAGCTTAATCCCACCTTCGTAAAGTCCACGAACATCATCGAAGGCACTGAACTCATCAAAAATCAAAGATTTAAGCAAAGGCATGACAGTTTGGGAAATCGATTTTATTCCATACATAAGAAAGTCCGATGACTTCAAGTGACCAAAGTTTTCATCCCTCGGAACATAAGTCTCACCCCATTTTTCGCTCTTAGGGTCTGTCAAGAATCAAATACCATAAAAAAATCAGAACACCAAAACCATCAATATGTTAGACACATCAAGCTACACAGCCATCGTTATCAAATACATCAGTTATTCAATAAATCTCAAAATATAAAACCAACCTTTTCGGGTTGGTTTTCTACCGCTCCTAACCCTACGAGGATACGGATGGGTGCTAGACCCTCCGAGCACCGGACGAACAAATTTGTCACCGTAATCTGGATTTCCAAGATCATTATAAACATCATAATCATAAATTCTATCATACACCTTGCGTTCACCGGTTCCATCTCCTCTTAGATTCAACAACTCTTCTTTTCTAAAGTGATTCAATGCAGCTGGTGTTTGACTTGGAAGATACGTCTGTAATAATAATAATAATAATAATTTAACATTTTTTTAAACTTTTCAAATTTCAATCACATATTTAACTCTTAATTTAGATTCGAAAAGCTTACATCATTGGTGAAGAAGATCCTGTCCTTTTGGTAACTTCTGAAATTGTAAATCCATGAGTTACAAACAAACTGAACAGATCCACGGTTTGGAATATCCTCAAGAGTTACACTGACAAGGAAGAACTCAGCTGAAGTGTAGTTTCTTATGTAAAAAGCTCCCGGGATTCCAAAATTTGCATCATATTCAAAATAAATACTGAATGCATCTTGTCTTGCTCCCAATGTTGGTAACCGAGGAAGATGACTGCTCAAAAACGCTTCCTTTCCAACTTCTCCTTTTCCGCCAGCTACAAATTTAAATCACACAAAAAAAATTTCCAAAAAATGAAATATAATCAATATGAGACATGATCTAATAATATTCTGTAAGAAAATGACACTTTATGTAAATAATAGTCTATAGTACATTATTATTATTATTATTATTATTATTATTATTATTATTATTATTATTATGTATTTGTCATTTTTTTAAGTTTAATGTAACATATTAATATTATATATTTGTCATTTTTAACATCATGGATATGATGGGGCCAGTTAGATAGCAAGCACATTAAATAATTGTGTGGCCATTCTAAAAGGATTTAATATTTATGTTTATCTTTAGAAATTTGTCCAAATAAATGTCTATAATATATAACATTAAAATGAACTGAAAGACGGCTTATGAACTTTTAGGTGGAACTCTGAATTATTAAGGTTCCTTTCTCTTATAAATAAAATTCAAAAAAACAAAAAAAATAAGATGTTGGATGATCGTTCAAACATGCGACATCTCATCTATTCAAGTTTAAAGGGTGAAATTCAGCACTAAAGTATTTGAAAAAACATCAAAGATCAAGAATGAGTTGAATAGTTGAGGCTTTATTTTTGAAAAGATTATAGAAAACAAACAAACCATCAGTTTTAGTGGCACTGATCAACTGCATAGAGACATTACGGCCTAAGAAGGCAGTGGCAGTGTCAATAACTCCGCCAACAATGCCGGTGACACCGCCGATGATTTTTCCGGGGGCGTCAAGAACACCGCCCTTAGGAATGGAAGTTATGGCGTTGAAGTCCAAGACATTTTTGGGCATCAACACCACAGTTCCCTTGATTTTCTGGCTCTGGTTAGTGTTCAAGATGCCAAACATTTTTGCTCACTCTTATGATATTAAAGAAATGTATTTGATATAGGGAGGTGGAGAAAGAAGATTGGTGTGTGAATTGCTTAATAGGAAGATAAGGTATTTATAGATGAAAAGTATAAAGTATAGAACAGAACTGTTATGTCATTTTTTTTTTAATCAAAATGGAGCTTCACGTGCCAAACGTGATTTGTTCTATACCACATAACCCTCCCTCTCTCTCACTCAAATAAAATTGTCGTGTGTTCTCATTGATTCTTTAAAATATAATTAAGTATAATAATGAAATATTTTTTATTTAATAAAATATTATTTTCAATTGTGGTTAATAAAATATTATTTTTAATATAATAATTTTAAAAATAACTAATATTTTATTGAGAATACAAAATGATGAATAATTTAATATATGAAAAAATAACTAATGGGAAAAATTTTAATATGGCAAAAGAAAATAAACTATTATAATAATTGTAACCATCGATGAGATGGAAATTTTTGGAAGTACTCCAATAATTTAATTGTATGATTGAATTTAATGCTGCCTAACTTTGTTAGCCATAGTGGGTTCTAAATCTAGATAAAAGAAAATAGTTATGTTAGATTTTTGACAATGAATGTAATTTTTTCCGAATTTCTATGACAATCAGTTACGAAATAATTTTATATAGTCGGATAAGGTTTAATTGTTGTTATTGTATATATTTTTTTATTATATTTATATTTTAAATTAATTGTTTTTACATAATATATCTAACAAAAAGCAAAAACAGTTTTAAAAATATAGAATTGATTTTAAAATAATTTTGAAATATTTGATTCTTCTAAATTAGAATTGAGTATGCCTTCAGAATTAATTCTATTTAAAACTACAATTTATAATTTTTGAGTTTAAATATAATTTTAACATTAAAATTTGTTATTTAATTCACTTTTACATAAATAAATTCAGAAGATAAAATTCCACCATAATTTTCATAAGTTACGATAATAAATTTTAATGAATCTTAAGATAAAATCGTGGTTTTTCTAAAAAGTCTAACATAAATCAATTTGTAGTCAACTCATTTTTAACCGACTCACAACTTTCTTTGCGCATAATCAAAGATATTAGGCTCTGTTTGGCAAATATTTTTTTGAGCTTATAGCTTATTAGTCATCAACCATCAGCTATAAGTTATAAGCTATCAGTTATAAGCTATAAACTATCAGCTAACTTATCAGTCAACCGTTATTTTTACCAAACAGAGTCATACTTGTTTGGCTTTTAGTTTTGCTGTAATATTTTCTAACCTATACTTAATCAATTGAACTTTTATTCTAATAAAATACTCTTTTTTTTTAGATTTTATTGATCTTGGAACTAAGACTCTGCTTGACAAGACAGTTTTTGAGCTTATAGCTTATGTCTTATAGCTTATAAGCTCGTATGACAATAAAAGACCTGTTTGGTAACAGTCTTTTCATCACGAGCTTATAGCTTATTTTATTAGCTTATGGCTTATTTTCCAGACGCTATTTTAGATAGCGTTTTAGCTTATGGCTTATAGCCTATCATTTTTTCTTCCATTTTTACCCTTATTATTTTAACTAAAACCCACCATTATCCTTTATAATTTATTATAATTTAAAATAAAATAATAATTATTAAATATCTTTTATGTCATTTTATTTTATCAGATAATTAAACCGCTAATTTTACCAAACACTTCAATTAGCTTATCAGCTATAAGTCATCAGTCATCAGCTATAAATTATAAGTTATCAGTCACCAGCTATCAGTCATACGCTATAAGCTATCAACTAACTTATCAGTCAACCGCTATTTTTATCAAACAGAGCCTAATTTGTTTTTCCTTTTTTGTATCGATTTCTTTTGGTAATATATGGGCTGGTTTATATAAAAATAATAAAATACTTTTTTATAAATATATAAATAAAAAATAGAATTTCTCTTTTTTTTTGGTTTTGGATAAAAGTCCTATTATATTATGGGGAAAGAATCGTGTTCATTTCTTTTTGCCTTTTTAGAATAAATACATTATCGTTTTCTTTAAGATGAAATGTCACTTTAACTTGTTTCAAATATAAAGGAATATTATGTCATTCTTTAACATATAAATTTAGTTTGTGAATAGTGAAATTTATTTTATACTACTAATAAATCATAATTGTACAATCAATAAAAATATTTTATTTTGTTTAAATGTAATTCGAGTTATTTATTTAATTGTAATATGTAATTCAAGTTATTTATTTCATTGTAATATGTTCACAATAAAAATATTTAGATTTAATATATATATATATATATATATATATATATATATATATATATTCAATATGAAAATCTGAATTCGATTTTTTCTCAACTCAATTCAGTTTGTTGGATGATTCCTTCTTCATAGTTCTCCTCCTATGTCGTTGTTGATGATGTCACTACTCGCCCTATCACCTTGATCAAATAAATATATCTTGTTTCAATAGCTTTTGAAAAATATAAAAACTCTAAATATTATTGACAAGATTTATTTCGTGTACACCTTGGATCGAAGCATCCCTAGCTATCGAATATGCACAAGGATTTGGTTAATGTTGTGTAATAGTAAAAGTATAATCTTGTTAAAATTTTGGTCAATTTTAAAAACAGTGTGTCAGTTTGGTGCGCATAAAGTAATTTCATTGTTGGTTATAATGTGGCTAATCGTGCAAAAGATTGGTTAATTCTGAAAACAACCTTTGAACATTTGAAAAACACTCATATTCACTTCATCATCAGCATAGTCAAGAAATGTGCACAATTTTTAATCTTCCTAATATCATGAGAAACCATTCAAAGTATACGTGATTAATCATGCTAAAGATTTGGTAGTTTTTAAAACAAATTGCAAGACTTGGAAAATCACTTATATTCACTTCATTATCAATAAGACCTTTGTAGCATTATTCATGTGCATATAACAAGTTTTCACTTTACTTCTATTTTTACCTTACCTTACTAGTTTATCAGTAATAAAGAATTATTTATTATAAATGAATTGTGATTCTGATAATGTAAAGTAAAAGTACTTCATAAACCTTCATCGCACGCATAATCCATACAAAAAAGCCAATGTTCATATCTATCTATGATATTCATTGCTAAAACGAAAAGCAAAACAAAAGATAAATATGAGAAAAAAAAGAAAAGGAGAAAAACAGGAGGAAAACAAAAATGAAAAGATGCAGAAGACAAAACTTTTTCAAAAGAGGCAATGGTGCTTCTGCAACAAGGAGCATTTACCTACTGCTCTCTACAGCAACTAGTGTGCTTTCTCTTTGAGCAGACAAAAAGCATTCATAACTCTCGCAATGGCTTAAGAACTCCATTCCATGTCAATCTGATATCTAACAATGGTTTGTCCCTTCAAATAAAAAATCTCAAGCTATTACATCCCACTCATTTGTCTCGGCTCTTCTCGTTGAACATCGACAACCCACTCTCCCTTTCCAAACATTTGCCATTTTCTCCATAAAAAGGTCTGTCTTTACCCGAAAAATAGGGTTGAAAATTTAATTGAAAAACTTAAAATTGTCCTTAAAATGTTTTAAATTTAGGTTTAAATAGTCTATTAGTCTATGTAGATTAGTGAGTTTTTGAGTTTAGTCTTTATAATTTATTTTTTTAAATCTGAGTTCTTATATCTTACTTTTTGTGTGTGGGTTAGTCCCTAAAGCTAAAATCCGCATAAAAATCCGCCGATTTTTTTGTAGATTTTTCTGCGGATTTTGGCTTTAGGACTCAGATAAAAAAGATATAGAGACTAAACTCAAAAACTTGTTAATTTACAGGGATCAAAAGTGCATTTAAACCTTAAATTTAAGAGGTCATTTTGATTTTTTAGAGGAAAAACAGATAGCGGGACAAAAACTGCTTCGGGCTGAGAACTGTTTCTCCCTGCTACCTGGTATTTACTATCAAGGATTGAGGTCATAGTCAAATATTGCGGTCATGGTCATAGTCAAATATTGTGGTCATGGTAAAAGATTATGGTTAAGGATTGTGATTGAATAAAGTCACAATTCGTGGACCAAGAAAGAAACACCCATAATTTTGTAACAACTCTCATGGTTTTGTGAAGATAAGCACCTATAAATAGAGGTGCATTTCTCATTCCTAACACAACAACAAAAAACATTGCAACATAACATAAAGAGAAAAATTTAGAGAGAAAGAATATATTGTAGTTTCTCCTGTAAGGTTCCTTTAGTGAGTCACTACAAAAAAACGCATAAATTGTGACGATTTAATTACGACGTTTAGTTAAAACCGCAACAATTTACGACGGGTTATGGCGGGTGCATAATAAAACGGAGGTTTCAACTGCCATTATTTACTTATATTTTTTTAATATCCACATCACTTTAAATGGCACATTTTTTTCTCTCTTCCTTTTTTTTATAATAAAAAATGGGGCTTTTTTTCTCTCTCTTTTTTTTAATATTCACATGTTCTTACTTATTTATTAAATAATAAAAAATTAATCAATAGTAAATAAAAAATATTAATCTTATTCATTATGAATTAAATAGAAAAATAAAATCTAATTTTTTTCATATCTTCATCTCTAGAAACCCAAAAACCGCTTCTTCTTCCTTTCCACGATTCATCTTCCTTTACACCATTTCGATTTCAATTTTTAGCTTTCCGTTTTTCATTTCAAAATAAATCAAGTTTTAACCCCAACAATGATTTGAAGTTCGAATCACATATATTCAACATCGATATCAATATCGAACCCTAACAATCAACCCTAGCGCTTGAACCCCTATTTTTGTTTTGTTCTGTCGCAAATCTCCAATCGCAGTTCGGCAACCGATCGTTCTATTGGTCTGTTCCGCTCCAACGCAAGTCATAGTTTTGCAATCGACCGTTCTGCCGCTTGAAAATATGCAGTTCCACAATCGGCATTTACAAGTAATGTCATGCTTTCTCTTTTCTATGCTAATATGGAAATTTCTTGACAAACATGTAAAGATTTAGAGGAGTTAGGTTTTCTAATATCATGCTTTGTGTAGATCAATTTTCATAAATTTTGTTTGATTTTTTCATATGGTTGATGTTTTTGTTTTTAATTTATGGGTATTCTAAATATGTCTATTATAAATTTGTGTTTATAATTGTATTGGAACATGTTGAATACAAACAGAACATTGGGGATGGACACATGTTCACTTTCAGTTAGATAACTAGAACACAAAAATGGAGAAACTACAATGGAAAACCATGACAAAGTTAACAACTGTGAAAATATGGGGTTATTTTAGGCGTTATTGGTTTGATTATCACTGTTCACCAATTAGATAAAATCAAAATTGAAATAAGTTCAATACAACTCAATATTTTTTGGTATATTTAATATAGATCAATTATTGAAGGTTCACTAAGTTGTTGAGTCCATTCTTGACAAAATGAAAAAGTTTTAGTTTCTGTTACTAGAAAAAAAAAACTAACAAATTTTTAATCTCCATTAAGTTTTAAGCTTATCCATATATATTACTCTGTCAAAGAAAATGTAAAAGAATAAAATAAATAAAAATAGCTTAGAGTTGTGGTCAAAATTCTTGTACTGTATTTGAATACAATATAAAAAGATTGAACTTTGTTTAAGAAGTGTTTTGATTGGAGACAATGACATTAGAATTGCCAATAGTTGTGTCTCTATGTATTTTATGCATAGTTAAAGAAGGTTGCATCAAATAATTTTCTCTAGTCGAGACTACGAGAGGACTCCCATTCTCAAGCTCATTTCCGATGACATTGTAGTGACAGTCCAGAATTGGGCGGAAAGGTGGTTACTTAGCTATGAATATGTAATGCAAGGATTGAATTAAACTATTATTTTATGTCGCATGCAATTTGACAGACAAAGAGTATGTCGTGTTTCACACAACCATCGACACGAGAGAAGGGCATCTGAGGTATATGTTTGTCGAATAATTTTTTAAAGATTATAACCTTTGTTTATTGAGTGTTTAAGATTTATTAGTTTCTAATTGTGTGATTACAGGGTGTTCCACTAGAGTTATGCACAGAAGACAAGAAGGGAATTCTAGCTGAAGTGAAGAGAACCTTCAGAGAAATACTATGGCTATAGATTGCTCAATTTCATTAATTTCTAATGTTGAGGGGTTCAAGGATTACCTGTCAATGGAAATGGATAAGTGCATCCACTAGTAACTTTTAGGTAAGTTATGGTTAAAATTCTTGTACTATATTTGAATACAATAGAAAAGTTTTAATATTCTTGTGGTTTAATTCATTTTAATATTTTCACTATCATTTTTTTTTAAAAAAAAATTATTTTTCAAGTCAATTTTTATTAATTTTTTCTTTCCTGTTCTTATCTCTTCTATGTTCTAGCGTTAATATGTTCATCTAGAATGCTTTTTACTATTATAACCTTTATTTATGGAGTGTTTGAGACTGAATAGTTGCTAATTGTGTGATTACAAGATGTTCAACTAGAGTTATGCAAAGAAGACAAGAAGAGACTTCTAGCATAAGTGATGAGAACCTCCAGAGAAATACTATGGATATAGAATGCTCAATTTCATTAATTTATAATGTTGAGGGGTGCAAGGATTACTTGTCAATGGAAATGGATAAGTGCATCCACTAGTAACTTTTAGGTAAGTTGTGGTTAAAATTCTTGTATTATATTTAAATACAATAGAAAAGTTTTAATATTCTTGTGGTCATAATTCATTTTAATATTTTCACTATCATTTTTTAAATATTTTTTTTTACTTTTCTAGTAATTTTTTATTTAATTTTTACTTTCCAGTTCTGATCTCTTCTAGGTTCTAGTGTTAACTTTTCCATCTAGAACATTTTTGTTGTTCCCAATTTTCACGCATCTTGTTCAATGTTTGACAATTGTGTGTGAAACAGGGTTGTCATTGACAATGTCGTGTACTCCACTGCTACTCTAGTCAAAGTAACATCCATAAGGTATCAATTTGTTTTTCAATTTAATTTTAGAAATTTCAAATTAATAATAATAATAATAATAATAATAATAATAATAATAATAATAATAATAATAATAATAATATCCTATTTAATGAAATTTATAGGATATTAGTGCAAAAAGACAGGGTGGTTTACTTGATGCGATACAAATTCTCGTTGATCTGAACCTTGTAATTAAGAAAGCATATATATCCTCTTACTGAAAATGGTTCATGAAGGGTAAGCTAGTATCCATTTCCATTTTAAAAAATTCATTTTGATTATGTAATTCTTCTGCTAAATTGGATAATGTATTTAGTTGAATATTAATCTCTGGTTTTTCAACGCACAGTTTTCCATTTCGTTGATCAAAATGGAAACAAGCTAATCGAAGAGAGTGTTTTAAAATATATAGAATAAGTGAGATAGTAACTAACAACAAGACATTAGTAATACCTTAAGAAGTGGAATTCTTGTTAATGTTGTTGGTGTCAAACTTAGTTTTTAATTGTATGTTGCAACAGTGGCTTGTGAGTGCTCACAGCGTGAGGACTAATTGCTCGAACGGTCTCATTGTGCTTAAATTAATAGGAATCGATAGAGTTTCTCTTTTGTTAGAGGTTTTTGCGGTACTTACTGATCATCAATGTGATATCGTTAAAGCTAAGGTTTGGACTCACAATGACTACACTGCTTCTTTGTTCTATGTTAAAGAATGTGATTCTGGAACCACTATTGATGATTCTCATATAATTAAAAATATTGAATTTCTTATAATAAGTGTTTTGAAGGTAGACAATGACATTAGAACTGCAAAAAAAATTGTGTCTCAATGTCTCTCATGCATAGTGAAAGAAGGTTGCATCAAATGATGTTCGCTGATCGAGACTACAAGAGGACTCCCATTCTCAAGCTCATTTCCAGTGACACTGTAGTGTCGGTCCAAAATTGGGTGGAAAGGGGTTTTTTTAGTTGTGAATGTTCAGTGGAAGGATTGAATCAGACTATTATTTGATGTTGTATGCAATTTGACAGATATGGAGTATGTCATGTTTCACATATGTAAGGATTGAATCAAAATTTGACAGACACGGAGTATGTCATGTTTCACACATGTAAGGATTGAATCAAACCGAGCTTACTTTGTTATAGTTACTTGTCAACTTCTTTACATGAAATGCAGTATACATGTTTTCTTATTTTATGATCAAAGTTTTGTTTATTTTTATTCAAATTTCAAACAATTAATTATTTTAGGAGTTTTATATAAGACACGGTGATGGTACACCAATTAGTTCGGAACTTGAGCGATAATGCGTAATTCATTGTCTCAAAGCTTCTGCTGAGAGAAAGGCATCTGAGGTATATGTTTGTCAAATCGTTGTTTTATGATTCTAACCTTTGTTTATGGTGTTTCTAAGATTGATTAGTTGCTAATTGTGTGATTACAGGGTGTTCAACTAGAGTTGTGCATAGAAGACAAGAAGGGACTTCTAGTAGAAGTGATGAGAACCTTCAGAGAAAATGGACTTAATATGAGCTGAAATCTTCATCATAGAAACATGATTACAAATGTGTTTTATGTAACATATGTGATTGGAATCCAAGCTGATCCAAAATCATAGTCTGAATGGCAGAAAATCAGGTCAAGCAGCTTAGAAGTGAAGAAGTTACCATTGATATATCATGAGAAGGCAAAAAGAAAGGATCAATCAGGTGGAATTGGTGGTCCAGAGCCTTGTGAGAAAAAAACTGTATAGTTTAGGATTAATTAAATCATGATCTTAAAACAGATGCTTGTGTATGGTAATATGGTAATATTGTTTGCTTAAGAGTAAGTTTGGGTATATATAAAGTTAATAATGATGGAAATTGGTGATAGTTAGTAGTTGTTCTAGTTGGTTGAGAGATGAAAGCAGTACATAATAAAATTGTTGGTTGCTGATAGAAACAAATTTGGTAGAAAATTAGACAAAACAAATTTGGTTCATTGTTCATTTAGTACTTGGATCATGTCTACATATATATACTTTTTATGATTATTTATATATTGAAATTCTGGTATCAGATATGTGATGTCGAGTGAGATGTCACAACATCAATATCTGTTAAATGAACAAGACAATAATAGAACTTAAAAACAATAAACAACACAGAGAATTGTTCACCCAGTTCGGTCTAACTACCTACGTTTGGGGGCTACCAAGCCAGGAAGAATATCCAATCAATAGAATTAGTTCAAAGGTCTAAACCCACAGTTTTCCAACCCTATCACCTAATCTCTACCTATGGAATTTCTATCTAAGACTCACTTAGATAGGAGATACCTCTCACTCCCCCTCAATCACAGCAGTGATTACAATATAACAATTACAGTATTTAGAAGATCACCCTTCAAAGACACACCTTGATCTTGCTTAAAAGCTTTGATCAAGAACAAACACTCGTGCTTAAAAGTTTAAAGTGGACAGCATACAACTCAACTAAAACAATCCTATTCAAACATCAAAGAGATGAGTGAATGGCTCACAATTAACACAAGACGCACAAATACGCAAACCCTAACACAAGTAACGCAACTCTTCAATTAAACTTCTCTATCTAGCAAGTAGGTTTGATACGTCTTTTTATAGCAACTCTCTTCATGGGCTTGGGCGGCTTTTACACCCAGATTTGAATCTCACTTTAAAACATAATTACTCTTCAAATCTTTTTGCCCTAAACCTAGAAACAGAATATATTTCAAAGGAAATATAAAACGATTTGCATCAGACAAAATCTCCTCCAAGAATCACGCCTGCAATCTCTCAAGATACATCAAAGGAAAGCGCAACCCTAAAACATCACAAACTAAACACAATGTTCTGTCAACAGATGTTAAGACATCAGTCTTGACATCACGCACAAAACTGCACAATACAACAATACTAATAAAACCACCATATGCAGAATGTTTGAAGCATATGTCATGACATCTTGAACAAACACATTGTTTTACCAAAATTGTTGCCAATAACAGAACTAACAATCTCCCTCTTTGGCTAATTTTGGCTAAAACAATATCAGCACACATCAGAGATACCAAGAGCAGAAACACACTTCAAACAAACCAATCTAACACATTCTGGAAAAAAAACAACCAAGAAAACCAGCTGCACAAAACTCCAAACTCCCCCTCAAGCCAACAACCAGAAACATTAGAACAGCAAAGCCCAAACTCTACTCTCCCCCTTTTTAGCCATAAATGGCCAAACTAAAGAAGCAGTAGTCAGTCACAACCTGTCATTGTTAGACAACCTAGCTACCAGTCAGTCACACAAGATCACCCTTGTTAGATTAGACAACAAATAAAAATACATCATACTGAAGCTGTCAGCATAAGAGCAGTACAAACATCTTCAAAATAAAGTGATGCACACAAGGGTGCCAACAGCAAACCAGAAAGGGAACCAAAATAATAAGAAAAACAACTTCATGACAGAACACTCAAGCATCTCCAGAATCAGCAGAGTCCTCACTCTCAGACTTGTCTTCATCACCTTATGCACTGCCATCAGACTCACTAGAACCATCCTCTGCATTGCCATCAGAACCATCCTCATCTGAACCTTCCTTCTCATTTGCATTCTCAACAGTATCACCTTCAGCCATTCTAAGAGTCATGATCATTCTTTCAAACTTCAGTTTTCTTTGAGTACTGACCCTAATAACCTCATCCAGTTCCTTACAGGCTTCTACTAACTCAGAAATTACCCCAGACTTGTTCGTGGGTTGGTGTGAAGTAGAGGCAGATGTCATGACAATGTCAGGGACATGTTTGCCTTCAAACAGCTTATAGTGAAGGGACAAACCAGTCCCCCTTTTGCAGACAACATCAGAATGAGATAGGATACCAGGGTGCTGGTTTAAAATAATGCCACAGATAAGGGAGGGGAAGGCAATGGGCATCTTCACAGCAAAAGTGCCAGCTTGCTTCATAGTCTGATCAAATATAAATGAACCATAATCAAAACTCCTCTTAGTCCCAACAGCATATATAAACCTTCCCAGACCAATAGAAATAGTGGAAGTGTGATTTGTGGGGACCCAGTTAGCAGCACCTATCTTATGCAAGATAACATATTTAACACTTAGCAGACCAGCAGATAACTTGTGTTTCATAGGCCAACCTCCAACCTGATTCGCTGTGATAGTCTTGCACACTTGATTATCAGTAGCTTCCAGCTCACATTGATCATCTTCATTTCTGCCAAGGTACTTGTTGATAATGGTAGGAGAAAATTCCACACACTTTCCTCTAACATACACCTTTCTGAAATCCTTACTCTGCTTATCATTACAGTCTACAAGAATGTTGACGATAAACTCCTTCACTAGCACATCATAGCATTTTGAAAATTTGGTCACTGTCTTCATCAATCCAGCATGCTCAATCAAGGCCATTATCTCCTTACACTCCAAAGCATCTTTCCCTAACTCTCTCTCCAGTGATATCCGTCTTTGATAAACATACTTCCACTTTTGAACACTGTCAGAATAGTGGAAGGAGATGTTATCCAAAGGAACATCAGGGACTATTCCAGAAATTCTTTTTAACACAGTCTTTTTCATATGAGTGATGTCCTGGACATCATCCTCAACATCAAAGTCTGAATCAGTGTCAGACCTAGCCTTCCTTTTCTTGGAGCTGGTAGCCGCCTTGCTCCATGATTTTGAAGGGCCAACAACAGGTTTCTTCTTAATACTCCTAGCAGGAGGTTTCTCAACAGAGGCTATTCCTTTTCTGGTCCTCAATCTTTTAACTATCCCAGGGTTCACACTAGCAATCAGGTTATTGTCAGATAGGTCATCAACATTCACAATATTGTCAGCCTTTGCATGCTCCTTTTCCTTAGGACCAGGATCATTACTCTTGGTAGGAGAGCTTTTCTTAGCAGAAGATGTTTCAACATTTTGTTCAACTACAGTTCTAGCATTTTCCAATACAGAGCTAGCCAGTGTGTGAAGATTTTCTTCTGTATCATCTTTCCCAGAAATTGAAGTGTCAACATCCCTTTCCTACCTTTGATTCTCATTTACGGTAGGAGCAGCATCAATTTTAGACAGAGGGACATTAATCCCAGGAACCCTACGCTTTCCATACAATAGACCAGTGACAATACTTTTAATGGTTCTATCCACATACTCACTACCTTCCCTATGATCATAAGAAGACTCAACAGTGGGATTAGCAGAGTTACCTGCCGGTGTACGTTTGGAATTTATTACATGCAGTTTGATGGGCCTTGTCTTTTCAACTTCAGAATGGGGAATCATGGATAATGGAGCAACATCGAGAACATCTTCAGGAGAGATACCTTCATAGGAAACCCTAGATTTCGAAGGGGTAGAATTTTTAGCAGGAAAATTTCTGGACTGAGAAGAATGTTGTTGAGACATCGTAGGCTTCATGCAAATGCTTGAACTTGGAGTAGAGAGACTTCATTTTCTGAGGGGGAAGGTGAAAGAGCTGAGCAAGAAAGGATGGATGTAGCGTGTGGGAACAATGTGATGAAATGATTTCCTATGGTAGGGTGGCTGCTTTTGTTGGAAACTTAAACGGAAGTAAATGATATTGCCCCAAAATAGTAAATGACTTTTTAAATTTTTAAATACCAATAAAAGCTGCCCACATGCCATTAATTGCTACAGATCTTCATAAATACAAACGCCTAATTTTCCTCTTAAGGTTTCACATTGACTTGCATCCACATCCTTAGAGAAAATGTCAGCAAACGTCTTCTCTTTAGTGACATGTTCCAACTGACTGGCCTTGTTTTCTCCAAGTTCTCTTATGAACAAATGATGCATATTAATGTGCTTAGTGCTCCTCAGGTTGTCACAGTAAGTTGTCATGACATCATGCTTGACATTGAACTTAGTCAGTCTTTATTCCACCCCTTTCAGATGTAAGTGACCAAGTCTTTGATGTCCCAATTTCACATCATTACCTTTGGTAAGAGTACACATGGAGGAGTAACTGGAATCTTGAGGAACCCTCAAGTAGCAGTTGTCTTTAGATCTGACTCCCTTCATCGCAACTTCACTCTTTTCATTAGTCACTAAACATTCAGAATTTGTGAAGCTTACCTTGAACCCTTGATCGCACAGTTGACTGATGCTTATCAAGTTGGCAGTCAACCCTTTCACTAACAGAACATTATCAAGCTTAGGAGCTCCTGAACAGTCCAGCTTACCAACCCCCTTAATTTCACCTTTGACTCCATCACCAAAAGTCACATAGCTAGTAGAATGGGATTTGATGTCCACCAAAAAGTTCTTGACACCTGTCATATGTCTGGAACATCCACTATCAAAATACCATTCCTCTTTGGTAGAACCTCCTAGAGACATATGAGCTAACAAACAAGTAGTGACAGTCTTTGGAAGTTTAACAATTAGAGGCCTGTTCTGATTCTGTTTAGTTTAAGGATCAGGTTTAGGGTAACCATAGAGCCTGAAGCAGAAAGGTTTTAAGTGGCCAAACCTTCCACAGTAATGACACCTTCATCTCTGAAATCTACCTCTTGAGTGGTTGGGATGTCTTCTCCCATGATGTTGTGGCACTTGATGATTCATAAATTGTCTCGCTCCGTGAGCCTTCCCATGAGGTTGTGGCACAAACTGATAACCTTTCCATAACGTTGCGGCATCTGGTGAGGTACAACCTTCTTAGGTCCAGAAACATGTCCTTTCCCATGATGTTGAGACATCTGATGAGACATGTTCTGTTTAAGTCGAAACTAGCATCTGCAGAGATCTTCTTCTCACCATCAAATCCTAGACCAGTCTTATCACCTGCCCCTTTTCCAGCCCGAAGGATTTCATCCAGAGTGTCAGGTCCACTATTCAACATTCTGATGGATTTGGACATTTGATCAAGTTGGGATTTTAACAGCAGGACTTCATTCTTAAGCTCAGTTTTATCAGCCTTAAGCTGGATTATAATTTTCTTCTGCTTCTCCCCTTCTTGACAAACCTCTTCACTTTTCAGACGCAACTCTTGATAAGAAGCTGCTAGCTCTTCAAAGGTCAATTCATCATCACTAGACTCTCCATCAGAAGCACATATTCCAGTCAAAGCCCTAACATGCTTGGCAGTCTCTTCATCATTCTCACTATCAGTATCAGACCAGGAAACAAATAACCCCTTTTTTCTGCTTCTTGAGATATGTAGGACATTCTTTTCTGATATGACCATAACCTTCACACTCATGACATTGGATTCCTTTGTCATGATTATGCTTCTCTTCAGTTGTTGTTCTCTTCATCTGATCACTTGACTTGTTAATGTCAGATGAGATGTTCTTAACATTTGGTCTATAATTCCTGTCCATTCTCTTTAGCACCTTATTAAATTGTCTTCCCAACAGTACAATTGCATTGGATAGCTCCTCCTGTGTTTCAATATCACATTCTTCCTCTTCATCTTTAGTACTAGACACCAATGCAATGCTTTTGACTTTCTTTTCTGATCTGTCATTCAGCCCCAATTCAAATGTCTGAAGTGAACCAATCAATTCATCTACCCTCATTTGGCTGGTGTCTTGAGCTTCCTCTATAGTAGTCATCTTCATTTCAAATCTCTTAGGAAGAGATCTGAGAATCTTCATCACCAACTTCTCATCAGACATCCTTTCTCCTAGGGCACTAGAAGCATTTGATAGTTCAAGTATATTCATGTGAAAGTCATGAATGGTCTCATCATCCTTCATTCTCAAACTTTCAAACTTTGTTGTCAGCAGCTGAAGTCTTGACATCTTGACCTTGGAGGTTCCTTCATGAGTAGCTTTCAAAATATCCCAAGCTTCCTTAGCCACTTCACATGTGTTAACCAGCCTGAAAATGTTTTTATCAATACCATTAAATATGGCATTCAAGGCTTTAGAATTTTCAAGTGCAAGCTCATCCTCTTCCTTGGTCCACTCTTCTTCAGGTTTCAGCTTTGACCCACCTTCTTTATCCACAATGACATGTGGTTTCCATTCCTTCAAAACAGCCTTCCAAGCCCTGCTGTCTAAAGACTTCAAGAAAGTAACCACGTGAGGTTTCCAATAGTCATAATTTGATCCATCTAGAATAGGGGGTCTATTCACAAATCCACCACACTCCTTATCCATTGCACCAGAAAGTAACAGCCCTAGATCTCACCCAGATGCAGAGCAGGATGACCTGCTCTGATACCAATTGAAATTCTGGTATCAGATATGTGATGTCGAGTGAGATGTCACAACATCAATATCTGTTAAATGAACAAGACAATAATAGAACTTAAAAACAATAAATAACACAGAGAATTATTCACCCAGTTCGGTCTAACTACCTACGTCTGGGGGCTACCAAGCCAGGAAGAATATCCAATCAATAGAATTAGTTCAAAGGTCTAAACCCATAGTTTTCCAACCATATCACCTAATCTCTACTTATGGAATTTCTATCTAAGACTCACTTAGATAGGAGATACCTCTCACTCCCCCTCAATCACAGCAGTGATTACAATATAACAATTACAGTATTTAGAAGATCACCCTTCAAAGACACACCTTGATCTTGCTTAAAAGCTTTGATCAAGAACAAACACTCGTGCTTAAAAGCTTAGAGTGGACAGCATACAACTCAACTAAAACAGTCCTATTCAAACATCAAAGAGATGAGTGAATGGCTCACAATTAACACAAGACGCACAAATACTCAAACCCTAACACAAGTAACGCATCTCTTCAATTAAACTTCTCTATCTAGCAAGTAGGTTTGATACGTCTTTTTATAGCAACTCTCTTCATGGGTTTGGGCGGCTTTTACACCCAGATTTGAATCTCACTTTAAAACATAATTACTCTTCAAATCTTTTTGCCCTAAACCTAGAAACAGAATATATTTCAAAGGAAATATAAAACGATTTGCATCAGACAAAATCTCCTCAAAGAATCACGCCTGCAATCTCTCAAGATACATCAAAGCAAAGCGCAGCCCTAAAACATCACAAACTAAATACAATGTTCTGTCAACAGATGTTAAGACATCAGTCTTGACATCACGCACAAAACTGCACAATACAACAATACTAATAAAACCACCATATGCAGAATGTTTGAAGCACATGTCATGACATCTTGAGCAAACACATTGTTTTACCAAAATTGCTGCCAATAACAGAACTAACAATCTCCCCCTTTGGCTAATTTTGGCTAAAACAATATCAGCACACATCAGAGATACCAAGAGCAGAAACACACTTCAAACAAACCAATCTAACACATTCTGAAGATAAAAACAACCAAGAAAACCAGCTGCACAAAACTCCAAACTCCCCCTCAAGCCAACAACCAGAAACATTAGAACAGCAAAGCCCAAACTCTACTCTCCCCCTTTTTAACCATAAATGGCCAAACTAAAGAAGCAGTAGTCAGTCACAACCTGTCATTGTTAGACAACCTAGCTACCAGTCAGTCACACAAGATCACCCTTATTAGATTAGACAACAAAGCAAAATACATCATACTGAAGCTGTCAACATAAGAGTGGTACAAACATCTTCAAAATAAAGTGATGCACACAAGGGTGCAAACAGCAAACCAGAAAGGGAACCAAAATAATAAGAAAAACAACTTCATGACAGAACACTCAAGCATCTCCAGAATCAGCAGAGTCCTCACTCTCAGACTTGTCTTCATCACCTTCTGCACTGCCATCAGACTCACCAAAACCATCCTCTGCATTACCATCAGAACCATCCTCATCTGAACCTTCCTTCTCATTTGCATTCTCAACAGTATCACCTTCAGCCATTCTAAAAGTCATGATCATTCTTTCAAACTTTAGCTTTCTTTGAGTACTGACCTTAATAACCTCATCCAGTTCCTTGCAGGATTCTACCAACTCATAAATTACCCCAGACTTGTTTCTGGGTTGGTGTGAAGTAGAGGCAGATGTCATGACAATGTCAGGGACATGTTTTCCTTCAAACAGCTTATAGTGAAGGGACAAACCAGTCCCCCTTTTGTAGGCAACATCAGATTGAGATAGGATACCAGGGTGCTGGTTTAAAATAATGCCACAGATAAGGGAGGGGAAGGCAATGGGCATCTTCACAGCAAAAGTGCCAGCTTGCTTCATAGTCTGATCAAATATAAAGGAACCATAATCAAAACTCCTCTTTGTCCCAACAGCATATATAAATCTTCCCAGACCAACAGAAATAGTGGAAGTGTGATTTGTGGGGACCCAATTAGCAGCACCTATCCTAAGCAAGATATCATATTTAACACTTAGCAGACCAGCAGATAACTTGTGTTTCATAGGCCAACCTCCAACCTGATTCGCTGTGATAGTCTTGCACACTTGATTATCAGTAGCTTCCAGCTCACATTGATCATCTTCATTTCTGCCAAGGTACTTGTTGATAATGGTAGGAGAAAATTCCACACACTTTCCTCTAACATACACCTTTCTGAAATCCTTACTCTGCTTATCATTACAGTCTACAGGAATGTTGACGATAATCTCCTTCACTAGCACATCATAGCATTTTGAAAATTTGGTCACTGTCTTCATCAATCCAGCATGCTCAATCAAGGCCATTATCTCCTTACACTCCAAAGCATCTTTCCCTAACTCTCTCTCCAGTGCTATCCTTCTTTGATAAACATACTTCCACTTTTGAACACTGTCAGCATAGTGGAAGGAGATGTTATCCAAAGGAACATCAGGGACTATTCCAGAAATTATTTTTAACACAGTCTTTTTCACAGGAGTGATGTCCTGGACATCATCCTCAACATCAAAGTATGAATCAGTGTCAGGCCTAGCCTTCCTTTTCTTGGAGCTGGTAGCCACCTTGCTCCATGATTTTGAAGGGCCAACAATAGGTTTCTTCTTAATACTCCTAGCAGGAGGTTTCTCAACAGAAGCTATTCCTTTTCTAGTCCTCAATCTTTTAACTATCCCAGGGTTCACACTAGCAATCAGGTCATTGTCAGATAGGTCATCAACATTCACAATATTGTCAGCCTTTGCATGCTCCTTTTCCTTAGGACCAGGATCATTACTCTTGGTAGGAGAGCTTTTCTTAGCAGAAGATGTTTCAACATCTTGTTCAACTACAGTTCTAGCATTTTCCAATACTGAGCTAGCCAGTGTGTGAAGATTTTCTTCTGTGTCATCTTTCCCAGAAATTGAAGTGTCAACATCCCTTTCCTACCTTTGATTCTCATTTACGGTAGGAGCAACATCAATTTTAGACAGAGGGGCATTAATCCCAGGAACCCTACGCTCTCCATACAATAGACCAGTGACAATACTTTTAATGGTTCTATCCACATACTCACTACCTTCCCTATGATCATAAGAAGACTCAACAGTGGGATTAGCAGAGTTACCTGCCGGTGTACGTTTGGAATTTCTTACACGCAGTTTGTTGGGCCTTGTCTTTTCAACTTCAGAATGGGGAATCATGGATAATGGAGCAACATCGAGAACATCTTCAGGAGAGATACCTTCAGAGGAAACCCTAGATTTCGAAGGGGTAGAATTTTTAGCAGGAAAATTTCTGGACGGAGAAGAATGTTGTTGAGACATCGTAGGCTTCATGCAAATGCTTGAACTTAGAGTAGAGAGACTTCCTTTTCTGAAAGAGAAGGTGAAAGAACTGAGCAAGAAAGGATAGATGTAGCGTGTGGGAACAATGTGATGAAATGATTTCCTATGGTAGGGTGGCTGCTTTTGTTGGAAACTTAAACGGAAGTAAATGATATTGCCCCAAAATAGTAAATGACTTTTTAAATTTTTAAATACCAATGAAAGCTGCCCACACGCCATTAATTGCTACAGATCTTCATAAATACAAATGCCTAATTTTCCTCTTAAGGTTTCACATTGACTTGCATCCACATCCTTAGTGAAAATGTCAGCAAACTTCTTCTCTGTAGTGACATGTTCCAACTGACTGGCCTTGTTTTCTCCAAGTTCTCTTATGAACAAATGATGCATATTAATGTACTTAGTGCTCCTCAGGTTGTCACAGTAAGATGTCATGACATCATGCTTGACATTGAACTTAGTCAGTCTTTGTTCCACCCCTTTCAGATGTAAGTGACCAAGTCTTTGATGTCCCAATTTCACATCATTACCTTTGGTAAGAGTACACATGGAGGAGTAACTAGAATCTTGAGGAACCTACAAGTAGCAGTTGTCTTTAGATCTGACTCCCTTCATCACAACTTCACTCTTTTCATTAGTCACTAAACATTCAGAATTTTTGAAGCTTACCTTGAACCCTTGATCGCACAGTTGACTGATGCTTATCAAGTTGGCAGTCAACCCTTTCACTAAAGAACATTATCAAGCTTAGAAGTTCCTAAACAGTCCAGCTTACCAACCCCCTTAATTTCACCTTTGACTCCATCACCAAAAGTCACATAGCTAGTAGAATGGGATTTGATGTCCACCAAAAAGTTCTTGACACCTGTCATATGTCTGGAACATCCACTATCAAAATACCATTCCTCTTTGGTAGAACCTCCTAGAGACATATTAGCTAACAAACAAGTAGTGACAGTCTTTGGAACCCATTGTTTAACAATTGGAGGCCTGTTCTAATTCTGTTTAGTTTGGGGATCAGGTTTAGGGTAACTATAGAGCCTGAAGCAGAAAGGTTTTAAGTGGCCGAACCTTCAACAGTAATGACACCTCCATATCTGAAATCTACCTCTTGAGTGGTTGGGATGTCTTCTCCCATGATGTTGTGGCACTTGATGATGCATAAATTGTCTCGCTCCGTGAGCCTTCCCATGAGGTTGTGGCACAAACTGATAACCTTTCCATAACGTTGCGGGATCTGGTGAGGTACAACCTTCTTAGGTCCAGAAACATGTCCTTTCCCATGATGTTGAGACATCTGATGAGACATGTTCTGTTTAAGTCCAGAGGAACTAGCATCTGCAGAGATCTTCTTCTCACCATCAAATCCTAGACCAGTCTTATCATCTTTCCCTTTTCCAGCCCGAAGGATTTCATCCAGAGTGTCAGCTCCACTATTCAACATTCTGATGGATTTGGACATTTGATCAAGTTGGGATTTTAACAGCAGGACTTCATTCTCAAGCTCAGTTTTATCAGCCATAAGCTGGATTATAATTTTCTTCTGCTTCTCCCCTTCTTGACAAACCTCTTCACTTTTGAGACACAACTCTTGATAAGAAGCTGCTAGCTCTTCAAAGGTCAATTCATCATCACTAGACTCTCTATCAGAAGCACATATTCCAGTCAAAGCCCTAACATGCTTGGCAGTCTCTTCATCATTCTCACTATCAGTATCAGACCAGGAAACAGATAACCCCTTTTTCTGCTTCTTGAGATATGTAGGACATTCTTTTCTGATATGACCATAAAATTCAAACTCATGACATTGGATTCCTTTGTCATGATTAGGCTTTTCTTCAGTTGTTGTTCTCTTCATTTGATCACTTGACTTGTTAATGTCAGATGAGATGTTCTTAACATTTGGTCTATAATTCCTGTCCATTCTCTTTAGCACCTTATTAAATTGTCTTCCCAGCAGTACAATTGCATTGGATAGCTCCTCCTGTGTTTCAATATCACATTCTTCCTCTTCATCTTCAGTACTAGACACCAATGCAATGCTTTTGACTTTCTTTTCTGATTTGCCATTCATCCCCAATTCAAATGTCTGAAGTGAACTAATCAATTCATCTACCCTCATTTGGCTGATGTCTTGAGCTTTCTCTATACCAGTCACCTTCATTTCAAATCTCTTGGGAAGAGATCTAAGAATCTTCCTCACCAACTTCTCATCAGACATCCTTTCTCCTAGGGCACTAGAAGCATTTGATAGTTCAAGTATATTTATGTGAAAGTTATGAATGGTCTCATCATCCTTCATTCTCAGACTTTTAAACTTTGTTGTCAGCAGCTGAAGTCTTGACATCTTGACCTTGGAGGTTCCTTCATGAGTAGCTTTCAAAATATCCCAAGCTTCCTTAGCCACTTCACATGTGTTAACCAGCCTGAAAATGTTTTTATCAATACCATTAAATATGGCATTCAAGGCTTTAGAATTTTCAAGTGCAAGCTCATCCTCTTCCTTGGTCCACTCTTCTTCAGGTTTCAGCTTTGACCCACCTTCTTTATCCACAATGACTTGTGGTTTCCATTCCTTCAAAACAGCCTTCCAAGCCCTGCTGTCTAAAGACTTCAAGAAAGTAACCATGTGAGGTTTCCAATAGTCATAATTTGATCCATCTAGAATAGGGGGTCTATTCACAAATCCACCACACTCCTTATCCATTGCACCAGAAAGTAACAGCCCTAGATCTCACCCAGATGCAGAGCAGGATGACCTGCTCTGATACTAATTGAAATTCTGGTATCAGATATGTGATGTCGAGTGAGATGTCACAACATCAATATCTGTTAAATGAACAAGACAATAATAGAACTTAAAAACAATAAACAACACAGAGAATTATTCACCCAGTTCGGTCTAACTACCTACGTCTGGGGGATACCAAGCCAGGAAGAATATCCAATCAATAGAATTAGTTCAAAGGTCTAAACCCATAGTTTTCCAACCATATCACCTAATCTCTACCTATGGAATTTCTATCTAAGACTCACTTAGATAGGAGATACCTCTCACTCCCCCTCAATCAAGGCAGTGATTACAATATAACAATTACAGTATTTAGAAGATCACCCTTCAAAGACACACCTTGATCTTGCTTAAAAGCTTTGATCAAGAACAAACACTCGTGCTTAAAAGCTTAGAGTGGACAGCATACAACTCAACTAAAACAGTCCTATTCAAACATCAAAGAGATGAGTGAATGGCTCACAATTAACACAAGACGCACAAATACTCAAACCCTAACACAAGTAACGCATCTCTTCAATTAAACTTCTCTATCTAGCAAGTAGGTTTGATACGTCTTTTTATAGCAACTCTCTTCATGGGCTTGGGCGGCTTTTACACCCAGATTTGAATCTCACTTTAAAACATAATTACTCTTCAAATCTTTTTGCCCTAAACCTAGAAACAGAATATATTTCAAAGGAAATATAAAACGATTTGCATCAGACAAAATCTCCTCCAAGAATCACGCCTGCAATCTCTCAAGATACATCAAAGAAAAGCGCAGCCCTAAAACATCACAAACTAAACACAATGTTCTGTCAACAGATGTTAAGACATCAGTCTTGACATCACGCACAAAACTGCACAATACAA
Organism: Lathyrus tuberosus; assembly: GCA_022829125.1. Taxonomy (NCBI): domain Eukaryota; kingdom Viridiplantae; phylum Streptophyta; class Magnoliopsida; order Fabales; family Fabaceae; genus Lathyrus; species Lathyrus tuberosus. Next base: position 18,420,952 of record JALAZF010000065.1, on the reverse strand, counting down.
CAATACTAATAAAACCACCATATGCAGAATGTTTGAAGCACATGTCATGACATCTTGAGCAAACACATTGTTTTACCAATATTGCTGCCAATAACAGAACTAACATATATCAAATGTAATTTTTGACTTGATTCTAATTTTATATTGAGCTCTCTCTTTCTTTCACCTTCCATCTAGGCTCTAAGATTTGCAATTATTAGATTTTATTGGATCTTTTTTGTTGGTATCATTGAAAGTTTATATAATACAGTATCATTAGATTATGACGTAGTTATCTTGGATATATATATATATATATATATATTAAACTTATTTTAGCATATGCAAAAGATTTTTTAAAATTAAAATAAAAACTGTAGTAGTTTACAATTTATTTAAGCTGAATTACAATGTTCAAATTTTACATAATCAATAATAAATTATGTCGGTTTTAACCGACGTATAATTTTCAGATTTTTACTTGTATGTTAGATATATGGCCTTTGAAACCGCCATTATTTTTAATCAAAAAACGCCACATTAAACTATGTATTAAACGGCGTTTTGCATGGTGTTTAGTTTTAAACCGCAACTATTTTCCTAGCGAAAGCCAAATTTAAGGCGTTTTTGAAAACGCCGTAATTGTATATTGTGGCGGTTCAAACCGCCATAATCTGCTTAAATTAAATGCCACAATTAACGCGAATTTTTGTAGTGAGTGTTCTCCTATTATAAGAGAGAGTGTAATTTGTTCTCTCCTTGTATTTAGAGAGAAGTGTTGTAATTTCTTCCACTTATTGAAATTTTTTTCTGCCGGTGCCCGTGGTTTTTTCCCTTATTTGTTGAGGGTTTTCCACATAAATATTTTGTGTCAATTCTCCTACTCCTTAATCTCTTATTTTTTGCGTTATTTATCTTGCTACTCCGATACCCAACAGTGGTATCAGAGTCGTTGGTGTGAGTCTCTATTTCTGTTGCGGCGTATGGTTACTATTCACAAGTGTGGTTGTATACTTTAGTAGTGATTGTTAACGTATACTAGATTTATTCTAGTGTGCGGTAAAACTATACAATACTGCTCACGTATACTCTGCTATTCACGGTGAAATTTTGTAAACCAGTTCTGTAGAAAAAAAATGGCTGCAAAATTTGAGATTGAAAAATTCAGTGGGAGTAACTTCTCCCTATGGAAATTGAAGATGCAGGCAATCCTTAAAAAGGATAATTGCTTACAAGCAATTAAAGGTAGACCTACAGATATAACTGATGAAAAATGGAGAGAGATGAATGAAAATGTTGTTGCCAATTTGCACTTAGCAATGGCAGATTCAGTTTTTTCAAGTATAGCAGAAAAGAAAACTGCAAAGGAGATATAGGATACTCTCATCCAACTGTACGAGGTCAAGTCACTTCACAACAGAATTTTATTAAAGAGGAGACTCTACACTCTTCGAATGAGTGAATCCACTTCAGTGCCGGATTACATCAACAATTTGAATACATTATTTGCTCAACTATTTGCATCAGATTTCACAATAGAGGAAAATGAACGAGCAGAGCTTCTTCTTCAGAGTTTACCAGATTCGTATGATCAACTCGTCATCAACATTACAAATAATAATATTGTTGATCGTTTATCCTTTAATGATATTGTCGGAGCTGTTCTTGAAGAAGAATCCAAGCGTAAAAATAAGGAAGATCGACAGGAAAGCTCAAAACAAATAGAAGCTTTGACGATTACGAGAGGTAGATCAACGAAACGTGGTCCCAGTGGGAGTCAAAATCATGGTAGATCAAAATCTCAAAGAAGAACAAACCTCAAATGCTATAATTGTGGCAAGAGGGAACACTTGAAGAAAGAATGTTGGCTCAATAAGAAGAATGGTGAGAAGTCTTCTGAAGTAAGTACTGTAGCGAGCGATTTTGGACGCGGTTCTTAAGCGCTGGTCGCTCTCTGCAGTTTGAGCTTTAAACTACAGGTCGATTCATTTTTTATCCTATTGTGAGCTGAATAAGGAAGGGAAATAGATGTCTCCAATTAACCCTGCTTGCATACTGAGTTTAAACAGCGGTCTGTTAGGTTACGGATGATATCAATGTGGGGGGCCTTTGTACTGGTTATTTGTATTTTCGCCAATACGGTTCTCTTTCTTTTTTACCTGGGCAGAAGGTTTCTGGCGGGGAATAAGGATTAGGATATTAGGACTGGTGCTTTTGAATTACTGCTTTTGATTGACGAAGATATGGGATTTGGGTTTTTTGTTGATTGCGCTCGCTAAGATCTTTTCTTTCGATCTTATGCCTACGTATTCCCGTTTACCGAAACAGGGAAATCAGAGCGTTCGTAGTTCCTCCTATTCTATGGGAGGAAATGGGTGTTTTGGTGTCTTGTTCAAAGCCCAAGACGTGAAGCGAAAGGTGGTTTGTATCTTGTTCAAAGCCCAAGATGTGAAGCTAAAAGGTCTATTTGTGTCTTGTTCAAAGCCCAAGACGTGAAGCTGAAAGACCTCGGCTTTAGAGAGAATTTGTCATCTCTAAAGAGGGGAGAAGGAGAATTACTTTAACTGGGATACGCGGATCCGAGCAATGCCATAATTTCCGAAGAAAGGGTTTTAACCTGAAGGAGAAGACTTTAACTCAGTGTAGAGCAATGTCATCTTTCCTTAGGAATTTCTCATGCTAAAAGAGGGACAGTGGCATGGATGTAGATGATCCAGAGGCTTGCCGCTTACAGCGATTAGATGAAGGGAAAGGAGTTATTGATGTTTGTATACTGTGAACAAGGCACGGCTTTGATGCTAAAAGGTCGATTGGATCAACCAGTGGTTTTCTTATACAAAGCCTAAGAGGAGGCTAATTTCCGCTAGGAAAATCATTATACAAAGCCTAAGAGGAGGCTATTTTGTGTCTCGTACAAAGCCCGAGAGAGAGGCTAAAAGTTTTTGACCCAGTGGGGTATATCGTTATATAAAGCCTAAGAGGAGGCTAGCAAAGAGTTGACTCAGTTGGAGAATCTTTTATACTCAGTAAGAGAGTGTTTTTGTATCTCGTACAAAGCCCGAGAGAGAGACGAAAAGGTTGTTTTGACTCCACTGGGGAGAATTTTGGTACCTCGTACGAAGCCCGAGATGGAGGCTATTATAACTGTTTCAGTTGAGTGACAGATCCAATATACTGATTTAAAAGAGAAAATCAGTTCTTATATGAGTAACACTGTACACAGGGATTTAATTTGAGGATCAGGGATATTTCCTTCTCTTTGAGGAAACGGGAAATCCAAAAGGTATTGAGACTGTCCGAGTTTGCGGGTTTCCTTCCTATTTAACGAAGGGGTCACTTGAGAATGTCTTTGAGACTCAAGGTAATTAGACTGTCTGTGTCTAGAGTTTTATCTTTCGTACTATGCTTTGAGAAACAGTAGTAGACTCTATGAAAGGACTGTTCTATGAGGATGACTAGGTTCTGTTCCTATACCTCTAGGAGTTCGTCGGGACAATTTGTACGAAGCCCAAGAGGAGGCTGGAAACTTTTAAGAAGCCGACGGGTCCTTGTACGAAGCCCAAGAGGAGGCTATCATTCCCGGAGGAAGAGATCATTATACGAAGCCTAAGAGGAGGCTGTGAATACTTCTAAGAAGCCGTAGGGTCCTTGAATAATGCCCAAGAGGAGGCCGATGCTTTTAAGAAGCCCGTGGGTCTATCATCTCCTTTCCATTAGGAGAGATAACTCTTTTAAAGATGAAAACCACTGGTAAACGTGCGAGGTTTACTATCCAGCGACTTTTAACTTTTAAAGAGGGTTCCTTAGTTAAGGTCCAAGATTATGACCGTAGTGGGTACCCAAACCCCGAGACATTCAATGCAAGCTATCCACAAGGAATAGATCGAGTCAGGAAAGTTCGAGAATTTGGAAGAAACTCAAAGATGCCATTCACGGAGAATACATTCATCTTGGGGAGTAGAGCTTCTTGACGATTCCTAAGGAGGACAGCCGAAGAGAAGACTGTATCTGGTGCTCCTATTGGGGATCTAGGCGTCTATTTCTACGAATAAATGAAACGGCGTCACTTAGTTCTAGACGTAGTTGCCGGGGAAACTCGAAATATCTATACTATTATTACACAGTAGATATGAGTTTATGAAAGGAGACTTACAGTGAGCAGCCCCACAATACAGTTTATAATATGAAAGCAGTAAATGAAAGCGATAACCACTTACTCGGTTGTAGTGCTTCCATGCTGTTTGGTTAGTTGTTCAACAAAGAAATATTAAAAACAACAGTATATTCAAAATCAAAGGAGAAAGTGCTTTGAAAAAGAAAGATTTGGGGCTTACAGCTCAAGGAGAGGCCCAGGGTTTTATCAGTGAGCGCACTGTTTGACTTTGTACAGCGGGACTTATACAAGTGACTGGGGCCCAAAATGGTTTTCTGTACAAAGGGATGGGTCTTACACTCTCTCAAGAGGCCCAAAAAGGTTTAAAGAAAAGAGTGGGGCTTATAACACGAGGGTAAGCCCAAATGATTTTTCGTTTAAAGAATGGCGATCGCGCCGAGGTTTTCTTTTAACGCAGAGGGACTTATACAATAAGTGAGGCCCAAAATGTTTTGGTTAAAAGGGGGATTGGGTCTTACACTCTAATAGAGGCCCAAAGTGTTTTAAAGAAAAAGAAATGGGTCTTACTACTCGAGGGTAGGCCCAGATGGTTTTTATTTTTAAACGGGCGACGATCGCGCCGTTTACTTGTACAGAGGGACTTATACAATGAGTGAGGCCCAAAAAAATTTTGTACAAGTGGGTTGGGTCTTACACTCTCTCAAGAGGCCCAAAAGGTTTTTGAGATGAATACATGGGTCTTACTACTTGAGGGTAGGCCCATATGATTTTTGAAAAGGCGACGATCGCGCCGTTTGTTTTTTGACGGTATCGGGACTTATACAATAAGTGAGGCCCAAAAATGATTTGGTCAAAAAAAAGGATTGGGTCTTACACTCTAATAGAGGCCCAAAGTGTTTTAAAAATGATTTATGAGGGTTGAATTAATCCAAAACCCTAATTTGTTTTCAAAATGTATTTAATTGAATAAAAATTCAATTAAAATGATCAAAAATTGTTTAACACATGGAAAACAAATTGTGATCTTGGATTAATGCTTCAAAAATTAAGTATTGACCTACAAAATAATTAGAAAGCATTAAAAGTTGCAAAATCAATGTAGAAAAAATATTTAAAATGCCAAAAACAATCAAAATATTAATCCTTTACAAAAATATCAATTATAATGAATAAATAATATTTTTGGGATTTTTTGATAAAATAAAATATTTTAACATTTTTGTGAATTATTAAAAAAAGAATCAACTCAAAATCATTAAAACTCAGAGAGAAATTAATTTTTGAATCAATTAAACAAAATCACAAAATTCAAATATTTGAATTTGAAAAAAAGGCACCAAGAACAAGCTGAAGAACACGCGCGTGTTCTTGGTTTCTCAGATTTGCGTTTTCTATCCAATCTCCATGAATACGTAATCATATCATGCAATCCACATATCATTATGCTCGCCTCAACCTCACGATCATGTCTATGTACTTTAATTTCATTTAAATTAAACATACAACAAGAAATCACGAAGAAACCTCAAGAACCCTAATTTCTGCATGAAGGCTAGGATTTTTGATACACGATTCAAACAATGCAATTAATTGAGGGAAAACATTCCATGCATGATTATGAACATATGGCCAAATTATTGTGCGAGGAAATATGCATAGATTGAGAGATGACCAAGTATGTGCTTACCTCCAAGCCGTGACAGCAAGTTCAGAGTGATTTTTGATTTGGAGGTGTTACAGATGAGTGGTGATGATCTGAACAGCTTCCCTACACCCTATGGATTGTGTTTGGATGGTTGGACTTGATTAAAATTGGCTGGATCATTTTGTGGTACCTCAGCTGCACCTTGTTTGAAAATTTGAGCAACCAGTTGGTGATTTCATGAAATTGATGTTTCAAAAGTTGTGTGAGTGTTTGATCAGCTCATATGTGATGTATGTGAGGTGTGTGAGTGATTGGTTTGTGCAAAATTGCTCTCAAACTCAAAACCCGATAGCTACCTTGCTAAGAAAGGCATTTTTGCCAAGAGAAAGAGATTTTGAGGAAAGCATCTGTTAGATGGCTTTGGTGTACTTAAACTGACCACAATTGAGCTCTATTTATAGTAGAGCAAGTTTGTTTTGCAAGGAATAGTGCATGGCAGCTGGTAAGTAGGTTTGGCCAATGTTGGCAAATGAAAATCCAAGTCTCCTCTAGCCTTTGACTAGAGGTTAGGGCACAGAGCTTTGGTCCCCTTGGTCTTGGATAAGTCTTGACTGATTTCAGATGAGAATGGCTCAGTCCATGCCACCTTGATGGTTCCATTGAATGCCTCATTCCAAATTTGAAGTCTTGTCCCTATTTTGGCAACTCTAGGTTCAACATGTTATTCCTTGTTCCTTGGACCTTGGAGGCTTGGCTCAGTGATTGTCCCCTTTAGATTCAATCCTCTGAGGTGTCCAAGTGGATTGTAGCAATTGAAATTGGCTGATTTTGGCAAATCGACCAAAATTGCAAATTCTGCCTTGCCTTGACAGATTTCAGCAAGGCAACTTGGCAATGTTGTATCTCATGGTGTAGGTTGAATTTGGCAATGTTCTTGGCCATTTTGGAAAGCTCTTACATGATACAACAACTGTTTGAACAAGTTTGGTTTTGATCTCTTTTGATTCCAAGTGAAAAATCCCCCTACATTTGGCAAAAAGTGAAGGCAAATTCTGACTTAGTGAAAATTTCACTAAGTGTTGGAAAAAGTGACATTTTCACTTTTCAGCCACTTTGATCACTCCATAACTCAAAATCCTTAATGAATTGGAATGACTTGTAGTTGAAGTTTTTGTAGGTGATAATGAGGGCTACAAATCCATCTTTGGATGAGAAAAAATGGCCTTGTGGTTTAGGAGTTATGGTCCTCCAAAGTTGGTACCTTTGCCACTTTATTTTTAACTTAGAAAAATTTCTAAGTTTTATGGTAACCCCTTTTACAAGTTATCTCACTTTTCTTGATTTTTCTTGATGAATGATGATTCAAATCATACATTAACATCATTTTAGGGTTAAAAATCCATTTTGGTGAAAAATCTCAAAAAGTCAAAGTTGACTTTTGTGCACAGTTGACGTTTTATCAGATGAATTCCAAACTGTACAATTCTTCAGGAAATCATGTCCTTGACCTAAATCAAACTTGATGGACATGTTCCATGGGTGTCATAGGGTATATTCAATCATATATTAGGGTTTGGGAGCATGTCTTGGTCAAAAGTCAAAATTACAGTTGACTTTTCCCTTAAAACCCTAATTGTGGTGCAGATGAAAATGAGACTTGTTGCTCAAGCTTCTTGGATCAATCCATTGTTCCAAATGGATCAATATGGTGTATTAGAGACCCTCAAATCATCTCTTGAGGTCTTGGCTCATGGTTTGTCCCAAAAGTCAACTTAGGGGTGAATTAGGTCAAGAAACCCTAATTCCTGATTTTTGATGAATGCATCCCCTGAGGCAAAATTGACTTGATGCATGGGTTCATGAGGTTCCATGAAGTATATTAGGTTATGTTTTGGATCATTGCCTTGTGCCCAGATGAAAATTTCCATCTGGAGGCCCTGGTCGACCAAAACCCTAATTTGGTGACACTGTCGATCTTGAGACTTGATCCACCTAGAAGGGAGCAGCCTTGTGCTTAATCCTTGAAGTGGGAGTACTTTTTGATCCATTGTGGATGTTTAAGAGATTAGACAAGTTGAAGATCATGTCATTTCTTGATTGATCCTTTGTCTAAGCACTCAGAGAGGGCTTGAAACCCTAATTTTGATTGTAGTGGATGCTCACCCATCTTTGGGGAGACTAATGAAGCATAAAGGTACATCCATATTGTGATGATGATTTTCAAAATGATGGGAAATCTAAGTGGTCAAAATTTGGGGTATTACAGATGCCCCTATTTAATCTTCTTGGACCCGAAGGTGTGAATGACGAAGGTGTTCGGGCATTCGGGGTGCAAGAGGATTAAATATCGGAATACCCGAAATTTTGATGGTGGTCATGAATGGTAGCTTACACATTCATCTTCTTTAGCTAAGCGATGATTCTTAGAAAAGGTAAACTTCCCCTCGATCCTGGTTTCCTACCAAGGAACTGGTCTCAGTCTCTTTTCGAAATAAACTTCCCCTCGATCCTGGTTTCCTACCAAGGAACTGGTCTTAGTTTCTGATTTAAACTTCCCCTCGATCCTGGTTTCCTACCAAGAACTGGTCTTAGTTTCTGATTTAAACTCCCCCTCGATCCTGGTTTCCTACCAAGAACTGGTCTTAGTTTCTTTTGTCAATAAACTTTCTTGACAAGGGACGCTATGCATAGCGGCTTTCCTCAAACTTCTCGCCGAATTTTCCTGGGGAGATGTCATTTGAGTGGAAAAAGTTTTGATGTCAGACTTGCTGGGGAACCCATTCGTCTGAATTGTAGAGGTACACAAACTTCTCTGTTTTCGTTTGGGATCTTTCATCATACTTTTCTCGGGATCTTCCCGGAGAAACGCCATATGATGGGGTCCAATTTTGAGGTGTCGATGACCTTTTCATCAACGAATTTTCGGAGAAAAACCGGCGTGCTGCCGAATCTCTGATCACGAGGCTTTCTCTGTGGATTTTCCTTAATCCGGGAAAGCAAGGATATCATCTTCAATGGCGAAGAGTGACATCTGTTGAAGGTTCTCTGATCTTTCAGAGGTTCAAGTTATCAAAGTGGTCAAGTGCCGACTCTGATCTAAAGATTCACTGGTGGCGAGATTGTGCAGACGCAATACTTCCTGACGAGGAAAGAACTGACAAACTCGATTGAGAAAACTGTTTATCACTAGGGGACAAGACCGACTCAAGTGATAGTGATGCAATACAAAATGCGAACGCAAATAAAATGCATGAAGTATGTATGTATATGCTGACAAAACAGACGCGACATACAGACTAATGGATGAACACAATTGGATACTCGGCCATCGCGGGGCGAAGAAGTACCGTTGATTCAAAATAGCAATTTCACCTTGCTTAGGAGAGATAGTCCCGTTGGGAGCTATGTTGATCGGGCTTAGGAGATGAGAACTCGGCCGAGGCGTGTCAGACGAAACAAGGTCTCTGACACAGTTGATCCCTTCATTCAGGCATACTGGCTTAGAAGGAGTACTTTGATTCTGCACTTTGAAGTCCGCTTACTTCGGGAGAAGCGATCGATGTTCTTCTGATGTTCAACAGTCAAAAGAAATGCCATCTTTAATTTAAAAGCAGAAAAAGTTTAACAAGTAAATTCATTTTTGTTTTATTTCAAGAATCGCTGATTAAGTTTAAACAACGTCGTTCTGTAAAGCTAAAACAAGTTAAGAATTACAAACAAAAGCACAAGGGCTTAAATTTTATTGATACGATGGAGATCAGCCAAACGCGTGATTCCAAAGAGTATATACAAAGTTAGAAAACGGTAATTTACAGGGAAAATGGCTACGTTGAAACATAACGACCACTATCCTTCTACCAACTTTGAGTTCGGGACATCCTGAGCTTCCGTCGAAGATGACCTTTGACTGGAGATTTCCTCCGATAGATGATGTAACTACTGCTGAGGGACTTGCCTCTGTTGAACATAGTTACTTGCCATTATCCCTAACTTTTGCCTGGATTGTACTATGAGATTTCCAATCCATCGGGATGATTCTTTTTTTCCATGTCTCTAACTTTTGCCTGGACCGCCCTTTCGGGTTTTCAATCCACCGAGACGTTTTTTTTAGTTTAGGCGAAGTATTTCTTGACTACATCAACATTCTTGGGGTAGGAAAATTCCTCTCCCTCCATGGTTGCAAGTCTCAAGGCGCCGCCTGAGAAAGCTTTCGTGACCACATAGGGGCCATCATAATTTGGGGTCCATTTGCCCCGAGAGTCAGTGAGAAATGATTGTATCTTCTTGAGCACGAGGTCTCCTTTTCTGAAGACACGAGGCCGAACCTTTTTGTCGAACGCCCTCTTTATTCTTTGTTGATACAACTGACCGTGGTATAGTGTCGTGATTCTCTTTTCTTCGATCAGGTTCAGTTCGTCGTGTCGACTTTGACACCATTCAGCTTCGGTGAGCTGAGCTTCCATCAATACCCGGATTGATGGGATCTCTACTTCTATGGGGAGCACTGCTTCCATGCCATATACTAGAGAGAAAGGGGTAGCCCCTGTTGAAGTGCGGACAGATGTGCGATAACCATGAAGAGCAAAGGGTAGCATCTCGTGCCAATCTTTATAGGTTACAACCATTTTTTGAACGATCTTCTTGATGTTCTTGTTAGCCGCTTCTACCGCTCCGTTCATCTTGGGTCGGTAGGGAGATGAGTTATGGTGTTCGATCTTGAACTCTGCACACAACTCTTTCATCATCTTATTGTTTAAGTTAGATCCATTATCAGTAATGATCTCGCTTGGAACACCATAACGGCAGATGATATTGTTTTTGATAAATCGGACCACCACTTGTCGGGTTACATTGGCGAATGACGCTGCTTCGACCCACTTGTTGAAATAGTCAATGGCTACCAGGATGAACCGATGTCCGTTTGAAGCCTTGGGCTCAATCATACCGATCATGTCGATTCCCCATATGGAAAATGGCCACGGGGAAGAAAGAACTTTGAGATGTGATGGCGGTACATGAATTTTGTCGGAGTATATCTGACACTTGTGACACCTCTTCATGTACTTGTAGCAGTCGGATTCCATTGTCGACCAATAATACCCTGCTCTCGGAATTTTTCTCGCCATTGTGTGTCCGTTGGCATGAGTGCCAAAGGATCCTTCATGAATTTCTTTCATGAGCATGTCTGCTTCTGGTCTGTCAACACATCGGAGCAAGACCATGTCAAAATTTTTCTTATAAAGAGTGTCACCGCTCAGGAAGAAGTTTCTAGCCAATCTTCTGAGGGTTTTCCTGTTGTTGCGGTGAAAATCGAATAACAAGTTATGAATTAACTTGCATCATATTTCTTTTACAACCGACTTTGATTTATCCAAAGGAAAGGTTCAAGATCGTTAAAAAAAACCTAAAAGGGGGAGATCTAGAGTTCGGGGGTTGGCTATACAAAGGGAAGGTATTAGCACCCTAAGTATCTGTAGTACTCTACAGGAACCTCTTGTTTAAGTTGTGTTATGTTATGTTTGCTTGCTAAAGATATCTATGCTAAGGTAAATACCTAGGTATGTACACTAAGTTTGCTCGCCAAGACGTCGCATCTTGTGCCTACGTATCTGACTAAAGAATCAGAGCAATCGTAGTTCACCTATAAAAGGGTGGAAGAGGAACCATTGACTATGGTCAAAATTCCAGGGGGAAATGAGTATGAGCTCATTTTAGAGTTTTAAGAAACTCTCTAAGTCTATGTTGTAAAAGGGAAGTGAATGCTCATGATGATGAGATTCACATAAAGTTTAAGAACTCTATGCTAGTTCTAAGTTTGAGAAGATTGGCTATGAGGCCAAGGGAGAATGACCATGACTATGAGGTCAAGGTTAAAGGGGTGGCTCTATGACTATGAGGTCAAGGAGGATGATAAGCTATCTATGACTGAAGAGCCAATAGAGAGTCTTTCCTTTGGAAGGAATGAAATGATGAGGGTTAAGGAGGAGAGCTAAAGAGCTAGCCTCACTTGGGGATAACTTGAAGAAGTTACAAGATAAATAAACACAAGTGGGATGCACATAAAAGCAATGATAAAGATCAAAACACTTCACAAGAGCATACACAAAAAGTGATAACAACTTGAGATTTGTGCATAAAAAGTGGTAAACTCAAGACATGAAACATGCAAGATTGTTCAAACATAGCATTCAAGTTTCAAGACATAAACATGTCATAAATTTGATCAAACAGGTTCATATTACAAGGCAAGTGGTCTAAAGAGATCTCATGGGATTCAAAGAGATATTTTCATGCACATCACAAGTTTAAGAACTCAAAGGAATCAAGTGAAAAACAACATACAATATCAAGACCATTCAAGGTTTACACAACATGTTTTGGGTCACATTGGACAATAAAAACAAGGCAAAAAAGATTAAGAGAAATCAAGATGCATCTTTCATAAAACCCTAAGAAAACTCTTCGCTTGCAACATGGAATAAATGTCTCAAAAATACTCATTTTTACCAATTTCTTTTCACAATCAGAACATAGACATCTTAAGAAACATTTTGCAAAAAGGATGGATTAAAAAGCATGAAGCATGAGCAAGTTATGAATTTTTGAAAATGAGGTTTGAAAGTTTAACATTTAATTTCACTTCAAATTTAAAAATGCGAAATAAATATTAAAATTAAATAAAAATGGAAATAAAAATATTAGAAAATTAAAATGAAAGGTGAAGTATCAACATGAATATTTTCAGAATTTTTAATCATTAGAAACTATTTTTAATAAATATTTTTGAAATGGAACAAAATAAAAACAAATAAAAGAAATAAAAGCAGTGGGGGTGCATCAGCAAAACAAAAATAAAAGGGATTCAGTTGAAAGCACGTGGGCCTGGAAAATGGGGGGGGGGGGGGGGGGGGTGGCAAAAGCAAAGGCGCTAGGCCCAAACCCAATTGGTTTTCAGCGAAAAAAACAAAAAAAATGGAAGGAAATGAAAAAACAAATGGGACAGGGGCGAGGGGGATTCGAACCCCCGTCCCTTTGTTTACAAGGCAAGGCGTGAACCACTGGGGTGGCGATACATCCATTGTATCAGCCCCCCAGTGTAATATATATTTGTTGTATGAATGGAATAATGAACACATAAAACGTAACAACAACACATATATCAATTGGTCACATATTTTAAGTTATAAACGACAAAGACACTCGCCCGGCCAATCAACGCCTGCCACGCCCTTTCTCCGTCCATGCACCATGCGTCAAACTTGGAAAAACTATCGTGGAAAAAAGACAAACACCATGCTAAAACCCTCAACTTCCTCAACCTTGTTCAGTCTCAATTCTTCATCAAATTTCACAAACCAATAGTCCAAATTGATCAGAAAAGATCAAGGATCATGAATATGCCAATGGTTTGCTTTAATATTGATCATACAAAACACATATCAAGCAAAAACCAGGGTGGTACAAATAAGGATTCAGAAATTCATAACTTTAACTACACAAGCCAAATTATAAATGCAATGGTTCACACAACTTAAACACATTGATAAGCATATGACAGTACCAAAGAAATAATAAAAACATAGCATTCTCATGAGTTTCAAGCTTTCAAAGGCTTACCTCTTGGAGTAGGTCCAAGGCCTCTTGAATATCACTTGTAAATGATGAAAATCACTCCCCGGCCCTTGGTTGGTCCTTGTAGAGAGTGTGCAGATGGTGAGCAGCTTTGGAAAGTGCTTGGAATTCCAAACCCGACTCCTTGTGCAAAATGAAGCTTGAAATGGAAAGAGATGCTAGAGGTGTTACAGTAAGAGTTTGAGTGTTTGGAGGAACTTTGTGAGATGTATGAAGCTGGCTTGTGGAGTTTGAGGACAAGTGCTCGAGTGAAAAACTCTGTAGCAAGGTTTTTGCAAATTGGAGTGTTGAAATGGTATATGATGATGGAGTATTTACAGCATGGTTCCAGGTGTTTGGAACTTCTCTATGTGATGCTCAGAGAAGGTTTATGAAGTTTGAGGACAAGTGCTCGAGGGAGATGGGAGTTTGATGTGATCTTGCAGATTTGCAAGAAGAGGGAGATGGGAGAATTTGGAGAGTATCAGCCTTGGTTTTAAGGTGATTCTGGTCTCTTTGAAGTGAGGATATGCCTCTATTTATAGGAAAAGATTAGGGTTTGCAGCATGGCCAGAATTTCAAAATTGCCAAAAACACCCTCTTGAGAGGTTTCTCTTTCGTGTGAGTTGTATGCAGAGGGAGGAGTTTTCATTGCCCTAGCCATAGACCTCTGTGGCAATGTGGATTGATGGGAGTGGTTCAGAGCCCCAGTTGCAAGGAGAATAGTGAATTGTTGGAAAAGTTTCTCTCTCTATTGAAAACCACTTGCACACTCTTTGTTAAACTAATATATTTTGATTTGCAACTTGCATTTTCGTGGGAGAGGTTCAAAACATGTTAACCTTATTACTAAACCTCAGAAAAGTGAGGTAATTGGTGATTAGAAGAGCTATGTACCATTTCACAAAAGTTGGTAACTTGAAATTCAAGAAATGGACCTCTAACTTCATTAATTCGAAACTCCCAGCTCACTCCATGGATTGAGGAGTTCTTGTACTTTTTGGAAAGCCCTCATTGCCCTCTACAACTTTCATGTTGGAAGATTTTTGATTTGAGCCTTGGAACCATGTGTAAAATCGGGTTAAAGTTGGAAGAAGAATAAGGTGAAAATGCTGAAATTTCACCGTCTTGGTCAATCTGGCTTGTAAGCTCCATAACTCAAAAACCATTCATTTTTAGGAGAAAAGTCATATTTAACACTTTGAAGATCTTGACAAGAGCTTCCATTTGGACTTGGAGTCACTCCATTTGGATGTGTGGTTAGGAAGTTATGATCATTTCCATTTTTGCTATTAGGGGAAAATTCCACTTTTTGAAAGGTTTTGTGATCATAATTTTGCTTCCTTTGCAAGAAACTTCTTGAAACTTGTCCTTGGTACTTTAAATCCTCAACAAGACATGTTAGGATGATATAAGGCATTGGTAGTTTCATTTGGGTCAAAATCCCAAAGATTAGGGTTTCAGTCAAAAACCCTAATTTGGACTGTGAATATACTTGAGATAAAACTTGTGATCTTGCTTCCTCCTTCACATTCAAGGCTCCTAGAAGACCTTTGGGGATGTCCATCAACTTATGGAATCATGGTTTAAGATTTGGAGGCACCTCCTGATGACAATCAAGGCCCAATGATCCATGTGTCTTGTGGAAACCCTAATTTGGAGATATGGTGTGATTAGGGCTTAAACTACCCATGATGAGAATCAGATGATCTTGAATTCTTGTGGAGTGAGACCTCTTGGATGTAGGTAACTCAAATGGTTGATGAACCAATCAAATCTTGACCTAACATGACAAAATTCTTCAGTGATTTCTTCAGGTTAAAACCTTAATTTCAAGCTTTGACCTGGTGATCTCTTGTTGACTTGATTTGATTCAAGGTCTTGATGCCTTGATTCCACTCCATTAGTGGGTCTTTGTGAAGATGATAAGTAACCAGAGGACACCTCAGGAGGCCTTGCATTTCTTTGTACACGCCTTAATTTTAAACATAAGAGAAACAAGCTACAAGATATGGGTTAGTTTAAACAATGCATATGTGACTGATTCTAAATGTCTGTGCAAGATGTTATGACATCTAAGAGGTAAAATTTGGGGTACAACACCTGTCTTTCCTGAGTGCCCCAGATGGGTACTCTTGTTTCTGAAGGAAGCATTTGATATCGTGATACCAAGGTCTGTCATCTATGACTGCTTCAATCGTGAAGACGTAAGCGGGCCGTTCAAGGCGCATTATGTTAATCTTAGGTAAGTCATTCCATCGACCTACACTAATCATGGAAGAGAGAGTGGCTAATGCATCAGCCATGTGATTCTCATCACGAGGGATGTGATGAAAGTCGACTCTGTTAAAGAAGGGTAACAACCTTCTTGCATAGTCTTTGTAAGGAATCAATCCTGATTGGTATGTGTACCAATATTCTTTTATCTGGTTAATAACCAGGGCTGAATCACCGTATACGTCCAAGTTTTTGATCCTTAAATCAATCGCTTCTTCGAGACCCATGATACATGCTTCGTATTCGGCCTCGTAGTTCGTACATTTGAACGTAAGTCTGGCAGTGAAAGGAATGTGGGAACCCTGAGGGGTAACAATGATTGCTCCAATTCCGTTTCCATAATGATTAACTGCTCCGTCAAAGATGAGTCCCCACTGGGAACCTGGTTCTGGCCCTTCACCGGGTAGCGGTTCATCACAATCTTTCATTTTTAGATACATGACATCTTCGTCTGGAAAGTCAAACCCGATTGATTCTTGATCGTCAATCGGTTGATGAGCCAAATGATCGGCTAAAATACTTCCTTTAACGGCTTTCTGAGCATGGTACTCTATGTCATATTCTGATAGTAACATCTGCCAACGGGCAATCCTTCCCGTGAGAGCAGGTTTTTCGAAAACGTACTTAATTGGATCCATTTTGGAGACCAACCAAGTAGTATGACGAATCATGTACTGGCGAAGACGTTTGGCTGCCCAAGCCAAAGCGCAACAAGTTTTCTCAAGCATTGTGTACCGAGTCTCGCAGTCGGTGAATTTCTTGCTTAGATGGTAAATGGCAGACTCTTTCCTTTTAGTTTCGTCTTGTTGGCCAAATACACATCCCATTGAGTCCTCTAGGACTGTGAGGTAAATGATCAGTGGTCTTCCTTCCATTGGAGGTGATAGAATCGGCGGATTCAACAGGTATTCCTTAATACTGTCGAAGGCGGTTTGGCAATCTTCTGACCAAACGCAATCCTGGTTCTTTTTGAGTAATTTGAAAATCGGCGCACACGTCGCGGTCATAAGGAATATGAATTTGGAGATGTAGTTCAAACGTCCCAGGAATCCTCTGACTTGTTTTTCAGTTTTCGGAGAAGGCATTTCTTGAATGGCCTTGACCTTGTCAGGATCAACTTCAATTCCTTTCTGGCTGACGATGAACCCTAGTAATTTCCCCGAACGGACACCGAAGGTGCACTTGCGGAGCTTGAATTTTCTTAGACGTTCGAACAATTTTGACAGATGTTTAACGTGCTCATCCTCTGTCCTTAATTTTGCAATCAAATCATCGACATATACCTCGATTTCTTTGTGTATCATGTCATGAAACAGAGTAGTCATGGCCCTTTGATAGGTTGCCCCGACATTCTTCAAACCGAACGACATTACTTTGTAACAAAAGGTACCCCATGGGGTAATGAACGAAGTTTTCTCCATGTCTTTCGGCGCCATTTTGATCTGATTATAGCCCGAGAATCCATCCATGAAGGAGAATACTTTGAACTTTGCTGTGCTGTCAACCAGCATGTCAATGTGTGGTAAAGGAAAGTCGTCCTTTGGACTTGCCTTATTCAAATCTCTGTAGTCGACACACATTCTGACCTTTCCGTCCTTTTTAGGAACAGGTACGATGTTGGCTAACCATTGAGGATATTCAGATGTAGCGAGGAAACCCGCGTCGATCTGTTTCTGTACCTCCTCTTTGATTTTGATGGCCATGTCCGGGTGAGTGCGTCTCAACCTTTGCTTTACTGGAGGACATTCCGATCTCAACGGTAAGTGATGTTCCACGATGCTGGTATCCAACCCTGGCATATCTTGATAGGACCAAGCGAACACATCAGGGAATTCTTTGAGAAGCTTTATCAAACCCTCTCTGGCAGTTGGACTGAGCAATGCTCCGATCCTGACTTCTTTTCTCTCTTTTTCTGAACCCAAGTTTACCGTTTCCAACGGTTCTTTGTGAGGTTCAATGGACCTTTCCTCTTGTCTGAGTAGTCGGGAGATCTCTTCTGGAATTTCGTTGTCGTTTTCTTCTTCAGCCTCGAATACCGGGAACTCAAAGTTGGAAGAAGGCATCGGATCGTATGTTTCAACGGGGTTTAAAACAAGCAATCTGCATGACGTGATGATTCGTGTTTAGAAGAGATAGAGAAAATGTAAGTGTGTGCAGTGTATTTATTTTACTGCTTGTTTTTATTATTGAATGTTTTTTAGGATTACCATTTTCTGAAAAAGCAAAAAGAGAAAACAACAATTAATGCGGAAATTACAGAACGACGTTATTTTATTAATGAACAAGTCGACTCTTGAAACTACAGCCCTATAAAACAAAACTCTGTCGCTTTGGGCAAAGCGAAGAGGGAAATTTATAGAAAACGAGCCCTATCAAAATATCCGTTTCACCTGGGCAGGGTGAAAGGTTTAAAGATGGCAATTACTTTGACTGATGAACGACCTTCGGAACCTCGACAGCAACCCATTAGTGGCGAACTCCTCTGTGAATCACAAAGTCAGGCACATTCCTTGATTTGTCTTTAGAAATGACGCTGATTTCTGGTGGAGTAGGATCATTGGAATCTGTCTCCCAAGCAGAATTGTCGTAGAAGGATTCCTCTGTTGCATTTTGCATAGCATTGGTGCTCTCAGCTGTATCTCCCCATCCAGTTGGCTGGATGTCTTCGAGCCTGATACGAGAGCTTTCGGGAGCAGTGTACTTGACCATAAAGTCGTATTTTCCACTCGGTTGTCCCAAGGTGTCCCAAACTTCTTTGGAACTGGAGAAGTCATCCCTCTCGATGACGTTGACCTCAGGAAAAGCATAGTTGATGAACTCTAGTCCTGCAAACGTTGCGAATTCATCTTCATGTTGAGTAGTTTCTGAATGACCTGAGTGTTGATCCCATGACAGGGTGGGGCCACAGGTATTCTGTTCAATGACGCTCAGCTAAGTTTCATTACTCGACTGACTTTCTTGCCCCAAGTTTCCTGGGTAAGGCTGCCACATTGGCAGACCATCCATCGGGCCATAGTAATTGTGATCAAAGTTTTCTTTCATCAGAGTGTCTTCCTCTAATGAATTTGGCGGAGCACGGCATCCTTCCGGATCACAATCTCCGTAGATCATTTCGACATCTGATCTTGGTATAAATCTCGGACTTTCTGTGGGAAAGCAAAAAGGCATAGGCACCTCTTCCTGAGACATATAGCCGTCCTCGTTAAGGTAGGACTTCCATTCTTCATCTGTGTCAGAGGGATCTTCCTCATTAATAGCATGAACTGTCCGAGACACTGGGTGAAGAAAACCTCCACTGTGGAAGAAGTTTTGAAGGGGATGAAGACTTTCATCGTTGGCAGCTGTCTGGGTACAGGTTGCAGAAAAACCAAGACCCTTCTTTGTTTTATTGTCAATAGGAATGACAAGCCATCCCCATCCTGTCGTATCGGTACTCTCGACTGCTTTGATAGCATCTTTGTATGAAGAAATTTAAGTTCCTTCTTCGGATTGATCGTTCTTGCTCACCGATAGTGCTTGGAATTGAGTTCCAATAACCTCCTCGGGTTCCACACAAGTAGATGATGATAGGTTACTCACAAGCAAGGCTTGTTCCCCACAAACCGTGACAAGTTGATCGTTCTTGACGAATTTTAGCTTTTGGTGGAGGGTCGAAGTGACCGCTCCAGCCTGATGTATCCAAGGTCTTCCTAATAAACAACTGTATGTTGCCCGAATATCCATGACCTGGAAAATGATTTGGAAAGTGTGAGGACCAATAGTTATGGGAAGATCCACTTCGCCGATAACTGTTTTTCTGGATCCGTCGAATGCTTTAACGACGACCTCACTGGTTCTCATCGAAGGGCCCTTGAATGATAATTGAATCAAAGTGTACTTCGGCATAACATTCAGGGCTGACCCTGTGTCTACCAGTACGTTGGCTAAAGCATCGCCCTGGCAGTTAACTGTGATATTGAGCGCCATGTTATGACGGCGACCCTCTTCAGGTAATTCCTCATCACTAAATCCCAAATTATTGCAGGAAGTGATGTTAGAGACAATGCTATCGAATTGTCTGATTGTTACATCCTGTTCCACAAAGGCTTGCTCCAAGACTTTCTGTAGAGCCTCTTTGTGTGCTTCTGAACTGAGTAACAGTGATAATACTGAGATCTTTGAAGGAGTCTGTAACAGTTGATCGACAATGTTATATTCACTCCTTTGGATGAGCTTTAGCATCTCATCTTTGTCTTTTGAAAAGTCGGGATTACCAAATTGACCGACTGGCGGATCAGGAGTTTCTGCCTGAAGTTCCTTTTCTTTGTTAGCTTCCCCAACCCCTCGGTTGAAGATTCGACCGCTCCGTGTTACACGACTGATGTCTGTAATATTCACGACGGAGGGTAATGGAATTTCCTTTCCATTCTCGATTATTGTTGCACCGTATTTGTAAGGGATTGCCTTAGCTGATTCATACGATAGTGGTCCCGGTAGATAGATGACTATGGGAACCTTCTGATTTTTCTGACCATCATAAGTAACCTTGATCCGTTCCCGGTTGGGAACTCTAGATTCATCAAGTAGAGGGATGATGGTAAAAACATCCCTGGTCCTGTGATGACCAGAGATCGTGACAACATCCTCAACTTGCTCGGCAAGGTAGTTCGGCGACCAAACGATGGGTCCTGAACCTGGATATGGACGAATTTCTCCATGATCGACCTGACCCTGAAGAGCTGCTCTCACAAGGTAACACCCTTGGTTACTTTCCGAACAGACGCTACAACGGTCATAGTTGTGTGGTGGCACCTGGCCACGCCCACTTTGAATACAATGTAACCTCACTAGGTTACCTTCCACTGATCGGACATCCTGACTTTGACGACGAGTAGGATTCCTGTTATTGATACTAATCTGCTGAGTATCTTTGTCCATATAGATTGGCATCCACCAGTGATTTAACAAGTGCTGAAGTGCCTCCTGGACAAGGGTACAACCTCGATCGTTTTCGCAACCTGTTTTACAGTTTTGATAATCGTGTGATATTAAGAATCCGAGTCGGACCTGCTCAGCATTTAACTCTACCAGATTGGTATTCATCATGCGGATGTCAAAGATCTGAACCATGTTGATTTGATAGGAGTTCCTATCATGGTAGTCTTGGATCCATCCAAGATCCATCTGACGCTGGAGGGCCTCTTGTATGAAAGAGCATCCCTGTTTGTTTACCGAGCAAATCAGACAGGAACTCTAATCGTGCCACGGCAGATTATGATACTGGCTTTGCCTTGAGTGTATCGCCACCAAGTTGACATTCATCGCACGGATGTCGTGGTTTTGAATGACGTTAGAATTTGTGTAGACCATGTTAACTCCACGAACTCGGTGCTCTTGGATACATCCGAGATCCATTTGTTCCTGTAGAGCTGCTTGCACTACAGAACATCCCTGGTTGTCTTTAGAACAGATATCACACTGGTGATAATTATGAGGTGGCACATGGCCATATCCACTCTGTCTACAATGCATCTTGACCAGATTGGCCCCCAATAAGAGTACATCGTGAATTTGATAGACATTGTTAGTCTCTTTCTCAATCAGATTGACTGCAGCCTTCTCATGTTGAGGCAGCGGGTTCGTAAGAACATTAAGGTTCGTATCTTTAAAAGATAAGAGCCCGCTCCTAACCAGCTTTTGCACGTCGGATTTGAAATTGAGGCAAGTCTCAATGTTATGCCCTGAACCTCCTTGATGATAAGGGCATGTTTGATCCGCTTTAAACCAAAAAGGCGGATTTTCCGGAACTGTAAGAGGAGACTTAATCTGAATGTGCCCCTTAGCCAGTAGTAACGGAAACAGTTCTGCGTACGTTATGGGTATAGGATCAAATCCTGGTGGCCGTGTTGTACGGTTGTTGTTATATGGAGGACGAGCCTGCTGAAGAGGCTGTTGTGTCCTTTGTTGGTCAGGTTGGCTCTGCGCAACCTGAGGTTGATACATAGGAACAGGCGCGGGGCCGATAGCAGGAGTAACGGCTGCTACTGGCTGATAACGTCGCCTTTGCTTTCCGAGAGAGATATTCCCAATATCTTGCTCTTTTTTCTTAGGGAGAGCACTACCATATTTTTTAGTACCACTCGTTGATCCAGTGTCTTTTACCAAACGTCCTTCTCGGACGGCTTCCTCAAGACGTACACCCATGCCAACCATTTCGGTGAAATCACTGGGTGCACTGGCAACCATTCGGTCATAGTAAAATGAGCTTAAGGTCTTTAAGAAGATCTTTGTCATCTCTTTTTCCTCAAGAGGTGGACAAATTTGAGCGGCAATTTCACGCCACCTTTGAGCATACTCCTTAAAGGTTTCCTTGTCCTTTTGCGACATTGATCTGAGTTAATCTCTGTCGGGTGCCATGTCCAGATTGTATTTGTATTGTTGGACGAAGGCAATACCAAGATCTCTGAAAGTGCTGATCGTAGTACGGTTTAAACCCATGTACCATTTTAAGGCAGCACCGGTTAAACTATCCTGAAAGTAATGAATCAGCAGGTCCTGATTCTCCGTCTGGGCTGACATCCGCCGAGCATACATCACCAGATGGCTCTGAGGGCAAGAGTTACCCTTGTATTTTTCAAAGTCGGGCACTCGGAACTTGTGCGGGACTTTTACATTTGGGACCAAGCAGAGGTCTGCGGCGTCCTTTCCAAATAGATCCTGACCGCGAATGGCTTGCAGCTCTTTCTGCATTTCCAGGAACTATTCCTGGAATTCATCCATTCTGTCAAACATAGTTTCTTCTTACCAGAAGGTGTTGGTGGAATCTGTCCTTCCGGGACAGTGTGCACCACAGGGGGTGGTACCGTGACTACGGCAGTAAGTCTTGGCGCCTCCCGAAGTTTGTAACCTTCAGGAGTCTTGAGTATGCCCCTGGCATCTTCGCTTTCCCGAAGTTTGTAACCTTCAGGCCCAACGGCTTCTGTTGCGATTCCCTGATCTTCAGTAATCGGCGGAACATATCCTTCCGGGATATAGTTAACAGGCATGCCCCAAGGACGATCTTTCGGCATTTGATACCTAGGATCATACTTTTCTATGATGGCGTTGAGGTGATCTCTGAGATCACAGTTCTTTGTAGCTGAGCTTCTACCATGGCTTGCATGTCGTTACGAAGCTTTCTCATATCCTCTCTCAGAGTGTCGATCTCTTCTTTCAACTCTCTGTTTTCTTCCTCAAGATCATCCATCTTTTTCTGACGATTGGCCCGAGTATTATACGAATGAGACAGTTTGACTCTAGAATCGAGACACAAACGTGAGATTCGTAGGGAAGAAGAATACACGATGTGAGAATGATGAATGCAATGATTATATTAATTATTTTTAGGTTTAATTAAGATAAACTTCGACAATTAGATTGCAAATATCAAACAGTGGGGAAACCCTTTTTTATTGAATTCCAAAGGATTACAGAAATGGAAATACAGTAGATTACAAAGTGCAGAAACAGAAACCTAAACTAATGGGTCCCGAGTTCTCTCTGAGGAGAAACCGGGTGTTGATTCTGATATCTTCCGTTTCTTCGACCGGGGCTCTTGGGCCGTTGTCGGGTTGTCATTCCTTTGCCAAGTGAAAGGAGCGAGCAAATTTCTTTGGTCATCTTGATTCTCTACAGCATGCTGCTCCAAAATTTCAATCAGAGCATCTTTCTCTTTCAGTAATTGCTGTATTTGGATACACTCTACGTCGAGGGTGCGGTACTTGTTCTTCCAAGACCTTCTTTCCTTTTGAACTTTGTTGAGAGTAACCTGAAGCCTTTCAGTTTCCGTCATGAAGTACATGACAATTTCCCTCGGCGGAAGAATTCCGTAACGAGGATAAGGCATCTTTAGCTTGAGAGCTCTAGTTTGTACCCAATGGAGATAAGGCTCCACCGAGACACAGTCCGGTTTTCCCAGAGACTCTCGTCCTTTCTTATGAACATGTTTCCAAGCTTGCACTATTTCCATCTTTAGTGCTCTGTCACTTTCTCCTTCTTCGAAGAAAAGACCTTCCAGATGAACACCCAGTGGGATGTGTCTCATCGGGTATCCAAATTGACGAAGAACTAATATCGGATGATAGTTGATTCCTCCTTTAGTTCCTATGAGGGGTACGCTAGGGAAGTTTCCACAATGGTCAATGATGCTGATTCCCTCATAAATCCTATTACACCAATCTATATCAGAGTTGGTGAGAGACATGATCTTCTGCGACCAACATAAGACACTCTTGCAATCCCAAAAAGTGGCAGACTTGGGCAAGTGAGAGATAAACCATTTGTAGAGCAAAGGTACACAACATGTGATCTCCCCTCCGCTGTACAAATTTCCTAAGTGTACAGAATGATACGCATCTGCGAGCAAAGTCGGCACAGGGTTTCCAATGAGAAAAACCTTAATAGCGTTGATATCGACGAAGTTATTGATGTTGGGAAACAAAAATAATCCGTAGGTGAGCAAGACAAAGATGCTTTCAAAAGCAGTTATGTTCCCTATACTAGCAAAGTATAAAGCCTTTTTTGTCAAGAACTGGGCTGGCAAACCTTGGATGCCACCCTTAGTAATCAGGCGAGTCTTGACCTCAGACTCGTCCAAATGAATTGCTATTGCAATAGTCTGATTCTTTGGAATTTCTTCTAGTCCAGAAAATGGAGCTCGGTCAGTGATATGTAGATCAGTCAGATGAGAATACTCCTCCAGCGTTGGTGATAGCTGGTAATCCGGGAATGTGAAACAGTGATAAATCGGATCGTAGAATTGAATGAGCGCGTCCATGATCCCCTTAATCACATGGACTCTTAACAGTGGTAGCAAACCACCGTGCTTGGCTCTGAAAGCCTCTGGGTTAACGATCATCCTCACTAACTTTCTCAAATCCCCTAGTTTTGGAACCTTGAAGGTATACTGGTGAGTTCTCCTTCTACCGAAATCCATTAATGTAATCTTTTTCTCTGATATTTGCAATCACAGTCTTAGTTTAATTTGAAAAACAGAGAGACTAGAAGAGAAATTTTTTGAATGTTTTAATGTTTTATTAAATGAATGCATGAATGCAGCACACAAAAACATAGAAAAAACATGGGGTCAAAGGGTCGTTGTCATGAAGTCAAGGCTCTACCCATCCCCAAAGGTTTATACTAGGGTGATTTTTGTACCTGTACTCATTATCATCAGCTCCTCCCAGGAAGGCAAAACAACAAGCAGATCGCCAGCGAGTTGTGTGCAATCTTAGAGTAAGTGCCATTCACCGAGAATAGATCACCAGCCTCAAATGAGGGTAGTATCGCGTAACAGCTATTTCCGATAGCTTCCGCACTACGAAAAAGGTTGGCTTTTCTTAAGTGTATACTCAATCTCACCACATGCGGCATCACACGCATTCCCAGTAGCAGAAAAATAAACACGTATAGCAATTAGGAAAAACAGTATATATATTCGTCCTAATCATCCTAGACTTATAAAACTATGAATCTTAAGTTCCTGACAGAAAATGGGTTCCCCGGCGGAAGCCCCAATCTGTGGTTCTCAACCCAAGAGATGGACCAGCATAGGTCAATCTTTCTCCTCAGCCGAGTTGCCATTTTCCGTGGAAAATGAGGATGATGCCCTAAAGCAAAATGAGATTGGCCCCACGGTGGGCGCCACTTTTCTGTAGCGAGCGATTTTTGACGCGGTTCTTAAGCGTTGGTCGCTCTCTGCGGTTTGAGCTTTAAACTACAGGTCGATTCATTTTTTATCCTATTGTGAGTTGAATAAGGAAGGGAAATAGATGTCTCCAATTAACCCTGCTTGCATACTGAGTTTAAACAGCGGTCTGTTAGGTTACGAATGCTATCAATGTGGGGGGCCTTTGTACTGGTTATTTGTATTTTCGCCAATACGGTTCTCTTTCTTTTTTACCTGGGCAGAAGGTTTCTGGCGGGGAATAAGGATTAGGATATTAGGACTGGTGCTTTTGAATTACTGCTTTTGATTGACGAAGATATGGGATTTGGGTTTTTTGTTGATTGCGCTCGCTAAGATCTTTTCTTTCGATCTTATGCCTACGTATTCCCGTTTACCGAAACAGGGAAATCAGAGCGTTCGTAGTTCCTCCTATTCTATGAGGGGAAATGGGTGTTTTGGTGTCTTGTTCAAAGCCCAAGACGTGAAGCGAAAGGTGGTTTGTATCTTGTTCAAAGCCCAAGATGTGAAGCTAAAAGGTCTATTTGTGTCTTATTCAAAGCCCAAGACGTGAAGCTGAAAGACCTCGGCTTTAGAGAGAATTTGTCATCTCTAAAGAGGGGAGAAGGAGAATTACTTTAATTGGGATACGCGGATCCGAGCAATGCCATAATTTCCGAAGAAAGGGTTTTAACCTGAAGGAGAAGACTTTAACTCAGTGTAGAGCAATGCCATCTTTCCTTGGGAATTTCTCATGCTAAAAGAGGGACAGTGGCATAGATGTAGATGATCCAGAGGCTTGCCGCTAACAGCGATTAGATGAAGGGAAAGGAGTTGTTGATGTTTGTATACTGTGAACAAGGCACGGCTTTGATGCTAAAAGGTCGATTGGATCAACCAGTGGTTTTCTTATACAAAGCCTAAGAGGAGGCTAATTTCCGCTAGGAAAATCATTATACAAAGCCTAAGAGGAGGCTATTTTGTGTCTCGTACAAAGCCCGAGAGAGAGGCTAAAAGTTTTTGACCCAGTGGGGCATATCGTTATACAAAGCCTAAGAGGAGGCTAACAAAGAGTTGACTCAGTTAGAGAATCTTTTATACTCAGTAAGAGAGTGTTTTTGTATCTCGTACAAAGCCCGAGAGAGAGGCGAAAAGGTTGTTTTGACTCCACTGGGGAGAATTTTGGTATCTCGTACGAAGCCCGAGATGGAGGTTATTGTAACTGTTTCAGTTGAGTGACAGATCCAATATACTGATTTAAAAGAGAAAATCAGTTCTTATATGAGTAACACTGTACACAGGGATTTAATTTGAGGATCAGGGATATTTCCTTCTCTTTGAGGAAACGGGAAATCCAAAGGGTATTGAGACTGTCCGAGTCTGCGGGTTTCCTTCCTATTTAACGAAGGGGTCACTTGAGAATGTCTTTGAGACTCAAGGAAATTAGACTGTCCGTGTCTAGAGTTTTATCTTTCGTACTATGCTTTGAGAAACAGTAGTAGACTCTATGAAAGGACTGTTCTATGAGGATGACTAGGTTCTGTTCCTATACCTCTAGGAGGTCGTCGGGACAATTTGTACGAAGCCCAAGAGGAGGCTGGAAACTTTTAAGAAGTCGACGGGTCCTTGTACGAAGCCCAAGAGGAGGCTATCATTCCCGGAGGAAGAGATCATTATACGAAGCCTAAGAGGAGGCTGTGAATACTTCTAAGAAGCCGTAGGGTCCTTGAATAATGCCCAAGAGGAGGCCGATGCTTTTAAGAAGCCCGTGGGTCTATCATCTCCTTTCCATTAGGAGAGATAACTCTTTTAAAGATGAAAACCACTGGTAAACGTGCGAGGTTTACTATCCAGCGACTTTTAACTTTTAAAGAGGGTTCCTTAGTTAAGGTCCAAGATTATGACCGTAGTGGGTACCCAAACCCCGAGACATTCAAGGCAAGCTATCCACAAGGAATAGATCGAGTCAGGAAAGTTCGAGAATTTGGAAGAAACTCAAAGATGCCATTCACGGAGAATACATTCATCTTGAGGAGTAGAGCTTCTTGACGATTCCTAAGGAGCACAGCCGAAGAGAAGACTGTATCTGGTGCTCCTATTGGGGATCTAGGCGTCTATTTCTACGAATAAATGAAACGGCGTCACTTAGTTCTAGACGTAGTTGCCGGGGAAACTCGAAATATCTATACTATTATTACACAGTAGATATGAGTTTATGAAAGGAGACTTACAGTGAGCAGCCCCACAATACAGTTTATAATATGAAAGCAGTAAATGAAAGCGATAACCACTTACTCGGTTGTAGTGCTTCCATGCTGTTTGGTTAGTTGTTCAACAAAGAAAGATTAAAAACAACAGTATATTCAAAATCAAAGGAGAAAGTACTTTGAAAAAGAAAGATTTGGGGCTTACAGCTCAAGGAGAGGCCCAGGGTTTTATCAGTGAGCGCACTGTTTGACTTTGTACAGCGGGACTTATACAAGTGACTGGGGCCCAAAATGGTTTTCTGTACAAAGGGATGGGTCTTACACTCTCTCAAGAGGCCCAAAAAGGTTTAAAGAAAAGAGTGGGGCTTATAACACGAGGGTAGGCCCAAATGATTTTTCGTTTAAAGAATGGCGATCGCGCCGAGGTTTTCTTTTAACGCAGAGGGACTTATACAATAAGTGAGGCCCAAAATGTTTTGGTTAAAAGGGGGATTGGGTCTTACACTTTAATAGAGGCCCAAAGTGTTTTAAAGAAAAAGAAATGGGTCTTACTACTCGAGGGTAGGCCTAGATGGTTTTTATTTTTAAACTGGCGACGATCGCGCCGTTTACTTGTACAGAGGGACTTAGACAATGAGTGAGGCCCAAAAAGTTTTTGTACAAGTGGGTTGGGTCTTACACTCTCTCAAGAGGCCCAAAAAGTTTTTGAGATGAATACATGGGTCTTACTACTTGAGGGTAGGCCCATATGATTTTTGAAAAGGCGACGATCGCGCCGTTTGTTTTTTGACGGTATCGGGACTTATACAATAAGTGAGGCCCAAAAATGATTTGGTCAAAAAAAAGGATTGGGTCTTACACTCTAATAGAGGCCCAAAGTGTTTTAAAAATGATTTATGAGGGTTGAATTAATCCAAAACCCTAATTTGTTTTCAAAATGTATTTAATTGAATAAAAATTCAATTAAAATGATCAAAAATTGTTTAACACATGGAAAAAAAATTGTGATCTTGGATTAATGCTTCAAAAATTAAGTATTGACCTACAAAATAATTAGAAAGCATTAAAAGTTGCAAAATCAATGTAGAAAAAATATTTAAAATGCCAAAAACAATCAAAATATTAATTCTTTACAAAAATATCAATTATATGAAATAAATAATATTTTTGGGATTTTTTGATAAAATAAAATATTTTAACATTTTTGTGAATTATTAAAAAAAGAATCAACTCAAAATCATTAAAACTCAGAGAGAAATTAATTTTTGAATCAATTAAACAAAATCACAAAATTCAAATATTTGAATTTGAAAAAAAGGCACCAAGAACAAGCTGAAGAACACGCGCGTGTTCTTGGTTTCTCAGATTTGCGTTTTCTATCCAATCTCCATGAATACGTAATCATATTATGCAATCCACATATCATTATGCTCGCCTCAACCTCACGATCATGTTTATGTACTTTAATTTCATTTAAATTAAACATACAACAAGAAATCACGAAGAAACCTCAAGAACCCTAATTTCTGCATGAAGGCTAGGATTTTTGATACACGATTCAAACAATGCAATTAATTGAGGGAAAACATTCCATGCATGATTATGAACATATGGCCAAATTATTGTGCGAGGAAATATGCATAGATTGAGAGATGACCAAGTATGTGCTTACCTCCAAGCCGTGACAGCAAGTTCAGAGTGATTTTTGATTTGGAGGTGTTACAAATGAGTGGTGATGATCTGAACAGCTTCCCTACACCCTATGGATTGTGTTTGGATGGTTGGACTTGATTGAAATTGGTTGGATCATTTTGTGGTACCTCAGCTGCACCTTGTTTGAAAATTTGAGCAACCAGCTGGTGATTTCATGAAATTGATGTTTCAGAAGTTGTGTGAGTGTTTGATCAGCTCATATGTGATGTATGTGAGGTGTGTGAGTGATTGGTTTGTGCAGAATTGCTCTCAAACTCAAAACCCGATAGCTACCTTGCTAAGAAAGGCATTTTTGCCAAGAGAAAGAGATTTTGAGGAAAGCATCTGTTAGATGGCTTTGGTGTACTTAAACTGACCACAATTGAGCTCTATTTATAGTAGAGCAAGTTTGTTTTGCAAGGAATAGTGCATGGCAGCTGGTAAGTAAGTTTGGCCAATGTTGGCAAATGAAAATCCAAGTCTCCTCTAGCCATTGACTAGAGGTTAGAGCACAGAGCTTTGGTCCCCTTGGTCTTGGATAAGTCTTGACTGATTTCAGATGAGAATGGCTCAGTTCATGCCACCTTGATGGTTCCATTGAATGCCTCATTCCAAATTTGAAGTCTTGTCCCTATTTTGGCAACTCTAGGTTCAACATGTTATTCCTTGTTCCTTGGACCTTGGAGGCTTGGCTCAGTGATTGTCCCCTTTAGATTCAATCCTCTGAGGTGTCCAAGTGGATTGGAGCAATTGAAATTGGCTGATTTTGCCAAATCGACCAAAATTGCAAATTCTGCCTTGCCTTGACAGATTTCAGCAAGGCAACTTGGCAATGTTGTATCTCATGGTGTAGGTTGAATTTGGCAATGTTCTTGGCCATTTTGGAAAGCTCTTACATGATACAACAACTGTTTGAACAAGTTTGGTTTTGGTCTCTTTTGATTCCAAGTGAAAAATCCCCCTACATTTGGCAAAAAGTGAAGGCAAATTCTGACTTAGTGAAAATTTCACTAAGTGTTGGAAAAAGTGACATTTTCACTTTTCAGCCACTTTGATCACTCCATAACTCAAAATCCTTAATGAATTGGAATGACTTGTAGTTGAAGTTTTTGTAGGTGATAATGAGGGCTACAAATCCATCTTTGGATGAGAAAAAATGGCCTTGTGGTTTAGGAGTTATGGTCCTCCAAAGTTGGTACCTTTGCCACTTTATTTTTAACTTAGAAAAATTTCTAAGTTTTATGGTTACCCCTTTTACAAGTTATCTCACTTTTCTTGATTTTTCTTGATGAATGATGATTCAAATCATACATTAACATCATTTTAGGGTTAAAAATCCATTTTGGTGAAAAATCTCAAAAAGTCAAAGTTGACTTTTGTGCACAGTTGACTTTTTATTAGATGAATTCCAAACTGTGCAATTCTTCAGGAAATCATGTCCTTGACCTAAATCAAACTTGATGGACATGTTCCATGGGTGTCATAGGGTATATTCAATCATATATTAGGGTTTGGGAGCATGTCTTGGTCAAAAGTCAAAGTTACAGTTGACTTTTCCCTTAAAACCCTAATTGTGGTGCAAATGAAAATGAGACTTGTTGCTCAAGCTTCTTGGATCAATCCATTGTTCCAAATGGATCAATATGGTGTATTAGAGACCCTCAAATCATCTCTTGAGGTCTTGGCTCATGGTTTGTCCCAAAAGTCAACTTAGGGGTGAATTAGGTCAAGAAACCCTAATTCCTGATTTTTGATGAATGCATCCCCTGAGGCAAAATTGACTTGATGCATGGGTTCATGAGGTTCCATGAAGTATATTAGGTTATGTTTTGGATCATTGCCTTGTGCCCAGATGAAAATTTCCATCTGGAGGCCCTGGTCGACCAAAACCCTAATTTGGTGACACTGTCGATCTTGAGACTTGATCCACCTAGAAGGGAGCAGCCTTGTGCTTAATCCTTGAAGTGGGAGTCCTTTTTGATCCATTGTGGATGTTTGAGAGATTAGACAAGTTGAAGATCATGCCATTTCTTGATTGATCCTTTGTCTAAGCACTCAGAGAGGGCTTGAAACCCTAATTTTGATTGTAGTGGATGCTCACCCATCTTTGGGGAGACTAATGAAGCATAAAGGTACATCCATATTATGATGATGATTTTCACAATGATGGGAAATCTAAGTGGTCAAAATTTGGGGTATTACAAGTACATCTCAAGGATGTATTGCTAGTACCTCAGATGATGGAGAAATCCTTTACAACGAAGCAGCAGTTAGTACCAAAGGCGAAATTCAACTCACTGATGGTTGGATAGTAGATTTAGGAGCAACATGGCACATGACTCCACGACGAGACTGGTTTTGCACTTACGAACCTATCTCGGAAGGACATGTGTTAATGGGGAATGACCATGCTTTGGAAATTGCTAGAGTTGGTACTGTCAAAATGAAAATGTGTGATGGTACTATCCGCACACTTCAAGGGGCACGACATGTGAAAGGATTGACGAAGAATTTGTTGTCTATTGGGCAACTAGATGACCTCGGATGCAAGACCCCTGTTCAATGTGGGATCTTGAAAGTGGTGAAAGGTTCGCTAGTAGTGATGAAAGCATAGAAAGTCGCTGTAAATCTATACATGCTTTTGGGAAACACAATAAAAGGATCAGATGCATTAGTAGCAGCTGGAAGCCAGGAAGAAACAACGATGATATGGCATCGCAGACTAGGCCATATGTCAGAACTAAGCTTGAAAGTTCTTGCAGAACGTAATCTCATACCCGGGCTCAAGTTGGTAAATTTACCTTTCTGCGAGCACTGTGTGATAAGCAAGCAGCATAACTAAAGTTTACTAAGTCAACTGCTAGAAGAAAACACATACTAGACTTGATTCATTCTGATGTGTGGGAGTCACCAGAAATGTCCATTTGAGGAGCAAAATATTTTGTATCATTCATTGATGATTACTCCAGGAGACTATGGGTGTACCCAATAAAGAAGAAGTCAGATGTGTATTTAGTATTCAAGGAGTTCAAAGCACAAGTGGAACTTGAAATTGGGAAAATAATTAAGTGCTTGAGGACAGATAATGGAAGAGAATACACAGATGGTGATTTCCTGACATTCTGCAAGCAAGAAGGTATTAAGCGACAGTTTATTGTTGCCCATACACCTCAGCAGAATGGTGTAGCAGAGCGGATGAATAAAACTCTCTTGGAGAGGACGAGAGCTATGCTGAAAACAATAGGATTGACAAAGTCTTTCTGGGCAGAAGCTGTCAAAACTGTCTGTTACGTGATAAATTGATCGCCATCGACTGCGATTGATTTAAAGACACCAATGGAGATGTGGAAGGGAAACTGAGTGATTATTCTTCTTTGCATGTATTTGGATGTCCTGTGTACGTGATGTACAACTTCCAAGAAAGAACAAAGCTGGACCCAAAATCCAAAAAATGCATATTCTTGGGTTACGCTGACAATATGAAAGGGTATCGTCTGTGGGATCCCGCTGCCCACAAGATTATTGTTAGCAGAGATGTAATCTTTGTAGAAAATGAACTAAAAAATGAGCAAAGAGATGAAAACACTATAAAGGAGACTACTACAGTGGAGATGGAGGAAAAGTCAGGAGAAAATGATTCCTCTGAAGCAGAGCCAGAGCGGGAAGAAGAAGAACCAACTGAGGTAAATAATGTAGATCCCAGAAGAACCACACGTCAGATAAGAAAACCATCCTGGCACTCAGAATATGTGATGGCAAGTCATGATGCATACTGTCATCTATCAGAAGATGGAGAACCATCAACCTTTCATGAGGCATTAAATGGTTCAGATGTTTCTCTGTGGATGGCAGCAATGCAAGAGGAAATTGAAGCCTTACATAGAAATAACACATGGGAACTTTTTGAACTTCCTAAAGGTCAGAAAGCCATCGGTAACAAATGGGTGTTCAAAATTAAGCGAGATGGCAATGATTAGGTGGAACGATATCGTGCAAGATTGGTGGTCAAAGGATATGCTCAGAAAGAAGGTATTGATTTCAATGAGATATTTTCTCCAGTGGTAAGACTCGCCACAATCAGAGTGGTCTTGGTGATGTGTGCTGCATTTGATCTAAATCTAGAGCAACTTGATGTAAAGACTGCGTTTCTCCGTGGAGAACTTGAAGAGGAAATATATATGCTCCAACCCGAAGGCTTTGAAGAACAAGGAAAAGAAAACTTGGTTTGTAGGTTGACCAAATTTCTGTACGGTTTAAAACAGGCCCCAAGGTGTTGGTACAAGATATTTGATTCCTTCATCGTGAGCCTTAGATACAACAGATTAAGTTCAGACCATTGTACGTATTACAAAAGGTTTGATGATAATGATGATTTTATCATTTTGTTGTTATATGTGGATGACATGTTGGTGGTAGGCCCCAACAAAGATCGAGTCCAAGAATTGAAGGCACAATTGGCTAGGGAGTTTGATATGAAGGACTTGGGACCAGCAAATAAGATTTTAGGGATGTAAATTCACCGAGACAGAAAAGACAGAAGGATTTGGCTTTCTCAGAAAAATTATCTTCAGAAAGTTTTACGCCACTTTAACATGCAAGACTGTAAGCCAATCTCTACCCCACTTCTTGTCAATTATAAATTATCCTTAAGTATGAATCCTAGCAATGAAGCGGAAAGGACGGAAATGTCTCGAGTACCGTATGCATCAGCGGTGGGAAGCCTTATGTATGCTATGATATGTACTAGACCAGATATTGCTCAAGCAGTTGGAACGCTCAGTCGGTTTATGGCAGATCCAGGTAATGAACATTAGAATGTTGTTAAGAGGATCCTTAGATACATCAAAGGAACCTCATGTGCTGCATTATGTTTTGGGGGATCAGAATTCACTATCAGAGGCTATGTTGATTCAGATTTTGCAGGCGACCTTGATAAAAGAAAATCTACTACTGGCTATGTGTTCACACTTGCAGGAGGAGCGGTAAGCTGGTTATCCAAATTGCAGACTGTTGTAGCTTTGTCTACTACAGAAGTTGAATACATGGCCGCTACCCAAGCATGTAAGGAAGCAATTTGGATTCAAAGGTTATTGGAAGAACTCGGGCACAAGCAACAAAAGATAACTGTGTATTGTGACAGTCAGAGTGCCTTGCATGTTGCAAGGAATCCAACTTTTCATTCCAGGACAAAACACATAGGAGTTCAATACCATTTTGTCAGAGAGGTAGTAGAAGAAGGAAGTGTGGATATGCAAAAAATTCACATTAAAGATAACCTAGCAGATGCAATGACAAAACCGATTAACTCTGATAAGTTTCCATGGTGTAGGTCTTCCTATGGCCTATTAGAGCGTAATCAACACGAAGTTGGTAAGGTAGAGACGATATTTGAAGATCACAAATGTGACTTTAAGTGGGAGATTGTCAAGGATTGAGGTCATAGTCAAATATTGTGGTTATGGTCATAGTCAAATATTGTGGTCATGGTAAAAGATTATGGTCAAGGATTGTGATTGAATAAAGTCACAATTTGTGGACCAAGAAAGAAACACCCATGGTTTTGCATCCATAGTTTTGTAACAACTCTCATGGTTTTGTGAAGATGAGCACCTATAAATAGAGGTGCATTTCTCATTCCTAACACAACAACAAAAAGCATTGCAACATAACATAAGAGAAAAATTTAGAGAGAAAGAATATATTGTAGTTTCTCCTATAAGGTTCCTTTAGTGAGTGTTCTCCTATTACAAGAGAGAGTTTAATTTGTTTTCTCCTTGTATTTAGATAGAAGTGTTGTAATTTCTTTCACTTAATGAAAATCTTTTTTATCGGTGCTCGTGGTTTTTTCCCTTATTTGTTGAGGATTTTCCACG
This sequence comes from Lathyrus tuberosus, assembly GCA_022829125.1. Taxonomy (NCBI): domain Eukaryota; kingdom Viridiplantae; phylum Streptophyta; class Magnoliopsida; order Fabales; family Fabaceae; genus Lathyrus; species Lathyrus tuberosus. The sequence goes on along the minus strand of JALAZF010000065.1, from coordinate 18,385,872 downwards.
TAAATATTTTGTGTCAATTTTCATACTCTTTAATCTCTTATTTTTTGTGTTATTTATCTTGCTACTCTGATACTCAACATTTACCCTATAGCAGTATAGTGGCCGCTCCGTTATAGTGGTCTCCACTGCTAAGGCTCTTCCCATCGCGGCTGGCCTCCGCTTCGCTATAGCAAGATAATGCCGCTATTGAATACTCTGAAATCAAAAGGGTGGTTGGCTCATTTAGAGGGTGGAAATATTTTTTTAATAGACATAATTTTAGTAAGTTTTGTTGGTAACCTTGAACCTCTCATTTAATACTCCTTTGATGTCGTCCAGCTACCGATTGTAATCTTTTTCAAAAGTAATCAATAAATCATTAAATATTAAGATTTACTTTTTTTAAATGAACAAGTATGCAGTTTGTTGTGTAAAAAATAATGCAGCTTGTTATTGACACTAGTTTTCCATGTGAAGCCAGAGAGTGGAGGCATAATGCAGGGCCCCATTTTTGTTGGGCACCAAAATTTTTCATTTATACTGGTTTGTAGAAATACTTATATACCATTTTGAATCTTCAAAAGACAAATACAAAAGAAGAAGCATATAAATGGTACCTAATTTACAAGCTATGATAAGTGTTCGGTTAACAATGCAAGTTCAAAAATTTTCTAAGAGTATGTTTGGATGAGGAATTTGAGAATTTTTAGGGAATTTAAAATTCTAAATAATTCAAATGATTCAATTAAAATTCATTCATTTTTAAATTTTTTTGTTTGGATGGAGTATTAAAATGATTTAATGTAAAAAATTTGGGGTTATTTTCATAATTTTTGAAGCTTTTGGGTCAAATTTAAAATATGAAAAATAGGGATCAATTTGTAATTTTTGAAATTTTGAAGGGACCAATTTGTAAAATTTGAAAATTATTAGGGACTAATTTGCAATTTTTTGAAAATTTTGGGAGTGAGTTTGAAATTTTCATAAAATATGAGGACCATCTTACAAAATTTGAAAAATTAATAATAAACAATTTAACATTCATATTATATAGAGTTAAGAAACAATTTAAAATTTTTTACTTTTTGGTGTCATTTTTAAATTCCTTAAATTTAACATGAATAAAATACTCCATAAATTTACATCATTTTAACAATTCTCCATATTTTTTATCCAAACAATAGATTTTGATCAAGTCATTTCAAATTTCCTCAAAAAATTACTTTCCCTTATTAAAATTCTTCATCCAAACACACTTTAATAGTCTTAAAAAAAAAGGAAAATTTCCTAAATTTGAACCTTTCTTTAAAGTGTCTCAATCTACTTACTTCTATGCAACAATAATTATGGTTTCTCTAATTAATTTTAGAATCACAAACCATACATATTCACATTTTTAGGAAGATCCCAAAGCATTATGTGTAGATTATCTAAGAGTGAAAAACATTTGTAAAACATTTTAACTCATCAACCTTTCTCAAAGCATGTATGTAGTATAATCATCAAGATCGTGCATACCATTAAAAAATATGATGAGATTCTTGAAAACCAAACCACTTCAACTGAAAAGGATCGACAGTCAATCAGAAATAAGGGTGTGTATAGTTCTTAAACCAATATGAATTGAACCAAATATATGATTTGGTTTGGTTCTAAAAATTGTTTTATAAAACTAGTTTTATTTTTTTAAAACCGGTTTATATTTGGATTGGTTCGGTTTAAAATCAATTTCTACTAAAAACCGGTTTTTTATTTGATTCAGTTTTAAGATTGGATTTTTTAAAAATATATTACATCAATTTTTTGTTTTAATCTTTTTTCTTTTAAATCGGTTTTGAAATTTTTAAGCATACTATAATTATGTTTTTCCAAAATTTGATGGCAACTTACTTCCTATAATCACTAATTTGTACTTCAGCATGTTTAACTCATTTTTCTACAATATATATATATAATGAAATTTTAATTCCAACATTTATAATAAAATTTAATTTATGATATAGTTTATTTTTAAAACTAAGAATATTCATTCCAGTAAAGTTGGGATAAAAAAATGAACATTCATTCTAATTATTCAATTTGAATAGTGTTAGTTTTGTTAAAAATTTAGGGTGATGATTTTGGTTTGGTTGAAAATTTAGAGACAAGTATTTTAACATTTGAATGAATTGGATCAAAAATCAGAACTGGATTTTAATAAATGGATATGCAATGTTATTGGTTTTTCTTAAAGTGACTGAGTTAGTTAATAACATAAATGGTTTAGTTTTTTTAATTTTGAAAACTAAATTTATGGTTATGAATTGGACGAACCGTTTTAAATGCACACCTCTAATCAGAAAGTTCCTTGAGCTTAACTCGAGAGGCTATAAGTCATAACAAAAGAACAATAACAAGTTTGCAGTTGCACCTAACTACTTGACTTGAAGGGTATACCCATAGCACAAGAACAAAACAAAAAACTACAAATTAAAATGGTGATAATGTTAGTCTCACCCACTTATGCTTAGTCTTTTAGTGCACATTCAGATAATTTTTCCACAATTTGAAGAAGAACACTCCACATGACAGAGTGAAAGGCTAACAAAAAACAAAGGCACGATATGCACTTTGTGAAAGAGACAGACATACACAAGCAAGCATGTTAGGAAGTTAGGCAAGAGAAAACCAGCTTGTCTTATTTGTTTTTTCAAATCAAAGGTTATGATTATGTATTATACCCTCCAAAGTAAACTCATTTTGGCTAAAAAATTCTTGTTTTTTTTTTATCGTACTAAGGGTTGAACTAATGATCTTTGAGTCAAAAACAAACTTATTTATCACTATGCTAACTAACTCACATTACAAATTATTTTCAACAACTAATATTTATATATTTATTTCAAATTTATAATTTATTAAAAAAAATTTTAAGGATCCTATTTTTTAGGAAAAAATTTAGTGAGTATTTAATTTGGCCTTTAAGCCTCCAAACTCACATCTATCTGCGTTGTAGTCTTGTAGATGTGGTTTCCAAAAGCAACAAAATGAAGCTTTTACGTAAACGTTCAAATTTACCATGATTTACGAGTTAATGTGGAAAAGTTGCCAATAAATCAAATATACTATTTTTTTTTAAAGTTTGGTATATCGTCGAAAAGGCTAGAAGGAATCACGCCAGAAGAATGGTGGTCTAGTGTCAAGCCTAACTTAAATCATCTGAAGGTGTTTGAATCTATAGCACATAAACATGTGCCAAATCAGTTGAGAAGAAAACTAGATGACAAGTCGAGTCAAATGATCCTAATAGGATATCATTTGATTGAAGGATACAAGTTGTTCGACCCAGTTAACAAGCAAGTAGTGATCAACAAGGACGTGATCATAGATGAGCTTAAGGAGTGGGATTGGACTGAGAATGTTAAGAAGGATTCAATGAGAATCTTATGTGAAGAACCAGCTAATGAAGTCGAAAGATAAGTTCGACAAGAAGAAGTCAGAGGTGAAGTAGGCCCAAGCAGACCTCAAAGAACAGGACACATGCCTGCAAGGTTGCAAGAATGTGTGATTACATCAGAAGATGTGGTCAACGAAGAATGTGAGCTGGTACACTATGATTTCTATGCAGATGTCGAACAAGTCAATGTAGCTGAGGCATTGAAAGATTCGAAGTGGGTAAAAGCAATGGATGAGTAGCTAGAGTCCATCGAAGTAAACAACACTTGGTCACTTGTCGAATTACCTCAAGACAAGAAAGCAGTTAATGTGAAGTGGGTATACAAGGTGAAGTTGAATCCCAAAGGAGAAGTAACTCGACACAAGGCGAGACTTGTTGCGAAAAGATTTCTTCAGAAAAAAAGAATCGACTTCAACGAAGTCTTTGCACCAGTTGCTAGGATTGAAACGATCAGGTTGGTCGTTAGTCTAGCTGTACATGCCAAATATATTTGACTCCGAGTTGAGTAGTCGAATAAAAATGAACGTGAACCGGACTATAGTAGCAAGAGAGATCGTACAATGAAGAGATCTAGACAAGCTTCATACACAACCCGGGCCGACCAGGGAGCCCGACTCCCACCATGCCGAGCTCTCACGAGGCCGGGTACCTCACCACACCAACCCGGCACCGATGCCGGACACAAGCTCATCAAAAGCCACTCCAACTTTTGTAACGGCGGTGGCGCATCAATACAGACGTTACCTAGAGCTTCAAAGTCTGTATTCTTGGAGAGAGGTTACGGCAATGATGGCCACATAACGTCAGAAGGCCAAAAGACTTCTCTTAATGGCTTGTATTAATATAAGGTTATATAATGGGACTCCCGCATGAGGGTTAAGCAAGACATTCATCTTGAGGCAGCGTACAGCGCTTGTATAGCCCTCAAATCCCCAGATATTCATCTCAACATACTCAGCAGTATAGACACCGTGACTCTCTTTCTCCTAAGAGAATGAGAGTCAGCACTTTTGGTGGTCTAACCATTTTTGGCTAGAACATTTGGCGCCCACCGTGGGGCCTAGGTAAAACTTTCCTATGCCACACCCCTTACTAACAACATGACTTCTGAAGGAGATCCTCTAGACATGGCTCAACTACTAGCCATGATGGAAACCATGAGACAGCAGAATGAAACGCTGCAAGATAGTATACAAGAGCTGCAGCAGCAAAGTCAAGCTGACGTTGATAGTGAGGAGGAGGTTCAAGAACCTCAACCTCTCTTCGGACTCACTGAAATGCAAACTCATGGCTGGAACCTTGAAGGATGTAGCCCTAACATGGTACATGAGCCTTCCTCGGCTCTCCGTCATAAGCTACCAGGACCTAACTATGAAGTTAGTACATCACTTCTCGGCAAGCAAACGTCGAAAGGTGTCCACGAACGCATTGTTCAGTGTTCGTCAGAAGAAGGCGGAACCACTACGTGAATACTTGGCTCGGTTCAACGAGGAAACCCTCAAAGTATCTCATCTGAATCAGGAGTTGTTTGTGGGGGCTTTTCAACATGGATTGTGAGCCAGACAATTCAACGGGTCATTGGCTCAAAAGTCGGATATCAGCATGGACGAGATCACTACCCGGGCTGAATGTTACATCAAAGGAGAAGAGAGTAACCAAGAGAAAAGAGCCCGGGACGACGATGAAAAGGCAAAAAGCAAAGAAGAGGCGTCAAACAAGAGGAAGGAGCATCCTCGGGGAGCTGTGCGCGAACGACACGCTTCTAGACCATACAGACATCCGTATGAGCTAAACAGAGACCTCACCCCGCTAAATACAAGAAGGGGAGACATCCTTAAAGAAGTCAGCCACATGAATCTGTTACCTGAGCCTTAACGCCCCAAAGGAGCCAACGCAATCATGGGAAGGCAACCCGAAGCTTGGTGCAATTACCACCATGTACGGGGACATCACACCGAGGACTGTCAGCGGCTGAAAAAAGAAATTGAAGCCCTAATCCAAAGGGGACATTTATTGACATATGTGAAAGATTATCGACCGCAAAATAACAAGAGTATTCCTCCCCGAAGTGACCAGGAACCAGGAAAGTCATCCCGGAAAAAGGGCTCAGATGCCAAGGAGGGTCATGAGACGAAGGCAATCCAACACACTCTAAACACCATTTCTGGAGGATTTGCTGGTGGTGGAGGAACAAGTCCAGTCAGAAGGAGATATGCTAAAGCAATTATGCATGTAAACAAGAGGCCCCCAGAAAAAACGGAAGGAAACTTAGACGTTGTAACATTATCCGAGCAAAACACCCTAGGAGTCCTAGTTCACAAAAATGATCCTATGGTTATCAAAGTGCAGGTACAAGATCGGAGCGTGAAGAGAGTATTAATAGACCCTGGAAGTTCAGCCGACATATTGTACTGGAAAACATTTAGAGGAATGGGGCTTGATACAACCATGTTGCTACCATTCAAAGGTGGTCTAGTAGGATTCTCAGGAGAGTGGGTCCGGGTGCTCGGACATCTAGTATTGCCAACTACCTTCGGCAACATTAATAACGCAAAGACTGTCCAAGTAAGGTACTTGATAATCAATGTTTCTTCACCCTATAACGTCATTATAGGTCGGCCATCATTCAACGCCCTCGAAGCTTCTCTCTCAACACTATATTCGACCATAAATTTCCCCTTGAAGACGGTCGAGTTGAGATTGTCACAAGCGACCAGGGGCTAGCAAGAGAGTGTTATAAGGATAGCTTAAAAATGAGAAGAAAAGAACCAGCAAAAGAAGCAAATTCCAAGAATACCCCCAAAGTCCATTTAGTCAACACGGTGTATGACAAAGGAACGAAACAAATCCAGGTTGGGCATCTACCGACACATGATACACCCATCATAGTTAAATCATTCCACGAAGAAAAAAAGAGGATCGTGCAAGCATTTAAAGTATACTGCTCCTGAGAGCTCTCACATTAGGTTTGAAGATGTTCAGCCAACTGGATGGGAGGATCCTTCCAATCAAGAAGCACGCAAGTTAGAAACATTAGAAGGAATAGAAATACCTAGAACAGGGAATGTATCCAATCTTAGGTTGTACTTAAACTAAATCTTATGTAATCCAGTAATAAATAAAGGATCTGGGTTGCACTCTTTTCCTTTGCAAGGGCAAGGGCTTTTAACAAGGCACCTGGACTTAAAAAATTGTCATGTCTTGTTGACAGGTAATCAGCAGGAAATGGTGAGTTACAACTCGGAAAACTCCTATAAAATGCGTCGACTTGCTCCGCGTACATAGGTCGGCCATAAACGGGTTGATAAACTCCTGTAAAATGTGTCGACTTGCTCCGCGTGCATAGGTCGCCCATAAACGGTTTGATAAACTCCTATAAAATGCGTCAACTTGCTCCGCGTACATAGGTCGCCTATAAACGTGATGATAAACTCCTATAAAACGTGTCGACTTGCTCCGCGTACATAGGTCACCCATAAACTGGTTGATAAACTCCTATAAAACGTGTCGACTTGCTCCGCGTACATAGGTCACCCATAAACTGGTTGATAAACTCCTATAAAACGTGTCGACTTGCTCCGCGTACATAGGTCGCCCATAAACGGGTTGATAAACTCCTATAAAATGTGTCGACTTGCTCCGCGTACATAGGTCGCCCATAAACGGGTTGATAAACTCCTATAAAATGTGTCGACTTGCTCCGCTTACATAGGTCGCCCATAAACGGGTTGATAAACTCCTATAAAACGTGTCGACTTGCTTCGCGTACATAGGTCGCCCATAAACGGGTTGATAAACTCCTATAAAACGTGTCGACTTGCTCCGCGTACATATGTCGCCCATAAACGGATTGATAAACTCTTACAAATGCTTCGTGTACGTAGGTTAAATAAATATGTCTAATAGTTCCATGCACTCAAGACGGATAATTTAATATAAAGATGATGAAACATCTAAGCCCAAAACAGGGGCTTGAAAATTCATACACGGCAAAATACAAATAAGGAAAGAGCAAGTCTCTTTTGAAGGGGCACCCGAGTACATGCCATAATTGACGCTTAAGTCTACAAGAGTCCAGGATTCCCAAGAGTGTGAAGACTATACACACAAGATGACTAAAGACTCCTTAATAATTAGCCTTGTAGTAAGCTACCTGAAAGGTCTGAGAAATCAAGCAAAAGCTAATAACAGAAATAATACCCGGCTATCTATAATCGGACACCTTAATTTATTCTAACTTAGTGCCCGAGGGGCTGGACATATGTACGGGATTATTTTGTAAAGAAATAAAACACGAAAATAACATAAGCAATAAAAATAAAGCCTCAGAAGGGCCAAAACATTGTACGGTACAAAGCCTGAAGGCTAAAAGGTCATGAGCATGAGGGGGGACAACACCACACTCTCTCGCCAAAATATAAAAGTGCATCCAGAAGGATGACTAACTAAAACAAAGAACAACAAGATTAGGTAGCAGCCGAAGTATCAATGGAAACATCAGTTAGGGTCGGGTTCACATTCCTGTCAGCATCATTGACCGGACCTTGAGATCTCTCTGGGCTATCCTTCTCTAGCTCGCCAAGGTCCACAAGACTTCCATCTTGTACCACTTTGAAGTAATCTATTTCCAACAAATCCAGGCCAGGATGGAGGCAGAGAACTTGATCTTTAGCTCTCTCAAATGCTTCATCACCGGCAGACAGAATATCGATGCGAGCTTTCTTCAGAGCTTCTTTAAGATCGTTGTTGGATAATAAAAGCTCGGCGATTAGAGGCCTCGGATGCCTTCAACTGGTTAGTAAGCTCGGTTAAAGTTGATTTGTGACCAGACTCCAAAGTCTCTTTTTCCTTTCTCGAGTTAGCCAAATCCTTCTCCAAGCTAGAAAGTTTCTTAGACTGAGATTCCTTCAGCTGAGTAACTTCATCCTTAAACTTTGACTCAAGCTTCTCAGAGTCATCAGATAATTCAAACAAACCACGAGTGAGGACAACACTCCTCATCAAATAAGAACTAAGATTCTGAGTGATTTTCTAATGACCAATGGATTTAACTTTGTTAACACCCTCGGTAGCATTGAGATGTTCATGCAGGTATCTGAAGCTGTCAAAATCATTGGACCAAAACTTGAATCCCCCAGACGCGAAATTCTCCCCTGGACCTCTCATGAGGGAGATAATCTCCTTTTCAGCTTGATGAACATCCTCATTCATGTGAACCTTCAACTTCTTCGGGTTACCTTGAGAAGTCTCGTTCTGAGCAGGTAGAATTAGAGGTTGGGGCTCGGTTTTGCTTGGGCCAGTTTTTGTGCTCGTTCCCCTGGGCCGCACGGTTCCAAAATGATGTCATCCTCGGAACCAGTGTAGGATATGATCCTCAGAGAGCGGATTATAGCAATTTCCAAGTCGTCAGCAGTGTTATTCTTATGGTTCATAACCTCATAATCAAAGGGAGCAGCAGTCTCCATTAGAATTTCTACAGAACCTGAAGAATCAGAGTCATAGTCACTTTCAGAAGTGAGAATCTCGTTATAAAACTTATCCATAGCTCGCCTATACTCTTCTACCCCTACGGAATCCATCATCTCTTGCATATTTTCCTCCCATAGTCTTTTTCTCTCATCGTTACTCTTACGAATAACCCTACCCTCATTATTACATTCCCTAAGAACTACTATTTCTGTATTAAAAAGAAAGTTGAGGAAAATCAGGAGAGAAAGGAAAAAATACCTGAAGTAGGGAGCGCTTGAAGATGGAATCAGATTCACTTAAAGAAGAACGCAGGAGTGAAGGAAAGAGAAGACTAGCTTTAATAAAAACCCAACGTTCGAAAAAATGGCTAGAGACTAGCGACTCATGAGGTATTAAAGTCATCATAACGCTAGGGAAGATTAAGGGGCATGACCGTTTAAGAAATTTTGACACGTAAGGACCTAAGAAGAAGGGTCGATCTACAGCTCGACACCTAGCAAATATATCTGGGCTTATGTCATTGCCGAGTACTACATCCCTATGAACAAATATAATACTTGGGGGGCTTATGTACATGCCAAATATATTTGAATCCTAGTTGACTAGTCGAATAAAGATGAACGCGAACCAGACTATAGTAGTAAGAGAGATCGTTCAATGAAGAGAGTTAGACAAGCTTCATACACAACCCGGATCGACCAGGGAGCCCGAATCCCACCATGCCGAGCTCTCACGAGGCCGGGTACCTCACCACACCAACCTGACACCGATGCCGGACACTAGCTCATCAAAAGCCACTCCAACTTTTGTAACGGCGGTGACGCATCAATACAGACGTTACCTAGAGCTTCAAAGCCTGTATTCATGGAGGGAGTTTACGGCAATGATGGCCACATAACACCAGAAGGCCAAAAGACTTCTCTTAATGGCTTGTATTAATAGAAGGCTATATAATGGGGCTCCCGCATAAGGGTTAAGCAAGACATTCATCTTGAGGCAGCATACAACGCTTGTATAGTCCTCAAATCCCCAGATATTCATCTCAACATACTCAGCAGTATAGACAACGTGACTCTCTTTCTCCTAAGAGAATGATAGTCAGCACTTTTGGTGGTCTAACCATTTTTGGCTAGAACACTAACAAACATGAACAACTGGAAGATGTTTCAGATGGATGTGAAATGTGCATTCCTGAATGGCCTATTAGATGAAGAAGTTTATGTTGCACAACCAACTTGTTTGTGAAATAAGGCGAAGAAAGAAAGGTGTACATGCTGCATAAAGTCCTGTATGGACTTAAGCAAGCTCCAAAAGTTTGGAATAAGAAGATAGATAGCTTTCTAAGGCATAAAGAATTTGTGAAGTACACAACTGAGCATGGAGTATATGAAAAAAGAATCAATAGTGAATTGCTTATACTATGTCTCTATGTCGGTGACCTGTTGATAACAAGAAGTTGCAAGAAGGAGATCGAATATTTAAAACATGACCTAAGTGAGGAGTTTAAAAAGTCAGACTTGGGAAATCTCTCATATTTCCTTGGCATTGAATTCTACAAGAGTAGTAGAGGTTTGATGATGCACCAACGAAGATATGCAGGTGAAATACTCAAGAGATTTGAGATGCAAGATTGCAACCCAACTTCGACTCCAGCTGAGCCCAGATTGCAACTGTCGAAAGACACAGATGAGGATGATGTCGATCCAACACAGTACAGAAGACTCATTGGATCACTTCGATACTTTTGTCACACAAGGCCTGATCTAGCATACAGTGTAGGCAAGGTGAGTATATTCACGCAGAAGCCAAGGGTACAACACCTAGCAGCAACGAAGAGGATACTAAGGTATCTGAAAGAAACTGTCGACTATGAAATTTTATTTCCTTCAGCTGATGAAGGAAAAAAATGTAAGTTAGTGGGATACAATAACTCAAGTTTGTGTAGTGATGTTGAGGATAGAAAATCCACAACTGGCTATGTGTTTATGCTAGGTGGTGCACCAGTTGCTTGGATTTGGAAAAGGATCCTGTAGTGGCATTGTCGTCGTGTGAAGCGGAGTACATAGCCCCTTCTCTCTATGCATGTTAAGCAAAGTGGATGGTGAACCTGGTCGAAGAGATTACAATGAAGAATCATGGAGCAATTACCATGAAGATCGACATCATATTTGTTATCAACTTGGCAAAGTATCATATAGCACATGGACGAAGCAAACACATAGAAATGAGGTTCCACTATCTTCAAGATCAGGTAGCAGAAGGAAAGATAAACCTAGAACACTACAAAACTGAGAATCAGATTGCAGATATTCTGACGAAAAAATTGCAGGTCGAAGTGTTCAGAAAACTAAGAGTTATGATGAACATAGATAGCTTAGACATAATGAATTAGGTAGTGTGTTAAGAATGTAATTCCTTGTGTCGAAGCAGGTAGTACTCGACAGAAACAAGGATGTGTCGAAACTTGTAGTGTGTGTCGAGTAGCATTAGAAGTCGAAGTGTCGAAGCAGGTTGTTTGACACAAGATATCGACTTAGACTAAAATAGAAATTTTGGGTTTTTGTATATTTTGGGCATTAGCCTGTTGAGATAATATATCAAGTGTGAGTTAGAGTCTCACATTGGTTATAAATATGGATATTTGAGCATTTATAAGTGGGAGAACCCATACACCTATCACCTTAAGGTTTTGGGTGAATATGTGGTGTGTCTCTCACTTGTGTTGCTCTTGACCCAATGTTCAATGCTCCCTGGTAAAAAAAACTCCTCTAACAAATGGTATCATGAGCCTTTGGTTTGAGAAAGGGACTGACTTACATGTATCAAAATGCGCAGGAAGTGAGGTCCCATTGAAATCGAAATGTCCAAGGAAGAGGTGTATCGAAATTCCCAGGAAGAGGTGTCAACGGCGGTTCAAATATATGTGGACTAAAAGAGTTTCCACTTGAGGGGGAGCATTGTGGACTCACACTTAAAGGGGAGTGTTGAGATAATATATCAAGTGTGAGTTGGAGTCCCACATTGATTATAAATGTGGAGAGTTAAGCATTTATAAGTGGGAGAACTCATACACCTATCACCTTAAGGTTTTGGGTGAATATGTGGTGTCTCTCTCACTTGTGTTGCTCTTGGCCCAATGTTCAATGCTCCCTAGTAAAAAAACTCATCCAACAAATGGTATCGGTGTTGAGATAATATATCAAGTGTGAGTTGGAGTCCCACATTAGTTATAATTGTGAAGAGTTGAGCATTTATAAGTGGAAGAATCCATACACCTATCACCTTAAGGTTTTTGGTGAATATGTGGTGTCTCTCTCACTTGTGTTGATCTTGGCCCAATGTTCAATGCTCCCTAGTGAAAATCTTCCCCAACATATCTTAGAGAGCAAGCTAGCTCAATTGTAAATAGAGGGAGTAACCCCTATTTTAAGTAAGAAGTAGCATAATCTTGTAATCACCTGCAGTTGCAAAATTAACAAGTTTTCCACAATTTTTGCGGGTAGAGAGAGACTCTGCATAAATCATCTTCTTTTTCCCCAATTTTTGTCAAACCCTAATCTTCTTTCTTATTCAATTTTCTTTCTTCTTCCATTAACAATTACTGCACAAAATCATTCTTGCAATCAAGGTGTGATTGATTCACTCGAGTGAAAAGTGAAAAACAAGGGATTTTGATCGGTTGATTGAATCTTGTTTATCAATATTGATTCAGAATTCTTAAATTTTTAGGTTAATTCCAACAAACAATGTACGTGATAACAGTTACACAAATTATATTTTTCATAGAACTATTTTCATATTGAAAATTCTTTTCTTTTTTTGTTACGATTTTTGCACATCTTGCCATTTTTTTATCTTCGGATCTATCAATCTTAAAAGCTAAAAGAATTGAGAGAAATATAGTGGAAGGAAGAAGAAGTTGTTATTGGAAAAGAGAAGAAAAAGAAAAAAAGAATAAGAGAAATAAATGGGTGGATTTTTTCTTAATATATTATGTTTATGGAGTTTTAATAGTTTTGTTTTTCCTAACGTAATTGTTTCCTTTTTGTCATTTGTCTTCTTTCATTTTACTTTTGTAATACCCACTATAATTATTCCCTAATGGTTCTTACTAATTCAATTTGGTGGAAACATTAGGAGAAAAATTATGCAAGACTCATTATTTAGTGTTATTAAGAGAAATAAACTAATCTGTAAGTCTGTTTGGGTCCCCATTCGAAGCGTTAGAAAAGTATGTTTGGGTCTGCAAGACTCATTAATTCAATTTGTCAAACCCTAATCTGTAAGTCTGTTTGGGTCCCCATTCGAAGCGTTAGAAAAGTATTTCAATGCTCTAAATGATAGTGAGGTAGAAGCCTAAGTATATTCCAATAATAAATAGGTTAAATATAATACACTAATATGTATCTCATAAGGATTAGAAAAAAATCATGTTTGTGTTAAGATTATGGGTGAGTAATTGTTATGGAATGAGTTTAGGCCAATGAGTAAGGGCACTTGTAATGTGCTAATATGTATGACATGATATGAAAATTGCATATGTGATTAATGTGATGTATATTGGATTGAATCATGGCTTAATATGATCACTTATGCTACATGTATGTGTGTATGCTTACTAAATGCATTATGTTGACAAATTACCTGGTTATGATCACTTATGCAGTTGTTGTAACGCTTAATGAATTGCATTATGTTAGATGTGCTATGAGGTGATCATCTGATGGTTGATCCCGTTCGTTCCGGTTAAACGTTTGGAGGTGTTTGCCTGTGTGGCTTGATGTCCATGTGATTATGATGTATACATGAATCGAAGTAGGTCTATGCTACTAGGTGGTAAATTACTATGACAACAACTACTGCTGTGTGATCTCTAGTCGGTACCCTGCTGTGTGATCTCGGTACGTCATACACACCTGAGCTACCATTGTGAGGCGCTAAGTGGGTCTGCAAAAGGCGTTTCCACGACAGATAAACCTCGGCGTGCTTGGTATGGTGGGGTCGTGATGCCATGTAGGCAATATCACTTCAGATAAACTCACCTCTAGTGATGCCACGTAGGCAATATCACTAGGCTATTGCGCGGTGGGCTTGTGTAGTCATTATGTTGTATTTGCACTAGCCATTAACACATCTGCGTATGGGTGATTGGTGGGGTTGTGACGCCACATAGGCAATGTCACTTCAGATAAACTCATCACATATGGGATTCCACGTAGGATCCATCTGACTCACCTTGCGGTGTGTATGTGCAAGTCTTTTGAGGATTAGACACAAGAGATAACCCACCGAGGGTGTGATTTTGCAACCTAGGTAGATAGGTAGAACCTACTTCTGGATTCCTCGTACACGGGTACGGGTCTGCATACTGGTTTGTGATTGATTGTGAATTTGTTGCTACCTCATTGGTGAGTCAAGGGACTACTAATGACGATATTACCCAATGTAGTGTATTTGTACCAGACCGTGTGAAAACCCCGGATCCATGGTGGATTCGTTCTATTGTATGCACCCTGTAGAACCGAGTGAACCCCTAGGATAGGTGGACTCACTGAGATTTAGTAATCTCACCCCATTCCAATTATAATTTTTTTCAGGTTGCTCGAGGCAAGACAAAGGGAAAGGTAAGATGGCTCAGCGTGGTGGCGATGTATCTTGGCTATGTTCTGTGATCTCTTTTTGGATCTTTCAGCTTATGTATTTTGGATTCTGGATTAATACACTTTGGGATTGTATCTTTTGGACATGATATGTTCGACTTTTATACCTTGTACTGATACTTATCCAGTTCAACTGCTTATGTATGATATTTCACGTACCTTTGATAATACTACATGCATATTATCCTAGGCATATATGTGTGGGGTGTTACAGTTGGTATCAGAGCAGGTTGATCCTTGACTTTGCCATGAAACATCATAAGTCAGCCTAATTCTGCCTCATAGACGTAATCGTCGGCATGATTCCTTATGTCTTACTTATGGCATTGAGCCTGATTAACTTAATTCCATGTGTAGGACATACAGGAAGATGGTTGATGGACACAGAGGTCCTGGAAGGCCTGGGGCTAGGAATGTGGAGCCTGAGGTTGAAACGGGGAATGCAAACATACCTTGGCAGCAGATGATGCAGCAGATGCAACAGCAGAATCAATTGATGATGCAAATGATGCAGGGTATGCAAGGACAACAACCAACCGCTCCTACTCCTACCCCACCAGCTGAAGCGGGGCCTGATTTTCGTGCGTTCTTCCGGATGAAACCGCCAGAGTTCTTGGGTAGCCTTGATCCTGTGGTAGCTCATGATTGGCTTTATGGAATGGAGAGAATATTTCAAGCTATCTATTGTACTGAAGAAGAGAAAGTGATCTTTGTCGCTTAAATGATGAAGGGACCAGCTGGCAGATGGTGGGATACCGTATCCACTTACTTTACCTCTCAGACGATCCCAAAGGATTGACAACACTTCAAAACGGCTTTCTTTGAAAAGTACTACCCCAACAGCTTGCGTGCTCAGAAGGAGCATGAGTTTCAGTTGTTTAAGCAAGGCAACATGTCAGTATCAAAGTATGCAGAGAAATTTGAAGACATGGCTGCCTATTCCCGACAAGTTGTTTATGCACCAGATGAATTGTGGAAGATCGATCAGTTTTTGTTTCGGCAGAATGCATATATTGCTCATAGTGTGTCTCAGAGGGAGTTCACAACTTATGCTGAGTGTTTGAGGCAGTGCTATGTTGCTGAAAATAGTTTGAAGAGGATTAAGGATGAGAAAGAGCAGAGCATGCCTATGCGCAAGGAGCGAGGGAAATCAGGTCAATATCTGAAGCCCTGAAGTTCTCCATCCACAAAGAAGCAAGCATATGGTGATCGATCAGCCCAGCCTCCTCGGTGTGACAAGTGCAATGGAAGACATCATGGGGAGTGTATGATAGGTCAAAATAAGTGCTACGATTGTGGAAAGTCGGGTTACTTTGCGAAAGTTTTCCCTACACGGGATGATCCTGAAAAGACTAAAGGTTGGGTTTATACCTTGGATGCTAGAAAGGCCCAGGGGAACACCAACCTTGTTGCTGGTACGTGTTATGTTAATAATCAGCCTTTGTTTGTATTAGTTGATTGTGGAGCGACGTATTTTTTTATTTCAATCAATGTGTGCGACGGCTCGGATTTGAAGCGATTCCCCATCCTAATCCTATGATTATTTCATTTGCTACTGATGATATGGTAGAAGCTCAGAAAGTCTGCAAGGATTATTCTGTTACTTTCAATAGCCGAAATTTCTTGATTGATCTTATTTGTCTACCACTCAAGAAGATTGATGTTATACTGGGTATGGACTGGTTATCAGCTAACTCAGTATACATTGGGTGTAAGGAGAAGACTATCTTCATTCCTGCCAAGGAGACTGCTCCAATCGATGCCATTGGAAACCTGATTGAAGGTACGGTTAACATGGTCAATTATCTTTTTGCACAAGAGAAGTCCTTTCTTTTGGTTCTCACCATGGATTCAGAAGATAGGAAGAATTTATCGGAGATTCCTGTCGTATGCGAGTTTCCCGATGTGCTCCCTGAGGATGTCACTTCTCTCCCACCAGAGAGAGAAGTTGAGTTCTCTATTGACCTTGTTCCGGGAACCACTCCGGTTTCGATTGTCCCTTATCGGATGTCCCCTGTAGAGTTGAGAGAATTGAAGAGTCAATTGGAGGAGTAATTAGCGAAACACTTTATTCGGCCTATTGTTTCTCCATGGGGAGCTCCTGTTTTGTTAGTAAAGAAGAATGACGGTAGTATGTGTTTATGCATCGACTATCACCAGTTGAACAAGGTGACCATAAAGAACAAGTATCCTCTACCACGAATTGATGACCTTCTGGATCAGTTGAAAGGAGCTTGCGTGTTGTTAAAGATTGATCTCAGGTCGGGATACCATCAAATTCGGGTTAAGAACTCAGATGTATCAAAGACCGCCTTTAGAACGCGATATGGTCATTATGAAATCTTGGTTATGCCGTTTGGAGTAACCAATTCTCCTGCCGTTTTTATGGATTACATGAACTGAGTGTTCCAGCCATATCTGGACCAGTTTGTAGTAATCTTTATAGACAACGTCTTGATCTACTCCCGGACTATCGAGGAACATGCGGAACACTTAAGAATCATACTGTCTATCCTTCGAGAGAAACAGTTGTTCGCGAAGTTTAGTAAGTGCGAGTTCTGGTTGTCTGAGGTTAAATTCCTTGGACATGTTATTTTCGGTGGCGGTGTGGCCGTAGACCCTTCCAAAGTGGAAGCAGTGGTGAATTAGGAACGACCAAAGAATGCAACTAAAGTCTGAAGTTTCCTGGGGTTAGCAGGTTATTATCGGAGATTCATTATGGGATTTTCCAAGTTGGCATTACCCTTGACGAGACTTGCGAGAAAAGAAGTTCCGTTCAGTTGGAACTCCAAATGTGAAAGAAGTTTCCAGAATCTATAGGAGAAATTGACGACCGCTCCAGTGTTGATAATTCCAGATCCTAATCGGTCATATGAGGTTTTCTTTGACGCTTTTAAGAAAGGTTTAGGTG
Source organism: Lathyrus tuberosus (assembly GCA_022829125.1). Classification (NCBI taxonomy): domain Eukaryota; kingdom Viridiplantae; phylum Streptophyta; class Magnoliopsida; order Fabales; family Fabaceae; genus Lathyrus; species Lathyrus tuberosus. Next base: position 18,368,417 of record JALAZF010000065.1, on the reverse strand, counting down.
GAATTCTAATGCAAAATAGACAAGTGGTAGCTTATGCGTCTCGACAACTAAGATCTCATGAGGAGAGTTACCCAACTCATGATCTTGAACTAGCTGCAATTGTCTTTGCACTTAAGGTGTGGCGACATTACTTATATGGAGTTCATTTCCAAATGTTTAGTGATCATAAGAGCCTGAAATATCTCTTCGACTAGAAGGAGCTCAATATGCGTCAGAGGAGATGGATGGAATATCTCAAGGATTATAATTTTGATCTGAAGTACCATCCTGGAAAGGCTAATAAGGTGGCAGATGCTTTGAGTAGGAAAGAGATTAGCATTGCTGAACTCATGATGCTGGAGTTTGATCTATTGGAGAAATTTAGAAATCTTGACCTGCAGTTCGAGTGGGCACCGACAGGTGTTTTGATTAGTAACCTGTGCATTGAGAACGAATTACGGGAGAGGATTCGGCAGGCGCAGTGGACTGATATGGAATTGCAAGCTAAGGAGGGCCTCTCGGATTTCAATCGAGCCCTCGACGGAGTTCTTCTTTTTAAGCAAAGATTGTGTGTACCCAATGATGTGTAATTAAGAAGGCTAATCTTGGATGAAGCTCATAAGAGCAAATTCACCATTCATCCCGGATCATCCAAGATGTACCAAGATATGAGAAAGATTTTTTGGTGGCCCGACATGAAGAGAGACATTGCGAATTATGTGGAGCAGTGTGCGATTTGTCAATAGGTGAAAATACAACATCAGAGACCCGGTGGTATGTTGCAACCATTAGATATTCCCATATGGAAGTGGGATAGCATATCTATGGACTTCATTGTGGGTTTGCCTCGTGCCTTAAGTGGACATGATTCTATATGGGTAATTGTAGATCGGCTAACCAAATTCACGCATTTCTTATCGATTAAAATAACTTATAAGGTTGTTCACCTCGCAAGACTTTTTATGGCAGAAATTGTAAGATTGCATGGTGTACCTTCCAGTATTGTGTCGAAGAGAGATCTGAAGCTCACTTCACGGTTTTGGAAAGCTTTTCATCATGAGATGGGAACGAATTTGAACTTGAGTACTTCCAACCATCCTCAAACAGACGGACAGACCGAACGAACTATCCAGACCATTGAGGACATGTTAAAGGCGTGTGTTTTAGCAGATGGGGGAAGTTGGAAGGATCATTTACCCTTGGTGGAGTTTGTGTACAACAATAGTTGCCACGCGAGTATCGGGATGGCACCATATGAAGTCTTGTATGGAAGGAAGTGTCGATCACCCTTATGTTATTCAGAAGTTGGCGAAAGAGGAATTCTTGAACCGGAGATAATTCAAGAGACCACGAAAAAGATCAAGATGATCCAAGAAAGGATGAAGAAAGCACAAGATCACCAAAAGAGCTATGCAGATAAGGAGAGAAGACCCTTAGAGTTTGGCGAAGGTGATCATGTGTATTTGAAAGTTACTCTGAGGCTAAGGCTGAAAGGACTGTTCAAGACGCGCAAACTTAGCCCGAGATATGTGGGACCTTATCAAATCGTGAGACGGGTAGGTGAAGTTGCATACCAGCTAGCGTTGCCTCCTTCACTATCTGGGCTGCATAACGTATTCCACGTATCTCAACTTCGGAAGTTTGTACCAGACTCATTTCATCTTATTCTTCCGGATACAATTGAAGTGGAACCAGATCTTTCTTTCCAACCGCAACCTTGTCGTGTCTTGGAGTATGCCAGTGGATCTTTGAGGAACAAGGAGATACCTCTTGTGAAGGTGTTGTGGGAAGAGTCACGTCCTGATGAAGCTACGTGGGAGCTAGAGTCAGAAATGCGAGAGCTCTACCCTCACCTATTCTGGTAAGTTTTGAATTCGATGACGAATTCTATTTAAGGGGGGAGGATGTCATACCCGGTATAATTATTCCCTAATGGTTGTTACTGATTCAATTTGGTGGAAACATTTGGAGGAAAATTATGCAAGACTCATTATTTAGTGTTATTAAGAGAAATAAACTAAATAAAAGTCTAAGGGTAGTTTGGGCATTTCTTCCTCATTAGTGGGATAGTTAGAGACTTGTTTGGCTTATGTCTCATCCCCACAATTGTTCAAAAACAGATTTTTGGAGAAGGAGGAAGAGAACACGTGAAAATCAAGAGGAAGAGGGAATTTTCCATTGTCAAACTTTCCAAACCTTGCATGCATCAAGAATCAACTCTGATCTCTTAACTCTCATCACCATCTTGTTCTGTTCCAGCTTCTGTACTCTCTAATCAAGGCGAGTTCCATAGTTAGAACTTGGGGTAGGAGAATTGGGAATAAATGCATGTGTTGGGGTTTTGGGTGACTTGAAATGTTTTCATGCTTAATCAATTGACGAGATTGTGTTCCCATGATGATAATATATGTATTGGATCATTATTACATGTTTGGGTATGGTTGAATTGAGCTTGGATTTGTTTGATTGAAAAACCTAACTTTTTCATGTTTGATAACATTATTATTAATTTGGTAAATATGTTGGAAGGCCTTTTAATTGTTAAAATATCGTAGCATGTTGAATTCTGAGACTGGGGCTTTTTACATAATCAAAATCGGAGGTCTGGAAGGCATCTAACGATCGAAAACTGAATTTTTAGCAAAAACAGCGCAGTTTGCGTCGACCTCAGGATTTTGCGTCGGTGCAAGGGTCAACACATGCAAGGCAACGTGTTGTAGATTTCCCCCCAACAGTATGCGTCGGTGCATACCCTCGCTAGGAGTCGACGCATAGCCTCCAAAATATCAAATTTTGTTTTCTTCGTAACTTTTGATCCGTAAGTCCGTTTGGGTCCCGTTCGAAGCGTTGGAAAGGTATTTCAATGCTCTAAATGATAGTGAGGTAGAAGCCTAAGTATAATCCAATAATAAATAGTTTAAATATGATAAACTAATATGTATCTCATAAGGATTAGAAGAAATAATGTTTGTGTTAAGATTATAGGTGAGTAATTGTTATGGAATAAGTTTAGGCCAATGAGTAAGGGCACTAGTAATGTGCTAATATGTATGACATGATATGAAAATTGCATATGTGATTAATGTGATGTATATTAGATTGACTCATGGCTTAATAAGATCACTTATGCTACATGTATGTGAGTAGGCTTACTAAATGCATTATGTTGACAAGTTACCTGTGTAATACCCTAATTTTTACCCCTAAGATTCCACATGACATTCGCATCTCATATCACAAACAAGATCACCAGTACCTGTGTATTTCTTACTTGTTTTATATTTGTTTATGTTTACTAACCTCTAACCAAAATACCAAAAATATTTTGCAATTTTTGCTCGTTTCTTCTTCTCTGTGTGATTAGGGTTTTACAGGGAGATTGATGGCAAAGGTATGGCTCAGAATCAAGTGTGGTTATTCAATTGTGGTTGAGGTCAGATGGAAGTTTGACCTAATCTTGGTCAAACCATCAAAGGATTGCTTGAATTGCAAATTGATTGTGCCAGTGGTCTATTTCTCAAGCAGTGATTGTTCGAGGTCAAGTTGTCTTGTACTGGAATTCATTGTCGCTCCCAGGATTTTCATCCAGGTACAAACGCGAGAGTGGCGCGGAAAAACAGAGTCGTCAGCCGTGTAAATTTATCCCAAGAGAGGGAAAGGGAACACCGCATAAACCTGAGGAAGAGGGAAAGGAATGGTCATCGCAACCATAACTTGGGTTCGGGAGTCGGTTACGCGAGGGGAAGGTGCTAGCACCCCACGCGTCCATCGTACTCGATGGGATCCACGCTTGTTGTCTAATCTAAGGGTGAGTTATACTATCATCTAAGGCTGTACTAAAACGGGGAAGGGGGAGACAAAGACAGACTCGGTAGGACATCAACGTCCTAGGCCTACGTACCCCCTTTGTGCAATGGGGAATTCAGAGTCAACGTAGTTCGGACCAAGTTCTTTTTGTGTTTTTTATGAGCGACGTTAAGTTCGCGTCCGGCAGTTAGGGTCGATGCCTGTTTGCGACTCAGACGGAAGATAACGTGCCCTTTTTAAAAATAGCATTTAATTTGACAATCCTGAAGGACAAAAAGGTTTGAGGTTGGTTTGTATTTTTTAGGACAGAAGTGACTTAGGTTAGTTTATAAGTTGCATTGAACCAAAGTCTAGGGCACAGGGGCGAATACTTAACGCATCGTACCAAGACAGGACGCTCGCTAAGCACTCTAGAAAGATGAGAGGAAGCCCCTCATTTCTCATTCCCCACACTTAGGGCTCGTGCGCAATACACTTTATTATTATTAAGTATTTTCAAGAAGTTTGAGATGAGAAGAGAGAAGACACAAGGGTAACTCTAAAGGGAACTATGAGTCCTAATGTTATCATGCATGGGTGACCTACGGTTAGTGAGGTTTGACGATAACCTAAATCTAAAGGAAAAAGATGAGAGAAGGAAAGAGTAAGGGTGACCATGGATACTTATCCATACCCTTAAAGAACTTACCTTAGTCCCTGCATAAAAAGTTAGTACGAAACAGATATACGTAGAAGTTAAAACAAATGAAACCCAAACAATAATGATTAAATGACCTATAACAATCCAAACATGAATTAAAGAGTCAAATAAACAACCCCAAGACAATGGCACAAGTGCCTTTTCAAACAGATAACCAGACAAGGTCAAGGATGTGCATACATGAAAAATCTCACACAAAGAGCAATTGAACAAATAGTAAAACAACTTCTAAAATCACCAAACTAAATATCAAAGTTGCTCAACCAGAGAAAAACACAATACCAAAAACTCCTGCAAAAAATCAAGATGTTAGTCACTCAAACAATTAGGCAAAGCTCAGGTGAGGAGTATGACTTAATATGCAAAAAAGGAGGACCAAAATGCAATATGAAATAATTTTAAAAATGATAGAAAAATATTTTAATGCATCTCATAATGTTATCTAACAAATGCAAAAAGAACGGATTGAAAATATTTTATGGATGCAGAGAAATAAAATAAACAAATTTAAGTATGCATGATATGAGTAATGCAAAAAGAAAATAAGCAAATATTTAATTTAGATGATAAAAAATAAAATAAAATAAAAAATAAAATTTGTAAAAATTTTATAAAATGATAAATATGATGCATGAATTTTATGGGAATTTTTAAATGCAATTATGTATTTTTAAAAATTAAAAATGAGAATGTGATAAATTAAATAAAATAAATGAATTGAAATATGCAGGGGGTGCAATGAGTAAGAAAGTGCGTTTCAAATGGAGAAGGGCCCAGACTGGGGGGTGCGAAAATTAAGGCCCAAGGGAAAGGAGCCCATTAGCGAAGTCAATGGAAGCATGGGAATAGTCAACAATTTCATAATTAAACCAAGCCACACGATCAAAATCAAATGAAGCTAACGGTCCAGATTAAAGGCACATGATAGTCACATGCACACACAAGCGGTCAGCTCACCATGCACCAGCCATGTGCCACGCACATGATTTCATTAATGTGCTGTCCTCACCACCACCACAAAATCAGATTAGCGCTCCAGATTAAATCGCAAATTCAAAAATTAATTAAAAACAAAGGCCAATAATGGGGACGCATGGTAACAAGTATAAGATGGCACACACGCAATCAAATAAAATAAAACATAATAAAAAGAACACGTGGCGCAAGGATGGATGTTAGATCAAGGAAATCAACGGTTTGGATTCCTTCTTCTTCCTTTGGCCCTCGCCGGACTGTATTTTCTCCAGCCGCCGGAGCTAGGGCTCCGGCCACCCTCTCCGGTGAGCTGTTGTGCACTTTTTTCCAGAAAATGCATATGGGTACACTATTCTGACCAGAATTTCGTCAGGATCTCAAATATGCAATCCAAATTCGCAAATAACCAAGGCATAATAAAAAATGAAGGAAATAATGTTAGGGTTTAAAACTTTAAACTCACCATGTGATCAATCCACACGTCCAAACACAACAAAAACTACATCAGATTCATCAGTGACAATCACACAACAATATACACGTAAAAAAAGAGAGTTTTAGGATCCTTAAAAAACCTTCCAACCTGAGATGGTGCAATCTGAATCTTTGCTTTTTGCTCCAATGGGTGAGCGATTTGTACTCTAGAGATCACAAGGGTTCTGTTGGTGAAATAATTTCTTCAAAACTCCTTGTGGATTGAGAGATTCGATCAATTCAAGAATTAGGGTTGCACTTTTCTTCCTCCAAAATGTAACGTGTCCCTGACCCTAACCAGTGCATGGATGGGTTTAAATAGACTAGGGTTTTTCACTGATGATGAATTGGGCTTGGGTAATTACTTGTTTAGTGAGTTTGGGTGATTTTTAGAAAATTGCATAATGTGAGTTACACCTCTCTCCATGCGTGTACACTTAAGAAATTCATGATGGATCACCCATATGTGAATTGCTAATTACACCTCAATTGAACTTGGGCCTTGAAAACAATTGATTCATGAATTTTTTATGACTTGACTTTTTTGAATAATGGGAAATAAGTGAAGAATAAACCATGGAATTTCTTAATTCTTGGGCCCAAAATAATCCTCAAGGAATGTTCTTTGATATTAGAATGTGGCATGAAGCAATGGAATTGATTATAGGTCATTATGCCCAAAGTTGTGAAAATGGAACCATGAAAAACCCTAAAAACCACTTTGCCTTCTTTTGATCATAACTGGAGTTTCACAAATGATATGGAAACCCACTAGTACTTGTTGGAAAGAGGAGAAAAATATATTCAACTTTCATGTTGGAGAAAAAATCATTTGAAGCTTTCTTTGATGATGAAAAGTCAAGTTGAATGCAGTGCAGGAACTTGCCCAAAAAGGAAACTTTCAAATTATAGGTCATTTCCAAATTTAGTAACTTTTGCACCAACTCCTGATTTTTTATGAATGGCATGAAACTTGACTTTTGAGGACCATATGAGGATGTGAGACCTTGAAAACCTTGGAGAGAACCTCAAAATTCCACAGTTGACTTCTCCTCTCACTGTTGACTTTTACCCAATTCACCTGATTCTCAATCTTCTGATCAATTAAGTCTCTCCTGGACCAAACTGATGGACAACCTCCCATCCCTAGATACTTGGGGACCCAAGGAATACCATAGAATCAAGTCTTGCCCAAAAAAAAATCAGAAATAAACTGACTTTATAGCAAACCCTAGTTTTGGTACCCTTAGTCTAGGAGGAAATAGCACAGTCTCCAAATCCAAATTCCTCTGAATATGATGTGTATCCTCTCCAATACAGATAAGATATGCCATTTGGTGATGATAAAAACCCAAGGAGCTTGCCTATTGGAGCAATAAACCCAAGAATCTCAAAACCCTAATTCATGCACTGGTTAGGAGAGAGTGATCCATTTGAGCTCTCTTGCTTGACCCTTTGAAGAACATATTCTCCTCTTGAAACTTGCCTCAGGCACCTTGACCCCATGCTAAGAATCAATGATATGCACACATGATAATGCAAAAATGCAATGAAACATAAGCCAGTTAGTAATAAAGTAAGGAGGGCAAATTTTGGGGTGCAACATTCATCAGATTATTAATCTGTGATTTATGAGAAGCTTGGTCCAGATTATCTTGATTGAGTGTCCATTCATTCATCAGTGGTTCATCTATGGATTTATTTTCCTCAATGTTGATCCATAATCAGGGTAAAGTTCAAGATTGATTCAGACAGTTGTTGCTTCAGTTGCAAGTTATTCAGTGATTCAGGAGTGGCTTCATTCATATTAATCAGATGCTTTGTGGAAAATTTTTGGATTGGTTTTGGATTAAAGTCAAGATTGGTTTTGGGCTAAAAATCAGGATTACCCTTCCATATCCATTTTTCTCAGATTCAAATCCATTTTCAATAATTCGTTCCATTTCCAAATATCCATTTAAAAATCCATAACCCACTTTCTAATATCCAATTCAATTTCCAAATGATCAATTACCCATTTTTATCCACTTTTTACTTTAAAGTTCATTTTAATCCATTATGTCCAAATTCTAAACCCATTATCCATTTTAATAACTAAATTCCATTTATCTATTTTTCTAAACAATTTTCCAATTCCCATTATTATCCAATTTTTCTTATCCATTTTTATTCCAATTATCCTCATTGAACCATTTTTCCAAATCTACAAGCCATAAGTCACATGATTTGTTATTGCAATAAAATTCAAAGCCATCACCAAAGCAATACACCAGCCAAGTTGATGAAAAACAAGCTTCAATGAGGGTCCCTCACATCCATATGCTTTCTCAAGCTAAACACAAGCATGTGAGCTACTACCATCCAAAGATACTTCACGCAAAAATAAGCCTACAAGCTCTCTCACATAAGCCGTGCCAAGCCACAAGCTATTACAAGAAGCTACAGCAAAAAGCACAAGGCAATTTCAAATGAGTCACAAGCTTCATGCCAAACTACCGGCACCAAATGCAAGCTGCTACATACAAAACGGCTTCACACAAGTCGAAAATGACATGGCGTCATGCAATACGCAGTGAAAGAAATCAAAGCAAAACGCAACAATGTAAATGAAAACAAAACGACATTCAAATTCAAGAAATTGCAGCGAAAACCAAAACGCGTGACATCAGAAGCAAAACGACACGAGTTCTCACCCCACTCTCCATTCAGTTTTCCTCTAATTTCTCTCTATAAATTGAGGCATTCTCTTCACTTCGAATTCAAGCTTGGAGAGCCAAAATCCTGCTGCTAAAATCTCCACAAACACTTTTCAAGCTTCAACCAAGTTTTTCCAACAAGCTTCAATTTCCAATTCATCTTCAGATTCTTATCACTTTGTTTCTGCAAATTTTCTTCAATTTTCCGTAAGCCAAATCTACAAATCTATAAAACCAATTCAACCTTCAAATAACTCTCAGCCTCCAAATCACTCTCAACCTGTAAACAGCAAAAGAAATCATTCAATATTGATTGAATTCCTCAACAACATCATCAATTCATAACAACAACAACTCGAGAATGCATCAATGATTTCGCAAACCTCACTTCACTTGACGACTCGGAGAAATGAGAACAGAGACATGGCGTGAAGAAGAAGAGGAGCCGCGATGATGTTTTGACCGGCGGTTTAAATCGTAAGCGAGAGAGATATCGGCCGGTGGGAAAAAATTGAAAAAAGAGAGGAACAACAGCTTTTCACGCGTGAGGTAGAAGAAGAGAATTGACATTTTTTTTCTGAATTTGTATATTTGCTTTTTTTTATTGACTTCAACATTTGGTTTTGGGTTGGGCCCGTTTTATTTTTCTTTTATCACCACCATTCTCTCTTTAGACCTCCCTCTCATTTTTTATAATTTTTTCTTTAATTTTCCTTTAGTTCTTTTTTTTTTAATGATTTCTTCTTAACCTTTTTCTTTATTTTAAATTTTGATTTACTAATTTTGTGTATTTTTTGTATTGTGTTTTTAAAACATTTCTTAAAAAATCATAAAAAAATATTATGGTTCTCGATTTTATTTTTCTTTGGATTTTAATTGTTGGTTGTGTACTGTGGATCATAACTTGTTAGATCCATTTTTCTCTTCATCTATTTCTCTTTTATTTTTTATCGATGAAAGTCTTATGGATCTTAGAATTTCTTTGTTGAATGCTTGATCAAGACTAGGTCGCTACCTATTTTTTTTTCGTGCGGTATTGCTTTCGGATGATGATTTACATATCGTTCATCTAGCATGCATTAGCACAAAGATCCATTGACCGGACTCATTGTAGGGTAATTACTCCGTAAATTACTCGGCGATTGCTTAACATAGCACAACATTTGTCCTTCTTTATCTAATTCGGAATTTGAACTTTCATGGTTTGGACCTTGATTGGTCGCGTCAACCCAATGGTGATTGATATTTTGTATTAAGTTCAAAATCTTTGAAGCTTGTTGTTGTAGAGGATTTGATTCTATCAATCTTCTAACAAGTCTTCATTAACCTTGACCTAAGTACATTGTTTAATCACTATAGTTCAAGACGCGAAACGGAATAATCAGTGAAGGCTTATGGCACTAGAGCCTTGTGCTACTAATTACTAACTTCTAACCTTTTTTTTATGTTTCCTTCTCGCTCCCTACCTCTCTTTATTTTTTTTGCTCATATATCATATTCATGTTTATGTTTTTGTCATTTTTCTTTTGTCCACTTGGACCATATTATCTTGTGCTTTTGTTTTTCTTTTGTTCATTTGGACTAAAAAACATTAGTAAAGGATTAAACCACTAAAAGACTTGTGCTCTAAATTGTTGGACTATGGCCACTATCATTTGTATTGGAGGATCTGTGCTCTTGATTATGGACTTATGGACTTAGAATTAGGACTCTCTCCCTTGTGCTTTGGACCATTATGGAGTTTGATATTTAAGCCTTTATTTAGTTGGCTTATTGGCTCAAGAGGATGGATTTTTATTCTTATTATGTTTTGAAGAGTGCATCCATGTGGTTAGATCTTTCTTACCTTAGCTTTTATTTTTATGCACTAGGGTAGTCATTTCTTCTCCACCCCTTCTTCAATTTTCAAAATCTCCTCTCTTTTTTCAAAACTTTCTTGTTTTCATATTTAAAACCGTTTTCATAATAAAACCTTGACTTCGGTCAAGTGATTTTTTAAACTTTGTTTTCTTTAATAAATGTCAGTCCATGTTAATCATATTTTGACCATTTCAAAAAGCCATAAAAAATACAAAACTCATCAAATTCTTTTTGTGCTTTGTGCACTTTTTCCCTTTAAAACTTTTTCATAAGTTTAGACATGATTCATCTCTTTAAGCGGAATTATTCGCTTGGAAATGACGACTTGTCTTTACACTTAAAATCAACCAAAACAAACAAATTTTTGTTCTTTGTACCACGAATTACGAGGTTTTGATCCTACATTGCACTTCGTGGGTACGTAGGCTTGAGGCGATAAGTCTCTCCAAACACAAAAAAATATAAAAGAAATAATTCTCCTCTCATCTCCCCAATCTCTTTTCAAGCAAACTATTTTCAAACCAAAAAGCGGTAGATATTTCAAAGGGTTCCTATAGGATACTATAGACGTTTTGGGTGCTAATATCTTCCCATTGCGTAACCAACCCCCCTTACCCATTCTCTGTTTGTTCTTGTTTTTTTAGAACTCCTTAGGTTTTGTTCGCTCTTTTTCCTTTCCTTTTTTTGGATAAAATAAAAGTGCGGTGGCGACTCTTATTTTTTGAGTTAAGTTAATTGATAGCTTACACTCACAAATTTCCCCGCTACAACCTGGTTATGATCACTTATGCAATTGTTGTAGTGCTTAATGAATTGCATTGTGTTGGATGTGCTATGAGGTGATCATCTGATGGTTGATCCCGTTCATTCTGGTTGAACGTTCGGAGGTGTTTGCCTGTGTGGCTTAATGTCCATGTGATTATGATGTATACTTGAATCGAAGTAGGCATATGCTACTAGGTGGTAAATTACTATGACAATGACTACTACTGTGTGATCTCTAATCGGTACCCTGCTGTGTGATCTCGGTATGTCATACACACCTGAGTTACCATTGCGAGGCGCTAAGTGGGTCTGAAAAAGGTGTTTCCACGACAGATAAACCTCGGCGTGCTTGGTATGGTGGGGCCGTGATTCCATGTAGGCAATATCACTTCAGATAAACTCGCCTCTAGTGATGCCACGTAGGCAATATCACTAGGCTATCGCCCGGTGGGCTTGTGTAGTCATTATGGCGTATTTGCACTAGCCGTTAACACATATGTGTATGGGTGATTGGTGGGGTTGTGATGCCACATAGGCAACGTCACATCAGATAAACTCATCACGAATGAGATACCACGTAGGATCCATCTGACTCACCTTACGATGTGCATGTGCAAGTCTTTTGACAATTAGACACAAGAGATAACCCACCGAGGGTGTGATTGTGCAACCTAGGTAGATAGGTGAAACCTACTTCTGGATTCCTCGTACACGGGTACGGGTCTGCATACTGGTTTATGATTGATTGTGAATTCGTTGCTACCTCATTGGTGAGTCAAGGGGCTACTAATGACGATATTTCCCAATGTTGTGTATTTGCACCAGACCGTGAGAAAACCCCGGATTCATGGTGGATTCGTTCTATTGTATGCACCCTGTAGAACCGAGTGAACCCCTAGGATAGGGGGACTCACTGAGATTTAGTAATCTCACCCCATTCCAATTATAATTTTTTACAGGTTGCTCGAGGCAGGACAAAGGGAAAGGTAAGATGGCTTAGCGTGGTGGCAATGTATCTTGGCTATGTTCTGTGATCTCTTTTTGGATCTTTCAGCTTAGGTATTTTGGATTATGGATTAGTACACTTTGGGATTGTATCTTTTGGCCGTGATATGTTCGGCTTTTGTACCTTGTACTGATACTTATCCAGTTCCGCTACTTATGTATGATATTTCACGTACCTTTGATAATACTACATGCATATTATCCTAGGCATATATGTGTGGGGTGCTATAACTATACTTGTAAGTTGCAGGGTCTCATTTCCAGTTTACAAGATGTTACAAGTGTTTTGATATCTAGAAGATTAGTTCTAATGCAGTACTCTTCTCATTTTAAGTACGTTGATTATTTCTTTCATACTATGTTTATGTATTTTCTTCTTTTGTGATGTTGCAAGTGTTTATAGCACTACTTATCTTATCATGGTAAATATAATTTTTGATAAATACTAAGTAACTTGTATGAGTAGCATACCAATATTTGTGTATACTTTTAGTTTTTAGATTTGTGCTTTGTTTTGCTGATTGTATTTGTGGTTATGATATTGGTTGCAAATCTTTGGTTTCTATCATTTTTATCCACATTGACTCACATTTGTGCATTTTTAAAATAAATATTTACTGGATTTGCATTTGGTTGCTGCACTTTTAGCTTCCCCTTTTTATTTTGAACGGAATTGTATTGTTTCTTTCACTTAATTATTTGTTTTGTTTCAAACCTCGTATTAGTTTATTTCTATTTTTATTCATAATAGTTTTTCTAATCACAACTTTTGTGATAGGTAGATGTCAAGGCCTTCAATACTAACCAAAGGTTTGCTAAAAGTAGAAAATTATAAAATAGAAGGAGAAGAATATGGATCTCTAGTAAGAAGTTATGTGGTTTATTTTGATCAAATGAAGATAAGAAGAGATTTGCAGTAAAAGTGAAATAAAAGTATATCGTGATTACAATATTACATTTAAATGTAAAGTTGTTGGAAAGTAGAAAAAATATTTTGAATTGGACAGTGCATTTTACTGAAAAAAATGTGAAAATTGACTCAAATATCACATAATTTAAAATACACGCTTTATTTTGGTTGTCAAATCAAGCATTCGTATTTTCATCTTTCTTTTTCTTTCTCAATGTTATCTTTTATGATCTTCACAATCGTACTATATCTCTTATCAATATTTTTCGATTTCCCAATCTATTACCATAAATGTAAGATTTAAAAAAATAAAAATGAGATAAATGTCAAACGTAAGATTTAAGATTCTAAGAAAGACTACAATCGAACAACCACGGTGAAATGATAACGCTAAACTTAATGCTTTTCTAGTTCATTTAACATTAATTAGAATTTATCAGTAATACTCTATATTGAATATTTTATATGGGCTAAGTATGTCTAAAAACAAAAACGAAAAAAAAAAACAAAACAACAATTACAAAGAAAGAATTGAAATATATTATTTGCCATTTTAGAAATTAATTATATTTTCATTTATATATCTCAAACTAGTTAACTTTTTATTGATTATTATTTATTATAACCCAAATACTTTACTCTCATTTTATCATTGAAATTAATGTAATTAATATTCATCATTAATATAACAATAATAAATATGATTTGTTTAAATAATAATAAATTGATGTTATTTTTACATTAAAAAATTGTTTCGCAATATGTGTATGTATTAAGTGGTACATAGAAAATATTTTTAATGTAGTGAATCAATCTTTGTCATTAGTATGATTTAATTGATATGTACAAATTTAGTAAGAAAACAAAACATATTAGATTCTTAATTAATTATAATAGTTAAATTTTAACAAGTGCTTTGTTTTTAATTTTTAACATTAAAAATAAAACAATAAAATTTTATCATATCATAACTTATCTTCTTTTAAAACATTAAAATAAAACAATTATTTTTATATGCGTTTTTTTGTATAAATGATTCAATATAAATATTTGAAATTTTAAACTAAATTTTAAATTTTGATGTTTACTTGAAGGTTTAATAGCTAATTAGAAAAATTATATATTTTTTAATTTTAATAAATTTTGATGGTTGAATTATTTAAAAGAAGACTAAATAATGATTTATTTAATACAATATGAATAAAATTTAAAATTACATTATCTATTATAAAATAATTAACTTATTTATAAGAAAACTAAATAATGATTTATTTAATACAACACAAATAAATTTTAAAGGCTTAAATGCACTTTTGGTCTCCTAGTTTGGACGTTTTAAACAATTGATCCCCATATTACAAAACCAGCGATTATGGTCCCTTAATTTTGATAGCCTTTGGATTTTTGTGGTCCTCTTCCACTTTTGCATACGTGGCAATGATGATTATGATATAAAAAATATTTTTAATTAGTTGGCAAAGATTACTAGAATATTTTATTAATTAATATGTTTTAAACTAGTTTAATATTTAATAATGTTTTTAACTAAATTAATATTTAATAATCTTAAGTAAGTTTAATTAATTAATCAATTAAAATATTGAAATTTTTTCTGGGCCTAAGCCCATTTACTTAGAATATCAGTCCAACACACATTTAACAACATGTGATCTATATATGAGTTATATAAACAATTGTATATTTAGTAAAACAATCGATGTGGAGCTCCCACAGGTGTAGGTTGGTTTATCTTCATGCATATTATCAATCCATCATCATTTTCACTGGTGTAGGTTGGTTTATTTTCACCCCATCCAATTATTCATGCATGCCTCAAAGAAATTGTTTCCTTCTTTCTCGCTAGTCCACTATGGAACTAGGCATAGCAGACACAATTCATGAAGCATTTACTCATTATGTTCCATGGCTTACATACTGCTGATTCACTAAAAACTGGTTTCTTACTTCAAGTGCAGTATATGTCAATCCAACTTTGTTAAAAAAGAAAATCAAATATGAATATGATATACAATTTTATTTTTAGTTTTTGAGATAGCATTATAGATATATACTCATGTCATGCTGTTTGTAAAACTTTAGTGCAATCACAGGTGAAACAACAAGGTGACATGAACTGCAAGGTTATGGACATAAACATCAAGTACGAATCTATATAAATAACATAATTTAAGTTCATCGTAAGGTGCTGGACATGAATTGCAAGGGGCTGGATATTAGATAATATAATCCACTTGATATTGTTCCAGAACTTCCATGGATTTAGTACCATGAATTGTAAGGTGCTGGACACTTGTTTCCATATTTTGTGAGCTATGTACCTGATCGTACCTGGATCAGACAGTGTGACAGTGGCCAGCAGCGTCGTGAAATCTTCAGCTCCGGTGAGGATGATACGGGGGGTACCTGCAAGGTACTCCGATGCCAAAGTCAGCTACAGCAAGTAAGTACAGAGTATAGGTGAGTAAAAGAAAACGTAACCTGACCCTCTCAAGTGAGAGGGTATTTATAGAGAGCCCCCAACGCGGGGCCAACGGTAACCTGCACTGGGCTGGATTGCAAGGCCCGATCCAGACAACTGCCAGGGCTTACGTGACGTAGAGAAGACCAGTACGTGGTCTTCGCCCTGGGGTAACGGTCCCGAGATCTCCAGAAGGTGGGCAGACTGATTCCTTCGGAGGTGGGAGGTTACAAGGTGACGTGTCCTCGCGGGGAGGAGTACGTGGAGGCCGAGGAGAGAGGTGTTCTCCTCGGGTCTGAACTTCTGCTCGACAGTGGTGTCTGCTACGTGGCCGACGAGAGGAAGACACGAGCGTGCTTGGTGCTAACAGGGTCGTGCCCGACACTGGCTATTGGAGGGGCCATATTGGGCCGTCCTAGTATTGGATTGGGTCTGCCCGACGGTTGGGCAAGCACCGGCCCAGTCCAGAACAGGAGCCCCCCAAGTCGTTGCTCCGAGGTGTCGGAGTAATAACTTAAGGATCAACCCTTATGACGAGGACACCACAAGCATGCTCGAACCACCGAGACGAAGGTGATCGTTCGATTCGCGCTGGTAACCCCTTGCTAGAGATACGTGTCGATGAGGAAACGTCTCTGAGTTGCCGGGCATAACGCAGTAGGAAGGCCACGAGTACGGGATGCTAGACGGGCAGTAATCTTGGACTCTGCTCAAATTGTGACGTCGCTGTTGGACGGTGACGCGGGGGAGATGAGGGGTTGTGAGTCCGAGAAGCAAGGCAGGTGAAAGGATTAACGCGGGAACACACGTGGCACGTGTCGCCTGCCATTAATGTCTATGGGCGGCTAGGCCTAGGGCACTCAAGAGCCTAGGGACTCCTCGAGTCCTGTGAGGGGCTTATAAAAGGGCTTGAGTTCGTGTCATTTGCACGTTCCCACCTTTTTCGCTCCGATCTCTTCTTCCTATCTCCGTTGCTGCTCAACCGCCATTCACCGCCGTACGTCGCCGTTTCCACCGCAACGGTCGGCCCTCTACCACCGTTCCAAGTAAGCTTCTAATCCTCTTCTTTTCCGTTTTGTTTTCCTTTGGTGGTGTTCCGGCGAACTGATGAAGTTCCCGGTGACACCATGAAGATTTTGTCTAAAATAGCGGGATGTTTCTAGGGTTCCGTTTGATTTGACGGAGGCTTGGGATGAATGTCCCAGGGACCCGATGAATGCCCCGAGGACATGCGATGAATGTCCCGAGGACACGCGATGAATGTCCCGGGAAGATAAGACGTGAGAGGACCGGGGATCTAGAGAAGGTCCCTGGTCGGGAGAAAGGTATCGGGTAGTTCCCCTTTGCTTCGAGCAGCTTCCCGCTCTCATTTCCCTTTCACTTGATCGGCAGTGGAAGGGTGGATTTGGTCGTGGCCAACGAATTCACCGATTTCCTCTACTTTTCAGGTAAAAATAGTCGTGAGGCTTGCGGGCATCATCCAGATAGACATTGAACCTGACGTGGACGGACCCGCGCAGCTCCCTGGGGAGGAGTCCCTGCGTCCGGCTGCTGACTGGGCTGGCGATGAGCCTTTCTGTATTCGCTCCCAATTTGCCCGTGATGACACAGACGCTTTCGCCATCGTCGAGGACGTCGCTGTGGGCGAGCAGGCGAAGTGGACGGTCTTTCAGCCTAGGGAACACCACCGTATCTGCTCGAATTACCGTGGGTTAAGGTTCCCTATATACGAGTTCGCATTTAAAGAGGTCGGCATTCCTCTCCCCTTCAACAACTTTCAATTAGGAGTGTTCAACCGGTTGCACCTGGCGCCGTCTCAACTTCATCCTAATGCGCTCGCCTTCATGCGGGCATTCGAGATCATGTGCGACTACCTCAACATCGGGACCACTCTCTCCCTCTTTTTCCATATATTCTACCTTCAACGGTCAACCGACCAAGGGCGACACAGCTGGGTCTCCTTCAAGCAACCGAGGAAGTTGTTCAAGGCGTACTCGGACTCTATTCGTAACTTCAAGGATAGATTTTACTATGTCATGCCCGCGACGCACGGGGATGTGGACACCCTTTATGATATTGTGACCAACGAGGCCGGGGAGGAGAGGTTTGTGTCTAAGTGCCCCCTGGAGTGGGAGGATACACACTTTGCGCGTGGTACAGACTCCTACCTCGTGAGGCACAGCGAGCTGTCGGAGGAGGACAAAGAAGCGTATGCAAAGCTGGTCGCATACGTCACCAGCTTCAACTGGGCAGTGTGTATAACTAGGGACGGAAAATCTATCGTCGACTCCCGGGGAAGGGTTATGACCGTGACCCGCCACATAAACACCAAGGTTCTCCTTGAGTGCAAGTCCCCCGACGAGGCCAAGAGGTTCTTAGGTAGGAGCCCATTGTTCTGCTCGGGCGTTTACTTAGTTTTGTTTCCTTGTGCTAACTCGTTTTATATTTTCCCTTGTAGGTCAAATGTCGAATGCCACCGAGCGTATCATGAAGATGGTTGCTGACCGTGCCCCAAACGACCAAAGAGCCGTGTTCGCGAGGTTATTCAGGATGCGGTTCCCATTGGAGGAACGAGCGGCTCTTCTTCTCCTTAGTGCAGTCAATCTCCTCCTCCAGAGAGCACCCCTGCCAAGAGGGCGAGGACTGAGGGATCCATCCTCGTGGACCTCGAGGGCCCAGTCCCAACGGAGAAGTTTCTGCTGCCCGCCTGTCATCTCCAGCGGGATTTCTTCGGGGGAAGCCCTCCCGTTGTCACTGAGGCCGAGGTGAGGGCAGTCTTGGGGATGGATGGAGAGGCCCGGAAGAAGGCGTTGATCGAGGACCTGGCGGCCATGATACGGATCTTTGAGACTGCTTTGGTCTTGAACAAGGAGACCTCCCCTGCCTCTGAGCTGCATAAGTGAAAGGACGAAAACACTGCCCTCGAGAAGAAGAAGAATAAGCTTGAGGTCGATCTGCAAGAGGCCCAATCCAAGTGCAAGAATCATGCCAACGTCCTCCTCAAGCTAAATGAGGCCAACACTGCACTGAAGGCGGCTCAAGAGGAGCGTGACCGCCTCCGGACTAGAGTTGCCGAGCTGGAGGCTGCTGCCCGCCCTGAAGAAAATGAGTCCGCCAAAGAGAAGGGTTTCACCAGTCGGGCGGCTCTGATTGCTAAGATCCAGGAGCTTCAGCGGGATAGTCTAGAGGCCCTTGAGATAGGCTTTAAAAATGTTGTGGCGTAGGTCGAGGCCGAGAATCCATATGTCCAGCTTGCGCTCGATAGGATTAACCCGTTCATTTGTGTAGTCGACGGCAAGTTGGACCTGCCATAGGAGGAGGACGGGGAGAATGATGGCCGGATTTAGGAGGAGATCGTTGTCTAGTTCTTTTATCTGCTTGGCCTGCGTGCCACTACTTTTTTGGTTTTTTTGTTTGGCCTGTGTGCCATTTTTGTAGTGACTTTTGCTCGGCCTGCGTGCCAAGGGCTTTTTGATATTTTGTAATACCTGTACAATGGGCTTCTGCCCGCTTAATGCTTTGATTTCTGCTTATCTGCGCGTGTGATGCTTGTATGATTTTGCTTGTGTGTGATGCTATTGTTTTTGTCTAAGTGTTGGTAATTTGGGAGTTTGCTCGACTTTGTTGATCCTCGACTGTGTGGGGGAACTGGTCGGGTGGTCGGAGGTGTATCCCGACCTTCAACGAGGCTAAAAACTCGGTCGAGGTCTTAGCTTCGCGGCGTGAACTTCCCACTGCGAGCTGGGCGTTCTGCCTAATTAGTACTACGACAATGGAGCTCGGTCAAGGGGTCCTCGTCGGATCAAAAGTCCTCGCGCACACACAATGCGACCCTTGATCATCGTGTCTCGTATAGAGGTGTCGCGCTTGTACCCTAGCGCGCCCCCGTAATTGCGACGTTGGCGTGTCGCGGGCAGTGTCTAACTGTAGTATTGCTTAAGTTTCTCAGCGTTCCATGGTCGAGCAAGTTCTTCCCCGTGTAGATTTTCGAGGTAATAGGCTCTTGTCCCCGTCTTTGCGCGGACGCGGTACGGGCCCTCCCAGTTTGCGGCAAGCTTGCCTTCTCGCGAATCTTTCTGGTTCCTTCGTAGGACGAGGGTGCTTACTTGAAAATCTCGTTTAATAACTTTGTTGTTATAACGCAGAGTTATTTTTTGCTTAAGTGAGGCTTCCTGGAGGGATGCGTCCGTCCTTATCTCCTCGACGAAGTCGAGCTCTTCTCTCAGGGCCTCACTGTTCGCGCCTTCGTCGAGGGGGGACTCCATCCTCCTCGAGGGTTCCCTGATCTCCACGGGGATCACCGCTTCTGTTCCATAGGTCAGACGAAAGGGGGTATCCCCGGTCGTGGAATGTGGGGTTATTCGGTAGGCCCAGAGGACGCTGTGTAGCTCCTTGACCCATCGTTGCTTGGCGTCGCCAAGTCGGTGTTTCAATCCTCGAAGGATCACTCTGTTCACTGCTTCGGCCTGCTCGTTTATTTGAGGGTGCTCGACCGACGTGAAGTGCTGCTTCGTGCCCAGTTTGGTGATAAAGTCTTAGAAGTTCCTGTTGGTGAACTGCGTCCCGTTGTTGGTGACAATCGCTTGGGGCACGCCGAACTGGGCGAGGATGTTCCTCTTGTAGAAACGGAGTATGTTGAAGGCCGTGATTTTGGCCAAGGCTTCCGCCTCGATCCACTTCGTGAAATAATCTACCCCGACGATGAGGTATTTGTTTTGGTATGACCCTACGACGAAGGGCCCGAGGATATCCATTCCCCACCACGCAAACGGCCATGGGGACGATAGTGTTTTGAGCTCGTTTGGAGGAGCAAGGTGCATGTCCCCATGTCGTTGGCATCGATCGCACTTCTTGACATGCTCCTTGGCGTCCTGCTGCATGGTGGACCAGTAATACCCTGCTCGGAGCGCCTTACGGGCTAAGGATCGCCCGCCGAGGTGTTGTGCGTTGATCCCCTCGTGGATTTCCTGAAGTATACCGGGGACCCTGCTCGCCAACTTGGACAATACATCTGCTCGGGTGTTATGCTCGCGCGGGGTGTGGGTTATTTCCGCAGAGGCGAAGTTCTTCGTTTTTTCCTTCACCAAGGTTAAGTATTCGATGAGGCAGTCGTTCTTGGCTTGGTACTCTCCTCGGACTTGAGAGGCTACGAGCTGAGAGTTGGTGAAAATCTTGACTTCTTTGGCTCCGAGGTCATCGGCAAGCCGTAATCCGGCGAGAAAAACCTCGTACTCTGCCTGGTTGTTCGACACTGGGAAGGACAATTCGAGGAAGACCTCGATCAGGATGCCTTCCTCATTTTCGAGGATTTTTGAGGATAATGTTTGTCCCGCTCCCTTTCGTGCTGGATGCCCCGTCGACGTAGATTGTCCACTTCTGGGATCCGTTGGTCGAAGGTTTCGGGACGGTCATTTCTGCCACGAAGTCGGCCAATACCTGAGCTTTCAAGGCTTTCCTTTCCTTGTACTGAATGTCAAACTTGGCGAGCTCTAGCGACCATTTGAGCATCTTTCCTGCCATGTCTGGTTGGCCGAGGAGTTGCCTTATGGGCTGCTCGGTTCTTACCATGACCGTGTGTGCTAAGAAGTAATGGCGCAACCTCCTGGCTGCGGTGACGAGGGCTAGGGCGACTTTCTCGATCTGCTGATACCTGAGCTCGGGGCCTTGCTTATGAAGTAAATTAGCTTCTGCCCATCGGAGGTTTCCCAGATGAGGACAGTGCTGACTGCTTTGCTCGTGATGGCGAGGTACAAGAACAGCGTCTCCCCGTTCTCCGACCGTGAGAGGACTGGGGGTTGCGACAGGACTTGTTTGAGGTTGAGGAGCTCCTGCTCTCACTCCTCGCTCCATTCAAACGTGGCTTTTTGTCGGAGAAGCTTGAAAAACGGGAGTGTGTATTGCGCAGATTTGGCGACGAAGCGGGAGAGGGCGGTTAACATCTCGTTCAATGATTGTATTGACTTCTTCGAGTTCGGGGTCGGGATTTACCTCGATTCCCCGCTCTGTGAGGTAGAAATCGAGGAACTTGCCCGCCCGAACGCCGAAGGTGCATTTGTCGGGATTGAACCTCATGTGGCATCTCCTCGCCGTGTCGAATACGTTCTTGAGATGGGCAACATGGTCGACCTCTTCTGTGGACTTGACGATCATGTCGTCCATGTAGACCTCGAGCATGCCGCCAATCTCTCCCCGGAAGACTTTGTTCATCATCCGTTGGTAGGTTGCACCGGTGTTTTTCAGGCCGAAGGGCATTACATTGTAGTAGTAATTGCTCGACTCGGTCATGAAGGCAGTATGCTGCTTGTCGGCCTTGTCCATGGGGATTCGGTTGTACCCCGAGTAGGCGTCCATGAAGGGCAATAGCTTAAAACCTGTTGAATTGTCGACTAGCTGGTCGATGTTAGGCAAATGATAAGAGTTTTTCGGGCATGCCCGGTTAAGTTCGGTATAGTCAACGCACATCCTCCATTTTCCATTACTCTTTTTGACAAGTACAACGTTGGACAGCCATGTTGTGTACATGGCCTCCGAAATAAAATTCGCCTCTAGGAGGTTTTTTACAGCTTTTTCAGCAGCCTCAACTTTTTTGGGAGACTGCCTACGCTTATGTTGAACTATGGCCCTAGTGGCCGGATCTACGGAGAGCTGATGGCAGGCCAACTCGGGGTCAAGGCCAGGTATCTCAGAGGCGCTCCGTGCGAACAGATTAGCGTTCTCCCGGAGACATGCCTTCAGCTGCTTCTTCGTCAGGTCGGGGAGTCTGGTGCTGATCTTCACGCTTCGATCGGGGTTATCTCCGAGGGCGACGAGCTCGAAGTCTCCGTCTGGGACGGGGCGCGCTGGATGGAGAGGCTGCCTGTTGCTTTCCTCCAGATGGTCGAGGTCAGCTGCTCCGCCTTCTAAATACTCGCCAAGGAACCTGCTGTCGAGGGTGACCGTGTTGATGCGCGGGAGTGGCTTTTGCATAGCGTCCGGGGATGACTTCGCTCCGATCTTGGGCTTGGTGCTGATGGAACTCATGCCTTTGATTGCAGCGTTGAAGCACCTCTTAGCCGCTTTAATGTCCCCGTGCATGGTGACGACCCGACCCCGGCCCGTGTAGTACTTCATCTTCAGATAGACTGTCGATGGTACTGCTGTGAGTTCGGCCAGGGTGGTCCTCCCCAGAATGCAGTTGTATAGGGACGGACATTCGACCACCAAGAAGCGGGTCTTGATCTGTCGGGCAGTGTCTTCGCTTCCGAACGTGACCACTAGTTCGACATAGCCCCACGGTATGGTGGTGGTGTCATTGAATCCCTGTAGATCCGAGCCTACGTAAGGGGTCAAGTGCTTCTCATCGAGCTAGAGGGTTTCGAAGAGGTGGGCGTACATGATGTCCACCGAGCTCCCTTGGTCGACCAGGATCCTACGGACATCTACGGACGTCAAAATTTTCCATCTGTGCCCGGATCAAGAGGGGGATAGAGGTGTTAGGGTCCTCGCCTGGAAGCTCTTCAAGGTAGAAGGTGATAAGGTTTAACCCCCCCTGCACCTTGTCAAAAGTGATGGTCTTCGCCGACATCGCGGGCTCTAGTTCGTCGAACTTTCGCTTAATCGACCCGACGGACACCTTCTCGGGGCTCCCGCCAGAAATAACCATCGCCTTGGGGAAGCCTTCCCATGTGCTGCAAGCAGTGACGGGGTCTTCGTCGGGGAAGCTCGCCCACATGCTGCGAAATGCCTCTTGGTCCTCGATTCCCTCGGGGATGAAGAAGTCCTCGGGTCGAGTAACGTTGAGGGTGACTTGCAGTCGATTTTCCCCAATGGGAGGCGTCGTCTCCTCGACATTTTGAGCGACTCGGGCACCCGATCGGGAAGCGTCGTTCCTATGGGCGTACTTCTTCAGATGCCCTTCCTTGATCAGGATCTCAATTGCATCCTTAAGGTGAGTGCAATCTTTTGTGACATGTTCATGGCTCTGGTGGAACTTGTAGTACTTGGACTTGTCCGTGTTTGGTTATGGGGTTGTCGGCTTGGGAAAGCGGACACCCCCTCTCTGGAACTCTAAGTTGGCGCACTCGGAGAGAATTCGCTCGCGGGGAGCATTGAGCGGCGTGTATTCCATGAACCGGCCAGCTGGACCTCTCGGCTCGCGAGAGTCCCGGGAGCGGCCTTTCTTTCTTCTCTCTCCCCCACGCCAGAGGGAGGAGAGCCTTCATCTCTGTGGCTGCGGGGACCAACTCGTCGCCGCGAGTCGAGGGCCATTTGAGCAGCTTGCGTCTCTTCGAACTCGATGTACGATTGAGCTCAAAAAAGTAGGTCTTCCAAGTTGCAAGGTTTATGGATGCCCACAGCCTTGGCGAAGTCGGTTATGGTGCGTAGTCCCCGTGCAATCAGGAACTTCTTCATGTCGTCGGTCGCGTGGACCTCGACGGCTCCTTTTTTGAATCTCTCGATGTAGTCTCTGAGGGATTCATTCTACCCTTGGAAGATGGCCTCCAGGGAGGCCACCTTCTTCGGGTGTCGACGAGAGGCAGTAAAATGCTTGGAGAACTGCTTTTTCAGCTGTTTCCAGGACGTGATGGGTTCCAAAGCAAGCCTGTTGTACCAAGTCATGGCTCCTTTCCGGAGGGTAGTCGGGAAGAGCCTGCACTTAATACCTCCCCGGACGTTTCTATAGTCGAGCATGGCTTCGAAGCTCTCCAAATGATCGTCGGGGTCGGCTGTGTCGTCATAAGCCCCTAGTTGTGGTGGCTTCTCCATGCCCGCGGGTATAGGTGTGTCCATAATTTCCCTGGACAAGGGAGTTCTCTGGCCGTCCTCATCACTTCTGACCAGCGACCGCGATGGGGAGCGATGGTTCTGACCCGGTCCATGTCGACGAGGAGAACTCCTGGAATGGCTCTTCGGCTTCTCGTCGTCATCCTTGCTCCTCTTCCTGGTCGGGGAGCGCCTAGGCTCCTTCTGAGGAGGGGAGCAGGGGCGCTTTTGAGTGACCATAGGTTGGGTTCACTCCAAGCGTGGTCTGCTACCTTTGCGCCGGGTGGAGGGGCTGCGAGAGTCCGGCTGGGGAGTCCTTCACGGGGAAGGAGAACGGTTGGGAGATGGGGGATGACGATGTCTTCGCGGGGAAGATCGTCGTGGCTGCCCTCTCTCGAACGCTTCGATTCAGAGATTTTGCTGAGCAATCAGCTGGTTGGTCTGGTTGACCAAGGCGAACAGGGACACCATACCCGGATCCACATTGGGCGGTGGAGGGACAGGCTGGTAGACAACCTACGGGATGTCCTGTTCGGCGGCGACGTACGCCACGTCTTCGAAAAATGGGGAACCGATATGCCCGTCTCTCACGTCGACATCTTCGACATGAATGGCAGTGTTGTCTTCACGGTGGTCTCTATTTTCAGGTTGTGTGAAGACGGTGTCCGGAGCTTTGTTTCCAGTCTGGTTACTGGCCATGTTTGTTACGAAAAGAGAGATTTGCTTTGGCTTAACAATGAAGGAAAAATGGGGAAGTAGTAGTTCCCACAGACGGTGCCACTGATCGTCCCTGGATTAGACAGTGTGACAGTGGCCAGCAGCGTCGTGAAATCTTCAGCTCCGGTGAGGATGATACGGCTGGGGGATGTACCTGCAAGGCACTCCGATGCCAAAGTCAGCTACGGCAAGCAAGTACAGAGTATAGGTGAGTAAAAGAGAACGTAACCTGACCCTCTCAAGTGAGAGGGTATTTATAGAGAGCCCCCAGCGTGGGGCCAACGGTTACTTGCACTGGGCTGGATTGCAAGGCCCGATCCAGGCAACTCCCAGGGCTTACGTGGCGTAGGGAAGACCAGTACGTGGTCTTCGCCCTGGGGTAACGGTCCCGAGATCTCCAGAAGGTGGGCAGACTGATTCCTTCGGAGGTGGAAGCTTACAAGGTGACGTGTCCTCGCGGGGAGGAGTACGTGGAGGCCGAGGAGATAGGTGTTCTCCTCGGCTCTGAGCTTCTGCTCGACAGTGGTGTCTGCTACGTGGCCGACGAGAGGAAGACACGAGCGTGCTCGATGCTGACAGGGCCGTGCTCGACACTGGCTATTGGAGGGGCCATATTGGACCGTCCCAATATTGGGTTGGGCCTGCCCGAAGGTTGGGCAAGCGTCGGCCCAGTCCGGAACAGTACCCCTCTGTGTTGTTGTTGTTTATCTTTAGATTATTTTAAGATGGTGCAGGTTGTGCTTCCATTTTGTAATTGTTGTATTGATGGTTTTTCCATCATGAATTAGTTATTTCTTTTGAGAGGTTTTTTAGAATTCATGTCTTACTGAGTATATATAAGAAGCCTTACATTTTGGTTTTTCTATCATGATTGTTTATCATGTCTGCAAAGAATCTATTCCAAAATTTGTACTTTGTTTATCATGAAGGAAATGATGGTGTTGAATGGAATTGAATTGGAAGAATGGAATTGAATTGGAGGAATGGAATTGAATGGAAGGAGACATAGCAGTAAGAGATGAACATCAATTGAATATCCTTTTATGTTTTTGTCCCACATTGAATTTTTAATTAATAATACAAGTCTTTATATATCTCATATATAAATGGTATGTTCAAGGGGTGTTAGAGTGGTACTGTAAATAAATGGCATAGGCCCAAAAAATTCTTCTCAATATTTTAATTAATTAATTAAAAAAACTTAATTAATATCATTAAAAATTATATTAATTTATTTAAAAACATTATTAAATATTAAATTAGTAAAAAAATTATTAATTAATAAAATATCCTAGTCGTCCTTTCCAACTAATTAAAAATATTTTTTATATCCTAATCATCATTGCCACGTATGCAAAAGTGGAAGGGGACCACAAAAATCCAAGGCTATCAAAATTAAGGGACCATAATCGCTGGTTTTGTAATAAGGGGACTAATTGTTTAAAACGTCCAAACTAGGGGGACCAAAGGTGCATTTAAGCTAATTTTAAAATACATTATCCCGAAACGGGAAAATTTTACTTATTCATAACTTTTTATTTTCATGTAAAGAACTATTCAATTACTCAATTATTTTTATACAATTATTTTTTTGGTCTATATCCCCACTTTTAAAAATAAATACAAAACATAACATTTGGCAATTTCTTAATACACCACCCATGTTTCTTAGACACCACGCGAAATTTCTTTTTTCCCCCCTGATTCAGAATGTGCACATCCAGACGCACCATTTTTTTAAAAAACATTTATTTGTTCCGGATGTAAATATTAGGAAATATTCCTGATCTGCAGATCCAGAACCATTTCTTATTAATTTGCGCCAGACCTTCTCCCTCCCCTCATTCTTTACATTTTCATATTCCAAACAACCAAACTCTCTCAAACTCTCAAATTCCCAATCCCACAAATCCCGTCTTTTTTCACTCGAGTTCGGTGCAGAGCTACTTCTACAATGATCAAGACACTTCAAATCCTCTGTATCTCAATTTAATCGGTAAGTTTTCGAATTTTAGAGTTTCGGAGTTATTTTCGAGTAATCGATTTAGAGTAGACATTTAGGTGTAGAAATTATTAGGTAGTATGAATAACATAGGTTAGAGACAATGTAGGTATTGTTTGCTGCTTCAAACGGACGATTAGGGCACTAAAATGCCCTTTTCTATGGTACAGTAGCCATGGCTGCATTTTTAGAACTTCAAATACGTACCGAATGTGCAGATCTGGAAACATTTTAATGTTAAATATTTTGAGTGCTTCCGGATGTGCAAATCCGAAAAAACCCAACGTTAAATATTCTGAGTACTTCCGGATGTGCAAATCCGGAAGAAACTTTGTCTCTATTTTTTTGTTGTTGTTTTTTTAATTATTTTTAAAAAATTCTAATTTATTTATTATGCTTTACAGATTACATGGCTGGCAGAGACGATCGTATCATACCTGGACGGACAACTCAGCATGCATCTGTCCGGCGTGAACGGACGCAGTCTACAGCCGAGGGTTCCGGTGCAGAGGGAGTTGGGGTAACCCCTACAGCTGAGGGACATCCTACACCTACACCACAGCCTTCCACATCACAGGTTCAGGCCACTCCCCCGTCAGCCGCCGATTCTACATCTCGGAGGCGTCGGGCTCCTACTGCTGGTTCATTAGGGTCCCAGCCCCCACGCAGGTGTCGTCGAGAGACTCCAATTCCATTAGCTGCTCCTATTACATCCCCTGTTCCTGTTCCTGAGGGTGATCAACCAGCACATGAGGGTGGTGACGGCGATGACAATTTCGATGAACTGGACGGTTACCCCGGGGGACCGTCTGATATGTCCCTACTCGTGGGGTACTATGAGCATACTGCCACATATGTCTGGCTAGGATAGGTAACTTTTCTCGGTTTATTTATAGAATTGTTTTCGTTGAAAATATTTCCATTTGTAGCATTGTTTTATTTGGAAATTTTCAGGAGAAGGATTCCCAAAAGTTCTATAACCATGGGGGCAAGGTTATACACATGATGGCGGAGCTGTCAGGGGATGAGTGGTTCCAGTCTGCACTTGCTACCTCTGGTATCGGAGGCCTTTCTAGGATTGGGTATCCTCAGATTATGTACGGTATGTTGATGGCCTTTGTTGAGATATAGCACCCTGAGACATCCTCATTCCATCTACCGTACAACAAGCTCACGATCACACTCAACGACATCTCGTGCCTTTTACATCTACCGATCACGGGTATCCTTCTTCGTCACGGTAAGATGTTGAAGGTGGAGGCGATGAAGATGCTGACTGAGGAGCTTAAGGCTACCTCAGATGAGGCACTTGCGGAGGTGACCTAGTTGAGAGGCGCTCACGTCTGGTTCTCCTTTCTAACACGCAGATTTCGTGCGGAGCTTACAAAGGCAGGACGGGCAGCATGTGATGCAGCTAAGGTGGCGATCCACAGGCAGCGTGCCCTGAGATGCTATTATCTGTTTTTGCTCGACATGCAGCTGTTTATGGACACCAGCGCCACTTACGTTGATATCGTTTACCTCAGGTACCTTTTGGATCCCACAGAGATCCATGGGTACAACTGGGGGGCGGCTACGCTGGCATTCACCTATTCTAGGCTCTCAGATGGTTGCCGCTGGGCAGCCAAGACTGTGGCAGGCAGTTGTACACTATACGTGGTAACAATCTTATATTCTAAGTCTTTTTTTTTTCATTTCTTTTATTTCTATATTCATTATAATATTTGACACCGATGTTATGTTTTCCATTTCAGACGTGGATATTACAGCACTTTCCCAAGATTACTGGTTGGGGGAGTGTCGAGGGGTACACTGAGGATATGCCGCGTGCTGCTGCATTTCTCCTGCTCAGAAGGAACCAGGCGCCCGACCCCATCAGAGTTTATCTTGATCGGATGACTACTGAGGACATTTTTTAAGACGCCTATGCCGATCACCATGAGACACGCCCGTTCGCCGAGGTTTCGCTGTTCTCAGCATGGTTGGCATGCAGTTCGACCATTACTGCTCGATACCTTCCGGAGCGCGTATTGCGTCAGTTCGGTTACACGCAGACGATCCCCAGGATGCCTCATAAGTCTGCTCCTCTAGGCTTGACCCGCGTGCAGATAGATGAGATATATGCTGACTTCCAATCCCACTTGGTACCGAAAGAGGCTCGGGCGACCAGAGCGCCGAAAGACTAGAGTGTTGTTGTCGGGTACATCATGTGGTTCTATACCGTCTCACACCCATGCATGGTGCCCACTGCTGAGGGATCGCCACCCAGACCTGCTCATCAGGAGATATTAGAGGAGCGATAGTCTCAGCTGGACCATACTCAGGATGTCCTACCTCGCTATCGTGAGATAGAGGAGATATCGCGGGCGGCCATTGCGGACGGTCACCTCCCTGAGGGCTCTGGTGGCAGACTTGCCATGGATAGGATTATTGAGATTGCTCGGGGGGCACTTCATTATCGCAGACATCGAGCCAGGACGGCGGGTAGGGGCAGAGGAGCAGGGGAGGCAGGAGAGATCCTTCGCCATACACAGTAGTTTTTTTATGTATTTTATTTTTATTACATTTATGTACTGTATTTTGACAGGAGTATTATTATGTATATATATCATTTTATTTTATATATGGATGTTTTTGAATGTATATTAAGTTTCGACGATATATTAACATATGCGACCAACCAACAAAACTGATTTTAAAAAAAAATAAAGTTCTGTTATTTTTTCGGATTTGCAGATCAGGAATTTTTCCTGATATGCACATTCGGAACAAATCAACGTTTTTAAAAAAAATGGTGCGTCCGAATGTGCACATCCGGAATCAGGGGGCAAAAAAGAAATTTCGCGTGGTGTCTAAGAAACATGGGTGGTGTATTAAGAAATTGCCTAACATTTTAGGATTTAAAGTTGAAGAACAATTAATATAATGTAAAAAGGTCTCAAGTATTTAATGTATTGGAGAATGTTATAATAGATAATTATCTTTAATTTTTTTAACAACACGTAATTATTATACATATACTATTAAACACTACTTTTAATTTTTATATTATTCTATTCAAACAGTATTGATCATTTGCATTTTAAAAAATTCATAAAAAATAAAAGACATTTAATAATTGTTAAAGTTGTTTGGTGTGAACCAATTTTTATTTATTTAAACCAAAAATAATAGTTTTCTTTAAAGATGGATGAAAAAAGTGAATTTTTTTATATTATTACTGTTGTTTTCCTCTATTAGGGTTCCACGAACCATGGCTAAACGGGGCATCGGCCGACAGAAATAATAGGTGGTGGCGCATCAGAAAATGACGGAACGAACAATTATCACGAGAGTTGTTATTGAACAAGAAGAATCTGAAAATGTTGCAAAGGAAGGTGGACAAGACATCCATGAAGCAGTATTGTCTGGGGAAATATACCATGTGCGACACCAACTGTGGAGGCGGAAGACCCAACCTCACCGAAGCAAAGTGCATAAAGAAAACCTTGGGTTGACATTATTAAAGGAAACATAAACCAGGATAGAGGTATGGTGGTCGAATTTGTTGCACCAACATTGGTTAATGGAAATTTTGAAGTCAACATTGATGAGTCGGATGTAGCCGAAGAACTAGAATATTGGGATAATGCACTGATTCTATTTGCAATGGGCCAGAATTTATCAATGAAGGCCGTCAAGAAATTTATGGAAAATAACTGGAACTTTGTCTCCCTCCCGGAACTATATTACAACGATGCAGACTATTTTATATTTAGATTCAGAAACAATGAAGACAAAGAGAAGATCATGATAGCGGGACCATACTTCATATATGGTAAGCTACTCTTCATATGATACTGGTTACCCAATTTTGAGATTAAAGAAGATTTGCTACGAGTCCTTCCTCTATGGGTCACATTGCCGAATTTTGCGTTACACATGTAGGGAGAAAGAAGTATTTTAAAAATTGTGAGTACCATCGGTAAACCAATCATAACGGATGAATGTACGACTAAGAAATTACGCATCTTATATGCACGAGTTTTGGTCGAAGTAGATATAACACAAAAACCAAGAGATAAGGTTTGTATTAAGGATCACAATGGTAAGGTTTTGGAACAGAAAATTGAGTATGAGTGGTGTCGCGGTGAAAATTGGATACCATAGTTATTTGTTAACTTGTATCACATTTTTAATGTCACCACCGTCTTTGATTTTATCCAAGGGAAGGGAGAAAGACCGAATTCCCACAATGCAATGCAAATGCACTTAAGATTCTAAGTTCGGGGGTTGGTTATACCTAGGGAAGGTGTTAGCATCCTAGATATCTGTAGTACTCTACAGGAACCTCTTGATTAATTTTATATTATCTGTTATTCGTTTGCTAAGGGTTTAAGGGTAAGTGATTTATTATTTTAATCCTAAATGTGCTCGACAAGATATCGCATCTTGTACCTACATATCCTGTCAGGAGGGAATCAGAGCACTTGTAGTTCCTTATTATTAAGGGTACTAAATGTTTAAAGGTTTAGGAGAGGAAGATGAGTCATCATCTTAAGAAAACCACCACAGTTCTTTGAAAATGTTTGTATTTGTGGGGTATGGGATTGTATGTCCCTTCTTTGAGATGATTAACATCTAATTCTCTTGTGTGGAGAATTAGGTGGGCTAAAGTTTGATTTAAAAAATCAAAATTGTAGGGGGACTAACCTAGGAAGTCTATCCTAAGTTGTCTAATAGTCTTAACTTAAGGGTGTCGATTATGAAATGCAAATGATATGCACCATGCACAATAACATGGTTATCATGCATGGGGTTTTCCCTTGGATATTAACGGTTAATTATATTATTTAGGCGGGTGTGCTAGCAAAGTGATGCTAGGCTTGTGTCCAGTGATCAAAAGGTCGAATGCGATGCCCTAAGGCGATCGACTTACATAGGTAGAAAATTGGCTCGACGTTGGATCGAGAATTTTTATTGTTTTTGAAAAGGGTTTGAAGCAGGAACATAAATCAAGTAAACATAAACAGACAAATAAGGCAAACATCCAATCACTCACGATCCTATGACTAAGCATGGTGAAAGATTTCTAAACGGGAGGCGATCTAAAGGTTGGTCTTGAACTTATTATTTTAATTAGGAAATTAAGCTAGAGGTTTATTATTAAAATCTAAAATTCATTACTAATAAAAGGTTTTAACTTAAATTAATAAAAATTTTGATTAGTCATTATCATAAAAGGAAAAGTTTTTTATTAATTATTAAAAGAAAGTTTTAATTTTACTATAAAAGAAAATTAGGTTGATTAATATTATAAAAAAAAGGGTTTAGATTAATTATAAAAGAAGGTTTTAACTTAAATTATTATTAAAGTCTTAAATTAAATTATTAATAAAAGGTTTTAATCTTAATTTGACTTTAATTATAAAAAAATAATTTGATTATAAAAGGTTTTAAACTTAATCAATAAAAGAATTTTTAGTTTTCTCTTTTTCTTTTTTTTTACGAAAAGTTTAATTGATTTTTAAACGGGTTTCACTTATTAGCACTAATTGAAAAACAAAGGAAAAGAAAAACGAAAAACGCTTGCTCTCTCTCGTCATCCTCTCCATCTCTCGTAAGAAAAAAACCTAAGCGAAATCCGCCGCCGCCCTCTCGAACCTATCTCGATCACTCATCTCTCCGGCGATCTGCAAAAAAAACAATCAAACAATCAAATAACCCCACCCCACACAGCCCTACTACCCCGTGTCGCTCCCGGGATTTTCATCCAAGTACAAACGCGAAAGTGGCACCGAAACAGAGTCGCCAGCAATGTGTATTTATCCCAAGAGAGGGAAAGGAAACACCGCGTAAACCTGAGAGAAAGGAAAAGCATGGTCTTACGACCAAGAGAAATGGGTTCGGGAGTCGGTTACGCGAGAGGAAGGTATTAGCACCCCCTCGCGTCCATCGTACCCGATGGGATCCACGCTTGCTTGTCTCGATCAAAGGGTGATAGAAAAGGATACTGGAAAAGGAACTGAAAGAAAGAAAGGAGAGAGAAGAACAAATGTAGGGAAAATAAAAGAAGTGCTCGCATGGGCCCTACCCCACTGCCTACGTATCTCATCGGGAACATGAGAATCAGAGCGACGTAGTTCCCCTCAATAGGGATGGATTGTCTGTGTTTTTTAGAGAACGGCTTACGTCCTAGCTCAGGTGTTGCAGGCTCGCTGGTCCGAGTGCGTTACCATCTTGCAAGAGAACGAGTAGAAGCGCGTTCGTGCGTTGAGAATGAATGAGATGAGAAAAGAATTCCCGAAGGAAAGACGTTATTGTTTGTTTTTGTCTTTTAAGAGTCTTTTCATTTGTTTGCATATGACAGTGTATCTGGATCTTAGCCATTGGAATGTGTACGTTCTCACATTCCAAGATGGAATGGGTAAGAATGCACACTAAGAGTGAAGAAGACCCCCACACTTAGTTCCAATTGTCAAGGTTCAAACACACTAGCATACTTGTGTTTATTAAGTGTTTTGTTGATTATGAAGTGAAGAAGTGTTTTTTATTATTTGCACCTTCAACAAGTATTGCATTTAAGTCCCTCATACAAGATCAAATATGTAACACATTGACCTAAGATGGGCCATATGCTACACATCTTAAGATTATAAGAGAAGACCCCTTATAATCTTTTCTTTATATGAAAGGCCTAAATGCAATAAGTGCCTACCTTTATTAGATATTTTGAATTTTCTTTGAGATGAGAAAAGAGACTCAAGGGAGGATAAAGGTAAAAATCTATATGGACTAAGACTCAATCCTAATTGATTAGTTAAGGGAGTGATCCTAAGGTTTGTGAGGTTTCAACCTAAAGTCTAAAGAAAGAATGAATTAAACAATTCACTTCTAAAGTAGAAGATGAATTGTAATTCAAAAAGGGAAAGTGATGAGTTATTAAAAGAAAGCACATAAGTGCTTAGCCAAACACACAATGGAATTGTAAAAGAGAAAGGATAGAAGTTGAATGTGGATTCCTTATCCACACTCAATTGAAACTTACCGAAGCCCCTACATGGTTAGTAAACATGTATAAGAAGTATAAGAAGTAAAAGAACATGTAATGCATCATAAAACTCACAAGAATTAAATGAGAAAACAAATCCTAGAACCACAACCAGAATGGGCATCATATGGAAACCAATGGTTATTATCATACAAGTGCAAGTGAATAAGCAACCATCATCACCCATTAGCATTTAAACATGTTACAAGAAGAAGGGATAGATGAAAGATGGAAAGAAATGAAGAGGACATGCATAAAGGGAACATGTAAATCAACAACCAGAATTGAAACTAAATGGAAAATGGTTTATAAACATCTCAAAAGTATTTATGAGGTAAACATCAAAACATTTAAGAAGTGATAGAAGAAATAGAATTGAAATGGAAGTTCAAAAGAGAACACAAGTACAAACACAACATGTTAAAGGTGCACAAGGTTTAAATGAAAGTCAACATGCAAGGATGACATATAATATGTACCAATGACCTATAATGTCAAGTGAATGGTTCACCAAATATGCAAATGATCATGCAAGTATACACCAAAGAAAACATGCACCAAAGATTACAATGATATGACATGTTATAATGCTTTAAATGAAATGCATCAAACAAAAATCAAATGGCCTCATGAAAATTATGAAAACATGGTATTGGAGTTCACTAATCAGAGATGAATCACATATCAAAATAGCATATCAAAATTCAAAGCAAAATGACTTCAAACAAAGCAATTAGGTCAAGTTGAAATGTCATGCAAAGTGGTACAAATATAGGCATCAAGACATGTCATAAAGTGGTCCAAAAAACCAAACAAAAATCATTTAACATGCTTAAATGTATTAATGACTCAATGCAAAAAGAATCATGTCAAAATAGTTGGTAATGAGCAAGAACAAAATTAAACAAATTCAAGTATCATGCTTAGAATGCATCTAAATGGAAATTCAAAGAAAATTATGGACCTGGGGTAAAAAGGTCATAAAATCAGAAAATAAAATCATGAAAAATTTCCTAAATGTTTTAAGAATACACATGAATTTTTGTAGAATTTTCCAATATGTTTTGGTATTTTTAAAAATTAGAAATCAAACGTGTAGCAAGAAATAAAAATGAAAAATAAATGCAAAATGAAGGGGGGTATGAACATAGCAAAGTCACAGTTCAAAATCATTGGGCTTCAATACATGGGGGTGTAATTATCAATCTGACAAGGTCCATTTACACGCCAAACACAATAACAAGTGTGCACCATCAGTCAACAATTTTGACCCACTCACAACCATCAGATCAAGTCCAAGTCAAACCAAAGTCAAAGTACTCAAAATCAACGCATGCACGTAAGGACACATGCCACTTACCATGTACCAGGCCACACAAGGTTTAAATAAAATTCAGAAAAAATGCACGTGAGTGGCATGTGATTTTTAATGTGTTGTCTCCACATAAGCCACACGATAACGAAACATGAACGGATGAGATTAAAACAATGCAAACCCTAACAGTTGAAGTCACCGGCCGGAGAATGACCTCCGGTCATCTTCTCCGGCGAACAAGCACCACCTGTAACTCACATTTTTTCCAGAAATTCACAAGCCATATACCAAAAGAAAGCTGAACTCATGCACATCACTAATCTAGCCTTTAAATTCACAGATCAATCACGTACACAGAGAATCGAGCACAAACATTTTTGCCCTAGAAAATAATCTAAACACCTATAGTGCCTATCACTAGCCAGAACTCACACTGCTTCTATTAAGCCTCAAATGCCATAAAAACAAGCTAAAATCTGTGAAGAAAGTGTGAGAAAATGGAACCTGAAATTGGAGAACTCTTGAATCAACAGAAAAACCAGAGAAAAGCAATTATCCTCGAGCTTCCTCAGAGCAAAATAAATGCTCTGAATCTTTGGATCTTGGAGAGAGTAAATTGAAATTCCAATTGGAGAAATTGCTGCACTTGATGGCTTGGTCTTACTTCAGCTTGTTCTTGATCAAAAGTGCTTGATGATGAACAATTGATGAAGATCAAAGTGAGAATGTGTGAAGAACTCGTGTGAAATCAGAGAGAGACACTGAGAATTCTGAGAGAAAAAAGTGAGAGCAACTTGAAGTGAGAGTGAAAAAATGAATCCTCCCCTGAATTGTGTGTGAAATTTCAATTTATATCTTGAGTTAAACCACTTGAACCAGGGTTAATTGGCAAGGTTAAATGAGTTCTGAGTTGGTTAACTGGGTGCACCCTAACTAACTGAGTCAAGTTAGTTAGGGGCGAGTTGTTTGGCCTTGATAAAGTGTGGTGCAGCCCATGGAGTTATGGTGGTGTGTAGGAGAAGGATGGTGATGCTATGTTGTTCTGATGTAGCAGCAGGAATGCTTGTGAAACAAGTTTCTCATTTCCTTTTTCATGTAAGAAGTAACAAAAATGGAAGCACGTGCAAGAATGTTTGGGCAAATGAGGAAAAGAAATCAGCTGGTGATGGTGAAGTGTTTGTGGTGTGACTGAACCAAAAACAAAGTGTGAACTGCTACACATGACAGTCAATGCCTCAATGCAGATGGTGATGTTTGAACATGGATTTCTTTATGACCAAGGCACGAAAATGACTCATCTTGGTGTCAATGGATTGAGGAAGCATCATAGGACAATTTTGGTGTTGGACTTGAGTTGAAAAGGTACCTCAAACATGTCTAAAAATCATCATAAACAGATGGAAAAACGACTGGTGCATGGGCGAGCAATTTGTGGCATGGCATGGCAAGGTGTGCATGGCATGGATTTTCAGTTGTGTTGACCAATCTTTGAGCTATCATAACTCCTTGTCCTTTGATCAAATGAAAAAATCATGAACATCAATCTTGAAGATCTCACATAGGGGAACAA
Organism: Lathyrus tuberosus; assembly: GCA_022829125.1. Classification (NCBI taxonomy): domain Eukaryota; kingdom Viridiplantae; phylum Streptophyta; class Magnoliopsida; order Fabales; family Fabaceae; genus Lathyrus; species Lathyrus tuberosus. The sequence goes on along the minus strand of JALAZF010000065.1, from coordinate 18,331,391 downwards.
CTTTGATGTTGCAAGATTTTTCATTTGAAGCCTTTAACCATGAGTAAAATGAGTGGACATTTGGCCCACCACATGTTTGTTAAAATGACTGCGCGCGGACCTGGCCAAACTTGGTCATGACATGGTTTTTGGCCTACTTTCCTCCACCTTTGATCAATCATATCTCCCTCAATTTTTATCCAATGGAGATGTTCTACACATGGATTTGAAGCTTAAAACAAGATATTTCATTGAGGCAGAGTGGATTTTTCATTTGGTGCTCCAAATTTAAATGACCTTGGTTCAAACTCTGATGCAAAATGGCCAAAACTTGCTATTTTTAGCAACCCTACTTCATCCAAAAATGGCAACTTTTTACATCTTGATTTTTTCATGATTCCTTTGGAATTTCTTGACCAAATTTTGTACATTGGACATATGTAACATGAATTTCATGATTTTGGGCTCAAAAATTCAAGAGTTGACTTTTTCCCCTGATTATTTGACTTTGCCCCAATTTCCTGATTTTTGATCTTTCTTCCAATTGAACCACCTCCAAAACCAATTGAGATGCAATTTTCCACATACATACACTTAGGGACATATGGAATACCATGACATCAAGTTTTGTCCAAAAAATCAAAGATACCCTGATTTAATTGGAAACCCTAATCTTGACCCCCTCTGGTTAGGAGGAAAAAGTGCAGTCTTCAATTTCAAATTCCTCAGAGTATGTTGTGTATCCCTTTAAAGGATGATGGGATATGCCACTTGAGGATGATTTTGAATCAATGAGCTATCTCTTTTGAGGATTTTCCTTCAATTTTTGGACTTCTTGCATAGTGAAAGATGTAGTGCTTCAATCTCCCATTGAATCTCACTTCCTTGAGGTTTTGGAAGATCAATTGAGATAGTATGAGACATGAGAGACCTCTTGGCTTGCCTAGAGCCAACTTGATTGACCTTTTTGTGCTTTGAATGATCTCTTGATTGTCCACCTTCCACCTGATCACATGCCCTGATGGTAAGAAGGATGCCATGCTTCATTTTTCTATGTTAAATGCAATGTAATGTTAATGAGGTGGATATGATATGATAAATGATAATGCCATGCTATGATGACAAAAGGGGAGAGCAAATTTTGGGGTATTACAGCTGCCCCTATTCAAGCGCTGTAGACCTGAATGCCTGAAAGCAAATGCTTTCGGACTTTCAAGGTATATAGTGATTGAATACCAAAAGTAACCAAAAATTTGCTCTGGGTGAAGAAGAAAAGGGATATAAACCCAACGAGACTGCTGGATTGAATCCTCGATGAAACGTCGGAGAGATCTGTCTTTTGAACGATGCCAGACGACTACTGGCTTGCCACGCTGCTGGTGGACTTTAATACTGTCTTTTATGCAATTCCAGACGACTACTGGCCTGCCACACTACTGGTGGACTTTAATAATGTCTTTTATGCAATTCCAGACGACTACTGGCCTGCCACACTACTGGTGGACTTTGATAATGTCTTTTATGCAATTCCAGACGACTACTGGCTTGCCACGCTACTGGTGGACTTTGCAGCTTCGTGCCACCCGAAGATGGACTTCTGCCAATCCACTGTTGGACTTTTGCCACCCGAAGACGGACTTTTGCCAATCCACTGTTGGACTTTTGCCACCCGAAGACGGACTTTTGCCAATCCACTGTTGGACTTTTGCCACCCGAAGACGGACTTTTGCCAATCCACTGTTGGACTTTTAGCTGCTTTGCCACCCGAAGATGGACTTTTGCCAATCCACTGTTGGACTTTTGCCACCCGAAGACGGACTTTTGCCAATCCACTGTTGGACTTTTGCCACCCGAAGACGGACTTTTGCCAATCCACTGTTGGACTTTTAGCTGCTTTGCCACCCGAAGATGGACTTTTGCCAATCCACTGTTGGACTTTTGCCACCCGAAGACGGACTTTTGCCAATCCACTGTTGGACTTTTGCCACCCGAAGACGGACTTTTGCCAATCCACTGTTGGACTTTTGCCAATCCACTGTTGGACTTTTGCCACCCGAAGACGGACTTTTGCCAATCCACTGTTGGACTTTTGCCACCCGAAGACGGACTTTTGCCAATCCACTGTTGGACTTTTGCCACCCGAAGACGGACTTTTGCCAATCCACTGTTGGACTTTTGCCACCCGAAGACGGACTTTTGCCAATCCACTGTTGGACTTTTGCCACCCGAAGACGGACTTTTGCCAATCCACTGTTGGACTTTTGCCACCCGAAGACGGACTTTTGCCAATCCACTGTTGGACTTTTGCCACCCGAAGACGGACTTTTGCCAATCCACTGTTGGACTTTTGCCACCCGAAGACGGACTTTTGCCAATCCACTGTTGGACTTTTGCCACCCGAAGACGGACTTTTGCCAATCCACTGTTGGACTTTTGCCACCCGAAGACGGACTTTTGCCAATCCACTGTTGGACTTTTAGAATTTTAAAATCGAATTACTCTCTGCCTCTGCGCCAGACATCTCTGCCGACTCTGCTGAGGAACCACAATCAATGATTTAATCTCGGAGACTCCTAAAAGGATAATATCTCTGCTGGCGAATGGATGAACAATCCGTCTGCTTCGAATTGTCAAGCTTGCCAAAAATAAATTGGACTTTAAGATATGAGGGAATGACGACTCTGCCAGGAATTATTCCATCTGTTTGGGGGAATGAATTCTGGCCACAGCGATTCCACTGGGGATGAGAATTTTTAAATGACGTCCTGCTGGGGAAATGAGCCATTAAAACTCTGCTTGGGGATTTATTCAACCCAAGATCCTTTATAGGGATTATCAACCTTCTGACCCGGCTGGGGAAAGGTTGTACCATCCTTGTTGAGGAATAGATTCTGTCGATCTGATAAACCTCTGCGGAGAGAACAACAACTCAGCTGGAAGTTGCTGACAAGATTCGATGCTGACCTCTGTGGGGGATCATTACCAGAGACACAAACTTGCTGGGGACCAGGGCTACTTTGCCAGGGATATGCGAATCCTGGTTAGAACATTCCCCTGCAACTTGCTAGGAAAGAGTCCTTAGAGATCTGTTGGGGAAACCCAAAGCAAATCCACAGTAGTCTGCTGAAGAATATGACTGTCAAGCTTAGGATAAGTACCACAATGCCCCATGTTAGGCGAGCTTCCCTTTAGACAATTCTGTTAGGGATGACGAGTTTATAACAAACTCTGCTGGACGAAACTGCTTTAAAACGTCTCGTGCTGGGGAATGCCTTTTGAGAGGATTTTACAGAAGACCAACTGTCCTCGAACTCTACTGGGGATGATCAACACTTCATGATGGGGAAACAAACATGCCCCATGCTTGGACAAACCAACAATTTGTCCCCGAAGAAGATGTCATAAGAGGATTTTACAGAAGATTTAGCCTCTTCAAACTCCTGCGACTTCGCTGGGGATAATGACCATCAGTTTCGGTGTCGACGAGACCACTCTTTTGGGGAACCTGTTACCGTTATCGACACAGAAAAGCTTGTAGCTGTTGGAGGGACTGAATAAGAGAATCGACTTAATAAGATACCACGATACCCAGTTGAGCTCAATTTGTTGATATCGAATCGTCGTGACCGACCGTCGACCGAATGATGGACTTAATCAGTGAACATTGTGACAAAAGGGTGACCACCTTTCTCGAACATGATTGCCCCAGTCTTCTGCATGGAAGTAAGTGATTACTCATCTAGAAGACATGATCCCGTGATCTCGCAAAGGCTTCAATTTTTCCTTTGAGCCTAGTATGAGGCTGCTACCTGCAAGCAAAGGATATGCACGTATACCCCGTGCGAGATATGACTTCTGCAACTGAGAAAATCTAACTCTGAACCACCACTTGTTGGGGAGAAAGGTTTGCCTGCAATCTCTTGCTGGAGAACATTATTAATGAAGCCTACTGAAGACGGGGACCAAAAATGCCTTGGGTTGGAATGCCCCTTAGTTTCACTCCTTTTGGCTGATTGACTGCATATGCGTGACCAACCATTTTTCTTCACTTGCCCCAGACCAACATGATCCACCGGAAGAAATTGTCCCTAGAGGATTTTACAGAAGACTTGACATCCAAAACGCTTCAATGTCCTGAAACTCTTGTAGAGATTCGTCGGATCTCGACGTAACTGCCCCAAACCGCATGGATTACTTAGAAGAAATCACCTCAAGAGGATTTTACAGAAGACTTGGCAAGCTCAATGCTTCAGTGTCTTCAAACTCTTGTAGAGATTCGTTGGATCTCGACATAACTTCCCCAGACTGTATGGACTACAGAGGAATTCACCTTGAAAAGATTCATTTACAATCTCATACCACCGTGGGATATTCTGTCCCAGTATTCTGAACTCTGGATAGGCTGATTAGTCGTTTGGATGGACTAACTTCTCGTGCTCTTGGTATAGCTTGCCCCAGTATGAACCTTGAAGTGGTTTTGCCCCTGACTACTGATCTTCGAAGGAAAACCAAAAATGCTTGCATTTGTAGGGATTTGAATCTCGCAATAATTGCCCCAGTTTGGTTGAACTTTGAAGAGATTTCTCGACGTGATTGGCTCAGATGAGCTACACCTTAAAGAGATGGTTCGACGTGATTGCCCCAGATCGACTACGTCTTAGCACAACTTGTTGGGAAAGCCCCTGCCCAACAAAGTTTCCTGAGGAAGTACCATTGGATATGGCTGCCCTTCGGGAGTTTCAGGATCCTCAACTCGACAAGATTAAGCTTCTGGACTGAATTTCCATATGTAAACTTCTTTTGATGTCAAACAAATGTATGCAAGCAGAAAATGTTTTATTCTGAGAATGAAAATTCTAATGCAACATAACATGTTAATCTCGAAGTTTTACTAAAAAGATGTAGCAAACCCTTTTGTGAGCGAATCACGGGTTAGGATACGACATTAATTTTTGAAAGAAATAATGCAATGCACATGCAACACCAACAAAGATCTTTTAGCACAACTGATAGGAGTCAGGAACGCTATCTCTTGGTAGTATGCCTTTGAAATAACCCTGTTTCAATTAGGACTTTTGAGGGTTGTAACGGGGCCTGGTTCACGGTTTTGAGAAAAAAGGATTTATGGCTCAAAGTTTATTGGTGCCCACCCACTCTTCGTGATGTTCTCCAGTCCTACGTTCAGCTAATTTGCACAAGCGTTCGCCTCTCAAAAAGATTTTGTGATCCTTAAGGAACCCATGCATCTGATGGTTTGACACCCAATGAGGCTTTGGAGTGACAGTCACCCCTTTGTCTTTTGTTCGTAGTCACACGACTTTGTTCTTTCTTTTGAGGATTTTCTTTTGTAATCCTTTTGTTTTTCCGCTTTCGCATTCTTTTGCTTTTTTTTTCCCTAACTTTTGCCTGGACAGATTCTTTTGAATCTTTGATTTCGGAGTCCAGCGGGATGCCCTAACTTTTGCCTAAGTTGCTTGTTTTCAAGTTTCAACTTAGCGGGCTTTTTCATTTTTTTTTTTTATTCATTTTCTTTTTCCTTGAATACGTCGTGTGACACTGGCCTGTCTTGACTTTGTTGAAAGGGTTGTGACTGCCTCACTTTTGGATTGTTGATGGATAACCATTGTGGTTTCACATCTCTTGACCTCTTGACGGTGGAATAGAAGGTAATGGATCCTCAGATGCACACTCCTTTTGAAATTTGAATGCTCGGTCAAATTAACTGACGTCTACCCTGCCCCTGGGTTAAATGTGAGGGTTTTTTCGTATGAAAGAAACTCCTACTTCAAGGCTCAAAGGGGTTAACGAGGGTCTATCTCCCTTATATCTCCAGTGTTTGAGGAGTTGAAACAATGCTTGTACATCCTTAACAGGGTTCTTATTCCAAAGCACACAGTTAGAGATTTTTGCGTTTTCAGATCATCATTCTCCTTCATAGAGTTTGATCAAGAAAAATGGTATTGCAGTACACATTAGCATTAAATGAGTAAACACAAATGAAATTCTTCAAGAAAACATATTCATTGCATTAAAATCATCATACCAAATACAACCAAGTTTATCATGCCAACAATGTTTGAACAAACAAATAAAGTCTACATATGAAAATGCAGCAAAGAAAATAAAGATTGTCGTTGTTGAGGAGGCTTGGCTCCGTCTAGACTGACCACTTCTGGTGATGTTCTTGTAACTTTGAGCACTCACCATGGTACAGAAGCTTCACCTTGTGGGGTACCGTCTGGGGTGATAACCTTTGAGTCAATCAAATCCTGCACCTTGTGCTGGAACACATTACAGTTATCAAGTGTGTGCCCAAACGTTCCTGAATGGAACTCACAGCTAACACTCATGTCATAGTCCGGAGGAATGGGGTATGGCACAGGCATGGCCTTTCTCAGCTGGATTTGCGAACTTTTGAGCAAACGAGCCAACAACTGACTGTACGGAATAGGAATAGGATCAAATGTCCTCTTGGGCTTCCTTGGTCTGAGTAGCCTCCGTTGCTGATAATCTTGCTGTTGCTGGTTCGGGCGCCCAGCCTGGCCCTGCACTTTCCTTTCTGCATTCGGCTGAGGCACAAACAAGGGTTGCTGACATAGGTCTTCTGCAACACAGGGTTGTGGAAGAGATCCCTGACGCGAGGTGGACCCTTTGGAAAAGGAGAGAGTCCCCAGTTCCCTTGCAACAATGGGAGTGACATCACTTGGTTTACCAGCACCAACTGATGCAAACTTGATTGTCCCTGAATCAATTAGCTCCTGGACTTTATGCTTGAACCTGGTACAATTCTCAACATTGTGACCAGGTGCCCCAGAATGGAACTCACATCTAGCCTTAGCATTAGGTCCCAGAGGAATCTTCATGGGCAACGGTCCCAAACTAACACGCTCAACCAGCTTGAGCTCGAGCAAGTAAGAAAGCAATTGCGCATACGAAATCGGAATGGGATCGAACTTCCTCTTAGGCCCCTCTGACTTAGGATCCTCTTGGAAATCAGGAAGTGACTGCTGATGCGAGAGCTCTGAACCTTTAGCTTTCAGAGGAGATTCACGAAGCAATCCATGATCTAAAGCATATCCCAAAGAGATGGGAGGAGTAGAGACCTCTGTTGTGAAAGCCGGCACATGATCATTTTCCTTTTTTAACACCTTATTCAAGATTTCCATGACCAGGCCCATTTGAATCTTCATCTGGTTGACTTCCTCCCTCAGTAGCTCCTGACCTCGGGACAGCGCCTGAATGTCCCCCATAAAATGCCCCAATTGGGCCCTCACCCCAGCCAAATCCTTCTGCATTTGATCCATAATATGATTCTTACTTGATTTCTTCGCGTCGAATATCGATGAATATGATTCTCAGCTATACTGCCTGAAACCAAATAAAGGTTAGAGACCCTGCAACGAATACCTGAAAAGCAAGCAACATAAATGCAGAATGATATGCAATGCCATGCAATGTTATGTTTATCATTTCCAAAGTGCTTTACACCCTGATTCCAATCCAAACCACAGAAATCTGAAGACCAGAAATTGTGATATAAAGAGACGTGTCGTGGTCATGTGCTTGTGTGCAGCTATCTGATAAGGAATAATTCTGAATAAAACTGCTCATACTCATTCAACAAAGTATTCAAGTACATTTAAGAAAGGCTCATCCGCAACTGCAATACAAGGAAAAATGGATCCATCAACAAGCCTGATGGTAACCATTAATAACAAAATATAAGGAAAAGAACATCAGTCTGACAATTCCACACCCTTCAGCTTATCACTTGAGTATTTGATCTCCTCAAAAAGTATACGGGTACGCTGGTGATTCGGCTTTTCAATCATCTCTTTGATCAAGACATCCCTTTTCTCAAGAGCTTCATTTAAAGAACCCATATGCAGCATCAGAGCCTCGTCGTCACACACTCCTTTGTGTCTCTTTATGCCGGCTTGCGTCTTGAGTATCTCCCTTTCTATCATGACTTCTTCAAGCTCTTTCTTGGTATTCCTCAGCTCACCTCTAGCTTCTTCTAGCTGTTCTTGACTCTTACCGAGGCTTTCCCGATACTTTCTCCTCTGCTCATGCGCCTTTTCAAGCTCTTCGTCCTTAATCTGCAATTGTTCCTGTAATTCAGCATTCTCTATCCTAACTTCGTCCCAAGCGTGCTGAAACTTTGTTAACTTTTCTTTGGTCTGTGCTAACGCCTGTTTGGTTTGCTTGTGGGCTTGAGTAGCATCATCAGCACCTTTACTAATCTTCCGGAAATGTTGGGCTCTTCCAGCAAAGTCTTTCTCTTTTGCAGTTAGGATTTGTTCAGCATCTTGGGCTTTTCGCTCCAGCTCTTTGTTGGCATGTAGAGCATTCTGAAGATGGCTACTCAACTCGGAATTCTCTCCTTGGAGCTTTTTCACCAAGGCTTGCAACTTGTCAACTTCTTCCACAGTAGCAGTGCTTCTTGCTTTCTCATTCTCCGGATACAAAAGGGGTGCCTTACCAAAAGGCAAGAGAAAATCTTCAACTCTTTTCTTCACCCACTCTTCATATGCTGGATAAACCCGGTTGTTAGGCTTGCCTAGAGTAACTTTCCCCTTTTTTAGTATGCTACCCCAGCTTTCAGAAGCTTTCTGTGCTGCTTCCCATCCTTCTGATGTATGAAAATAGAGGGACTCCTCCACATCTCTCTTAATAGGCGGACCTGTCAGGGCATACCCAAATTGTCGAATGGCCAAAGAAGGATTGTAGTTAATCCCACCCAGTCTTCCTATCAGTGGAACGTTAGGGAACTTACCACAGCTGTGGATAATATTCTTGCCAATCAGCCCATGATCTACCCATACGATGTCCTTGGCCACCAATCCCATTAAACGCTGTTTCCACTCTAGAGAATCTTTGGAATCCACAAAAGCCCCTGATTGTGGTAAACGGCCCACAAACCACTTATAGAACAAGGGTGCACAACAACGAATTATCCCTCCTCTTTTCTTTTCGTTTCGGTTGTACAATGAGTAGTGAAGATCTCCCAGTAGCGTTGGCACCGGGTTCTTCATCATGAATATTCGTATAGCGTCCGTATCAATAAAATCCGGCTCGTTGGGAAACAACACTATGCCGTATATACAAAGGGCTAGCAAAGCATTAAAAACAAGCCAATTCTCGCCTTTAGCTGCTTCCTGGGCCTTCTTAATCAGATATTCCAGCTTGTAACCACGAATCTTTCCTTTGTTGGAGACATTGTCACTTAACTCTGATTTGCTCAAATAAAGAGCACCAGCCAACTTCCCAAAGTCAAGATCCCCCACCGATCCAAAGAAAGGGGCTCCTCCTTGATAGCAATCCCCAACATGCTGGAATACTCCTCCAAGGTAGGAACCAACACATAGTCTGGAAATACAAAACACCTCAGAGGCGGATCATAGAACTGCATCAACGTATGGAGACCTCTGGCTTCATAATCACTGACATTACGGACCATAGATAAAATCCACCCATATTTCTCTTCAAAAGCTCCTCGTGCTGCAGGGCTCGCCATTCCCTTCAGCATAACAATAGGGCCTAAAGTAGGCGTAAGGAACTTATAGCTGATGATATTCTTCCTCTCTTTAGTGTTCATCTTTGCAGGGACCTGATGACTGGAATCAAGGGTAATATATGCACCTGGAAATGAATAAACATGTATGTTAGGATATGATAATGCAATGCAAAGGGCAATGTGATCAGGTAATCAGGTGTCTGTGCTGAACTGTGAACGGTGTCAGTGTAGCTCTGAGACTAATATAGAACCATAGATAAGAACCATCTGAATACAATAGGATGAAACTTCCTTTTTGTGCAATGATGATAGAAAACCGGGTATGTAGGAGGTCATGGTTACCTGCAAACCTGTAAACAACCCGCCCTTCTCACATGTGGGTACTAGGATGTTCAGTATCCCGGGCTCTCAGGTCGAGAAATGATGATACGTTCACCATTTCTGGTTTGGCATCATCATCAATCGAGGAGGCCTCAACTGATTCTCCAAAACAAAAAGGTCCTCAGCTTCTGGCACTGAGGTCGAGAAGCAATAGTACATTCATCCCTCAGGGTACAGTACTATCGCCAATCGAGGAGTGCCTCCGCTGATTCTCTTTCAAAAAGGGATGTCCTATAGCAAGTTCCCAGCATTGGGTCCTCGGATCGAGAATGTGCAATGGGTTTGCCACGGAATGTGGTCTGCCACCGTCACAACTCGGGAGGAGTGCCGCAACTGAGTCCTCGGGAATGGTCACCAGAGTCGACAGTTCCTCAAGAGAATAACCACTGGCCTGCATAACATGCAGTAGCAGAAAGCTCCTGATAGAACCTCGTCTGGTTGTGGGTCTCATGAACAACAATACGTGGTCACCACCACGCAAGCGTCATGACTATCCACTCTAATACCTATGTATGTACTCAAGCCTTGGTAGTGGGCTTATCTCTCATAACACCCATCCCGCCAAACAGACAAAACAGTGCAATACAATATAATATATGATATGTAATGCTAAAATGCGGTAAATACAGTAATGTACAGTAAAACAGTAAATAACCATACAATAAAACAATAAATACAGCACAACAGTAAACACCCAATGAAAGAAAAGCAGACAAGCGCTAGGATTGACTTGCTTAGGATGGACCAGCAATAGGTCAACCTCTTTTCCCCAGCAGAGTCGCCAGCTGTCGCTCCCGGGATTTTCATCCAAGTACAAACGCGAAAGTGGCACCGAAACAGAGTCGCCAGCAATGTGTATTTATCCCAAGAGAGGGAAAGGAAACACCGCGTAAACCTGAGAGAAAGGAAAAGCATGGTCTTACGACCAAGAGAAATGGGTTCAGGAGTCGGTTACGCGAGAGGAAGGTATTAGCACCCCCTCGCGTCCATCGTACCCGATGGGATCCACGCTTGCTTGTCTCGATCAAAGGGTGATAGAAAAGGATACTGGAAAAGGAACTGAAAGAAAGAAAGGAGAGAGAAGAACAAATGTAGGGAAAATAAAAGAAGTGCTCGCATGGGCCCTACCCCACTGCCTACGTATCTCATCGGGAACATGAGAATCAGAGCGACGTAGTTCCCCTCAATAGGGATGGATTGTCTGTGTTTTTTAGAGAACGGCTTACGTCCTAGCTCAGGTGTTGCAGGCTCGCTGGTCCGAGTGCGTTACCATCTTGCAAGAGAACGAGTAGAAGCGCGTTCGTGCGTTGAGAATGAATGAGATGAGAAAAGAATTCCCGAAGGAAAGACGTTATTGTTTGTTTTTGTCTTTTAAGAGTCTTTTCATTTGTTTGCATATGACAGTGTATCTGGATCTTAGCCATTGGAATGTGTACGTTCTCACATTCCAAGATGGAATGGGTAAGAATGCACACTAAGAGTGAAGAAGACCCCCACACTTAGTTCCAATTGTCAAGGTTCAAACACACTAGCATACTTGTGTTTATTAAGTGTTTTGTTGATTATGAAGTGAAGAAGTGTTTTTTATTATTTGCACCTTCAACAAGTATTGCATTTAAGTCCCTCATACAAGATCAAATATGTAACACATTGACCTAAGATGGGCCATATGCTACACATCTTAAGATTATAAGAGAAGACCCCTTATAATCTTTTCTTTATATGAAAGGCCTAAATGCAATAAGTGCCTACCTTTATTAGATATTTTGAATTTTCTTTGAGATGAGAAAAGAGACTCAAGGGAGGATAAAGGTAAAAATCTATATGGACTAAGACTCAATCCTAATTGATTAGTTAAGGGAGTGATCCTAAGGTTTGTGAGGTTTCAACCTAAAGTCTAAAGAAAGAATGAATTAAACAATTCACTTCTAAAGTAGAAGATGAATTGTAATTCAAAAAGGGAAAGTGATGAGTTATTAAAAGAAAGCACATAAGTGCTTAGCCAAACACACAATGGAATTGTAAAAGAGAAAGGATAGAAGTTGAATGTGGATTCCTTATCCACACTCAATTGAAACTTACCGAAGCCCCTACATGGTTAGTAAACATGTATAAGAAGTATAAGAAGTAAAAGAACATGTAATGCATCATAAAACTCACAAGAATTAAATGAGAAAACAAATCCTAGAACCACAACCAGAATGGGCATCATATGGAAACCAATGGTTATTATCATACAAGTGCAAGTGAATAAGCAACCATCATCACCCATTAGCATTTAAACATGTTACAAGAAGAAGGGATAGATGAAAGATGGAAAGAAATGAAGAGGACATGCATAAAGGGAACATGTAAATCAACAACCAGAATTGAAACTAAATGGAAAATGGTTTATAAACATCTCAAAAGTATTTATGAGGTAAACATCAAAACATTTAAGAAGTGATAGAAGAAATAGAATTGAAATGGAAGTTCAAAAGAGAACACAAGTACAAACACAACATGTTAAAGGTACACAAGGTTTAAATGAAAGTCAACATGCAAGGATGACATATAATATGTACCAATTACCTATAATGTCAAGTGAATGGTTCACCAAATATGCAAATGATCATGCAAGTATACACCAAAGAAAACATGCACCAAAGATTACAATGATATGACATGTTATAATGCTTTAAATGAAATGCATCAAACAAAAATCAAATGGCCTCATGAAAATTATGAAAACATGGTATTGGAGTTCACTAATCAGAGATGAATCACATATCAAAATAGCATATCAAAATTCAAAGCAAAATGACTTCAAACAAAGCAATTAGGTCAAGTTGAAATGTCATGCAAAGTGGTACAAATATAGGCATCAAGACATGTCATAAAGTGGTCCAAAAAACCAAACAAAAATCATTTAACATGCTTAAATGTATTAATGACTCAATGCAAAAAGAATCATGTCAAAATAGTTGGTAATGAGCAAGAACAAAATTAAACAAATTCAAGTATCATGCTTAGAATGCATCTAAATGGAAATTCAAAGAAAATTATGGACCTGGGGTAAAAAGGTCATAAAATCAGAAAATAAAATCATGAAAAATTTCCTAAATGTTTTAATAATACACATGAATTTTTGTAGAATTTTCCAATATGTTTTGGTATTTTTAAAAATTAGAAATCAAACGTGTAGCAAGAAATAAAAATGAAAAATAAATGCAAAATGAAGGGGGGTATGAACATAGCAAAGTCACAGTTCAAAATCATTGGGCTTCAATACATGGGGGTGTAATTATCAATCTGACAAGGTCCATTTACACGCCAAACACAATAACAAGTGTGCACCATCAGTCAACAATTTTGACCCACTCACAACCATCAGATCAAGTCCAAGTCAAACCAAAGTCAAAGTACTCAAAATCAACGCATGCACGTGAGGACACATGCCACTTACCATGTACCAGGCCACACAAGGTTTAAATAAAATTCAGAAAAAATGCACGTGAGTGGCATGTGATTTTTAATGTGTTGTCTCCACATAAGCCACACGATAACGAAACATGAACGGATGAGATTAAAACAATGCAAACCCTAACAGTTGAAGTCACCGGCCGGAGAATGACCTCCGGTCATCTTCTCCGGCGAACAAGCACCACCTGTAACTCACATTTTTTCCAGAAATTCACAAGCCATATACCAAAAGAAAGTTGAACTCATGCACATCACTAATCTAGCCTTTAAATTCACAGATCAATCACGTACACAGAGAATTGAGCACAAACATTTTTGCCCTAGAAAATAATCTAAACACCTATAGTGCCTATCACTAGCCAGAACTCACACTGCTTCTATTAAGCCTCAAATGCCATAAAAACAAGCTAAAATCTGTGAAGAAAGTGTGAGAAAATGGAACCTGAAATTGGAGAACTCTTGAATCAACAGAAAAACCAGAGAAAAGCAATTATCCTCGAGCTTCCTCAGAGCAAAATAAATGCTCTGAATCTTTGGATCTTGGAGAGAGTAAATTGAAATTCCAATTGGAGAAATTGCTGCACTTGATGGCTTGGTCTTACTTCAGCTTGTTCTTGATCAAAAGTGCTTGATGATGAACAATTGATGAAGATCAAAGTGAGAATGTGTGAAGAACTCGTGTGAAATCAGAGAGAGACACTGAGAATTCTGAGAGAAAAAAGTGAGAGCAACTTGAAGTGAGAGTGAAAAAATGAATCCTCCCCTGAATTGTGTGTGAAATTTCAATTTATATCTTGAGTTAAACCACTTGAACCAGGGTTAATTGGCAAGGTTAAATGAGTTCTGAGTTGGTTAACTGGGTGCACCCTAACTAACTGAGTCAAGTTAGTTAGGGGCGAGTTGTTTGGCCTTGATAAAGTGTGGTGCAGCCCATGGAGTTATGGTGGTGTGTAGGAGAAGGATGGTGATGCTATGTTGTTCTGATGTAGCAGCAGGAATGCTTGTGAAACAAGTTTCTCATTTCCTTTTTCATGTAAGAAGTAACAAAAATGGAAGCACGTGCAAGAATGTTTGGGCAAATGAGGAAAAGAAATCAGCTGGTGATGGTGAAGTGTTTGTGGTGTGACTGAACCAAAAACAAAGTGTGAACTGCTACACATGACAGTCAATGCCTCAATGCAGATGGTGATGTTTGAACATGGATTTCTTTATGACCAAGGCACGAAAATGACTCATCTTGGTGTCAATGGATTGAGGAAGCATCATAGGACAATTTTGGTGTTGGACTTGAGTTGAAAAGGTACCTCAAACATGTCTAAAAATCATCATAAACAGATGGAAAAACGACTGGTGCATGGGCGAGCAATTTGTGGCATGGCATGGCAAGGTGTGCATGGCATGGATTTTCAGTTGTGTTGACCAATCTTTGAGCTATCATAACTCCTTGTCCTTTGATCAAATGAAAAAATCATGAACATCAATCTTGAAGATCTCACATAGGGGAACAACTTTGATGTTGCAAGATTTTTCATTTGAAGCCTTTAACCATGAGTAAAATGAGTGGACATTTGGCCCACCACATGTTTGTTAAAATGACTGCGCGCGGACCTGGCCAAACTTGGTCATGACATGGTTTTTGGCCTACTTTCCTCCACCTTTGATCAATCATATCTCCCTCAATTTTTATCCAATGGAGATGTTCTACACATGGATTTGAAGCTTAAAACAAGATCTTTCATTGAGGCAGAGTGGATTTTTCATTTGGTGCTCCAAATTTAAATGACCTTGGTTCAAACTCTGATGCAAAATGGCCAAAACTTGCTATTTTTAGCAACCCTACTTCATCCAAAAATGGCAACTTTTTACATCTTGATTTTTTCATGATTCCTTTGGAATTTCTTGACCAAATTTTGTACATTGGACATATGTAACATGAATTTCATGATTTTGGGCTCAAAAATTCAAGAGTTGACTTTTTCCCCTGATTATTTGACTTTGCCCCAATTTCCTGATTTTTGATCTTTCTTCCAATAGAACCACCTCCAAAACCAATTGAGATGCAATTTTCCACATACATACACTTAGGGACATATGGAATACCATGACATCAAGTTTTGTCCAAAAAATCAAAGATACCCTGATTTAATTGGAAACCCTAATCTTGACCCCCTCTGGTTAGGAGGAAAAAGTGCAGTCTTCAATTTCAAATTCCTCAGAGTATGTTGTGTATCCCTTTAAAGGATGATGGGATATGCCACTTGAGGATGATTTTGAATCAATGAGCTATCTCTTTTGAGGATTTTCCTTCAATTTTTGGACTTCTTGCATAGTGAAAGATGTAGTGCTTCAATCTCCCATTGAATCTCACTTCCTTGAGGTTTTGGAAGATCAATTGAGATAGTATGAGACATGAGAGACCTCTTGGCTTGCCTAGAGCCAACTTGATTGACCTTTTTGTGCTTTGAATGATCTCTTGATTGTCCACCTTCCACCTGATCACATGCCCTGATGGTAAGAAGGATGCCATGCTTCATTTTTCTATGTTAAATGCAATGTAATGTTAATGAGGTGGATATGATATGATAAATGATAATGCCATGCTATGATGACAAAAGGGGAGAGCAAATTTTGGGGTATTACACCCCGATTTCACTATATATGGATGATCTACATATTACAAGAGGTTCTAAAATGAAAACAAAAAAGAAACGGTGGCGGAGCGGCGATGATGGCTCCGGCGGCCTCGTCAAGGGGAGTTTTCTTTCTCTTCTTCTTTACCTTTGTGCAATTTTTTTTTATGCTTGAATGCTTCGTATCTGTTCTTTATCTTTCGCCCTATTTTGGAAATTGAAATTGATGGATTTCGTTGTTGCGTCTGCGGTTGTGGTTGGGATTAGGTTTTGATGTTTATGGGTGATTTTTGAACTTTTGGTGATGATGAATCTCTCTCTGCTATTTCGTCAATTTTAGGGTAGGTTTTTCTTGGTGTCTTCAAATGTCACAAGGCTCCTTCTTATATACCTCTGAGGTTGTTACTGATTTGATTGCGTATTAATGCATTTCCTTCTTGGTTGTGGGCCTGTCTGGATCTGACTTGAAATCGTTTTGAAAACTTGCCAATTTGGTTTTATTGTGTTGAAACCAATTTTGGAAAGTTTGGACGATTTACTTCCTTTTTGCGATTTATGATGAATGACTGATTGTGATTATTTTCTGATTTAACGGTAATAACCAAGGAAGACAAGATGGCACATTGATGACAATTGAAAGGTGCCAAAACTTGCCATTGTTGAACGAAAATTTGATGAAAAAAGGATTCTGAACCAATCATCCACTTTGATTTCCAAATGGTTTCCAAATTTGCAAGGTTGATTCTATTAACTTTGTTATTTCTAACATCGTATTAACTTTTCCTTTTTTCTTTTCATGTGTTTGGCATTAATGGTAAGGGCAAAGGGATGGACACTCCAAATGAAAAAAAATAAAAAATAAAAAAATAAGAGGCTTGAAGAAAAGCAGCAACGTACACGAGCACCAGTTTCTAATTCGGAGATTAAAACTATCTTGTCAACCACGCCCCAAAAAAATGATGCTCAGAAGAATATAGGTAACCCATCCAAAATCACTCTTTTAAGAAAGTTTCTTAAACTTTGGCTCCTGTTAACCATAATGATTTGTTTAATTTGATGGTTGTGATAGCTATTTTATGTGTTATGTTCACTTGTTTCAGAGGATGTGGATTTGCTTCCGATGTATCGATTACGGCATTCAGTAACTGCTCACGATGGGCCCTGTTCCTCAAATACAACGACTTGTTAATATCCAAAAGTAAAGAAAAGTCTTCAACAACCGTCACCCCCTTTGCCATGTGCGTCGCTTCTTGGATGAGTGCCCAAGAGGGTATGACAGTGACGGTGTGCACACATATATTTGCCTCAGCAGCAAGGACAGGTGCAAGATTGGCAAGGATGTTATCATATGAAGCAAGTTTGTAAAACTTTAACATTTCCTTCTATTGTTTGCAAATTGACTAATAGCTTCCATTGGGGTGATATTATTGTTGCAGGTTATGATTGCGGCGGAGAATGTGCTGCAAATTGGTTGCGTCCCTCCTTTGATCACCTTGGGGTCTGAGACCTTCCAAAGTTTGGTACCCCGTTTATCTTGCTTCTTCTCTGCTGCTCGGGTACATAATGTTTTGATCTTGTTACACTAGTCTAATCTGTAGCTTTTCCATCTTGGATTGGATTACAGGTCGTTTGGAGATTAATGATCCATTTTAACTTGGGAACTGTTGATTGTGCCTGAAAGATTTTTGTAGAGGATGTTGCGAGAGATATGAACTTCGATCATTACCATTAGAAGTTTTCTTTACTTCATTTCCAGTCCCTGTCAGCAGGTAGAGCAGGGAGTGGGGTTGTATTCGATCTGAGACAGGAGCACATGGGTTGAAAACAGTTGCGTCAATCGGGAATTCTCGGGAATGACCGAAGCAGAGTTACTCTTATTAACATGTCGAACAACCAACACTTCCTTGGTTGGAAAGCTCCTGCAAATTCAGGCAATGATGCAGGTACAAAAAACATGTACACTTCTTGGTATTCGTCGCTCCTATGATTTAATTTGTGGTTGGTGTTGTCTGCAGAGGCTCGTTCTACCTGAAATTGGTTCAGATCCCACCAAGGCCAGAGTATGCGAAGTCAGAGACAAATATCAATTCTACGCTTCCTAAATTGAGATTGGGAGGCTCGTGGAACCTGAACGTTGGGCTAACGTTGCCGGTTGCTGTTGTCAATTTGTGGAAGCACATGCGCACAGCGCCTGGTGGTATTTTCTAGCTTAGGTCGTGCATAGCTTTTGGCGCGTTTCTAAAGGCTAGTTATAATTGTATTCTTTTGAAATCTTTATGAATGTGCACACTTGGATTAATGAATGTAACATGTGAATTGTTCTCTGTATCACCGTTCGACCTGAACTTCGAATTGGTAAGGAATGTTTGGCTATACTGAGGAAGATAACGGATGCAACGCTCTGAACGAAATCTTTCCAAGGTTTGTTTTGGATTTACCTCAATGTTGAACCAGGTTTACCGTAAATTCAAAAAATTAGAACCACATTGTATTGCTCTGCACTCCTTAATGCTCATGATTCTTTGTGATTTAAAACTGATGATGATGATTTAATCTAATGCCAAATTTAATTCCATGTGATGCTGTAGATTCCTGGTCTTAACCGAGTCATATGAGTCTGCCTCAATATGTTGTTGCATTTCTAACAGGTGAAGGACAACTTGAGCATGTATTTGGAGATCCTCGATGACATGAAAGCACCAAAAGGACGTTGATTTGTATGCAATAATGTCAGGTACAACCACACTATCAGCAAGTTGAATGAGAGACTTGTGAGCATAAAAAATCTTCCAGCTTTACACATTCGTTAAATTATTTTGCTCTCGTGGTTCCAATGGAGCTCGGGTTGGCAAAAACTTTGGCATTTTGAAGATGTGAAGAGATTGGAATGAAGTCATGGAAACTTTGAAGTATTATGGTGAAGACCAAGTTTGAATTTAGGTACAGGACACTAATTTGTAATGGTTTCCGTGTTAGTTCTCATTTCCATATTATGAACTTGTTAGTAACTTAGTAGCTTGTAAGCTTCGTGTAGGTGGTGATGTGAAGCAGAGTTTGGGGTAGCAACTTGTATGCTTGGATGGCGGTAGTATTTGGCTCTGATTGTAGTAATTTGGCGTGTAAAGCTTATATGAGTCCAATGAGCTAGTTTCCTTTGTATATAATTGAATTCCTTATGTAATGAAGTTTATACAAAACTAAATGGATTTTGGATTTCCTGTACCTTACCTCTTGGATTAATGTGAATCTTGAATAGCAATGGTTTGAATGACTTGGAATGTGAATTCAAGATCTATTTGAGATGTGACCTAGGACCAATTGAATCAAATAAACCGAATCAAATGTCTCTTCTATCCGAACTTGAACATTGCAATTAAACTCTTTAATCAAACAAGTCCAAATGGTATTTGTCATAGCTTAAAAATGGAGATGGGGCTTGGAATCTTGGACCCTTGAAATCCATTGAACTTATGGATTTACTTTATAGCAAACTTCCAATCATGCCCTGCTTACAATTCTTAGTCAGAGAAAGAACAACGTTTTAGGATGCGTATTTGCCAATTAACAACTGTCCAAACTCTTCTACTTAAGCGCTAAAGACTCAATTTTGCGGACGATACCAGACCAAAGTCACGAGAAAAATCCTTGAAAACGGGGATACCACATGTGGTGCAACTCAGCATGAAATTCAAACCAATTTTCAGATGGCCAAGCCCAAACAAAGATAGAAGATTGTAATCCTCCTTGGGAAAATCTTCTAAGAAATCTTGGGAAAGAAGGACTTTGTAGTGGTTTTAGGGACAGGAGGATAGAGTCACACAAACCGACAGGAATCGCACAAGCTTGTCAAGAACAGAGAACCTCCACAAACACACACATACCACAGCTTTCGAGACCTTGAGCCTTCTGCAGCAGCACCTGTCTTAAAAAGGAACAAAAAAGACAAAGCTAGATAAATCGGTTAGTTATGCACAAATGATAAACCTAATATGCTATGCAAAAAGCAAAGGGATCTTGGGGTCAAAAATTAGGGTGCGACAGATGCCCCTATTTAAGTTTCTCCTATTCGGAGATATGGAGATCGAAATCTCCGTCTCGACGAGATAGGAGGGACTTAAATACAAACATGCACGAATTTTTGGCCCTAAGATGCCGCCAAATGCACATGATATGGTATGAAGAAATGCAAGACAAAGGTCCTGTGAGGAATAATGTCACAGGGGAAAACCGATGTTAAAACACAAAAAGAAGACCCGACGATGACGACTCAGCAAGACAAGACTCCACGGGGAAAGATCTAACTCGACTAGGGGAAAAGAGACTACCAACTGACAAACACAGGCAGCTTAAGCACATGGCAAGAAACTTGAAAGGAACAGGATAACTTACTACTAACAACTGGTAGCCTAAGCCAAGGTATCCAGTTGCAATAAAAGGATGTATATTACCTACTATCACGATAGCCTAAGCAGAGGTAATAAACTGGGGAAGACGGATCACCTACTGCCAACTTGTGGCAGCCTGAGCAAAGGTGTCTGACAAAAAAAAGTGTGTCACCTACTATCAAACGTATGATAGCCTAAGCCAGGTAAACACAAGAAGGAAAGATGACCTACTACCACCACGGTAGCCTAAGCGAGGCATCTGACCCAAAAAGAGGTATGTTACCTACTATCAAGCATATGATAGCCTAAGCCAGGTAAACACAAGAAAGAAAGATGACCTACTACCACCACGGTAGCCTAAGCGAGGCATCTGACCAAAATACAGACGTATTACCTACTATCCCATGATAGCCTAAGCCAGGTAATAGACTGGAAAAAGAAGGATCACCTACTGCCAACTTGTGGCAGCCTGAGCAAAGGCGTCCAACCAGAAGGTGTGTTACCTACTATCAAGCATATGATAGCCTAAGCCAGGTAAACACAAGAAGGAAAGATGACCTACTACCACCACGGTAGCCTAAGCGAGGCATCTGACCCAAAATAGGTATGTTACCTACTATCAAGCATATGATAGCCTAAGCCAGGTAAACACAAGAAAGAAAGATGACCTATTACCACCACGGTAGCCTAAGCGAGGCATCTGACCAAAATACAGACGTATTACCTACTATCCCATGATAGCCTAAGCCAGGTAATAGACTGGAAAAAGAAGGATCACCTACTGCCAACTTGTGGCAGCCTGAGCAAAGGCGTCCAACCAGAAGGTGTGTTACCTACTATCAAGCATATGATAGCCTAAGCCAGGTAAACACAAGAAGGAAAGATGACCTACTACCACCACGGTAGCCTAAGCGAGGCATCTGACCCAAAATACAGACTTATTACCTACTATCCCATGATAGCCTAAGCCAGGTAATAGACTGGAAAAGAAGGATCACCTACTGCCAACTTGTGGCAGCCTGAGCAAAGGCGTCCAACCAGAAGGTGTGTTACCTACTATCAAGCATATGATAGCCTAAGCCAGGTAAACACAAGAAGGAAAGATGACCTACTACCACCACGGTAGCCTAAGCGAGGCATCTGACCCAAAATACAGACTTATTACCTACTATCCCATGATAGCCTAAGCCAGGTAATAGACTGGGGTAAGCTTCAACGATCAAGATAATGATTCCGCTTCCTTAAATGTTTTGCTTAGGAAGAGTAAATACTTTCCCATGCCCCAAGGTTGTATGCCACGGGCAAGTCTTGAGAATAAGTGTTGTGAGGTTGTCTGCCTCAAACAAAGTCTTGAATTTCCCACCCTCTTCAAAGAGATATCATCTGGTGGGAGTAACTTGAATAATGGATTCACTGGATATACCCATTGTAGAGCAATATTGTTGTAGTTGAAATTTCAGTGAAGTAAATAGGATTCTTGCAACGGGAGTTCTCAAATAAAGAGAATGCCTGTAAAGTCCTCAATAAGTTTCCCGGACGGATTTCCGAGGAGATAACATTTGATGGAAAATGAATTGATAACCTTGATAACTTTGTTGGGGATAGACAAACTGTCCTGAGGAGACTGCCATTTGTCGTAGAAATCTTTGATAACCGAACTGCTCAAATAAAGAGCAGCTACTTGTTGTCTGGGTGTAAATCCCTTGAAAAATGTAATAATCATTGTTGGAGAAATAATTTATGTCTTCCATAGAGATCTTCAAGTAAACTCTTCTTGGGGAGACAAAGTGCAAAATAAATGCACGCTTAATCTGGATTCAATATCTCAGAGATATCCGAAATTGTGATTGTCAGGGACCAAAGTTCAATCCAGGAAATAACTGGAGAGAAACGGTCAAACAAGGACTCCATCCATTGAGGATTGAGCTCAACGGGTTTATCTTTATCCAAAAATGGAAAAGAAAACTAAAGCAACCATCTTCCACGAGGATCGAGCTCGGTGGGGAATTAGAAAATATATGTTTTTTCTGCCTAGGGCTGATGACTCTACTTGGAGGGAGCAGACAAAACCAGTCACTTGGGGATAAACACGACCAAAGTGATAGAACGAAACAACACAAAAAATGCGAGATGCAAGAAAAAATGTGCACGTGCCATGAATCTACATGAAAGAATGCCATGTTATGCTTATGCTCATGCTGACAAAACAACAACAAGAAGCAAACTGGAGACGAAGACAAGCATCTCGATACGGATACTCGGCCAATCTTTGCAATATAAGAAGCATCACTGGGGATGAACGGAAAAACCATATATGGAAACATGTCCCACTTCAAAGCTTTAAACTTCTCAGGGGAAAAGAGAACACTCCACTTGGGGATGAACATCGTGACTTCACTTAGGATTGTCAAGATGAACCTTGTGATTCTACTGGGGATGAGAAAGATTCACTGGGAACGAATCAAACTCATGATCGAAGAGGCTTCATGGGGGATAAAATAAATATCCACTGCGGACTGAAGTAATCTGAGTAAAAGTTGTAACTGGATAAAATAAATATCCACTTCATCGGGGAAACTCGAAGACAACAATATAGCGGTTGAAGATATCGGAGATAAAACTTCGAGAGGATGAAATAAACATCTGTCTTCGTTGGAGAAGATTGATATAGTTTAATGAGGAGTGAAATAAATACTCGCTTCGTCGGGGAAGGTCGAAATCGAAGAAGTTCACCGGGGATAGTCGTGATTACCTTAAGTAACTTACTGGGGAGTTGCCACATTACCTGGGATAGAAATTCTTTTGAGCCATGGCTTATGGAGACTGTCAAAATCCCTTTTGGTGTCCATAAATCAAAGTAATCCGCCCACGAGACAATTTGAAATTTATTATCAAAGATACAAAAAATCATTTTGCAAGATAAAACAATTTGCCGATAAATGACAATTGCAACTTCATTTTATAAAATGATGATCAGCAAATCGCGTGATTCCATATGTTATTACAATGTCGGAAAGTGGTAATAAAAGAAATTACATAAAAAACAAAACAATGTTATTTCTTAAGCGAACTAGAGTTTCCCATGTTCCAAGACCTCTTGAAGGCTCTGTCTTCAACTGTTGCAGTAATCTTTGGCGAACCAAACTGAGCCAATTCCTCTAGGTATAGTACTTCTTGATTGCATCCACATTTACGGGACAGGTGATCTCCTCTCCATCCATAGTTGCTAACATCACAGCACCCCCTGAAAAGACCTTCTTGACTACGTAAGGACCATCGTAGTTAGGAGCCCATTTCCCCCTGGAATCGGTAAGGAAAGACTGGATCTTCTTAAGAACAAGGTCTCCTTCTTTGATCTCGCGAGGCCGAACCTTCTTATCAAAAGCCTTCTTCATCTTCTGCTGGTATAGTTGTCCACGACATAGAGCTGTCAATCTCTTTTCCTCAATCAGATTCAATTGGTCATATCTACTTTGACACCATTCAGCCTCTGAGAGCTTTGCTTCCATTAGAACTCTCAGAGAAGGGATCTCTACTTCTACCGGGAGCACAGCTTCCATACCATAAACAAGGGAAAAGGGGGTAGCCCCTGTTGATGTGCGTACCGAAGTACGATATCCATGTAGAGCGAACGGGAGCATCTCATGCCAATCCTTATAAGTGACCACCATTTTCTGAATAATCTTCTTTATATTCATGTTTGCCGCTTCGACCGCTCCATTCATCTTTGGACAATACGGAGAAGAGTTGTGATGCTCAATCTTGAACTCTTCACACAATTCTTTCATCATCTTGTTATTCAGATTCGACCCGTTATCAGTGATGATTTTACTCGGCACACCATATCTGCAAATAAGCTGGTTCTTGATGAATCTGACGACCACTTGTCTGGTAACATTTGCATATGAAGCGGCTTCGACCCACTTGGTGAAGTAATCAATTGCAACCAAGATGAAGCGATGACCATTAGAAGCTTTTGGTTCTATCATACCAATCATATCGATGTCCCACATGGAGAAAGGCCATGGAGACGAGATAACATTCAGGAGAGTCGGTGGTACATGAATCTTATCAGCATAGATTTGTCATTTGTGACACTTCTTAGCGAACTTGTAACAATCAGATTCCATCGTTATCCAATAATAGCCTGCTCTCAGGAGTTTCTTTGCCATAGCATGCCCGTTAGCATGGGTACCAAAAGATCCTTCATGAATTTCAGTCATTAACATATCTGATTCTCGCTTGTCAACACACCTCAGTAGGACCATGTCAAAATTCCTCTTGTAAAGCACATCATTGTTTAAGAAAAAGTTACCAGCCAGTCTTCTTAAAGTCTTCTTATCTTTGCTAGATGCCCCAGGTGGGTATTCTTGCTTTCGGAGAAACAACTCAATATCATAGTACCAGGGTTTCTCATCAATAAATTCTTCTATTGAGAACACATAAGCAGGCCTGTCGAGGCGCATAACATTAATCTTAGGACATTCATTCCAACGATTCACCACAATCATAGAAGCCAGAGTCGCCAATGCATCTGCCATCCTATTCTCGGTACGAGGAATGTGATGGAACTTAACTCTGTTGAAGAAGGGGAGTAGTCTTCTTGCATAATCTCTGTATAGAACCAGATTGTCTTGTTGGGTCATCCATTCTCCTGTGATTTGGTATATCACCACAGCAGAATCACCGTATACATCCAAATTCTTGATTCTCAAGTTCATTGCCTCTTCGAGGCCCATGATGCATGCTTCGTACTCAGCCTCATTATTCGTACATGGAAAAGTTAATCTTGAAGTGAAAGGGATATGGGATCCATGAGGAGTCACAATAATTGCCCCAATCCCTTTACCGTATCTGTTGACAGCACCATAAAAAATCAAACCCCACTGAGAATCCGGTTCAGGTCCTTCATCTGGTAATGGTTCTTCACAATCCTTCATTTTCAAATACATCACATTCTCGTCAGGAAAATCATCTTCTACAGACTGATGATCTTCAATAGGTTGGTGAGCCAGGTGATCCGCTAAAACACTTCCTTTAATTGCCTTCTGAGTGTGGTATTCGATATCGTATTCCGATAACAGCATCTGCCATCTGGCAATCCTTCCCGTCAGGGCTGGTTTCTCAAAAATGTACTTGATGGGATCCATCTTAAAGATCAGCCAAGTGGTATGATTTAGCATGTATTGGCGCAAACGTCGAGCTGCCCATGCCAAGGCGCAACAAGTCTTCTCTAGCATTGAATGTCTGGATTCGCAGTCGGTGAACTTCTTACTGAGGTAATAAATGGCATGTTCCTGCTTCCCAGATTCGTCTTGTTGACCGAGCACACATCCCATAGATTCTTCTAAAACCGTTAGATACATAATCAAAGGTCTGCCCCTAACCGGAGGAATCAAAATAGGAGGCTCCAGGAGATACTCTTTAATACTATCAAATGCTTTCTGACATTGTTCAGTCCAAACATAACCTTGTTCTTTCCTGAGAAGCTTGAAGATGGGTCCACAGGTGGCAGTCATATTAGAGATAAACCGAGAGATATAGTTCAAGCGCCCTAGGAAACCTCTGACCTATTTTTCTGTAGTCGGAGCCGGCATTTCTCGTATGGCCTTAACTTTATCTGGATCCACTTCGATCCCCTTTTGGCTAACGATGAAACCTAGCAGTTTTCCTGAGCGGACACCAAATGTGCACTTGTTAGGATTCAAACGTAGCTGATACTTTCTCAAACGCTAAAACAACTTCAACAGATGTTCGACATGGTCTTCTTCAGTCTTGGACTTGGCTATCATGTTGTCTACGTAAACTTCAATCTCTTTGTGCATCATATCATGGAAAAGGGTAGTCATAGCTCTTTGATATGTTGCACCGGCATTCTTTAAACCGAACGGCATAACTCTGTAACAAAATGTGCCCCAGGGTGTGATGAATGATGTCTTCTCCATGTCTTCAGGAGCCATCCTGATTTGATTGTAACCCGAGAACCCATCCATAAAAGAGAAAATTTTATACCTTGCAGTACTATCCACCAACATGTCAATGTGGGGGAGAGGAAAATCATCTTTAGGACTAGCTTTGTTCAAATCTCTGTAGTCGACACACATGCGAACTTTACCATCCTTCTTCGGCACAGGCACAATATTGGCTAACCACTGCGGGTACTCGGATGTAACGAGAAAACCTGCATCAATCTGCTTCTGTACCTCTTCTTTAATCTTCAAGGCCATGTCAGGGCGAGTCCTTCTGAGCTTCTGCTTGACTGGCGGACACTCCGGCTTCAAAGGTAGACGATGCTCCACTATGGCAGTGTCGAGACCAGGCATGTCTTGGTACGACCAAGCGAACACATCGACATATTCCTTGAGTAATTCAATCAACCTTTCTTTCACATTAGACGCAAGCAAAGCTCCAATCTTCACTTCTTTACGGAGCTCTTCGGTACCCAAATTAATAACCTCTACTGGCTCTTTGTGAGGCTGAATGGCTTTATCTTCATTCTCAAGTAACCGGGATATTTCCTCAGGGATCTCTTCTTCCTCTTCTTCGGCTTCGAACACAGGAAACTCAAAGTTCGGAGAAGGCATTGGGTCATTGTTTTTGATGTTCAATTCGTGCAGTAATCTGTACACGTGACGTGATTTTATTTTAGATTTTGAGCGAGTGAGAGTGTGTGTACGAACGTGCAAAGTGATTTAAAATTGTGATTACCATTTTCCTTAGAGTAATAATAAATGGAAACAGAAAATAGGAATGCAAAATGATGACTTTATTGATGATAATAAATTTCAAATAAAAGCCCCAACACAAAATCACCTTTGCCTTGGGCAGAACAAAGGGAATTATGGAAAGTAAAGCCCACACACAAATGTCATCGCCTTGGGCAGAGCGAAAAACTAAAACAAATGAAATAACAAAACCATTACTTTGATAATGGGATCACAATAGGAACATTAACAGCACTCCAATTCTGAGCCATTGCCCCATGCGTCACAAAATTAGGCTGGTCTTCGACAGACTCATCTTCAAGAATGGCACTGGCTTCATATTCGGGTCCTTGGACTTCTGGTTGAGGAGGAAATAGAGGAATGGCAGCATCTTCAGAATCTTCTTCCACGATATTTACCTCTGGCGAATGGATAGTCCCTCCGCTGTGAAACACATTCTTGATAGGGAGAATAACCATATTTCCTGTGGGAGTCTTCTCGGAATTGTTACCTTTGAAACCCAAACCTTTCTTGTCTTTGTTTTCGGGTAACTCCAACATTTGTCCCCACTTCCCTTGAGAACCACCTTCCACCACTCGTTGTGCATCTTTGAAAGATGCCATAGAAGCTCCATTATTATTAATATTGTTAACAATCGAGAGGGCTTGGAATTGAGTCCCCACCTCTTCTTCTGCATCGACGTAAGAAAAGGAAGAAAGATGGCTTACTACTAGAGCCCTTTCACCACAAACTGTGACCAATTGTCCATCGCAAACATATTTCAATTTTTGGTGAAGAGTGGATGTGACAGCTCCAGCCTCATGTATCCATGGCCTGCCTAATAAGCAACTGTAGGAGGCATGAATGTCCATGACCTGGAATGTAATCTGAAAAACACTGAGCCCGATAGTCATGGGTAGATCCACTTCTCCAATCACCGTCTTTCGCGAACCGTCAAAGGCTTTGACCACAACACCACTTGGTCTCATTGGTGGTCCCTGATAAGTCAGCCTTGCGAGAGTTGTTCTCGGCATCACGTTCAACGAAGAACCAGTATCAACCAAAACCCCAGATAATATGTCATTCATACAATTTATGGAAATGTGCATAGCCAGATTATGCTTCCTCCCTTCTTCGGGTAACTCCTCATCGCAGAATCCCAGATTGTTACATGCAGTGATGTTACCCACTATTCCACTAAACTGCTCTATAGTTGCATCATGGTCAATGTATGCCTGCTCAAGTACTCCTTGCAATGCCTGCCTATAGGCCTCAGAGCTCATCAACAATTGTAACACAGATATTTTAGATGGTGTCTGTAGCAGCTGATCCACCGCCTTGTATTCACTTCTCTTGATCATTTTTAGAACCTCATCAGATTTGTCTACAGAATCATTTCCACTGGACTGCCCCAGAGTCGTATCCTTTACAACCGGCTGCTCAGAAGGGACCTCTTTATCTTTTGGCGCTGAGTAAACTCGACCACTCCTTGTAACCCGGCTAACATCAGCAATGTTGACCACAGATGACAAATTAGGCAAAGGCACCTCCTTACCATTTTCAAACATAGTAGCGTTATACCTGTAGGGAATAGCCTTGCTGGAAGTATAAGGAACTGGACCAGGTACATTAATAACCAGAGGATTAGCAACAGTCTTCCGGCTATCGTAAGTAAACTCAATTCGTTCCAGATCTTTGATGTGGGGAACTATCACAAATACCTCTTCATCCTCATCTGTAAGACACTCTTGGATCATGTTCACATTGGCTGATCCATGCTGCGGTAAAGGATTATTCTGCACATTTGGATTCGAATCTTTGAAAGTCAGGATTCCACTCTTGACTAATCTCTGAACATCGGCTTTCAATCCATAACAATTCTCAATATTATGGCCTGGCGCACCCTGATGATATGGACAAAACTGATCAGCTCTGTACCAATAAGGAAGGTCCTTAGGCACCGCTGGTGGGGACTTAGTCTGGATATGGCCTTTTTGCAACAATGCTGGGAAGAGCTCGGCATATAACATAGGAATCGGATCGAAATTTGGTTTCCTGACCACACGACCGGGGCTGTTGAAAGGCTGTCGAGCTTGTTGAGGAGATGGATGATTTTGCTGACGATATT
Organism: Lathyrus tuberosus; assembly: GCA_022829125.1. Taxonomy (NCBI): domain Eukaryota; kingdom Viridiplantae; phylum Streptophyta; class Magnoliopsida; order Fabales; family Fabaceae; genus Lathyrus; species Lathyrus tuberosus. Next base: position 18,302,205 of record JALAZF010000065.1, on the reverse strand, counting down.
GTTGTTGTGGCGAAGCAGGTGGAGTTTGAGGTGATGGTTGATAAGGTTGTGCAAACTGTGGTTGGTAAGCTGGAGCATTGATAACTGGGGTCACAGCAGTGACCTGCGGGTGTTGGTGATATCTTCCTTTCGACCGTCCTTGGTGCACAACACTTACTTCTTGTTCTTTCTTTTTCCCAAAATTACTTCCATACTTCTTGGCATTGCTGGAAGCACTTCCTTCCCTCACCAATTTTCCTTCACGGACACCTTCTTCCAATCGCATTCCCATGTTGACCATTTCAGTAAAATCACTAGGGGCGCTCGCTACCATTCTCTCATAGAAAAATGGGTTCAGTGTTTTCAGGAAAATTCTAGTCATCTCCTTCTCCTCCAGAGGTGGAGTGACTTGAGCAGCAAGTTCACGCCAGCGCTGGGCGTACTCCTTAAAATTTTCTCTTTCCTTCTGGGCCATGGCTCTCAGCTGGTCTCTATCTGGCGCCATGTCGACATTATATTTATATTGCTTGATGAAAAGCTCACAGAGGTCATTAAAGTTGCGGACCTTTGAACTATCTAGCCCCATGTACCACTTGAGGGCTGCCCCAGTCAAACTATCCTGGAAGTAATGTATCAATAGGGAATCATCATCCTTATGAGCAGACATTTTCCGGGCATACATAACTATGTGACTATGTGGGCAAGAATTTCCTTTATACTTTTCCAGATCAGGGAGCTTGAACTTTGGAGGAATCTTAACATTAGGCACCAAGCATAGCTCAGAGGCACTCTTTCCGAACAGCTCTTTCCCACGAGGGGCCTTGATTTCTTTCTTCATTTCTAGAAATTGGTCCTGGAAATCATCCATTCGCTCTTCCATTCCAACACTCTCACTAGGTTCAGCATGAAACACAGGTTCTTCCAGATGAAAAGGAGTAGCATTTACCACAGGTGGTGGCGCAGTCATTACAGCAGTTGTGGCAATAGCTTGAGAAACAGGCGGGCGGTATCCAGCTGGAGTAAAATTAGGAGGCATACCCCACGGATAACCAGGAGGCATAGAATACTGAACTTCATTTGTAGTGGGCACCACTGGGATCGGTGCTGATATTATCTCAGAGATAGCAGTGTTGTGTGATGTCGTATTATGTGATGGCTGATTCTGAGCAGCCATCAAAGCTTCCATCATCCCATTGATCTTCTCTAGACTCTCTTTCAGTGTTGAAACTTCTTCCCGGAGTGCTCTGTTTTCCTGATCGAGTTGATCCATTCTCTTCTTACGACCGGCTCGAGTATTGTATCGATGACTCAGCTTGTCTTCTGAAAGGAGACACGGATAAGAACCTGGAATGCAAGGAAATGCAAATGCAAATGCGAATGATGCGTATGATGCAGCATGCACTTCAAAGAACTCAAAAGCGTATTTTAAATATCGTAATTGGAATTTCATTTTATTTAAAATTTAAACTTTCATAACAACGATACACCTTCATGGCTTTATTACAATAAATAAATAGAACATAAAGGGAACTAGGGCTTCGATCCACTGGATGATGCTCCTTCCTTTCCACTGAATTCTTCCATCAGCTTGTCAATCCGTTCCTGCAATATAAACTTGTCCAGTATCAGCTTCTCCACTTCTACTTTCAGTATTGAAACTTCATCTGATTCCACTACGGGAGGCTTGGGCCGCGGATACGGCATTGTCAGAACGAGAGCTCGTTTGCGTGACCACTCCAGGCAAGATTCTGTAACTGTGCAGTCGGGGTCTGTTGTTGCAGTCATCCCTTGTCTGTTGATTCGACGCCAAGCAAATAAAATCCGAATCTTCAGCTGAAGGTCTTCTCCCTCATATAGGAAAATTCTCTTCAAGTTCTCTGGATCAGGTATTTCATTCATCGGATGTCCGAGCTGGCGACGAGCAAGAATAGGATTGTAACTAGTGCATCCTTGTGTGCTAAGGAGAGGCACATTGGGAAAATCTCCACAGCTGTGAATCATGGGAATTCCTCCGTACATTGGATCATGCCAAACAATATCCGTATGAGTGAGAGCCATAAGTTTAGCGGGCCATTCAGAACCGTCTTTCACATCCCAAAAGGTCGCGGACCTCGGTAGGTGCGAAATAAATCACCTATAGAGGATAGCAGTGCAGCAAACAATCTGACCTTCTCCTTTCAGAATCTTTGAATGAATTGAATGGTATGCATCGGCCAACAGTGTTGGAACAGGATTCTTGAGCATGAAGATTCTGACCGCGTGGACATCGACAAAATCTTCGACATTAGGAAACAGGAACAAACCATAAGCTAGTAATGCGAACAGGTTCTCAAAGGCCTCAGTACTCCCCTTGTTGGCGAATTGTTGAGCTTTCTTGAATAAGAACTGAGCAGGCAAACCGTCGATTCCTCCTCTGACCGTCATGTGAGTCTGGATCTCCAACAGCTTGATGCGAGTCACTCTTGCAATGTCTTCCTGCCTGGGTCTTCCTTCTCCACCGTAGAACGGGGGTGAGTCTTTGACGGGGATCCCCAATAAAGCGGAGTACTCCTCCAATGTGGGCATCAACTGGAAATCTTGAAAGATGAAGCAGTGGTAGATTACATGGTAGAGTTGAACCAGCGTCTCCAATAGACCAGCAGCTACTTGTACCTGCAATAAAGAGAGAATTTGTCCATGCTTTGCAGTGAAGGCCTCTGGATCCTTTATTTAACCTCCTAGTTCCCTTAATTGTTCCACATTAAAGACCCTGAAGGTGTATGGCAAGGTTCCTTTCCTTCCATGATCCATTTTACGATATCTAAAAACAACAAGCTTTGAGTTCTTTGAGGAAAAAACAAAAAAGAGAATGCAAATGCAGATGAGATGCAAAAGTTCGTGGAATTTGAGTACTTATAGTCGTCATAGAATACCAAAGGACACAAATTTTATTAATCATAAAAAAACTGTTACAAATAAAAGAAACGGGAATTGAAAACTCATAATGAAAACGTTACAACCGTTGGTATTCTCACAAGAGCTTCTAACGATAATTAAATAAAAGCTAATAAAAGTCCTAAGGAGACTCCCCCAATAATCTCAGCTTGTACCTCTTAATTTCCTCTTCCATTCGAGATTTCTCGAGAATTAGCTCATCCACTATCGACTCCCACGACGTAGACTCAGAGTTTGAGGGACTTGGGTCTTCATGTAACTTCCTTTTTTTGTAGGAGAGAACTTCCTCACTCTTTGCTTTCAGTCGTCCTTGAAGTGCTTCATTCTCTTCCACAACTACTTCATACTTATCCTTCCAAGCGTTCCCTATTTGCTGAGCTTTCCTTAAGGCAATCTTTAATTCCTCTGTTTCAGATGCAAAGATGAAGACAGGTTCTTCGTTCAGGACCATAGGTTCTTGGCGGTCGTAGGGCATCCTAAGCTCGATGGCTCTCCTTCTAACCCATTGTAGATAAGGGTCTAAAGAGACACAATTACGCTTCCCCATGGCATTCCTATCCTTCTTGCTCTTGTCCTTCCAAGCTTCTAAAATCCTAACCCTCAATTCCTCCTGCTTTTCATAATCTTTGGAGAAAAATCCTTCTGTATGAATACCAAGAGGCTTTACCTTCAATGGGTACCCCAACTGTCTGCGAGCTAAGACCGGATTGTAACTGGTTATTCCTTGTATGCCAAGAAGAGGCACATTCCCGAACTCTCCGCAGCTATCGATGATTACGACTTCATCATACCTATGATTATACCAAACGACGTCAGAATGAGTGAGGGCCATGATTTTCTTAGACCACCAGCCCTTATTAGGATCCCAGAAAGCAATGGCTTTGGGCAAGTGTTGAGTAAACCACTTGTACAATAGGGGCACACAACAGGTGATTTGTCCTCCTTTAACATGCTTCAGATGGATGGAGTGATAAGCTTCTGCTAATAGAGTAGGGACTGGGTTCCTTTTTATGAATGTCTTAATAGCATTGAGATCCACAAAGTCTTTGAGATTGGGAAACAGAAAGGTACCATAAATCATCAAAGCAAAGATAGCCTCAAATGCAGCCATGTCTGAACGTTTGGCATAATGTTGAGCTTTCTCCATCAGAAACTTCATAGGCAAAACAGAAATCCCTCCTTTAGTAGTCATATTCTTTCGGATGTCCACTAACTCCAAATGCGTTGCATTAGCAATCTCTTGTTCCTTAGGATCCTTATCAAAAATGGGGAAAGGAGACTTATCCAGAATAGATAAACCAGTCAGACTAGAATATTCCTCAAGAGTAGGTACCAACTGGTAGTCAGGAAAAGTAAAGCAGTGATAGAGTGGGTCATAAAACTGAAGTAGGGTGGAGAGAAGTCCTTGATCAACCCTCACCTTCAATAAAGACAATAGTGCCCCATACCTACGTTGGAATCCTTCTGAATCAGCCAACAGAGTCTCCAACCTCCTTAGATTAATCGTATCAAAGCTCTTGTAAGTATACTTCACGGTATTCCTTCTTTCATAGTCCATGGTACCCTACGATGTAAATAAAAGACTCAGATTCCACGAACTTGAATGAAAATGATGCTTATGTACGTATGCACAAACACAAACAAAAGGGCACACAAACAACCAAATAAAAGGTCCTAGGTTCAAAGGAGCATGAATGGAGTCAAGGGTCTACCCATCCCATAAGGTAGTGTGGTTTCAAATGTACCTGCCGAACGGGTTCTAAAAGTTCCCAGAGTCTACAACCCATCTTTCGAATATTATCGACTTCCCAAATTACTCGGTTAGTCAATAATATTCTCAAGAGAATCTCGTCTGAGTGTAGTATCGTGTGACAACTATTTGTAAATAGACTCCCGCATAGTCACCGCACTACATCCTAAGAGGCCAAGTGGGGTTAAAGGTGCTACGGTCCTCAGTCTTATGGATTCTTGGTCAAAGTTAATACCGTTCTCACGAATGGACTAGTTCAAACAATATTAATTTCAAAAGAACCTAAACTGAGCGATGATTTTCTCAATTCGACTTTTCGGGAATCGACTCCGTCAAAGTACCCTTGACCATATCATCTCCTATAATTACACTCAAGTCCGGGTCTAGGACTCTCACCACTCAAGAATCCCTCCAAACAGCAAAACAAGTATATAACAGATAAATTAAAAGATCAAGTTAGGGGGAACCCTCTTATGAGAGTCCCCAGTGAAGTCGCCATTTCTGTCGCGGTGAAAATTGGATACCATAGTTATTTGTTAACTTGTATCACATTTTTAATGTCACCACCGTCTTTGATTTTATCCAAGGGAATGGAGAAAGACCGAATTCCCACAATGCAATGCAAATGCACTTAAGATTCTAAGTTCGGGGGTTGGTTATACCTAGGGAAGGTGTTAGCATCCTAGATATCTGTAGTACTCTACAGGAACCTCTTGATTAATTTTATATTATCTGTTATTCGTTTGCTAAGGGTTTAAGGGTAAGTGATTTATTATTTTAATCCTAAATGTGCTCGACAAGATATCGCATCTTGTGCCTACATATCCTGTCAGGAGGGAATCAGAGCACTTGTAGTTCCTTATTATTAAGGGTACTAAATGTTTAAAGGTTTAAGAGAGGAAGATGAGTCATCATCTTAAGAAAACCACCACAGTTCTTTGAAAATGTTTGTATTTGTGGGGTATGGGATTGTATGTCCCTTCTTTGAGATGATTAACATCTAATTCTCTTGTGTGGAGAATTAGGTGGGCTAAAGTTTGATTTAAAAAATCAAAATTGTAGGGGGACTAACCTAGGAAGTCTATCCTAAGTTGTCTAATAGTCTTAACTTAAGGGTGTCGATTATGAAATGCAAATGATATGCACCATGCACAATAACATGGTTATCATGCATGGGGTTTTCCCTTGGATATTAACGGTTAATTATATTATTTAGGCGGGTGTGCTAGCAAAGTGATGCTAGGCTTGTGTCCAGTGATCAAAAGGTCGAATGCGATGCCCTAAGGCGATCGACTTACATAGGTAGAAAATTGGCTCGACGTTGGATCGAGAATTTTTATTGTTTTTGAAAAGGGTTTGAAGCAGGAACATAAATCAAGTAAACATAAACAGACAAATAAGGCAAACATCCGATCACTCACGATCCTATGACTAAGCATGGTGAAAGATTTCTAAACGGGAGGCGATCTAAAGGTTGGTCTTGAACTTATTATTTTAATTAGGAAATTAAGCTAGAGGTTTATTATTAAAATCTAAAATTCATTACTAATAAAAGGTTTTAACTTAAATTAATAAAAAGTTTGATTAGTCATTATCATAAAAGGAAAAGTTTTTTATTAATTATTAAAAGAAAGTTTTAATTTTACTATAAAAGAAAATTAGGTTGATTAATATTATAAAAAAAAGGGTTTAGATTAATTATAAAAGAAGGTTTTAACTTAAATTATTATTAAAGTCTTAAATTAAATTATTAATAAAAGGTTTTAATCTTAATTTGACTTTAATTATAAAAAAAATAATTTGATTATAAAAGGTTTTAAACTTAATCAATAAAAGAATTTTTAGTATTCTCTTTTTCTTTTTTTTTACGAAAAGTTTAATTGATTTTTAAACGGGTTTCACTTATTAGCACTAATTGAAAAACAAAGGAAAAGAAAAACGAAAAATGCTTGCTCTCTCTCGTCATCCTCTCCATCTCTCGTAAGAAAAAAACCTAAGCGAAATCCGCCGCCGCCCTCTCGAACCTATCTCGATCACTCATCTCTCCGGTGATCTGCAAAAAAAAACAATCAAACAATCAAATAACCCCACCCCACACAGCCCTACTACCCCGATTTCACTATATATGGATGATCTACATATTACAAGAGGTTCTAAAACGAAAACAAAAAAGAAACGGTGGCGGAGCGGCGATGATGGCTCCGGCGGCCTCGTCAAGGGGAGTTTTCTTTCTCTTCTTCTTTACCTTTGTGCAATTTTTTTTTATGCTTGAATGCTTCGTATCTGTTCTTTATCTTTCGCCCTATTTTGGAAATTGAAATTGATGGATTTCGTTGCTGCGTCTGCGGTTGTGGTTGGGATTAGGTTTTGATGTTTATGGGTGATTTTTGAACTTTTGGTGATGATGAATCTCTCTCTGCTATTTCGTCAATTTTAGGGTAGGTTTTGCTTGGTGTCTTCAAATGTCACAAGGCTCCTTCTTATATACCTCTGAGGTTGTTACTGATTTGATTGCGTATTAATGCATTTCCTTCTTGGTTGTGGGCCTGTCTGGATCTGACTTGAAATCGTTTTGAAAACTTGTCGATTTGGTTTTATTGTGTTGAAACCAATTTTGGAAAGTTTGGACGATTTACTTCCTTTTTGCGATTTATGATGAATGACTGATTGTGATTATTTTCTGATTTAACGGTAATAACCAAGGAAGACAAGATGGCACATTGATGACAATTGAAAGGTGCCAAAACTTGCCATTGTTGAACGAAAATTTGATGAAAAAAGGATTCTGAACCAATCATCCACTTTGATTTCCAAATGGTTTCCAAATTTGCAAGGTTGATTCTATTAACTTTGTTATTTCTAACATCGTATTAACTTTTCCTTTTTTCTTTTCATGTGTTTGGCATTAATGGTAAGGGCAAAGGGATGGACACTCCAAATGAAAAATAAATAAAAAATAAAAAAATAAAAGGCTTGAAGAAAAGCAGCAACGTACACGAGCACCAGTTTCTAATTCGGAGATTAAAACTATCCTGTCAACCATGCCCCAAAAAAATGATGCTCAGAAGAATATAGGTAACCCATCCAAAATCACTCTTTTAAGAAAGTTTCTTAAACTTTGGCTCCTGTTAACCATAATGATTTGTTTGATTTGATGGTTGTGATAGCTATTTTATGTGTTATGTTCACTTGTTTCAGAGGATGTGGATTTGCTTCCGATGTATCAATTACGGCATTTAGTAACTGCTCACGATGGGCCCTGTTCCTCAAATACAACGACTTGTTAATATCCAAAAGTAAAGCAAAGTCTTCAACAACCGTCACCCCTTTGCCATGTGCGTCGCTTCTTGGATGAGTGCCCAAGAGGGTATGACAGTGACGGTGTGCACACATATATTTGCCTCAGCAGCAAGGACAGTTGCAAGATTGGCAAGGATGTTATCATATGAAGCAAGTTTGTAAAACTTTAACATTTCCTTCTATTGTTTGCAAATTGACTAATAGCTTCCATTGGGGTGATATTATTGTTGCAGGTTGTGATTGCGGCGGAGAATGTGCTGCAAATTGGTTGCGTCCCTCCTTTGATCACCTTGAGGTCTGAGACCTTCCAAAGTTTGGTACCCCCGTTTATCTTTCTTCTTCTCTGCTGCTCAGGTACATAATGTTTTGATCTTGTTACATTAGTCTAATCTGTAGCTTTTCCATCTTGGATTGGATTACAGGTCGTTTGGAGATTAATGATCCATTTTAACTTGGGAACTGTTGATTGTGCCTAAAAGATTGCTGTAGAGGATGTTGCGAGAGATATGAACTTCAATCATTACCATTAGAAGTTTTCTTTACTTCATTTCCAGTCCCTGTCAGCAGGTAGAGCAGGGAGTGGGGTTGTATTCGATCTGAGGCAGGAGCACATGGGTTGAAAACAGTTGCGTCAATCGGGAATTCTCGAGAATGACCGAAGCAGAGTTACTCTTATTAACATGTCGAACAACCAACACTTCCTTGGTTGGAAAGCTCCTGCAAATTCAGGCAATGATGCAGGTACAAAAAACATGTACACTTCTTGGTATTCGTCGCTCCTATGATTTAATTTGTGGTTGGTGTTGTCTGCAGAGGCTCGTTCTACCTGAAATTGGTTCAGATCCCACCAAGGCCAGAGTATGCGAAGTCAGAGACAAATATCAATTCTACGCTTCCTAAATTGAGATTGGGAGGCTCGTGGAACCTGAACGCTGGGCTAACGTTGCCAGTTGCTGTTGTCAATTTGTGGAAGCACATGCGCACAACGCCTGGTGGTATTTTCTAGCTTAGGCCGTGCATAGCTTTTGGCGCGTTTCTAAAGGCTAGTTATAATTGTATTCTTTTGAAATCTTTATGAATGTGCACACTTGGATTAATGAATGTACCATGTGAATTGTTCTCTGTATCACCGTTCGACCTGAACTTCGAATTGGTAAGGAATGTTTGGCTATACTGAGGAAGATAACGGATGCAACGCTCTGAACGAAATCTTTCCAAGGTTTGTTTTGGATTTACCTCAATGTTGAACCAGGTTTACCGTAAATTTAAAAAATTAGAACCACATTGTATTGCTCTGCACTCCTTGATGCTCATGATTCTTTGTGATTTAAAACTGATGATGATGATTTAATCTAATGCCAAATTTAATTCCATGTGATGCTGTAGATTCCTGGTCTTAACCGAGTCATATGAGTCTGCCTCAATATGTTGTTGCATTTCTAACAGGTGAAGGACAACTTGAGCATGTATTTGGAGATCCTCGATGACATGAAAGCACCAAAAGGACGTTGATTTGTATGCAATAATGTCAGGTACAACCACACTATCAGCAAGTTGAATGAGAGACTTATGAGCATAAAAAATCTTCCAGCTTTACACATTCATTAAATTATTTTGCTCTCGTGGTTCCAATGGAGCTCGGGTTGGCAAAAACTTTGGCATTTTGAAGATGTGAAGAGATTGGAATGAAGTCATGGAAACTTTGAAGTATTATGGTGAAGACCAAGTTTGAATTTAGGTATAGGACACTAATTTGTAATGGTTTCCGTGTTAGTTCTCATTTCCATATTATGAACTTGTTAGTAACTTAGTAGCTTGTAAGCTTCGTGTAGGTGGTGATGTGAAGCAGAGTTTAGGGTAGCAACTTGTATGCTTGGATAGCGGTAGTATTTGGCTCTGATTGTAGTAATTTGGCGTGTAAAGCTTATATGAGTCCAATGAGCTAGTTTCCTTTGTTTATAATTGAATTCCTTATGTAATGAAGTTTATACAAAACTAAATGGATTTTGGATTTCCTGTACCTTACCTCTTGGATTAATGTGAATCTTGAATAGCAATGGTTTGAATGACTTGGAATGTGAATTCAAGATCTATTTAAGATGTGACCTAGGACCAATTGAATCAAATAAACCGAATCAAATGTCTCTTCTATCCGAACTTGAACATTGCAATTAAACTCTTTAATCAAACAAGTCCAAATGGTATTAGTCATAGCTTAAATATGGAGATGGGACTTGGAATCTTGGACCCTTGAAATCCATTGAACTTATGGATTTACTTTATAGCAAACTTCCAATCATGCCCTACTTACAATTCTTAGTCAGAGAAAGAACAACGTTTTAGGATGCGTATTTGCCAATTAACAACAGTCCAAACTCTTCTACTTAAGCGCTAAAGACTCAATTTTGCGGACGATACCAGACCAAAGTCACGAGAAAAATCCTTGAAAACGGGGATACCACATGTGGTGCAACTCAGCATGAAATTCAAACCAATTTTCAGATGGCCAAGCCCAAACAAAGATAGAAGATTGTAATCCTCCTTGGGAAAATCTTCTAAGAAATCTTGGGAAAGAAGGACTTTGTAGTGGTTTTAGGGACAGGAGGATAGAGTCACACAAACCGACAAGAATCGCACAAGCTTGTCAAGAACAGAGAACCTCCACAAACACACACATACCACAGCTTTCGAGACCTTGAGCCTTCTGCAGCAGCACCTGTCTTAAAAAGGAACAAAAAAGACAAAGCTAGATAAATCGGTTAGTTATGCATAAATGATAGACCTAATATGCTATGCAAAAAGCAAAGGGATCTTGGGGTCAAAAATTAGGGTGCGACAAGTGGAAATCAAAATATTTCCTCTCTTGCCTAAGGATAGGCCATGACTGTGCAGAGCAAAAGAATTGCCCTAAGCAGAAAATTGAGAAGGTTTGGAGTCCTGTGACCACCCAACCTATGGTTGAAACAAACAAGGATGGTGTTGAAAAAAACAATACCTTGAAACAAAATATTAACGGTTTCTTTATGGGCAAGAAACACACAAGGGTTAGGGTTAACAAGGAAAAACAAAGGAAAAAACAACTAAAACCCTATTAGGGATCACAAAGGAAGAGAAAAGAGAAAGAAGAATAGAGAATTGGATAAATCTGTTTTACTATTCACTTTCTCAATAGGCTTTAAAGATTACAAGTGAATACCAACAATTAACCTCTCTTAACCTAATAAGGTTTTGTTACACTTAGGAAGAGAGACTAGTATGTTATTTATAATAAACCTAACATACTAAACTAATGTGCTTTTTAACAATTACAAGCTAACTTAGGGTATAAGCTAACTTAAACAATTGGATCCATAACACAAGGCCCAATTCGATCTCCTACATACTAGAACACAATTTGACTACAACATGTAGGTCTTCGACAACAGCATGTGAGCGGACTTCGACGACATGCTAAAACTAAAGTTCGATCCAATATCTCACAAATCTCCACCTTGGATCTAACTCTATATTCTCAAGAAATAAACTAGCTTTCTTCATGCAGCTTTATCAACTGCATACAGTGGAAAAACTTGCAATTGGGCAACGTCTTGGTGATCATATCAGCAGCATTATGATCTGTCGAAACCTTCAGCACTTGGACTTCTCCACGCTCGATTGCCCCTCTGATGAAATGAAGTGTCACATCAATGTGTTTGGTTCGCTCATGATAGGCTGAATTCTTCGACAGGTGTATTGCACTTTGACTATCACATTTAATAGTGATAACTGGACCTTGAAGTTTCAGCTCCTTTGCAAAACCTTGAAGCCACAATACTTCCTTCACAGCTTCAGTTAGGGCGATATATTCCGCTTCAGTGGTTGATAAGGCAACAACCTTCTGAAGTGTTGTTTTCCAACTGATTGTTGTCCCAAACATAGTGAACACATATCTAGAAATAGATTTTCTGGAATCCATACAACCTGCATAATCAGAGTCGACATATCCTTCGGTTGCTGCTTTATTATCTTCACCCAAGGCTCCACCATAAATTAGGACTTTATTCAGAGACCCATTTATGTACCTTAAGATCCACTTCAATGCTTTCCAGTGAGGCTTTCCAGGATTCGACATGTACCTGCTTACAAGACTTACTGCATATGTTATGTCGGGTCTAGTACAGACCATAACATACATCAAAGAACCCACTATATTAGCATATGGAATGCTATTCATATAAGCTCTTTCGACTTCAGTACTGGGACACTGATCTATACTCAACTTGAATTGAGGGTTTGTCGGAGTCATAACAGGCTTTGAATTCGACATACCATACTTTTCGAGAATCTTCCGTAGGTATGCCTCTTGAGATAAGCATAATTTCGACTGCTTTCTATCTCTTCAGATGTCAATCCCAAAATCCTAGATGCAACTCCCAGATCCTTCATGTCGAACTCCTTATTGAGTTCATCTTTCACCCTCATTACATCTTCGACATTGTTGCTTGCTATTAGAATATCATCCACATAAAGCAACAAAATAACAAATGAATTACCAGGTCGAAATCTAAAGTAAACACAGTGGTCGAACTGACTTCTAATGAAACTTATGCGTGCTATGAACTTGTCGAATCTCCTATTCCACTGTCGAGGAGATTGTTTCAGTCCATATAAAGATCTCTTCAGCCTGCACACATAATCTTCCTTCCCCTTTTTGACATACCCTTCAGGTTGCCTCATCAGGATTGTTTCATCTAGATCACCATACAAGAACGTAGTCTTCACATCCATCTGTTCTAGTTCAAGGTCGAACTGTGCCACCATGGCAAGCAACATTTTAATGGACACGTGCTCCACAACAGGAGAGAACACATCATTGAAGTCGACACCTTCTTTCTGAGTGAACCCTATAGCAACCAACCTTGCCTTGTATCTCTTCGACGCCACTCATTCGATTCCTTCCTTAACTTTGAAAATCCATTTACAGCTGACTAACCTGGCTCCAGCAGGTTTCTTGATCATTTCCCATGTGTTTTTATCATGAAGAGATTTCATCTCATCATCCATGGCCTTCAGTCATTCAGTCTTCTTTCGACTCCTCATAACTTCCTTATAGTCTCTAGGTTCTTCATCGAGAACCTCACTTGCAGAGATTAAGTCATAAGCTATAAGATATGCATATCCAAGTCTCTAAGGTGGCTTGATGACTCTCCTCGACATGTCTCTTGCTAGCAGGTAGTCATTATCAGTCTCCTCATCTTCGACAACATCTTCTGCTTCTTCTTCGACTTCATCTGAGGTACGCAATTCAGCATCAACATGCTCCACCTCAACAGGAATCTCTTCATATTCTAGCTCTTCGTCAACATCATCAGTTTTCTTGAAAGCCATCTCAGCTTCATTGAAAACTACATCTCGACTGGTGATACACCTCCTGTGACCTGGCTCTAGGCACCATAGCCTATAAACTTTGACTCCTTCAGGGTATCCCATGAACATGCATTTTAAAGCTCTAGGTTCGAACTTATCTTGCCTAATATGAGCATAGGCCACACAACCAAATACTCTCAGTCTGTCAAGACTAGGTGGATGTCCCGACCAAACTTTTTCAGGTGTCTTCATTCCCAAGGCAGTCGAGGAACATCTATTTATCAGATAAGATGTTGTCGAAACAACCTCCGCCTAAAACACCTTCTTTAATCCAACACTAACCAACATGCATCTAACCCTTTTAAGGATTGTTCGATTGAATCTCTCAGCTAAGCCATTTTGTTGAGGAGTACCTGCTACAGTCCTATCTCTTGCAATCCCAGACTCAACACAGTAACTGTCGAACGCTTCGTTGCAGAACTCAAGGCCATTGTCGGTTCTCAACCTCTTAACCTTTATGCCAGTTTGAGTTTCGACCAGAACCTTCCAACTTTTGAAATTCTCAAAAGTTTCATCCTTCATCTTCTGTATGAATACCCATAACTTTCTGGAATAGTCATCAACGATGGATATAAAATACCTTGCACCTGAGTGTGAAGGATTCCTTGCAGGCCCCAAGATCAGCATGAATGTAATCCAGGGATCCATGTGTTCTTTGCTAGCCTTTGTTAAACTTCTCCCTACAGGATTTACCAAATACACAAGATTCTCAAAACTCCAACTTTTCAACTTTGTCACCACCTAGCAGGTTCTGCTTCCCCAATTCGACTAGACCTCTTTCGCTGACATGGCCCAATCTCATGTGCCATAATTCTGTCTTCGACACAGGTTTCGTGGATGCAATATTTGTCGAACCACTTATAACCTTAGCCACAAGGATATACAAGCCTTGTTTCTTCACGCCTCACAATATTTCCTTCGACCCCTTCATGACTCTTAGGATACTTTTCTCTCCTTGGAAAACATATCCCTTCCTGTTGAATTCACCAAGAGAAATTAAATTTCTCTTCAAATCAGGTACATACCTAACTTCAGTCAATAACCTTATTGACTCATCATGGAGCTTGAATCTCACAGATCCAATACCTGCAATTTTGCAGGATTTGTTGTTTCCCAGCAGCATTGATCCACCATCTTGATCACATAGCTCCTCGAACAATTCTCTATTTGGAGTCATGTGCCAAGTGCAACCTGAATTCATAATCCATTCTTTTCTTGAGTCGCCGCTTGAAACTACAAGGACATCAGATGAGTCGAAGTCATCTTGAAGAATGGTTGCGTTGCCATTATCCTTACCTCCATTATCTTTTAGGCGTTCAGGGCACACCTTTCTTGTGTGACCCTCTTTCTTACAGTGATAGCATCGAATACCAGATGTTTCGCCACTATAAGACTTCTGCTGACTTTTACCTTTCTTCCTGTCGAACTTACCATCTTTTCGCAAGAAATTTCCCTTAACGGCCAAACCTTCACCAACCGTAGAAGGTTTATGCTTCTTTCGTTTGTTCAGGTCCTTAGAATACAAGGCTGATTGAACTTCTTTAAAGCTCAGGGACTCCCTTCAATACAAGAGAGTTTCTTTGAAGTAAGCATGTGTTCTGGGCAAAGCACACAACAACAACGGTGCTTGATCTTCGTCATTGATCTTCACATCAATATTTTCAAGCTCAAGAATCAGCCTGTTGAACATATCCAATTGCTCAGCCAAAACTTTGTCTTCACTCATCTTGAATGAATACAAAGATTGCTTCAGGTAGAGTCGATTCACCAGAGATTTGGTCATGTACAAACTTTCAAGTTTCAACCATAACCCCAATGTCGTAGTCTCCTTTGATACCTGTCGAAGAACCTTATCACCAAGGTTCAACAATATTGCGTTGTGGGTTTTCTCTATCATGGTCGTCTTTTCTTTTACCGTTAACGCAACATCCATGGCTACCTCTCCCTTCAACGTTCCAAACAACCCTGCTGAACCAGTAGGACTTTCATCTTCAAGCGCCACAGACCAAAATTGTTCACTCCGGTGAACTTTTCAATCTCATACTTTATTGAAGGCATCTTCTCCATGCTCACTGCACCAATTTGTTGTGAAAAATGATACCTTGAAACAAAATATCAACAGTTTCTTTATGGGCAAGAAACACATAAGGGTTAGGGTTAACAAGGAAAAAACAACTGAAACCCTATTAGGGTTCACAAAGGAAGAGAAAAGCGGAAGAAGAATAGAGAACTGGTTAAATCTGTTTCACTATTCACTTTCTCAATAGGGTTTAAAGATTACAAGTGAATACCAACAACTAACCTCTCTCAACCTAATAAGGTTTTGTCACACTTAGGAAGATAGACTAGTATGCTATTTATAATAAACCTAACATACTAAATTAATGGGCTTTTTAACAATTACCCATTACAAGCTAACTTAGGGTACAAGCTAACTTAAATAATTGGATCCATAACACAAGGCCCAATTCGACCTCCTACATACTAGAACACAATTCGACTACAGCATGTAGGTCTTCGACAACAGCATGTGAGCGGACTTCGACGGCATATGCTAAAACTAAAGTTCGATCTAATATCTCACGGATGGTACAGGAAACAAGCCAAATGTGAAGGAAATAGAAATTGAAATAAAGGTGGGTAGCACACAAGATGAGCTATGGACTATTATAACAACTGGTAAAACTGGCAGAGGTAAAAACCAAGCTATAAGAACTCCTAACAGAGGTCAAAACCAAGCTAAAAGTACTCCCAACTGCACTCCAAAATGTTACCAAAATAGTTTCTCACCTCTTAGGATTGGTGACCGTCCTACAGAGGGGAACCACAAGGTTCAATGATCATCACATGGATTGTTAGGGGCTTAAATAAGGAAGCAAGGCATAGAGAGATTAGCTCATATCTCTCCGATTTCAATGTTTCAATCATTGCTTTGCTGGAAACAAGGGTAAAGAAGAAAAATGCTGAGAGAATTCAGAAAATATTCGGTTCAGGCTAGAAGTATGCGGACAATTACGATCACCGTGAGAATGGTAGGATATGGCTCTTATGAAAATGTAATATTGTGAATGTGAAAGTGCTGCAAAGCGCAGACCAATACATAGATGTAGAGATTTGTGGCTTGGACTTTTCTATTTAGTATACAGCTATCGTTATTTATGCGTTTGTTCAAATTGAGAAGAGGAAAATGTTGTGGAATAAGACTGAAGCTCTGGGCAGAAATGTGAAGACTCTGTGGATTGCTATGGTGGACTTCAATAATGTCCTCAATAGCCAAGATAAATTTGGTGGAAAAGAGGTCACCGAAGCGGAATACCAAGATCTTGTAAACATGATGCAAACATTAAGCTTATTTAAAGCAAATACTAAAGGTTGCCCTTTTACCTGGTCGAACAAGCACACTACGGGCACGATATACTCGCGTGTAGATAGGATGATTGGTAATGTAGAGTGATTTAAAAAATACCAGGATGTTACAGTGGAAGTTTTACCGCCTAACATTTCTGGCCATGCTCCCTTAAAGATTAATTCGACCCAGCAGTATGTCAAAAGGAGGTCATTATTTAAGTTCATCAACTGCACAACTCAAGATGCAACTTATAACCATCTGATCCTTAGCAGTTGGCAGCAAAATGTGGAGGGAACAACTATGTATCATCTATGGAACATGTAACGTCCTGTATAATATATATTTAGAATAATAACATACAAGTGTTTTTATTTGGTACTAACACCATCACAAGTGCCTATTGGCATAATTCACATACTTGACCATTACTAAAACACAAATACAACCTATGGTACAAGATACAGAAATTAGCTAAAACAATAAAATCTAAGATCAATATACAATATCCTCAATGTAGCGCGATTTTTGTGGTCTTGAATCACGATTGGTTGGGTACTACAGTTCGATTCATTTTTTATCCTATTGAGCTGATTAAGGAAGGGAAATAGATGTCTCTAATTAACCCTGCTTGCATACTGAGTTTAAACAACTGACAGTTAATTTACAGATGTTATTAAGATGTGGGCCCCTCTTCGGTTTATTTTGTTAAGATTAGAATGTCTGGACTATTTGCGAGGTTTTTGGTAAGATGTTAAGATTTGGTGCTTTTGGGTTGATATATGGGGGTACTGGATTTTGGGTTTTTGATTAGTATGCTCGCTAAGATTTTTCAATCTTATGCCTACGTATTCCCGAGACAGGGAAATCAGACCGATCGTAGTTCCTCCTATTCTATGGGAGGAAAAAGGTTGTTTTGGTGTCTTGTTCAAAGCCCAAGACATGAAGTTAAAGGTGATATGTATCTTGTTTAAAGCACAAGATGTGAAGCTAAAAGGTTTGGATGAGAGAGAATTTGTCATCTCTAAAGAGGAGTTGTTGATGTTTGAATGTTGTGAGCAAGGCACAGATTTGATGCTAAAAGGTTAATTGACTCAACCGAGGTTTCCTTATACAAAGCCTAAGAGGAGGCGATTGACCCAACAAGAGGGTGCCTTTTATTTGTTGTCTCGTACGAAGCCCGAGATAGAGGCTAAAAGGGTTGACTCAACAAGAGAGTACTAACACATGACTGACTCAACAAGCGAGTGCTTTTTATGTGTCTTGTACGAAGCCCAAGATGGAGGCTAAAGGGTTTGACTCAACAAGAGAGTATGTTTGTTTGTCCTGTATAAAGCCCAGGGTGGAGGCTAAAAGGTTAATTCAACAAGAGAGTCTGTTTGACATGTGATTGACTAAACAAGAGAGTCTTTTATACTCAACAAGAGAGTGTTTTGATGTCTCGTACGAAGCCCGAGATAAAGGCTAACAGGGGATTGACTCAACAAGAGAGTCTTTTATACTTAACAAGAGAGTGTTTTATAGGTGTCTTGTAAGAAGCCCAAGACGGAGGCTAAAAGTTTTGACTCAACAAGAGAATGGGTTTTTATAGGTGTCTTGTACGAAGCCCAAGACGGAGGCTAAAAGGTTTGACTCAACAAGAGAGTACTTTTATCTGTCTTATACGAAGCCTAAGACGGAGGCTAAAAAAGGGTTTGACTCAACAAGGGAGTCTAAAAAGGTTAGCTCCGCCGGGGAGAGTCATTTGTACAAAGCCCAAGAGGAGGCTATCTTACTGCTGAGGATTATATCCATAGGCAGGACCAAGTGGGAGAGCACTCCTGAGAGAGGTCAGGTTTCTGAGTGATCAGTGTTTTTTCCTATGTTTGAAAGGAACTTGAGAATGTCTTTGAGACTTAAGGGGTTTAGACTGTCCAAGTCTGGTGTTTCATCTATTGTACAATGCCCAAGAGGAGGCACAGGTATTAAGGGATGAGTATCAACCCTAAAGTGGCCAGAGGTTTGACACTGGAAAGACTGCTCTATCAAAGGATGACTAAGTTTTGTCTTATACCTTTAAGAGGTCGTTAGGGTCCTTGTATTAAGCCCAAGAGAAGGCATGAGAACTTCTAAGAAGCCGAAGGGTCCTTGTACAACGCCCAAGAGGAGGCGGGGATGCTTTTAGGAAGCCTCTGGGTCCCCAAACCAAGAGAAGTTCAAGAAATGCAATTCACAGAGAAGAGATCATTCTAGGAAAGTTCAAGAATTTAGAAGAAACTCAAGAGATGCTATTCACGGAGAATAGATCAACTCTGGGGAGTAGAGTCTCTTTGACAATTTCTAAGAGTGACAGTCTGAGAAAAGGTTCACCGAGAATACTTTCTCTTTGTTCCATATTGTTTAACCCCAAGAGAAGGGAAGACTGTGTCTAGAATCCTATGGGGGATCTAGTTTTGTTTGTATTTAAGAGTGACCAACAAGGCTTTACCTAGTGCTAGACGTAGTTTTCGGGGAAAACTCTAAACAACTATACTAGTATTACACAGTTGGTATTTGACGAGTATATAAAAGGATGTGAAAGAAGACTTACAGTGAAACAGCCCCACAATACAATTATATACATATGAAAGCGATAAATGAAAGCGGATAAACACTTACCCGTCGTAGAGCTTCCATGTTGTTTGGTTAGTTGTTCAACTAAGAAAACTTTGATAACAATATTATATTCAAAATCAAAGGAGAAAGTGTTTTGAAAAGTTGTTGGGGCTTACAGCTCAAGGAGAGGCCCAAGTTTTAACGATGATTGCACCGTTGTTTTGAAAACTGTATAGAGGGACTTATACAATATGAGAGGCCCAAAAAGTTGTAGTTTTCAAAGGGGATTGGGTCTTACACTTTATTAGAGGCCCAAAAGTGTTTGAAAATGAATAGAGATGGGTCTTATAGCTCAAGGAGAAGCCCAGTTGGTTTCGTTACAAAGACGACGACCGCGCTGTACTTTTGAAAATATACAGAGGGACTTATACAATGTGTGAGGCCCTAAAAGGTTTATTTACAAAAGGATTGGGTCTTACACTCTACCAAGAGGCCCAAACATTATTTAAAGAAAAGAAATGAGTCTTATAACACGAGGGTGGGCCCAGATGATTTTTGTTTGAAAACGGCGGTCGTGCCGAGGGGTTTTAAAACACATTGGGTCTTATACAATGACTGAGGCCTGTTGCACCCCAAAATTTGCCCTCCTTACCCTTTTACTAGCTGGCTTATGTTTCATTTCATTTTTTTACATTATCATGTATGCATATCATTAGCATGGGGTCAAGGTGCTTGAAACAGTTCAAGAAGGTCTTATCTGGTCTAGTACATCATCAGGGGTTCACAGGTGGCAAGGGATTTCAAGTGGATTACTCCCTCCTAACCAGTGCATGAATTAGGGTTTGAAATTCTTGGGTTTATTGCTTCAATGGGCAGGCTCCTTGGGTTTTTACCACCACCACATGGCATATCTTATCTTTGTTGGAGAGGATACACATCATATTCAGAGGAATTTTGATTTGGAGACTGTGTTATTTCCTCCTAGACGGAGGGTACCAAAACTAGGGTTTGCTATAAAGTCAGTTTATTTCTGATTTTTTGGGCAAGACTTGATTCCATGGTATTCCTTGGGTCCCTGAGTACCTAGGAGTGGAAGTTTGTCCATGAGTTTGATTCAGGAGAAGTTCAATTGACCAATGGATTGAAAATCAGTTAACTTGGTCAAAAAGTCAACTGTGGTCAACACAAAGTCAAACCTCATGATTTTTGGTCAACATCAATATTATGGGGTGAAATTCATCATTTGATCAAGGGTTGATCACAATTCATCAGGGAAACCTCAAATCATCAAGAATCAGGAGTTACTAAATTAGGGTTTTTGTAGGAAAAGTCAACTGTACTTTGACCAGGCCTAACTTCCTCATACTTCATCAAAAATTCCTCAACCAAATCCCATCTTGGAGGAAATTTAATTCCCTACAACTTTGTGTCTCACAAGCCAAGGCCAGAAATGCTTCATTTGGGAGATATGTGCCAAGACATTATAGGTCATTTTGAAAGTCAACAAAAGTCAACCTTCTTCAAAAGCTCATAACTTGGACATGGAAGATCAAATTGACATGGGACTAAAAAGGTTGGTTAGAGGACATCTTGAGGTTTCTAAAAAGTATTAGTTTACATTAAGGAGCTAAAAATTGAAGGAGTTATGCTTAGTCAAAGTTGGGCAATTTTGAGGAGGTGCACAAAGCAAACTATGCCTAAAATCCAGATTTTGACAAATGGGCCATAAGTTTCTTAAACCAAACTCAAACATAAAGCCATGCACGACCCAAAGAGCATATATTTTATTTTTCCTCATTTTATTTTATTTTTATTGGATTTAATTAGTTAAAATTCAATATTAAATTAAATAATGCAAAAATCATTAAACTTGGAATTACCCAAGCCCAAGTCATGATCAGAAGAAAACCCTAGTCTTTATAAGCCAATTCATGTTAGGGTTGAAGGGCATGCACGTGAAATTAGAGGAGATCTCAAGAAAAACCAAAAGGATGATTCTTCATCAAAGCTCACAACTCAGGAAGTCTCATCACAAAGTTCTTCCACAAACTCAACCCTAGGGATTTCTGGGACGGAAACCAACCGTCGCTTGGAGCTAAAAGCAGGAACAAAGGTCGTGCCATCTCAGGTATATCGTTTTTTTCGTGGTCACCAAACCTCTCTTTTTGATATGTATAATAATGTGGTATGCCTGCTGACCATCATGATATGTTTGGTTTTGGTTTTGGACGCGTAAATTGCTTGAACCGTCGATTCGAATTTTTTGGCACGTTTATGTTTCTCTTCGGTTTGATTTATATGTTGATCATCTGACAATTTGGGTTGTACCTCTGAGATCCTCGTGAAATTCTGGACAAAATGATGTCCTCCTTTGTATTTTCTGGAGTTTTTTTTTGAACAGGTGGCCGGAGTCTCGCCGGAGAAGACGATCGGAATCTTCTCCGGCCGGTAGCTACAGTAAACCCTAGCCCCCTCCCCAGTTTCAATCTGCACCATTGATGTGAGTTGGATCCAATGGCCACGTTATATCTGAGTCAATGGATTGGGTGTGATGAGTTGACTTAGGTTCACCATGCGCGCGCTTCTACAAACCACGTGATCACATGACTTTCCTGATCCTCCCTTGAAGACTCATCTGAAGGCTAGAATTGAGTCAAACCTTGGACTCTCATGGACCTCATCCGCACCAGATCACCAGTAGACTTGGGCTCCAGAACACTATTTGCACCCCCCACCCCTTCAGCCCAATGCCATTTTCAACGTGTTTCTCTACTCTCTGCACCCCCCATTTTTTTTTTATTTTTTTTTTTGGCTGATGGATTTATACGTGGGCTTGCTAATCACACACCCTCTTTTCAGCCCACACTCATTTCCAACATGGACTGTCTGCTATACGCACCCCATGCACATTTCACCTTTTTTTTATTTTATTTTATTTATTACATTTTCATATTTTAATATTAAAAATACATTCTTGCATTTTTAAATTACTAAAAAAATCATACATCATATTTATCATCTTAATAAATTTTTACAAATTTTATTTTTATTTGTTATTTTGTTTTTATCATTTAAATTAATTGTTTAATTCATTTGCTTTATAATTACGCATTTCATGCATACTCAATTTCTTTATTTTAATTCTCTTCACCTATAAAATATTTTTCACTCGTTCTTTTTGTATTCATCCATTAATATTTTAAATTGCATAAAAATATTTTTCTTGCATTTTTAAATATCTTTCATATTGCATTTAGGTCCTTCCCTTTGGCACATTAGACCATATCCCTTACTCGAGTTTTGCATGATTATTTGAGTGGCTAACGCTTTGAATTTTTGCAGGGATTTTTATATATTGTTTGCCTCTGGTTGAGGATCCCTTAGGATTAATTTGAGAATTTTAGGAATCATTTTTCTAATTATTGGGTTTGTTTTCAATTGAGATTTTCTTGCAGGCGCACCTTTGACTTTATATGATTACCTTGTTTGAAAGGCATTCATGCCATTTGCTTTAGGGGTGCTCTTTGTTTCTTTGATTCATGTTTGGTTTATTATTATCATTGTTTGCCGTTGTTTGATTTTTGTTCACCTCATTGCTCTTATTCACGTTTGTTTCTTACCAACCTTTTATGCAGAGACTAAGGTAAGTTCTTTAAGGGTATGGATAGTTATCCATAGTCACCCTTACCCTCTTCCTTCTCTCATCTTTTCTTTCCTTTAGGTTGAGGTTGTCGTCAAACCTCACTAACCGTAGGTCACCCATGCATGATAACATTATGACTCTTAGTTTCCCTTAGAGTTACCCTTGTGTCTTCTCTTTTCTCATCTCAAAATGTCTTTAAAACACTTAATAATAATAAGGTGTAGTGCGCCCGAGCCTTAAGTATGGGGAATGAGAAATGAGGGGCTTCCTCTCATCTTTCTAGAGTGCTTAGCGAGCGTCCTGTCTTGGGACGATGCGTTAAGTATTCGCCCCTGTGCCCTAGACTTTGGTGCAATGCAACTTAAGAACTAACTTGAGCCACTTTTGTCCTAAAAAACACAAACCAACTTCAAACCTTTTTGTCCTTCGGGATTTCCAAACTTAAAGGCTATTTTCAAAAAGGGCATGTTACTTTCCGTCTGAGTCGCAAACAGGCATCGACCCTAACTGCCGGACGCGAACTTAGCGTCGCTCATAAAAAACACAAAAAGAACTTGGTCCGAACTACGTTGACTCTGAATTCCCCATTGCACAGAGGGGGTACGTAGGCCTAGGACGTCGACGTCCTACCGAGTCTGTCTTTGTCTTCCCCTTTCCCGTTTTAGTACAGCCCTAGATGATAGTATAACTTACCCTTAGATTAGACAACAAGCGTGGATCCCATCGAGTACGATGGACGCGTGGGGTGCTAATACCTTCCCCTCGCGTAACTGACTCCCGAACCCAGGTTATGGTTGCGACGACCATTCCTTTCCCTCTTCCTAAGGTTTATGCGGTGTTCCCTTTCCCTCTCTTGGGATAAATTTACACGGCTGGCGACTCTGTTTTTCCGTGCCACTCTCGCGTTTGTACCTGGATGAAAATCCTGGGAGCGACAGCTGGCGACTCTGCTGGGGACCCTGGTTGACCTATGCTGGTCCTTCCCTAAGCGAGTCAGTCCTAACGCTTGCTTGTCTTTGTTCTTTGGGTGCTTTGTTTTGTTTTGCTTTATGTGTTGTATTTTATTTTTATTTTTACCGCATTTTCTGCATTTCATTTTCTATTACTGTCATACTGCTGTGCTGTGCTGGCTGTCTTTGTTTTGCAGGTTGGGTGGGTTTGAGAGCTAAGCCCAATACCAAGGCTTGAGAATACCCTAGGACTAGAGTGGAAAGTAGTGGGACTTACGTGCCCGCTTGGTACATTTGTGTGTTCACGAAATTCACAACCAGACGAGGCTATCTTGGGACGCATT
This sequence comes from Lathyrus tuberosus, assembly GCA_022829125.1. Lineage (NCBI taxonomy): Eukaryota > Viridiplantae > Streptophyta > Magnoliopsida > Fabales > Fabaceae > Lathyrus > Lathyrus tuberosus. The sequence goes on along the minus strand of JALAZF010000065.1, from coordinate 18,277,979 downwards.
CTAACGTGTGTGTCTTGCGCATGTTGGGGTGTTGATCTAGAGAGCTGTCGACTCTGGTGACTGATCATTGAGGACCTTAGTGGAAACATCCCTCTTTAGTGGTGACAGTGGCAGACCACATCCTGTGGCAAACCCATTCGCACCCGAGGGCCCGCTTTGGAACTCGCATAGGACGGCCCCTACGTTTTGAAGAGAATCAGCGGAGGCACTCCTCGATTGACTTTAGTACTGTACCCCGAGGGATGAACGCCCCTCGAACGTAAGGATACTTTAGCAAAAGACGCTTACGAATAATATCATCACAGTCCCTTCGATATAAAGATCATAGTCCCTCGATGACCCTTCAAGTTGCCTACAAAAAATGATCTTGTCCCTCGACGACCCTACGGAAAAATGATGGTAGTCCCTACGAATTGCTAAGGTATCCTTACATGTTGCCTCCTATGACCATTTGATGACCCTTCGCTGTCCCTCCACATCCAATAGATAGGACTACCTACCCGCTAATGGTATGGATAGTGCTATCTCTCAAGGAAAATGATAAGTACAAGAAAGACCTTATAAATTAAGGGTAGGTAACTTTTAAATGCTCGCTCACAACTCAAAAAAACAAATACTTTTCACACCTCACACTTTCAAAAATATTTTCAAAAACAAACACTTTGTATACGTTCTTACACGAATTATTACAAAGTCAACTTTTACGAAATATTTTCTAAACACACGCCACATTTCAAAAAAAAGCAAGTTAAAGTGAGCTAGCAATTAAGAGCCCGTAGATAACTACGGATGAAAAGGGGTGCTAACACCTTCCCTTTTCATAACTTACCCCCCGAACTCAAAAATCTTTTCAAAACGGTCTTTCCTGTTCTTTTCACCTTTCCTAATTGGATAAAAGAAAAGTCGGTGGCGACTCTTGCTAACCACAACATGTTTTGCGAAAAACAAAAGTAAAAAGTCATTTCTCCACCGTACTATTGTTTCTCGACCTCAGTGCCAAAGCTGAGGACCTTCCGCCTTGGAGAATCAGTTGAGACCTCCTCGATTGATGATGATGCCAAACCAGAAATGGTGAACGTATCATCATTTCTCGACCTGAGAGCCCGGGATACTGAACATCCTAGTACCTACACGTGAGAGGGGATGGGCGTTTGCAGGTTTGCAGGTAACCGAGACCTTCAACCTACCCCTATTCTGGATTTCTCGTCAATGTCTGATTATGTGGGTTCCTCAGTGGTTCAGAGTTCTGGTTATCTGGTTTCTCGTTCAGCTAACAGCACAGCACATCCAGCAGTGTGCCTTGACCCCATGTTTGCATGAGCATATCATTTTTTTTGCATTCTGACATGTTTGACATTCTGTAGGGCTTGCATCTTACTCTTGATTCCGGTTTTTTGAGGTTACTTCAGCATGGATGTTCGGAGAAAGAAGACTGTTGCCTATTCGTTCCCAGAGCTGACTTTGACACTGACTCATAAATTGATTAATATGGCTGGTTCCGGAGTTCGTACAGAGTTCAGTGGAAGGTATGGAAGACTTCTGAAATTTGTCTATAATATCTCCTAGTATGAGAAGGATGTCATTCACACACTTCTTCAGTTTTACGACCCGCCTCTGCGTTGCTTCACTTTCCCGGACTACATCTTGGCTCCGACGTTGGAGGAGTTCTCATTTATTTTGGGAATTCCTATTAGTCATGATATAGTTTTCTTTTCTGAAGAACACCCCGGTATAAAAGATATGGCTGTTGCTCTTCACATTAGTGAGCCTGTTCTTAACAGTAATATTGCAGAAAAACAAGGAGTTAAGGGTTTCCTATTGAAGTTCCTATTTGATCAAGCTTGTATACATGTCAAAGAGAAGAACTGGACTGCTTTCCAAGCTATTCTAGCTGTGTGTATCTATGGGATTGTTCTGTTTCCGAATATTCCTGATCTGGTGGATATGCACGCCGTCAGGACCTTTATGTCGAAGAATCCTATACCTACCTTGCTAGGTGATGTGTACCATTCAGTTCACTATAAGAATGAGAATAGGCGTGGGAAAACTGTGAGTTGCTGTGCGCCACTCTTAGCTACTTGGTTTTTGAGTCGTCTCCCTGAATCTGGCGCTTTCGTTGATACGAAAGATTCTCTGAAGTGGTCTAAGAGGGTTATGGGCTTGACTGCCGATAACATCGTTTGGATTAATCGTGACTTGCTAGGAATGGAGATTATTTGCAAATGCGGAGAATTTCCTAATGTTCCCTTGATAGGGAGGAAAGGTGGAATTAACTATAATCCCTCCCTAGCTATCAGACAGTTTGGCTATCCTTTGAAGAATCCACCCGAAGAGCGAGATGTCCGAGAATCCTTATTCTTCAATGGTATTGAGGATCAAGGGTTGATAAGGAAAGTTGTGAATGCTTGGAAACAGGTGACTAAGAAGGGTAAGATTCCATTCGGGAAAAGTAATAATCGGGCTTTCCATCCATATAAAGAGTGGATTAAGAAGAGAGCAGAAGAGGAGCTTCTCCCATTCCCGGTGGAACCACCTCTGTATCCTTTGGTGATCGAGCCTCCTACCACCGTTGAGTTGGAGAAGTATAACACATTATGGGCTGAAAAGGAAAGGTTGCGGGAAGAAAATAATGAGCTAAAGAGAGAAATTTATCAGTGGAAGCATGAGCGGGGTGAAGCTGTTCATACCGCCAAGTTGAAGACAGAGCTCCTTGCTAAAGCAGAAAAAGAGCTTGCTGACATGGTCGCATCCAGGGAAAGAATGAAACAAGCTTTGGATGGTATCAGTAGCGTTCTCAGGTCCAAGGATGAGGAATTAGCCAAGGCTTTGTTGAAGATTCACAGGTTCAATGATCACCGAGAAACTGCCATGGCTGGGAATAAGAGAAAGAAAGACGACTAGATAGCTAAGATTGATCAGTTGAAGTCGACGCTCAAGAAGAAAGACGCCGAGATCTTATCAGGGATATTCAAGAGACAAGTAGTCCAAGACCAACTCAATGAAGCTATAGCCTCCATAGAGGAACTAAAGGCCCAAGCTGAAGTGAAAAGATCTAGACATATGGGACCTAGCATGGAAGGTGTTTCTGGAGAAGACGCTTGGGAGTTACATTGCCGATACTTGGATAGGATCATACACAGGAGAGACCTTCTTATCCAAGGACTGATTCAGAGGCCGAAGCATCCCGACACCAGAAAGCTGTTCGAGGAAGTTCAAAACTGGTGCAGAAAGCATAGTGGATGGGGAGGATTGACTCTTGTAAACCTTGATGACATGCCTTAGTTTTCTTCCCTCTTTTTATTGTATGTGGATCACCACCAGGCTTGTTGGTTGGGACCTATGGTTTTTGTATTCAGACTTGTTATCTCAGATTTGTGGTTGTTGACATTCGGCTTTTCTCTAGTTTTCTTAATATATGAGCAGAAGTTCCATTATATCTTGTTATTAAACCAGAATCAAGGGGTGGATCGCCTTGTGAATTTTCAAACACGTCCATTTGCATTTGCATATTCATAATCATTTTGCATAATCATTTTGCATGACAGGTGTTTATTTCCGGTGTTCTTATCTTGTTCTAATCTCGGGATTTCAGATCAGCACATTCACCGGTATTTTACCAGACCAAATCAGAAGAGAATCATGGAACGAATCCAAGATGAGTTAAGGGAAATGCGAAGCCAGATGGGGCAATTTGGGGAAGACATGCTCCAGGAGCAGAGAATGCCAAGGGAAGAGATCAATCAGATGAAGACTCAGATGGGTTCAATCATGGAAATTTTAAATAGGGAAGATAGTCCTGTGCCCGCTTCCACAACAGAGGTCCTTACTCTTCCTATCTCTTTGGGATCTCCTCTAGACCATGGATTGCCTCGTGGATCCTCTCCACCGTTAGAGCTTTTTCATCAACAACCGTTTTTTGAGGGTCTTAATCCAGAAAAGTTTGAAAAGAAGCTTGACCAGATTCCGGTGCCATACGCTCAGTTGCTTCAGCACCTGCTCAAGTTTCAGCTGATTGAATTGATTGCTGCGGGACCTCTACACACCAAGTTTCGTATAGGTTCCAATGTCCATGATAGGTGTGAATTCCATTCAGGGGCGCCTGGTCATAATGTTGAAAATTGTAAGATGCTCAAGTATAAAGTCCAAGAGCTCATTGACTCAGGGGCAATCAAGTTTACATCAGTTGGCACTGGTAAACAAAGTGATGTTACTCCCAGTGTTGCAAAGGGACTGATGACTCCCTCTTTTGCCAAAGGATCCACCTCGCGTCAGGGATCTCTTCCACAACCCTTGTTTGTACCTCAGCCGAGTGCAGAAAGGAAAGTGCAGGGCCAGACTGGGCGCCCAAATCAGCACCGACAGCAGAATTATCAGCAACAGGGGCAATCGAGACCAAGAAGGCCCAAAAGGATAATTGATCCTGTTCCTATCCCTTATAGTCAGCTGTTTACGCGCCTGCTCAAGAAGTCTCTGATTCAAACAAGGGATATCGCGCCAGTACCGTACCCTATTCCTCCCGATTATGACATGACTGCTAGGTGTGAGTTCCACTCGGGAACGTTCGGGCACACAATTGATGAGTGTAATGTATTCAGGCATAAGGTGCAAGACCTGGTGGACTCAGAGATCATTGTATTCACTGAAGATGATATGTACATTAATGGAAGCCTCCTTTCTCAAATGAACACTCAGTCTGCAAGTACGTCCAGGCGGAATTAAGCTTCCTCAGCAATAGCAATCTTCAGCTTCTTTACTGCATTTTCATTTGTAGTTTTTTATTTCTTGTTAAAAGCATCGTATGTATGCAAGACTTGTTTGTTTTTATGATGATATTAATGCAATGAGTATGTTTTCCTTGAAGTAATCCATTCGTATTCACTCTTAAATGTTTTTATGCACTGCAATACCAATTTTCTTTATTTAGAACTCTTGAGGGAGGATGACGAAATAAGAACGCAGATTTCTAAAGGTGTGCATTCGGATAAAACCCTGTTAAGGATGTACGGGCATTGTTTCAAAACCTTAAACACTGGAGAGATAAGGAGATAAACCCTCGTTAACCCCTTTGAGCCTCGGAGTAGGAGTTTCTTTCGTACGAAAAAACCCTCATATTTAACCCAGGGGCAGGGTAGGCGTCAGTTAGTTTGACCGAGCGCTCAAATTCCAAGGAGAGTGTGCAAGAGATATGAAACCCCGATAGTTATCCGTCAACAACTAAGGAGTGAGGCAGCCACAACCCTTTCAAGCAAGTAAGACAACCAGTGTCACACGCTTTGTTCAAAAGGGGAATAAAAAGAGAAAGCCCGCTAAGTCGAAGCTTGAGAACAAACGACTTAGGCAAAAGTTAGGGCGTCCCGCTGGACTTCAAAATCGAAAAAACTCAAAAGAGTCAGTCCAGGCAAAAATTAGGGATAAAAAAAAAGAAAGAAAAAGCGAAAGGCGAAAAGAAAATCCCCGATAAGAACAAATTCGTGTGATTACAGACACAAAAGATAAAAGGGATGACTGTCACTCCAAAACCTCATTAGGGGTCAAACCATTAGTGGCATAGGTTCCTTGAAGATCATAAATCTTTCGAGAAATGAGCATTTGGGTCAGATTAACTGAACATAGGACTGAAGAACATCACGAAGAGTGGGTGGGCACCGATAAACTTTGAGCCATAAATCCTTTTTTTTGAAACCGTGAACCAGACCACGTTACAATCCTCTAAAGTCCTAATTGAAACAGGGTTTATTCCGAAGGCGTACTTCAACAGGACAGCGTTCCTGACTCCTATAAGTTGTGTTAATAAGATTTGTTGGTATTGCATGTGCGCATTGTTTTGCCATTCAAAAATCAAGGTCGCGTCCCAGCTAGTGATTCGTTCACAAGGTTGGGCGACGCATTTTCAATAAAAACTTCAAGGTTAACATGAGTGTCGCATTAGAATTCTCATAGATAACTTGTTCTGTTTGCATACATGTGCCTAAGCATCAATGTAGCTTACACAGTGAAAGTCAGTCAAGAAGCTTGATCCTGCCAAGTTGGGTTGCTTGAAAATTCCGAAGGACAATCATATCAAGGGGCATGCTGCCAAAAGACTCAGTGTAGAGTGGGCTCTCCCAGTAAGTCGTGTTAAGATGGAGCAGTCACGTCGAGAAGTCCCTCTGAAATTCAGTTATTCTGGGGCATTCATTCTAAGATCAGGGGCAAAGTCACTTCAAAGCTCATATTGGGGCAGGCCACCTCCAGAGCGTGGGAGATTATCCACTCCTGAAAATGGTTAATTGAAAACACCTCTTCAAGGCAGAATATTTCAGGTCATTGCAAATCCCTTTCGAAGTAATGTACTTCATGGATTATGAAGACTGGGGCAGTTATGTCGAGATATGATAAATCTCTCCAAGAGTTTGAAGACCCTGGGGCAGTGCGAATGCCCGGTCTTCTGTAAAATCCTCTTGAGGTGATTTCTTCCATTAGACCTGGTGGTCTGGGGCAAGTGGAAAGTTCAAAGGGCCGTCTATGACCTTAGAAACAAGTCAGGATTGAAGGGCAACATAATCGTACTCCCCCAGCAGCTTACTCTCCCCAGCATTGAGGTTGCAATTTCCTCAGCAGAGCAGACCTTCCCTAGCAGGAGACTTAGGAGGTATTTTCCCCAGGTCAAGACGTTATTTCTCCACAAAGTCAAGGTGCTCCTTCTCCCCCATCAGCAGGCTAAGTCCAGCAGTATCCCCAGCAGGTTTTAAATCCAAGTGATATTTGACACTCTCTTGATCCAGGCCGTGGCCTCCTTTTTCAAAGAGTTATGTATAATCCCCAGTAGAGCGAATGTTCATCTGAGACTTCACCCCCAGCAGAAGTTATTGATCCAGAGAGTCGGTCACGGTGATCCTTCTCAACGGAGTTCTGGGATTCAGAGGACAATTTATTTTTTTAGCCCGATCTGAATCATTCTTTTCTCTTCGGCATTTATTTTGCTGGAGGGACCCCTTTTGCATATCATAAGCACTTGCATTGCATCCTCAAACGCGTAGCATTTCCACTTCGTGTGGAGCATTACGGCAAAATTCAAACATTTGCATTCAAAGCATAAGCCAGGTTTGACGCTCTCTTTGCCAGTTTCTCTTTCTCAGCGGAGATGGCATAACTCAGGAGATTTTGGAGGGGCGCGTTCCTCATATTTGTGTTCCCCGGCAGAGTCTTTTATTTAGACTTATCCATTCCCCAGCGAGATTAATCCCCGGTAAAAGTTGCTTGAAACCTTTACACCCGTCCATGTACCTTTTTGATACCCGTCCGTATTAAAACCTTTACACCCGTCCGCGTACCCTTTTTGATACCCGTCCGTATTAAAACCTTTACACCCGTCTGTGTACCCTTTTGATACCCGTCCGTATTGAGATTTCTACACCCATCCGTGTACCTTTTAGATACCCGTCCGTATTGAAACCTTTACACCCGTCTGTGTACCTTTTAGATACCCGTCCGTATTGAGATTTCTACACCCGTCCGTGTACCTTTTAGATACCCGTCCGTATTGAAACCCGTCCGTGTACCTTTTAGATACCCGTCCGTATTGAGATTTCTACACCCGTCCGTGTACCTTTTAGATACCCGTCCGTATTGAAACCTTTACACCCGTCCGTGTACCTTTTAGATACCCGTCTGTATTGAAACCTTTACACCCGTCCGTGTACCTTTTAGATACCCGTCCGTATTGAAACCTTTACACCCGTCCGTGTACCTTTTAGATACCCGTCCATATTGAAACCTTTACACCCGTCCGTGTACGTTTTAGATACCCGTCCGTATTGAAACCTTTACACCCGTCCGTGTACCATTTTGATACCCGTCCGTATTGAGCTTTCTACACCCGTCCGTGTACCTTTTTGATACCCGTCCGTATTAAAACCTTTACACCCGTCCGTGTACCTTTTTGATACCCGTCCGTATTGAGCCTTTTTACACCCGTCCGTGTACCTTTTAGATACCCGTCCTCTACACCCGTCCGTGTACCTTTTAGATACCCGTCCGTATTGAAACCTTTACACCCGTCTGTGTACCTTTTTGATACCCGTCCGTATTGAGCTTTCTACACTCGTCAGTGTACCTTTTAGATACCCGTCCGTATTGAAACCTTTACACCCGTCCGTGTACCTTTTTGATACCCGTACGTATTGAGCTTTCTACACCCGTCCGTGTACCCTTTTGATACCCGTCCGTATTAAAACCTTTACACCCATCCGTGTACCTTTTTGATACCCGTCCGTATTGAACCTTTTTACACCCGTCCGTGTACCTTTTAGATACCCGTCCGTATTGAAACCTCTACACCCGTCCGTGTACCTTTTAGATACCCGTCCGTATTGATACCTTTACACCCGTCCGTGTACCTTTCTGATACTCGTCCGTATTGAGCTTTCTACACCCGTCAGTGTTTACCCCCGACATAGTTAACATTCGTTTGTGACTTTCCAATACCTTGGTTTTCAACACTCGTACGTATCGTGACAAATGCAACATTTTTGTTCGTTCCCCAGTGAGTCGTCCCTCTTCTGTTGGTCGCAAATTTCTGGAGTTCTTTCAGTATTCAATCCCCGTGTATCCTGGAATGTCTGAGAGCCATTGCTATCATACACTCCGGACCAAGTTGATTGAATAGGGGCAGCTGTTGCACCCCAAAATTTGCCCTCCTTACCCTTTTACTAGTTGGCTTATGTTTCATTTCATTTTTTTACATTATCATGTATGCATATCATTAGCATGGGGTCAAGGTGCTTGAAACAGTTCAAGAAGGTCTTATCTGGTCTAGTACATCATCAGGGGTTCACAGGTGGCAAGGGATTTCAAGTGGATTACTCCCTCCTAACCAGTGCATGAATTAGGGTTTGAGATTCTTGGGTTTATTGCTTCAATGGGCAGGCTCCTTGGGTTTTTACCATCACCAAATGGCATATCTTATCTTTGTTGGAGAGGATACACATCATATTCAGAGGAATTTTGATTTGGAGACTGTGTTATTTCCTCCTAGACGGAGGGTACCAAAACTAGGGTTTGCTATAAAGTCAGTTTATTTCTGATTTTTTGGGCAAGACTTGATTCCATGGTATTCCTTGCGTCCCTGAGTACCTAGGAGTGGAAGGTTGTCCATCAGTTTGATTCAGGAGAAGTTCAATTGACAAATGGATTGAAAATCAGTTAACTTGGTCAAAAAGTCAACTGTGGTCAACACAAAGTCAAACCTCAAGATTTTTGGTCAACATCAACATTATGGGGTGAAATTCATCATTTGATCAAGGGTTGATCACAATTCATCAGGGAAACCTCAGAATCATCAAGAATCAGGAGTTACTAAATTAGGGTTTTTGTAGGAAAAGTCAACTGTACTTTGACCAGGCCTAACTTCCGCATACTTCATCAAACATTCCTCAACCAAATCCCATCTTGGAGGAAATTTAATTCCATACAACTTTGTGTCTCACAAGCCAAGGCCAGAAATGCTTCATTTGGGAGATATGTGCCAAGACATTATAGGTCATTTTGAAAGTCAACAAAAGTCAACCTTCTTCAAAAGCTCATAACTTGGACATGGAAGATCAAATTGACATGGGACCAAAAAGGTTGGTTAGAGGACATCTTGAGGTTTCTAAAAATTATTAGTTTGCATTAAGGAGCTAAAAATTGAAGGAGTTATGCTTAGTCAAAGTTGGGCAATTTTGAGGAGGTGCACAAAGCAAACTATGCCTAAAATCCAGATTTTGACAAATGGGCCATAAGTTTCTTAAACCAAACTCAAACATAAAGCCATGCACGACCCAAAGAGCATATATTTTATTTTTCCTCATTTTATTTTATTTTTATTGGATTTAATTAGTTAAAATTCAATATTAAATGAAATAATGCAAAAATCATTAAACTTGGAATTACCCAAGCCCAAGTCATGATCAGAAGAAAACCCTAGTCTTTATAAGCCAATTCATGTTAGGGTTGAAGGGCATGCACGTGAAATTAGAGGAGATCTCAAGAAAAACCAAAAGGAGGATTCTTCATCAAAGCTCACAACTCAGGAAGTCGCATCACAAAGTTCTTCCACAAACTCAACCCTAGGGATTTCTGGGACGGAAACCAACCGTCGCTTGGAGCTAAAAGCAGGAACAAAGGTCGTGCCATATCAGGTATATCGTTTTTTTCGTGGTCACCAAACCTCTCTTTTTGATATGTATAATGATGTGGTATGCCTGCTGACCATCATGATATGTTTGGTTTTGGTTTTGGACGCGTAAATTGCTTGAACCGTCGATTCGAATTTTTTGGCACGTTTATGTTTCTCTTCGGTTTGATTTATATGTTGATCATCTGACGATTTGGGTTGTACATCTGAGATCCTCGTGAAATTCTGGACAAAATGATGTCCTCCTTTGTATTTTCTGGAGTTTTTTTTTTGAACAGGTGGCCGGAGTCTCGCCGGAGAAGACGATCGGAATCTTCTCCGGCCGGTAGCTACAGTAAACCCTAGCCCCCTCCCCAGTTTCAATTTGCACCATTGATGTGAGTTGGATCCAATGGCCACGTTATATCTGAGTCAATGGATTGGGTGTGATGAGTTGACTTAGGTTCACCATGCGCGCGCTTCTACAAACCACGTGATCACATGACTTTCCTGATCCTCCCTTGAAGACTCATCTGAAGGCTAGAATTGAGTCAAACCTTGGACTCTCATGGACCTCATCCGCACCAGATCACCAGTAGACTTGGGCTCCAGAACACTATTTGCACCCCCCACCCCTTCAGCCCAATGCCATTTTCAACGTGTTTCTCTACTCTCTGCACCCCCCAGTTTTTTTTTTTTTTTTATTTTTGGCTGATGGATTTATACGTGGGCTTGCTAATCACACACCCTCTTTTCAGCCCACACTCATTTCCAACATGGACTGTCTGCTATACGCACCCCATGCACATTTCACCTTTTTTTTATTTTATTTTATTTATTACATTTTCATATTTTAATATTAAAAATACATTCTTGCATTTTTAAATTACTAAAAAAATCATACATCATATTTATCATCTTAATAAATTTTTACAAATTTTATTTTTATTTGTTATTTTGTTTTTATCATTTAAATTAATTGTTTAATTCATTTGCTTTATAATTACGCATTTCATGCATACTCAATTTCTTTATTTTAATTCTCTTCACCTATAAAATATTTTTCACTCGTTCTTTTTGCATTCATCCATTAATATTTTAAATTGCATAAAAATATTTTTCTTGCATTTTTAAATATCTTTCATATTGCATTTAGGTCCTTCCCTTTGGCACATTGGACCATATCCCTTACTCGAGTTTTGCATGATTATTTGAGTGGCTAACGCTTTGAATTTTTGCAGGGATTTTTATATATTGTTTGCCTCTGGTTGAGGATCCCTTAGGATTAATTTGAGAATTTTAGGAATCATTTTTCTAATTATTGGGTTTGTTTTCAATTGAGATTTTCTTGCAGGCGCACCTTTGACTTTATATGATTACCTTGTTTGAAAGGCATTCATGCCATTTGCTTTAGGGGTGCTCTTTGTTTCTTTGATTCATGTTTGGTTTATTATTATCATTGTTTGCCGTTGTTTGATTTTTGTTCACCTCATTGCTCTTATTCACGTTTGTTTCTTACCAACCTTTTATGCAGAGACTAAGGTAAGTTCTTTAAGGGTATGGATAGTTATCCATAGTCACCCTTACCCTCTTCCTTCTCTCATCTTTTCTTTCCTTTAGGTTGAGGTTGTCGTCAAACCTCACTAACCGTAGGTCACCCATGCATGATAACATTAGGACTCTTAGTTTCCCTTAGAGTTACCCTTGTGTCTTCTCTTTTCTCATCTCAAAATGTCTTTAAAACACTTAATAATAATAAGGTGTAGTGCGCCCGAGCCTTAAGTATGGGGAATGAGAAATGAGGGGCTTCCTCTCATCTTTCTAGAGTGCTTAGCGAGCGTCCTGTCTTGGGACGATGCGTTAAGTATTCGCCCCTGTGCCCTAGACTTTGGTGCAATGCAACTTAAGAACTAACTTGAGCCACTTTTGTCCTAAAAAACACAAACCAACTTCAAACCTTTTTGTCCTTCGGGATTTCCAAACTTAAAGGTTATTTTCAAAAAGGGCACGTTACTTTCCGTCTGAGTCGCAAACAGGCATCGACCCTAACTGCCGGACGCGAACTTAGCGTCGCTCATAAAAAACACAAAAAGAACTTGGTCCGAACTATGTTGACTCTGAATTCCCCATTGCACAGAGGGGGTACGTAGGCCTAGGACGTCGACGTCCTACCGAGTCTGTCTTTGTCTTCCCCTTTCCCGTTTTAGTACAGCCCTAGATGATAGTATAACTTACCCTTAGATTAGACAACAAGCGTGGATCCCATCGAGTACGCTGGATGCGTGGGGTGCTAATACCTTCCCCTCGCGTAACTGACTCCCGAACCCCGGTTATGGTTGCGACGACCATTCCTTTCCCTCTTCCTAAGGTTTATGCGGTGTTCCCTTTCCCTCTCTTGGGATAAATTTACACGGCTGGCGACTCTGTTTTTCCGCGCCACTCTCGCGTTTGTACCTGGATGAAAATCCTGGGAGCGACAAGGCCCAAATTATTTTGGTTTCAAAAAGGGGTTAGGTATTACACTCTATTAGAGGCCCAAAAGTGTTTTAAAGAAGTTTGATGAGGGTTGAATTAATCAAAACCCTAATTTGTTTTCAAAGATATATTTTAATTGAATAAAAATTCAATTAAAATGATCAAAATTGTTAAACATGTGTGACAAACAAATTTTGATCTTGGATTAATGTTTCAAAAATCATGTTTTAGTCCACAAAATGATTGGAAACCAATTAAATTTGGAAAATCAAGAAGGAAAAAAAACATTTTATATGTCAAAAAACAAATAAAACATTAATTCTTTGCAAAAATATCAAATATATGAAATAAATAATATTTTTGGGATTTTTTGGTAAAATAGAATAATTTCACATTTTTGTGAATTATTAAAAAAAGAATCAACTCAAAATCATTAAAACTCAGAGAGAAATTAATTTTTGAATCAATTAAATAAAATCACAAAATTAAATTATTTGAATTTTCAAAAAAGGCGCCAAGAACATGGGCCAAGAACACGCGCGAAGGGAGGTTTGCCCAGATATACGTTTTCTATCCAATCTCACTGAATACTTGATGAAATCACACAAACCACATATCAATCTGCTTGTTTTTTCCTCACGATCATGTCTATGGTCTTTAATTTCATTTATTTTAAGTGTGGAATAAGAAATCAAAGAGAAACCTTAAGAACCCTAAAATTTGCATGAAGGCTCAGAAATTCCATACACGATTCAAACAAAGCAATTGATTGAGGGTAAACACTCTATGCATGATGATGAACATATGGCAAAATTATTGTTCAGCAAAATATGCATGGATCATAGAGTTAGAAGAACTCAGGCTTACCTCTTGCACCTGGTGATCGTGTTTTGTGTTAGAGGTGTTGCAAGCTGGTTCCAATGATTTGCACAATTTCCTTAGGTGACAAGTAATGTGTCTGAGTGCTTGGAGTGGTTTGAAACAAGCTGGAACTGAAGATGGTACCTCAACTGCACCTCTGTCAAGAACTTGAGCAGTTGGCAAGTGATTTTGTGATTTGGTGTTACAGATGTTATGTGAGTGTTTGGATCACTTCCATGTGATGTTTATGAGGTGTGTGTGTGATTGGTTTGGTTGGAATAGCTCTCAAACTCAAACTGCAGCAGAGGTTTGGCAAATGTTGATCAATAGGAATCCAAGCCTCCTCTAGCCATTGACTAGAAGTTAGAGCACAGAGTTGTGGTTCCCTAGTTCAGATCTTATCCTTGACTCATTCAATTGGAAATGGTTCAGTCCATGCCACCTTGGTGTATCCATTGAATGCTCCAAAACAAAATTGAAGTCTTGTCCCCCTTTTAGGCATTTCTAGGTTTGGCATGCTACTTTTGGTTCCAAAGACTTGGGAGGCTTATGGATTAATGCTTGTCCCTCCTTGGTCTCCCCCTGAGGTGTTCAGATGGATAAACTTGTTTGTCATTTGCACAAATTTGCTCAAATCGAGCAAAATGCACAAATCTGCCTAGTTATGACACTTGCAGCAAGGCATTTTGCCACTATCATAACTCTTAGCTCAAATGGAATTTGATAGAGTTCTTGGCCATTTTGGAAAGCTCTCATATGATACAACACATGTGTGATCATAGTTTGTCTTGACACTTTTTGGATCCAAGTGAAAAATGCCCCTACATTTGGAAAAAAAGCAAGACAGATTCTGACTTAGTGAAAATTTCACTAAGTGTTGGAAAAAAATGACATTTTCACTTTTTGTCATTTTGGTCACTCCATAACTTAAAATCCATGAGGAATTGGAATGAGGTGTAGTTGATACTTTTAAAATATGCCATGAGAGCTACAAGTCCATCTTTGGATCAGCCCAAATGGTTGCTTGGATCTCAAGTTATGATCCTTGGAAGTTGGCACCCTAGCCACTTTGTTCCATAACTTAGAAAAATTTCTAAGTTTTTATGGTTACCCCTTTTACAAGTTATCCCACTTTATTTGATTTTTCTTGATGAATGTTGATTCAAATCACACATTAACATCATTTTATGGTTAGGGAACCATAATTGATCAAAAAATCAAAAAGTCAAACTTTGACTTTTGGGCATAGTTGACTTTCTATCAGATGAATTCCAAACTGTGCGATCCTCTATGAAATCAAGTCCTTGACCTAAATAAAACTTGATGGATTAATTTCGTAGGTGTTATAGGGTGTATTGAATCATGTCCTAGGGTTTGGGAGCATGTCCTGGTCAACGTCAAAGATACATCTGACTTTTTCCGCGACACCCTAACTGTGGTTCTGATGAACTTGAAACTTGTGAATCAAGCTTCTTGGATCAATCCATTATTGCAAATGGATCAATATGGTGTATTAGAGACCCTAAAATCATGTCTTGAGGTCTTGGCTCATGATTTGTCCCAAAAGTCAACTTAGGGGTGAATTAGGTTAAGAAACCCTAATTCTTGATTTTTAGTGAATGCATCCCCTGAGGCTAAATTGACTTGATGATTGGGTTCATGAGGTCCCTTGGATTATATTAGGATATGCTTTGAAGCATTGGCTCATGCCCAGAGGAAAATTTCCATCTGGAGGCCCTGGTCGACCAAAACCCTAATTTGGTGACACTGGCGATCTTAAGGCTTAATCCACCTGGAATGCTGCAACATTGTGCTTGATTCTTGCAGTGGGAGTCCTCTTGATCCATTGTGGATGTTTGAGAGGTTTAAAAAAGTTTAAGATCATGTCATTCCTTGATTGATCCTTTGTCTAAGAACTCTGAGAGGGCTTGAAACCCTAATTATTGGTTGTAGTGAATGTTCACCCATCTTTGGGGAGACTGATGAGGCATGATGGTTCATCCATATTGTGATGAAGATTTGCACAATGATGGGAAATCTTAGTGGTCAAAATTTGGGGTATGACAGATGCCCCTATTTAATCTTCTTGGACCCGAAGGTGTGAATGGTGAAGGTATTCGGGCATTCGGGGTGCAAGAGGATTAAATATCGGAATACCCGAAATTTTGATGGTGGTTATGAATGGAAGTTTGCCCATCCATCTTCTTTTGCTAAGCAATAATGCTTAGAAAAGGTAAAACTTACCCTCGATCCCGGTTTTTAGCCACGGAACTGGTCTCAGTTTCTGAAATAAACTTCCCCTCGATCCTAGTTTCCTACCAAGGAACTAGTCTAAGTTTCTGAAATAAACTTCCCCTCGATCTTGGTTTCCTACCAAGGAACTGGTCTAAGTTTCTAAAATAAACTTCCCCTCGATCCTGGTTTCCTACCAAGGCACTGGTCTAAGTTTCTAATATAAACTTCCCCTCGATCCTGCTTTCCTACCAAGGAATTGGTCTAAGTTTCTGATATAAACTTCCCCTCGATCCTGGTTTCCTACCAAGGAACTGGTCTAAGTTTCTGAAATAAACTTCCCCTCGATCCTGGTTTCCTACCAAGGAACTGTTCTAAGTTTCTGATATAAACTTCCCCTCGATCCTGGTTTCCTACCCAGGAACTGGTCTAAGTTTCTGATATAAACTTCCCCTCGATCCTGGTTTCCTACCAAGGAACTGGTCTCAGTTTCTTTTGTCAATAAACTTCCTTGACATGGGACGCTATGTGTAGCGGTTTTCCTCAAACTTCTCGCCGAATTTTTCTGGGGAGATGCCATTTGATAGAAAAATTTTGATGTTAGAGTTGCTGGGGAACCCAGTCGTCTGAGTTGTAGAGGTATACAAACTTCTCTGTTTGGAGACGCCATTTGTCGAATCTACTGGGGAAAACGAGTCTCTTGAGAGACTGCTTTCGCTTGGGGTATTACATCATACTTTTCTCGGGATCTTCTCGGAGAAATGCCGTATGATGTGATCCAATTTTGAGGTGCTGATGAGCTTTTCGTCAGCGGATTTTTTGGAGAAAAACCGCTGTATTACCGAATCTCTAATTAAGAGGCTTTCTCTGGGGATTTTCCTTAATCCGGGAAAGCGAGGATATCATCTTCAATGGTGAAGAGTGATGTTTGTCGAAAATTCTCTGGTCTTTCAGAGGTTCAAGTTATCAAAGTGGTCGAGGGACCAACTTGTATCCAGAAATAAACTGGAGGCGAGATTGTTTAGACGGTTCACTTCGAGGAAAGGGCTGACAACTCGATTGAGAGGACTTTTATCATTAGGGGACAAGACTGAATGGAGTGATAGTGATGCAATATGAATGTGAATACAGATCAATAATGCATGATGTATGTAAGTATATGCTGACAAAATTGACACGACATACAAACTGACGGATGAACACGACTGGATACTCAGCCACTGCGGGGGATGAAAAGTATCACTGGTTCACGATAGAAATTCTGCCTTGCTTAGGAGAGATAGTCCCTGTGGGGAACAATCGTTGGTCGGGTTTAGGAGGTAAGAACTCGGCCGGGGGTATCAGATGGGAAAGTCGCATCTGATACAGCTAATCCTTCATTCAGGCGCACTGGTTTAGAAGGAGTACTTTGATTATGCACTTTGAAGCTCGATTACTTCTGGAGAAGCGATCAATGTTCTTTCGATGTTCAACAGTCAAAATAAATTGTCATCTTTATTTTAAAAGCAGAAAATTTTTTATAAGTAAATTCATTTTTGTTTTATTTCAAGAATCGTTGATCATGTTAAAATGTCATTCTGTAAAGCTAAAACAAATAAGAATTACAAACAAAAGCACTAAGGCTCAATTTTATTGATAGGATGGAAATCAGCCAAGCGCGTGATTCCATAGAGTATTTACAAAGTTTAGAAAATGGTAATTTAAGGGAAAAGGGTTACATTGAAACATAACGACCGTTATCCTTCTACCAAATTTGAATTCCGGGCATCCTGAGCTTCTGTCGAAGATGGCCTTGACTTGGAGTTTTCTGATGGACGGCATGACTGCTACTGGGGGATTTGCCCCTTTGTTGGACGTAGTTACTTGCCCATATCCCTAACTTTTACCTGGATTGTACTTTGAGATTTCCAATCCATCGGGATGATTTTTGATCATGTCTCTAATTTTTGCCTGGACCGCCCTTTCGGGTTTTCAATCCACCGAGACATTTTTTTTTCTTTTTTTTTAGGCGAAGTATTTCTTGACTACATCAACATTCGTGGGGTAGGCAAATTCCTCTCCGTCCATGGTTGTAAGTCTCAAGGCACCGCCTGAGAAAACTTTCTTGACCACATAGGGGCCGTCATAATTCGGGATCCATTTGCCCTGAGAATCAGTGAGAAATGATTGTATCTTTTTTAGCACAAGGTCTCCTTTCCTGAAGACGCGAGGTCGGACCTTTTTGTCAAACGCCCTCTTCATTCTTTGCTGATACAACTGACTGTGGCATAGTGTCGTTATTCTCTTTTCTTCAATCAGATTCAGTTCGTCGTGTCGACTTTGACACCATTTAGCTTCCGTTAGCCTAGCTTCCATCAATATCCAGATTGATACGATCTCTACTTCGATGGGGAGCACTGCCTCCATGCCATACACTAGAGAGAAAGGGGTTACCCCTGTTGAAGTGCGGACAGATGTTTGATAACCGTGAAGAGCAAAGGGTAGCATCTCGTGCCAGTCTTTGTAGGTTACAACCATCTTCTGAACAATTTTCTTGATGTTCTTGTTAGCCGCTTCTACCGCTCCGTTCATCTTGGGTCGGTAGGGAGATGAGTTATGGTGATCGATCTTGAACTCAGCGCACAACTCCTTCATCATTTTATTGTTCAATTTAGATTCATTATCCGTAATGATCTGGCTCGGAACACCATAACAGCAGATGATATTGTTTTTGATAAAGTGAACCACCACTTGTCGGGTTACATTGGCATATGACGCTGCTTTGACCCACTTGGTGAAGTAATCAATGGCTACCAGGATGAACCGATGTCCGTTTGAAGCTTTGGGTTCGATTATGCCAATCATGTCGATTCCCCATATGGAAAAAGACCATGGGGAAGAGAGAACTTTGAGATGTGTAGGCGGTACATGGATTTTGTCAGAGCATATCTGACGCTTGTGACATCTCCTCATGTACTTGTAGCAGTCGGATTCCATGGTTAACCAATAGTACCCTGCTCTTAGAATTTTTCTCGCCATTGTGTGTCCGTTGGCATGAGTGCTAAAGGATCCTTCGTGAATTTCTTTTATCAGCATGTTTGCTTCTGGTCTGTCTACACATCAAAGCAAAACCATGTCGAAATTTCTCTTATAGAGTGTATCACCGCTCAGGAAGAAACTTCCTGCTAGCCTTCTAAGAGTTTTTCTGTATTTTCTGGATGCCCCAAGTGAATACTCTTTTTTTTAAGGAAGCATTTGATATCGTGATACCAAGGTTTGTCGTCTATGACTGCTTCAATCGTGAAGATGTAAGCGGGCCTCTCAAGGCGCATTATGTCGATCTTAGATAGGTCGTTCCATTGACCTACACTAATTATGGAAGAGAGAGTGACTAATGCATCAGCCATGTGATTCTCTTCACGAGGGATATGATGAAACTCGATTTTGTTGAAGAAGGGTAACAACCTTCTCGCATAATCTTTGTAAGGAATCAATCCTGATTGGTATGTGTTCTAATCTCCTTTGATTTGATTGACGACCAGAGCTGAGTCGCCATATACATCCAAGTTTTTAATCCTTAAGTCGGTCGCTTCTTCGAGACCCATGATACAAGCTTCGTATTCGGCCTCGTTGTTTGTGCACTTGAATGTAAGTTTGGTAGTGAAAGGAATGTGGGTACCCTGAGGGGTTATGTTGTGATTGCCCCAATTCCGTTTCCATAATGATTGACAGCTCCGTCAAAGATTAGTCCCCATTGGGAATCTGGTTCTGGCCCTTCACTGGGTAGCGGTTCATCGCAATCTCTCATTTTTAAATACATGACATCTCCGTCTGGGAAGTCAAACCCGATTGATTCCTGATCGTCAATTGGTTGATGAGCCAAATGATCGGCTAAAATACTTCCCTTAACGGCTTTCTGAGCGTGGTACTCGATGTCGTATTCTGATAACAACATCTGTCAACGGGCGATTCTTCCCGTGAGAGCAGGGTTTTCAAAGACATACTTGATTGAATCTGAAATTCTGGTATCAGATATGTGATGTCAAGTGAGATGTCACAACATCAATATCTGTTGTATGAACAAGGCAACAATAGTAACAGGAAAAAGCATAAACAACACAGAATTTGTTCACCCAGTTCAGTGTAACAACCTACATCTGGGGGCATACCAAGCCAGGAAGGAAGTCCACTATTAGCAGTATCAAATTACAGACTCAACAAACCAGTTGACAATCCACAAACTTAATCACTACCCAATCACTACAAGAAAAAAGGAGATTTACGACACTTGAGTTGCGACAGTTATCACAAAACCGTCCTTATTCCTGGATTGCGACGGTTGTCACGACAGTTAGGGTCAACTGTCGTAGATTTTTTTCGACAATTATCAAAAAATCGTCCTTATTCCTGGACTACGACAGTTTTCACGATGGTTTAAGCCAACCGTCGCAGATTTTTTAGGCATGTTGTATAAAATAATTGCGACAGTTACCAAAGAACCGTCCTCTTTCCACACTCGCTACAGTTAAAGTGAAATGTCGCAATTACTTTAGCCAATCATAATCACCATTTTTTTTATTCCTTTAATTTTCCACTTTTTTCTTTCATTTTTATTTTCCAACCTTTCCAATTTTATTATTTAATTTTAATAAATAATTATTATAATTATTTATTTACAATATAATAGCAATATCCATACTAAACCATTCTATAAAAAAAAGCGAAAACCTTCTAATATATATAAATTTTCTGTTGATTTGTTTTTTTTTTAAATTAGTTTCACACAATTTATTTATTTAATATTTATTTTAATTTTGAATGTTTGGATATTTGATATTTTTTTGTTTAACAAAAAAAATGATATAAAAAAATAAAAATAAAAATGAACACAACTAAAATAAATATTAAATAAATATTTATTTATTTTATATTTATTTTAGTTTTGAATAAAAAGTATAAGGCCAAATTTCATTATTTTTTCTTTCACATTATTTTCGATAGAAGTCCCAAATATTTCATATTCCCTCCCAACTTTCATTACAATCTCAAATTTTTAACACAACTTTCACTGCAAATCCCTAAAATTTTTAGATTTTTATCTCTCTAATTTCACCAAAACCCGATCCGAACACAAAAATTAAAATACTTTTATTACTAATTTCTCCTAAAACCCTATCTCAATTTCAATTTCCTTCATTCATCTCTCTGTTTATCTCTCGAAATCCACACATCTTCGTTCAGTTCGAGTTCTCTTTTCGTTTCAACTCAGTTGCGGCGGCCGTGTTGGTAGTGTATTATAGTCTCGGGAGCGTTTGGCATGCTTTTGGCTCTACTGCGCGTGTGTTTTGTTGTTGTGCGTTTGAAGTTGTTCTTTGGGGTTGTCTTGCTCTTGCTTGTTCAGATTCAGGTGGTTTTGTGGATTTTTGTAGTTTGGGCGGATCGTATTAAAAATTGACGGCAAAAGTTGACGGTAAAAGTTGGAAATTATCCTTATTTGAATTTGCACTGTTGGTATAAACTCTTTTTTCATCAGTTGATGCACCCCATATTCAATTGCGATAGAAATGTACTCATAAGAATTCACTGTGAGAAAAGCAAAGGAGCTGTAGAAAAAACAATCCTTGAAATTGAGAAACTGCATCTAAAATTTCTGTTGGGCATTGGGTCATTCCTTGAGCAGAATTTGACTAATGATAATTTCTGTGTGTGTTTGTAGATACCATGTCATTCATAAGGAGGTATATGATTTATTTGATATAAGTTTTGATGAATTTGGGAGAACTTCTTCCCATGAGCAAACTGAAGTTTGCCAGGCAATTTTCAAAAAGATGCACAAACAATTGGCACTCTGAGGACACATTACAGCAGGTGTTATGTTGTCTTTTGTTTCTCTCGCTAAAATGTATTTGTTTAAATATTTTATTGGTTATTGTTAGCATCATACTCTCCAATTTTGTTGAAAATTGTAGTTGTTTCATGTGTCAAAATTTCTGCACGGGGTCTTTATTGTGCTTTACTTAAATGTCTATAAAATTTCAGCTTTACTGATACATGCAAAACGTTCTAAGTTGATCGGTTTGTGGAAGGTACACACCCTATTCCCGGATGCGAGTATGATTCTGCTCAATTAGACCAATGTGAGAAGTGTGGAAACCTTCTAAATCTGATAGAATTGAAGATTCCTATGTGCAAGGTAGTAAACTCCATTTTCCCTAAATTTTGTCACTATCTTTGTGCTAACTATATGTGTGATTTTTGAACGATCTTAGGCTATGTTTAGGAGTTACAAGGGGAGGGAAGGACTTTGGAGGAGAGCGTGAATGTGTGTAAATTTGAATGTAGGGAATCTAGGTCCATATTATTAACCATATTTACTAGGTACATCCATGATCTAGAGCTCAACACATGTTTTTTTTTAATGGTAAATATTGTCCTAGTTGATTAGTAATGACATGAGAGTTCAAGTGACATGGATCATATGTAGTTGCACATAGGATTCAAGCAATAAAATATGATCAGATTAAATGGACAAATACTTGTTGTGTAATCTGTAATCAGAAAGTACCATGAGTTCACTCTGATCCGTGCATGTATTTTCCTGATTTTAATGGCTGATGTTAATTTCATCATGCATTTTAGTGTTTCATCTCTACAATTATTGAAGAAAACCTCTGATACTAGTTATTTATTCAGACATTTATTTTCCACTTCCAGTTGAACACATTCATTTTCAAAAGTGTATTGGCAGTAAGCCATTGTTGAACACTATTGCCACTTCTACCAATGATTCTGGGGTAAACCAAACATCAGATGTTTCATCTACTAGCTTTGGGTCCAATGTTTCTTTGGGTGGGCATCATAATTTTAAACTCGGTTGTACTTGTGGCATCAACTATTATTTTTGTTGAATTTTTAACGCTGTGTAACTTCGGCAGAATCCGAAACTCCATGCCAGATTGCATTTTCAAATTAAAAAATTGGGGATGTATATGTAATACCAGTAGCATATGGAGTGGTTGGAGAGTTGCTTATTGCAGAGAAACACCCATTTCGTAGTTGACATGGAGTTGTGATTGCAATTGCTCCACTGGCAGGGTTATGTGTAAGTCAATGTTGTCTTAACTTTTTTCTGGTTGAAGCCTAGGTTCTGAATTTTATTCCGTTTGATATAGCCTGAAATTGATGAAGACCACCCCTCGTGGTTGCTTCTTTGAATAAGAAATTATGACCCACAATTTTATACAATTAAAGCCAGAGACAACAACCTAAGCATGGCTGATGGGAGATGGATTCTAGGCTTCCCAAATGAAAAAGCATGCAAGGAAGCTCAATTTGCAATTCTAAATGAAGTTACCAAGCAGAGATCAGCGGTGGAGTATATGTTAGTTGAAGTTTGTTGGGGAGGTTAGTTAGAATTTCCGTTGGTGAAGGGTTAGTTATAGGTGAAGTAAATTAGTTAGATTCTGAAAGAAAAAACTGTTATGAATTTTTTTGTTATATGACAAACATGAATTCTGTTGTGGCAGTTAGCACTACTTGTAGTCATTTGTATTGCTTTCTATTCTTTTTCTTGGACCTGTTAGTGTAATGTGAAGGGAACTAAAATGGTTTTGAATTGTCATTGTTAGGCTCGCGCATTGGTTTGGAGTATTTACAATAGGACCCTGCTGCTGGTATGAATTAAGTGATGTTGTCGGCTGGAAATTGATGGTTAGCACGTGATCTGTTGTATGTTTCTTCATCTTGATGTCGTAAATTTCTCGCTTTCCTTAACAAGCATGGCATGTGTTTATCTTTCATCTTGGTAACATCATCTTGGTACTAAAGATTTTAATCGCAGGATTGCTCATAGTGATGAGGTCCCACATTGCGAGCAACAAATGCGAATCTTGCTTCTGAATTTCGTCTCGAGGAAGAACTCGGCGAATACGTTTCTAGGTCCGCAGTTTGAGTGCGCATTTGGAAGTTGTTGTCCCATGGCCTCAGCGACAAGCTTGCATCGATGTGATTGAACATGGATATTTCATGGAGGTTACAGTGGGGTTTTAAAGGAACCTAAAGCATTTCAAGAAACTCGTCCTGTCTGAAACCGCAAAAGGTTTGATTCATGTCTTCTTTGCTCGACGCATAATGTCGTGGCATAACTGATATTAGACTTTAGCCAAGAAATGTGAGAAAAGTTGTTGTTATTGGGGAAGGTCTAATGGGTTCTGGCATGAGGAACTAGGTAAGTGATATCAATGTTGATGAATGCTAAGTTAGTGTAGGAATTTAATTTGGGAAGTTAGTTTGGAATTAAGTTATGACTTCTCAGTTCTGCAATGCCTTCCTGCGGATCTTTCCTTTTGAATTAGTTCCAACGTGGATTTTTGTTATGATTTTTTTGAATGCCTATCAGGTATGAAATTCGGTTAGAGTAAACGTTGAAAAATTTTGTTATGTTGTGAAGTTATTTACTGATTGTTTTTGAAATTTGTTATGTCAGTTCGTGAGGTGTTGGATGGCTGTTTAGCTATGTTAGTAGGAGGTTAATTGGTGAATGTCATTGAAAGATGTGGAACTGGTTTGGTTATGAGTTATGCAATGCAATTTTGTTGAAATTGATTTTTATGAATACAAATGGCTGTAAAATGATTATGTTCTGTTGGGTTAATTTTGAATTGGTAAACCGGTAGGAATGAAGTGAAACTGAATTGTTGCTGCTGAATTAGTTTTTCTCTTTTATTGATTTTGCAGGTAATCTTTAGTTCCATCCAATCCGTACATCCAAGGCTCGATTACAAGGTGCATCCTTTGGTTTATAACCTGCCGCAGGCCTTCCTTAGCAACAACAACAATATCTTGATTCCGGCATGTTAAAGACTTAAAAAACATTGAGATGATCTTTGCACGCAGTGGTTGGAAAGTTGCTTCTTGTAGAGAAACACCCATTTCGTAGTCGACATGGAGTCGTGATTGCAATTGCTCCACTGGCAGGGTTATGTGTAAGTCAATATTGTCTTAACTTTTTTCTGGTTGAAGCCTAGGTTCTGAATTTTATTGATTCGGAACTGGAACTATCCATGGTTGAAGAAGCCATTGCTGTTGCATCTCTACACACATATAAATCAATTTGTTGGCCACTTTAATTATCATTCAAATTTCAATTAATTCCTTTCATTGTGATTATTATTGTTATTTTATCTAAAGATAACTAATGAAAAATTTTCAATTTTCCTGCATGTCAGGCTGTAAAAGCATGTACTCACAAAGTTCTTTCCAAACAGGGCACCTCATTGCTTTCAAGGTACATGATTTATGCAATTATCTTAATTCCCTTACACAGTCTCCACTATACAGGCCTGCACTAAAAACATAACAGAGACAAAACGTGAATAGTTTTGGAATTTTTTAAGGCATTTTGGCAGATGAGACAAGGTCTGTTGTAGAAATCATGACTTCTATTAGATATTTCCCATAGCAAATGGAATCAAACTATAAACATGAATAATTATTATAGATTACTAATTTCAAGTACTAATACAAGTACTATTATTATTATTATTATGGATAATGACTAATAATTTAAATCATTTATATTTTCAGTTAGAAAAAAAAAGTAGATCCCGTTTCCATAAAAGGGTACCTTTTGTTATTGTACTCAGAAAAATATTTACGTAAAAACAGAGTTTCATAAAAGAATCTCAGAAACACAAATTGCCTCAAAAATAAAAATCAATCATTAACCTTTTTCACCCAAAAATAAAAATAAAATAAAAAATAAAAAACCTAAAACCAAAAATAAAAATAACTAACATTCCAAAATTCATACATACATTGAATTACATTGCTCAGAACTAAATTACAACAAGTAAATAAAATTTGAATTGTTGCTGAATATTACAACAGCGTTTGATAAGCTGATAGAAAACAGAGAAAGAAAATTTGAATTGTTGTTGAATATTAAAAATGAATATGAACTCTTATACTTGGTTATGAGGTAACCCATATTTATAGAACAAGAGTCATAATAAATCTAAGACTCTAAAATAGACTCTAACCTACTATAACTGCCACTGACAACTAAACACAATAAAACAGAGAAATAGTCCATTATTGTGGAGATTGTGTAGGGCCTTTAAAGATTTTAAACTGGTACATGTCTATAATCTTTTAAGATCCCTTTTTTTTAATGGTAATTAAATCTCAATGTCTTTCCTATTCTCGTAGGAGAACCCTGAGATCGACACAATAATGACAAATGATGTTTTGGGAGATGATGTATCTAATGATCAGCAATATGCATTTCGATAATTCCGCTTTCAAATACTCAAATTGGAGTTTGGGGTAAGCCTTTTAAATATCTGTCTTGGATGAGTGCGGGTTTATTATTTGAGATGTGATATATAATTTCTAATATTGCAGGCCATAAGACGCATGGAATTTCCTAGGGCACGCCTAGTTTTTTTAAACATGTCTAACTTATCTGAGCCAGTAATATACTATATTGTGATATGTTATATTAATTATGTGGAAAACCTAAGGTTAAAGTTCTTGGGCTGCTGTAAATTCTGCAACTTTTTATCAGATAAATGAGTTAAACTCAATATAATTCCATTACTTTACAAATGTTTAAGAATTTATCAAAATTTATCGTAGTTGATATTTTCTTGATATGGTAGTTTTGTATACTATTGAGAATTTGTCAAATAGTTCAGTTGAAAGTACTATTTTTAATTTTTATTTTAAATAATAAAATTACGGCGGTTCTAAACCGTCACTATTATAAATGTAATATATAACATATAATTATGGCGGTTAGAACCGTCGTTATTTTCAAAAAAATATATATATTAAATAATTATGGCGGTTCCAACCGTCGTTATTTTCAAAAAAATATATATTAAATAATTATGGCGGTTACAACCGTCGTAATAATATATTGGAGGCCGTTTCAAAACTGTCGCGGAATGTTACGACAGTTGGAGCGACAGTTTTACAAACCGTCGTAAAACAGCTTCGCGACACATGTTTCTACAACAGAAGAGGAACCGTCGTGACTTGCAGTTTGCGTCGGTTGTAACCGCCGTAATCTGCCAAAATTAACCGTCGTAATTTGCCATTTTTATTGTAGTGAATGACCCTTATATCTAAGTCCTCCCTAGATAAGAGACTCCATCTCACTCCCAATCATCGCAATGATGTCTAGCAGTCAACATCTCAGTCACTGCATCAACAGCTTTATTTCCAAAAACTCTCCAAACACATAGAAGACACACTCCTATAACAATACCTAGACATGACCCTCATGACTAAGAACAATACTTAGAGTTGCTTAACAGCTTACTCTAAGAACAATGACCATATCACAATCTGAGTGGTTCACACATACCAACTCTCCTAGAGAGTGGTTCACAAACTCAACCCTTAGAATTTACATGATGGCTGGCTTCCCTTAAACTAGGTTACAATGCTTCTATTTATAACCTTTTTCCCAACTGGATTTGGGCTTTAAATCTCAGCATATTAACTGCTACAAATCTGCAGAAGATTCTGCTACTAAATAGATCTTCAATTAAATCTTCAATCAAATCTTCAATTAAATCTTCATATCTTTTAGCCTTAAATACAACAACAAGATCTGCTCCAAATCTGATTGCAACTGAATATATCTTTACCAAGATATTCGCCTACAATCTCTCACTTTCTTCAGCAGAATATCTCTCCAATAACAGAAACACGCAGCCCTAATAAAACAACTCAGACTGATGTTTTATCAACTGATGTTTTATCAACTGATGTCTTAACATCGGGTTTGACATCAGCACAAAATCTGCAACCATTTACAACTTAACACAACCAGAATGTTAGAAACTCATGTTGAAACATCAACCATGACATCCACATTGTTTTACCAAAATTCCAGCCAACTACAAGAACTAACAATCTCCCCCTTTGGCTAATTTTGGCTAAAACACTTTCAGCTTGCAGCGGAAAAACACTTACTAACATTCGCAGCACAACCTGCAGCAATACCAACCAGCTGCAACAACTAGTAACTCAGCACAAAGCAAATTCCCCCTCAAAGCAAGAACCATCATACCAGCTGTTCAAACAAGATTACTCCCCAACAAAACTAGGCAACACATGGGCTAACTCTCCCCCTTTTTAGCCACAATTGGACACCCTCTGAATCTGACAACTAACATACTCAGAACAAAATCCAGACTCAATACAAACATTGGGGTAAATGTATACTGCTGATTTAATCCATTGACATCTTGTCTGACACCATGAAACCAGGTCAAAACTGTCAAGTACACCATGAACTTCACCAGTAACACAATGTCACAACATCTTGTCTGACATTACAATCTTGATAAACAACTTCTTCAACAAAAGATCAACTCCCCCTATCTAAGATAACCAGTGCTCCTTTGCAAGAAGAACCCCTTAAATGAATGGAAAACATAAGACTCATCTTCATGTCTTCAAGAGCGCACCCTCTGTTCAACACACCTGCTGAACACATTCACATAATGCTTAATCCTCAAACAATCCAAGTACCACACTAGTACAGACAGAAGTTCTCCCATTATATTTCACAAATGGTGCTCCTTGACCAGTATATCATAACATTTGGAAAATCCAGACATAGTCTTTATTCATCCAGTCAGGAATGCTTCACACAATCATCCACAAGTTCTGAAGCACACACATAATGCCTTCCACTGAACTCTAAATAAACTCCTCTTACACACACCAAGACAAGTGTGACATCTCCCATCAACAAGGACCCTCACAAAGCTCTTCCAAAATCTGCAGAGAAAAATAAATTCTCCCATACACAACCAAAGTTGTCCTTCAGACTTCTCCTCAGAAGCATGTGCGCATATGATTCAAATAATTAGCTTCACATGGCTAGAACCATTCATGTCCACACCAACATGTCATCCAACAACCTAATGTCATAACATGTTATCTGACATTATATCCTCATAAGATTCAACCAATCTTCACAATCTTGATCAGCATGCAATCTTCACAATATATGTACCTTTGCAGCAAAATCCATAGACAAGTACTCCCCCAGTCATGGTTAACTAATGCTCTAGATGAAGATGAACATTTGAGCACACTTGCTGAGCACATGCATTTTGGTACCATTGTCCCTTTCTCCAAAGGCAGTCATTCCCTATCATACTCTTCATCTTCAGACTTCCAATCAATCAATACCTGATCTACTTCAGTCTTCTCTACATTCTCCATCCAAGGCAGGCCTTCTACTTCATCATTCTCTCGTATGACTATGTAGACGCTCCTTAGGCATAATGTATGCACCAAGCTTTAGAACCAGAACAAAATCATCCTTCACCAAGGATATTCAACCAGATAATGTCCCAACACAAGTTAGAACATTTGCCACACACCAAGATATCATCACCATGATTCTTGATATGCTCCACCAACTGGACTTACTATTGCATAGTAATCCAAAGAACTAGAGAATTAAACTCTCATCCATCTTCAAGAAGAATAATCTCCTTGAGTCTTCAACTCATCACCCTTCTGCCCAAGAGTAACTTATTCCAAGACAATCCTCAATAATAACCAGCTGCCACACTCTGATTATCTTGATTCTTCGAATCCACTTCTGAGATCAACCAAATGCCACAGTTTGATTACCTCATTCATGAATCCTCATATGAAAATAACCAAATGCCACATTTTGACCTTTTTCACGTTTGTCAGAACTCTCACAAAGATATCTTGATCCACCAAGGAAACTTGATCTTCAAGTCACATGTTCCACTTGCTCAAAAGCAAACACACTTAGACTCCCTAAGCCATGGTCATGTAACATCTTCTCCTTCCTGCAGCTCCCGCAAACTGCCATGAGAACGATCTTTTTGAAGCATCCTATTGTTCATTCCTGTAGATCACCCTATCATTAGCTGACGTGCCACATCACCAGCTGAGACTTCTGATGTTAAGCTAGATGTCAGAACATCATGACATCCAACTGTTGAACTCAGCTCTTCCTTCTGCCACTCAGAAGAACCTCCTCCCTTTACAGAAACAGATTTCCATGCTCTCATAGACTTGATTCAACAATCAAGTTTGAGTAGACAACCTTCATCCTGCTTAGAAACACCAAAGACTTCAAATCTGCCACGTCTGAATCTTCAGAAAATAAGTAGTCCAAGACTACCCCATAGCCATACAAAAAAATGCCACCTCTAAATACACTATAGAACACACAATCTCATCTTTATAATCCTAAGCTTCTTTTAACCACCATGATTGTTTCAATATCATGTAGGACATCAACACAGAGTTCCTAGAACCCAGGATGATCTCCAAGGATCACACCTTCAGCAGCTAATTCAGGTCGTCACACACCAACACACCACGAAGAGAAATAAACAGCCACATAGAGAAAAGTAAATTCTCAACACTTCAGTAGTCCTGCACTTTTACATCATACATATACATAGTCTCCCGTCAATGTATTTTGTCATTAGTTAAATGCACAACATCTTAGATAAACGCTCAGCTCCCGTCAGAGTATTCACTATCGGTTAGATGCACATCCTTATCAAAAGCAGACAAATACTCAACTCCTGTCAAGGTATTTATCATATGAGATAAGGTAACCTTCTCACACAAGGTACAACATTTGGTCTGACATTCTTTTCCTACACACTTGTGGCACTAGCTGATCCGTCTTTTATTAATCCACACCACTGATCACTTCAGATTAGGTAAGTGGCTTGACCTGATACTCCACCATGAGCACAACTAACTTTCTTTGGCTGAGAAAGCAAAGAACTAAAATGATGTTTCAACATCTGCTCTAACATCAGCAACCATAGTAAATCACATTAAACATCTACTATGACTTTGGAGACGACAACCATAGTAATCCACACACATCTCTTGCAAGGAACACAAGAGGATTAACCATCAGTAGCTGATCAACCTTTAAACCCAGAACATACACACAAGCAGGAGCCTGCATACTCTACATCTCAAGAATCTTCAAACTACTAATGTTCAGACCTTCTGTCTGTCTTTGAGATGTTGGATGCCATCCTTCTGCACCTAAAGGAGAGAAACCATTGACTGGTCATCACAAACAGCATAGACAAATATGCTTCTCCCAACACTTCAACCTACAAGGATGCTCTTCAATCCTTACAAAAAGATGTTCCATTATGTGAGGACACCACATAACTATCCAGCTTCTCATGCAGATACCATAATCTTTTGGTCCCACCAACTCCTCCTTGATCCAAACACAACTGCTCATCCTAGATGGTTTGGATGACATTCCAACACCAGTCAACCAGTTAGGTTATTACACCTTCTCTATGCAAGCCAGGAGTAGGTTCCAGACAGATATGATCAATACACATTTGTTTAGCCCCTAAGCAACTACAATGTCAACACTCTGCTGGTTTGATGTCCCAACAACTGATAGAACATCATTCAAGAACAGTAGCAAGGGATCATTCACTATATACCTGTGGATGGTCTTTCAGCGAAGAGAGTAAAAATAAATTGCATCCTTCTGATCTCTCATCAACAAACTTATTGAAAATGCCTTTATGAGTGGACTTGGGTCAAACCTCAAGTATCTTTGGTCACTTTAATAAGTCAGTTAATATTATCCTCAAGTATCACAACACCATGTGATACACCTTCAGAGTGTTGTGGCCTCAACACAAAACCACCAGGAGTTTTCTGACAAAAACATATGCAACGGAACACGGATAAAGAAAACCCCTCAACAACCTTCAGGCAAACCTTAATAACTATTGCACAAACACCACACTCCAGGTGCAATAGGTCAGCATAGGTTGAAAATAAATCACCCTACAAAGCAGCTCACCACATGCCTGACAACTTCAAACAGAGCCAATACATACCCTGTCACCAATAGTCCATCCTCCACATCAAGGGATCATACAAACAACTATATGAACTGACCAAGTCCATAACTCAGCAAAACTATCTTCCTTGCACGTGAACCAGAAAGTATCTTCCCTAGATCTCATCCAGAAACAGACAAAATGCCTGCTCTGATACCAATTGAAATTCTGGTATCAGATAGGTGATGTCAAGTGAGATGTCACAACATCAATATCTGTTGTATAAACAAGGCAACAATAGTAATAGGAAAAAGCATAAACAACACACAAAATTTGTTCACCCATTTTAATCTAACAACCTACATCTGGGGGCATACCAAGCCAGGAAGGAAGTCCACTATTAGCAGTATCAAATTACAGACTCAACAAACCAGCTGACAATCCACAAACTTAATCACTACCCAATGACCCTTCTATCTAAGTCCTCCCTAGATAAGAGACTCCATCTCACTCTCAATCATCGCAATGATGTCTAGTAGTCAACATCTCAGTCACTGCATCAACAACTTGATTTCCAAAAACTCTCCAAACACATAGAAGACACACTCCTATAACAATACCTAGACATGACCCTCATGACTAAGAACAATACTTAGAGTTGCTTAACAACTTCCTCTAAGAACAATGACCATCTCACAATCCGAGTGGTTCACACATACCAACTCTCCTAGAGAGTGGTTCACAAACTCGACCCTTAGAATTTACATGATGGCTGGCTTCCCTTAAACTAGGTTATAATGCTTCTATTTATAACCTTTTTCCCAACTGGATTTGGGCTTTAAATCTCAGCATATTAACTGCTACAAATCTGCAGAAGATTCTGCTACTAAATAGATCTTCAATTAAATCTTCAATCAAATCTTCAATTAAATCTTCAATTAAATCTTCATATCTTTTAGCCTTAAAAACAGCAACAAGATCTGCTCCAAATCTGATTGCAACTGAATATATCTTTACCGAGATATTCGCCTACAATCTCTCACTCTTTTCAGCAGAATATCTCTCCAATAACAGAAACACGCAGCCCTAATAAAACAACTCAGACTGATGTTTTATCAACTGATGTCTTAACATCGGATTTGACATCAGCACACAATCTGTAACCATTTACAACTTAACACAACCAGAATGTTAGAAACTCATGTTTAAACATCAACCATGACATCCACATTATTTTACCAAAATTCCAGCCAACTACAAGAACTAACAGGATCCATTTCTGAGATTAACTAAGTAGTGTGACGAATCATATAGTGGCGAAGATGTTTGGCTGCCCAAGCCAAAGCGCAGCAAGTTTTCTCAAGCATCGTGTACTTAGTTTCACACTCAGTGAATTTCTTGCTTAGATAGTAAATGGCAGACTCTTTCCTTTTTGTTTCGTCTTGTTGGCCAAGTACACACCCCATTGAGTCCTCTAGGACTGTTAAGTAGATGATTAGGGATTTTCCTTCCACTAGAGGTGATAGAATCGGTGGGTTCAACATATATTTCTTGATACCGTTGAAGGCGGTATGGCAATCTTCTGTCCAAACGCAGTCCTGACTCTTTTGGAGTAATTTGAAGATGGGCGCGCATGTCGCGGTCATGAGGAATATAAATCTGGAGATGTAGTTCAAACGTCCCAGGAATCCTCTGACTTGTTTTTCAGTTTTTGGAGAAGGAATTTCTTGAATGGCCTTGACCTTGTCAGGATCAATCTCAATTCTTTTCTGGCTGACGATGAACCCTAAGAGTTTCCCTGAACGGACACTGAAGGTGTATTTGTTGGGATTCGAGTGGAGTTTGTACTTTCTCAACCGCTCGAATAGCTGTAGTAGGTGGGTCACATGCTCCTCCTCTGTTTTAGATTTGGCAATCATATCATCGACATATACCTTGATTTCCTTATGTATCATGTCATGAAATAAAGTAGTCATGGCCCTTTGATAGGTTTCCCCGGCATTCTTCAAACCGAACGACATTACCTTGTAACAAAAAGTAGCCCATGGGGTAGTGAACGAAGTTTTCTCCATGTCCTACGGCGCCATTTTTATCTGATTATAGCCCGAGAATCCATCCATGAAGGAGAATACTTTGAAATTTGTTGTACTATCAACCAGCATATTAATGTGTGGTATAGGAAAGTCGTCCTTTAGACTAGCCTTGTTGAGATCTCTGTAATCCACACACATTTTGACTTTTCCGTCCTTTTTCGGAACGGGTACGATGTTGGCTAACCATTGAGGATATTCTGATGTGGCAAGGAAACCCGCGTCAATCTGTTTCTGTACTTCCTCTTTGATTTTGATGGCCATGTCCGGATGAGTCCGTCTCAACCTTTATTTTACTGGCGGGCATTCTGACCTTAACGGTAGATGATGTTCCACGATGCTGGTATCCAACCCTGGCATGTCCTGGTAGGACCAAGCAAATACATCAGGAAATTCTTTGAGAAGCCTTTTCAAATTCTTTTTGGCAGTCGGATCGAGCAGTGCTCCAATCCTGATTTCTTTTTTTTCATACTCTGAGCCCAAGTTGACAGTTTCCAACGGCTCTTTGTGAGGTTCAATGGACCTTTTCTCCTGTCTGAGTAATCGGGAGATCTCTTCTGGAATTTCGTCGTCAACTTCTTCTTCAGCCTTAAATACCGGAAATTCAAAGTTGGGAGAAGGCATCGGATCGTATGTTTTAACGGGGTTTAAAACAAGCAATCTGCATGACGTGATGATTTGTTTTTAGAATAGATAGAGAGAATACAAGAGTGTGTGCAGTGTTTTTCTGAAAACTGCTTGTTTCTATTATTTGAATTGTTTTTTAGGATTACCATTTTATGAAAAAAACGAAAGGAGAAAACAGCAATAATGCAGAAATTACATAATGACGTTATTTTATTTATGAACAAGTCGATTCTTGAAACTACAGTCCTATGAAACAAAACTCTGTCGCTTTGGGCAAAGCGAAGAGGGATATTTACAGAAAGTAAGCCCTATCAAAACATCTGTTTCACTTGGGCAGGGTGAAAGGTTAAAGACAACAATTACTTTGACTTATGAACAATCTTCGGAACATCGACTGCAACCCATTGGCGGCGAACTCCTCGGTGAATCACAAAGTCTGACACCTTCTTTCTTGGTTTGTCCTCAGAAATGACGCTGATTTCTAGTAGAGCAGGATCATTGGAATCTGTCTCCCAGGCAGAGTTGTCGTAGGAGGATTCCCCTGTTGTATTTTGCATAGGATTTGTGCTCTCAGGTAAATCTCCCCATCCAGTTGGCTGGATGTCTTCGAGTCTGATACGAGAGCTTTCAGGAGCAGTGTACTTGACCAAGTAGTCGAACTTGCCACTTGGTTGCCCTAAGGTGTCCCCCACTTCTTTGGAACCGGAGGAGTCATCCCTTTCGATGACGTTGACCTCAGGAAAAGCATAATTGATGAATTCTAGTCCTGCAAACTTTGCAAATTCATCGTCGTGCTGGATAGGTTCTGAATACCCTAAGTGTTGATCCCATAACATGGTGGGGATGCAGGTATTCTGTTCAATGATGCTCAGCTGATTTTCATTGTTCGGCTGATTTTCTTGCCCTAAGTCCCCTGGGTACGGCTGCCAGATTGGCAGGCCATCCATCGGGCCATAATAGTCGTGGTCAAAGTTGTATTTCATCAGAGTGTCTTCCTCTAATGAGTTTGGTGGAGCACGACATCCTTCCGGATCACAATCTCCGTATATCATTCTGACATCTGACCTGGGTATAAATCTCGGACTTTGTGCGGGGTAACAAAATGGCGTAGGCACCTCTTCCTGAGACATATAATCGTCCTCGTTAAGATATGACTTCCACTCCTCGTCTGTATCGGAGGAGTTTCCCTCGTTGATGGTATGTACTTCTTGAGACATTGGGTGAAGGAAACCTCCACTATGGAAGAAATCCTGAATGGGATGAAAACTTTCATCGTTAGTAGAAGTCTGGGTACAGGTTGCAAAAAAACCAAGACCCTTATTTGTTTTGTTATCAGTAGGAATGATAAGTTGTCCCCATCCCTTGGTATTGTTACTTTTGATCACTTCGAGAGCATCTCTGTATGAGGAAATTGAGGTTCCTTTCTCTGATTGATTCTCATAGCTCACCGACAGTGCTTGGAACTGAGTTCCAACAACCTCCTCGGGTTCTACACAAGTAGATAATGAAAGGTTACTCACGATCAAGGCTTGTTCTCCACAGACCGTGACGAGTTAATCGTTCTTGACAAACTTTAGTTTCTGGTGCAATGTTGAAGTGACTGCCTCAGCCTGGTGTATCTAAGGTTTTCCCAACAAACAGCTGTATATTGCTCGGATGTCCATGACCTGGAAAGTGATTAGGAAAGTGTGAGGACCAATAGTTATGGGAAGGTCGACTTTGCCGATAACTGCTTTCTGAGATCCGTCAAATGCTCTGACGACGACCTCACTGCCCCTCATCGGGGATCCTTTGAATGATAGATGCATTAAAGTGGACTTCGGCATAACATTCAGAGTCGATCCGGTGTCTACCAGTACGCTGGATAAAGCATAGTCCTGGCAGTTAACTGTGATATTGAGCGCCATGTTGTGGCTTTTGCCTTTCTCTAGCAATTCCTCATCATTGAACTCTAAGTTATTGCAGGAAGTGATGTTAGAGACAATGCTATCGAACTGTCGTATTGACATATCCTGTTCCACAAAGGCCTGCTCTAAGACTTTCTGTAGAGCCTCTCTGTGAGCCTCAAAATTGAGTAAAAGAGATAACACAGAGATTTTTGAAGGAGTTTGTAACAGTTGATCCACAATTTTGTATTCACTCATTTGGATGAGCTTCAGCATCTCATCATTGTTTTTTGAAAGGTCGGGATCACCGGGCTGACCGACTGGTGGATTGAGAGCTTCTGTCTGAAGTTCCTTTTCTTTGGTAAGTTCTTCAACTCCTCGGCTGAAGATTCGACCACTCCATGTTACTCGACTGATGTCTGCAATATTCACGACGGAGGGTAATGGAATTTCCTTTCCATTCTCAATTATTATTGCATCATACTTGTAAGGGATCGCCTTATCGGATTCGTACGGCATTAGTCCCGGTAGATAGATAACTACAGGAGCCTTCTGATTTATCTGACTGTCGTAAGTAACTTCAATCAGTTCCTGGTTAAGAACCTTTGATTCGTCAAATAGAGGGATGATGGCACAAACATCTTTGGTCCTCTCAGGATCAGAGATTACAACCATATCTTTGATCTGGTCAACGAAGTAGTCTGGCGTCCAGTTGATAGACCCCGAAACTGAATGTTGTTGAATCTCTTTACGGTCCAACTGACCTTGAAGGGCTGCTCGTACGAGGTAACATCCTTGATTATTTTCTGAGTAAACTCTACAACGCCCGTAGTTATGTGGTGGTACCTGGACACGTCCACTTTGAATGCAGTGTAACCTCACTATATCTGTTTCCATTGATCGAACATCCTGACTGTGACGCCAAGTAGGGTTCCCATTAACCACACTGATTTATTGCGTGTCTTCATCCATATAGATCGGAAGCCACCAGTGGTTTAACAAGTGTTGCAAAGTTCTTTGAACGATAACACATCCCTGGTCACTCTCATAACATCCTTTACAGTTCTGATAATTATGCGAAGTCAGAAAACTGAGCTGGACTTGCTTAGCGTGTAATTCCACCAAACTGGTATTCATCAAGCGATTATCGAAGATCTGAATCATGTTGATCTGATAAAGATTTTTATCCTGGTAGTCCTGGATCCATCCTAGATCCATTTGACGCTGGAGGGCCTCTTGTACAAAAGAGCATCCCTGTTTGTTTACCGAGCAAGTCAGACAGGAATTGTAATCGTGCCGCAGCAGATTATGATACCGGCTTTGCCTTGAGTGCATTGCCACCAGGTTGGTATTCATCGTACGGATGTCGTGGCTCTGAATGATGTTGGAATTTGTATAAGTCATGTTGACCCCCCGAATTCGATGTTCTTGGATCCATCCGAGATCCAATTGTTCCTGTAGAGTTTATTGAACCACAAAATATCCTTGATTGTTCTTAGAGCAGATATCACACTGATGATAGTTATGAGGTGGTATATGCCCATACCCGCTCTGTCTGCGATGTATCTTGACCAGATTGGTCATCAATAAGAGTACATCATGAATTTGATATCTGTTATTAAACTCTCCCTCTATCAAATTGACTGCAGCTTTCTCGTGTTGAGGCAACGGGTTCGTGAGAACATTTGGATTCACATCTTTGAAAGATAAGACCCCGCTCCTAACAAGCTTTTGTACGTCAGATTTGAAACTGAGACAGTTTTCTATGTTATGCCCTGGTCCTCCTTAATGGTGAGGACAAGTCTGATCCGCTTTGAACCAAAAAGGCGGATTTTCCGGTACTGTAAGAGGAGCCCTGGTTTGGACGTGCCCCTTGACCAGTAGTAACAGAAACAGTTCTACGTACAACATTGGTATAGGGTCGAACCCCGGTGGTCGTGTTGTACGGTTGTTATTGTACTGAGGACGAGCCTGCTAAAGAGGCTGTTGTGTTCTTTGCTGATATTGCTGTTATTCGGTTGGCATTGCGCAACCTGAGGTTGATACGTAGGAACAGGCGCAGGGTTGATAGCAGGAGTTACAGCTGCTACTTGTTGGTATCGTCGCCTTTGCTTTCCGAGAGAGATATTCCCAATATCCTGCTCTTTTTTCTTAGAGAGAGCACTACCGTATCTTTTTGTACTGCTTAATGATCCAACGTCTTTAACTTAACATCCTTCTCGGACGGCTTCCTCAAGATGAACTCCCATACCCACCACCTCAATGAAGTCACTGGGCGCACTAGCAACCATTATGTCGTAGTAAAATGAGCTTAAGGTTTTCAAGAAGATTTTTGTCATCTCTTTTTCTTCAAGAGGTGGACAAATCTGGGCGGCAATTCCACGCCATCTCTGAGCGTACTCCTTAAAGGTTTCCTTATCCTTTTGTGACATTGATCTGAGTTGATCTCTGTCTGGTGCCATGTCCAGGTTATACTTATACTGCTGAACGAAAGCAGCGCAAGATCTCTGAAAGTAACGATCTTAGTGCGGTTTAAACCCATGTACCACTTGAGAGCGACACAGGTTAAACTATCCTGAAAGTAGTGAATCAGTAGCTCCCGGTTCTTTGTCTGAGTTGACATTTGCCGAGCGTACATCACCAAGTGACTTTGAGGGCAAAAGTTACCCTTGTATTTTTCAAATTCGGGCACTTTGAACTTGTTCGGAACTTTCACATTGGGGACCAAAAAAAGGTCTGCGACGTCTTTTCCAAATAGATCCTGACCGCAAATGGCTTGCAGTTCTTTCTGCATTTCCAGGAATTGTTCCTGGAACTCATTCATTCTGTCGAACATACTTTCGTTTCCACCTGAAGGTATCTGTGGAATCTGTACTTCTGGGACAGTGTGTACCACGGGTGGTGGTATAGTCATTACGGCTGAGACTCTAGGTGTCTCCCGAAGTTTGTAACCTTCAGGAGTTGTTGTCATGCCCCTGGCATCTTCACTTTCCCGAAGTTTGTAACCTTCAGGCCCAGCGGCTCCTGCTACAGTTTCTGGATCTTCCATTATCGGTGGAATATATCCTTCTGAGATATAGTTGAGTGGCATGCCCCAGGGACGATCTTTTGGCATCTTATACCTAGGATCATACTTCTCCACTATGGGCGTAGATGTGATCTCTGAGATCACAGTCCTTTGTTGTTGCATCTGGGCTGCTGCCATAGATTGCATGTCATTATGAAAGCTTTCTCAGATCTTCTTTCAGAGTGTCGATCTCTTCTCTCAACTTTCTGTTCTCTTGCTCGAGATCATCCATTTTCTTTTGACGATTGGCCCGAGTATTATACGAATGAGACACTTTGACTCTATAATCGAGACACAAACCTGAGATTCGTAGAGAAGAAGAATGCATTACGTGAGAATGATGAATGATATGTAATGATTATATTGATTATTTTTGTTTATTCAAAATAAACTTCGACAATTAGATTGCAAATATCAAACAGTATGGAAACCCCATTTTATTGAATTCAAGGATTACGGAAATGGAAATACAGTAGATTACAAAGTGCTGAAAAAGGAAATGTCTAAACTAAAGGTTCCTGAGTCCTCTCTGAAGAGAGCTCAGGTGTTGGTTCTGGTGCTTTCCTTTTCTTTGACCGGGGCTCTTGAGCCGTGGTCGGGTTGTCATTCCTTTGCCAAGTGAAAGGAGCGATCAAATTCCTTTGGTCTTCTTGATTCTCTACAGCATGTTGCTCTAAAATCTCAATCAGAGCATCCTTATCTTTTAACAGCTGCTGTATTTTCTTGCACTCCACATTGAGAATGTGGTACTTGTTCCTCCAATACCTCTTCTCCTGCTGAACTTTGTTGAGAGTCACCTGAAGTTTTTCCGTCTCGGACATAAAATAAAGGACATAGTCCCTTAGTGGAAGAACTTTCTGGCGAGGGTAAGGCATCATCAACTTGAGAGCTCTAGTTTGTACCCAGTGGAGATAAGCCTCCACCGAGACACAGTCTGGTTTTCCTAGAGACTCTCGTCCTTTCCTTCGAGCGTGTTTCCAGGCATGCACTATTTCTGTCTTTAGTGCTCTATCATTTTCTCCTTCCTTGAAGAAAAGACATTCCAGATGAG
Organism: Lathyrus tuberosus; assembly: GCA_022829125.1. Taxonomy (NCBI): domain Eukaryota; kingdom Viridiplantae; phylum Streptophyta; class Magnoliopsida; order Fabales; family Fabaceae; genus Lathyrus; species Lathyrus tuberosus. The sequence continues at coordinate 18,237,722 of JALAZF010000065.1, read as the reverse complement.
CATTACACGGGACATGCCTCATTGGGTATCCGAATTGACGACGAACTAACACCGGATGATAATTGATTCCCCCCTTAGTTCCTATAAGGGGTACATTTGGGAAGTTTCCACAACGGTCGATGATCCTGATCCCGTCATAGATTCGATTGTACCAATCGATGTCAGAGTTGGTAAGAGACATGATTCTCTGCGACCAACGTAAAGTATTCTTTTGATCCCAAAATGCAGCAGACTTGGGCAAGTGGGAAATAAACCATTTGTACAACAGGGGCACACATCATGTGATCATTCCTCCGCTGTACAAATTCCTTAAGTGTACAGAATGATGCGCATCTGCGAGTAAGGTTAGTATGGGATTTCCAATCAGACATATCTTAATGGCCTTGATATCTACAAAGTTATCGATGTTGGGAAACAAAAACAACCCGTAGGTGAGCAAAACAAAGATGCTTTCGAAAGCAGCCACATTCCCTATACTGGCAAAGTACAAGGCTTTCTTTATAAAAAACTGGGCTGGCAAACCCTGGATACCACCCTTGGTGGTCAAGTGAGTCCTGACCTCTGACTCATCCAAATAGATTGCTCTTGCAATGGTTTGATCCTTTGTAATTTCTTCCAGTCCAGAAAAGGGAGCTTGGTCAGTGATATGTAAATCAGTCAGGTGAGAATACTCCTTCAGTGTTGGTGTTAGCTGATAATCCGGGAATGTGAAACAGTGATAAACCAGATCGTAGAACTGAATGAGCATAGACAGGATTCCTTCAATTACATGGACCCTTAATAGGGACAGCAGTCCTCCATACTTGGCTCTGAAAGCCTAGGGGTTGGTGATCATCCTCGCCAAACCTCTTAAATCCTCTAATTTTGGAATCTTGAAGGTATACTTGTGAGTTTTTCTTCTACCGAAATCCATCAGCAATCTTTTTCTCTGACATTTGCAATCATTGTCTTAGTTTAATTCGAAAAAGAAAGACTAGAAGAGAAATTTTTCTTTGTTTAAATGTTTTTTAAATGAATGTATGAATGCAGTACACAAAACATAGAAAAAACATGAAGTCAAAGGGTCGGTGTCATGAAGTTAAGGCTCTACCCATCCCCAAAGGTTTATATTGGTGATTTTTTGTACCTGTCCACAAAATCATTGACCCCTCTTAGGATAACAACAGCAAGTGGATCGCCAGCAAGCTGATGTATCTTAGAGTGGTCTCAAATGAGGGTAGTATCGCGTGACAACTATTTTCGATAGCTTTCGCACTATAAAATGGTTTCAGTCTACTAAAAACCTCAGCTTCTCAGATAACCCAGTCGACCACACTACTTTCAACAACCGAAGTCGTATAGGCAATGTATCTGCAAAGGGAGTCTTCACTGAGTTTGATGGTCGACCGGGGACTCTTAACTGGGATTCACTCCCCGTAAGATTACCCGTATAATACCATCACCTATCTTAGGTGTATACTCAATCATTCCACATGCGGCATCACACGCATTCCCATTAGCAGAAAAATAAACACAAATATCAATTAGGAAAAGCAGTATATATATTTGTCTTAATCATCCTAGACCTCTAGTTTTATGATCCTATACAGACAATTACTCCCCAGCAGAGCCGCCATTTCTGTGATACTTGGTGAACTTAAGGACTTCACCTTAAAATGGGGACGACAAGATCTTACCTTGCCTCCCACTGTGGTTGCTACTTTTTTGTGGCGTTTTCCAAACTTAAGGTTTCTACCGAAGATTATAAGAAAGAGAACTGGGCCCCACGGTGGGTGCCATTTTTCTGTAGCCCGATTTTTGTGGTCTTGAATCACGATCGCTTGGGTACTACAGTTCGATTCATTTTTTATCTTATTGAGCTGATTAAGGAAGGGAAATAGATGTCTCTAATTAACCCTGTTTGCATACTGAGTTGAAACAGCTGATTGTTAGTTTACATATGCTATTAAGATGTGGGCCCCTTTTCGGTTTATTTTGTTAAGATTAGAATGTCTGGACTATTTGCGAGGTTTTTGGTAAGATGTTAAGATTTTGTGCTTTTGGGTTGATATATGGGGGTACTAGATTTTGGGTTTTTGATTGGTATGCTCGCTAAGATTTTTCAATCCTATGCCTACGTATTCCCGAGACAGGCAAATCAGAGCGATCGTAGTTCCTCCTATTCTGTGGGAGGAAAAAGGTTGTTTTGGTGTCTTGTTCAAAGCCCAAGACATGAAGCTAAAAGTGATTTGTATCTTGTTCAAAGCCCAAGATGTGAAGCTAAAAGATTTGGATGAGAGAGAATTTGTCATCTCTAAAGAGGAGTTGTTGATGTTTGTATGTTGTGAGCAAGGCACATATTTGATGCTAAAAGGTTAATTGACTCAACTGAGGTTTCCTTATACAAAGCCTAAGAGGAGGCGATTGACCCAACAAGAGGGTGCCTTTTATTTGTTGTCTCGTACGAAGCCCGAGATAGAGGCTAAAAGGGTTGACTCAATAAGAGAGTACTAACACGTGACTGACTCAACAAGAGAGTGCTTTTTATGTGTCTTGTACGAAGCCCAAGATGGAGGCTAAAGGGTTTGACTCAACAAGAGAGTATTTTTGTTTGTCCTGTATAAAGCCCAGGGCGGAGGCTAAAAGGTTGATTCAATAAGAGAGTCTGTTTGACAGGTGATTGACTCAACAAGAGAGTCTTATATACTCAACAAGAGAGTGTTTTGCTGTCTCGTACGAAGCCCGAGATAAAGGCTAAAAGGGGATTGACTCAACAAGAGAGTCTTTTATACTCAATAAGAGAGTGTTTTATAGGTGTCTTGTATGAAGCCCAAGACGGAGGCTAAAAGTTTTGACTCAACAAGAGAGTGGGTTTTTATAGGTGTCTTGTGCGAAGCCCAAGACGGTGGCTAAAAGGTTTGACTCAACAAGAGAGTACTTTTATCTATCTTATACGAAGCCTAAGATGGAGGCTAAAAAAGGGTTTGACTCAACAAGAGAGTCTGAAAAGGTTAGCTCCGTTGGGGAGAGTCATTTGTACAAAGCCCAAGAGGAGGTTATCTTACTGTTGAGGATTAGATCCATAGGCAGGACCAAGTAGGAGAGTCCTCATTAGAGAGGTCGGGTTTCTGAGTGGTCAGTGTTTTTTCCTATGTTTGAAAGGAACTTGAGAATGTCTTTGAGACTCAAGGGGTTTAGACTGTCCAAGTCTGGAGTTTCATCTATTGTACAATGCCCAAGAGGAGGCACGGGTATTAAGGGATGAGTATCAACCCTAAAGTGGCCAGAGGTTTGACACTGGAAAGACTGCTCTATCAAAGGATGACTAAGTTATGTTATATACCTTTAAGAGGTCATTAGGGTCCTTGTATTAAGCCCAAGAGAAGGCATGAGAACTTCTAAGAAGCCGAAGGGTCCTTGTACAACGCCTAAGAGGAGGCGAGGATGCTTTTAGGAAGCCTGTGGGTCCCCAAACCAAGAGAAGTTCAAGAAATGCAATTCACAGAGAAGAGATCATTCCAGAAAAGTTCGAGAATTTGGAAGAAACTAAAGAGATGTTATTCACGGAGAATAGATCAACTCTGGGGAGTAGAGTCTCTTTGACAATTTCTAAGAGTGACAGTCTGAGAAAAGGTTCACCGAGAATACTGCCTTTCTCTTTGTTCCATATTATTTAACCCCAAGAGAATGGAAGACTGTGTCTGGAATCCTATGGGGGATCTAGTTTTGTTTGTATTTAAGAGTGACCAACAAGGCTTTACCTAGTGCTAGACGTAGTTGCCTGGGAAAACTCTAAATAACTATACTAGTATTACACAGTTGATATTTGACGAGTATATAAAAGAATGTGAAAGAAGACTTACAGTGAAACAGCCCCACAATACAGTTATATACATATGAAAGCGATAAATGAAAGCGGATAAACACTTACCCGTTGTAGAGCTTCCATGCTGTTTGGTTAGTTGTTCAACAAAGAAAACTTTGATAACAATATTATATTCAAAATCAAAGGAGAAAGTGCTTTGAAAAGTTGTTGGGGCTTACAACTCAAGGAGAGACCCAAGTTTTAACGATGATTGCACCGTTGTTTTGAAAACTGTACAGAGGGACTTATACAATATGTGAGGCCCAAAAAGTTTTGGTTTTCAAAGGGGATTGGGTCTTACACTCTATTAGAGGCCTAAAAGTGTTTGAAAATGAATAGAGATGGGTCTTATAGCTCAAGGAGAAGCCCAGTTGGTTTCGTTACAAAGGCGACGACTGCGCTGTACTTTTGAAAATATACAGAGGGACTTATACATTGTGTGAGGCCCTAAAAAGTTTATTTACAAAAGGATTAGGTCTTACACTCTACCAAGAGGCCCAAAGATTATTTAAAGAAAAGAAATGGGTCTTATAACACGAGGGTAGGCCCATATGATTTTTGTTTGAAAACGGCGGTCGTGCCGAGGTTTTTGAAAACACAGTGGGTCTTATACAATGACTGAGGCCCAAATTATTTTGGTTTCAAAAAGGGGTTGGGTCTTACACTCTATTAGAGGCCTAAAAGTGTTTTAAAGAAGTTTGATGAGAGTTGAATTAATCAAAACCTTAATTTGTTTTCAAAGATATATTTTAATTGAATAAAAATTCAATTAAAATGATCAAAATTGTTAAACATGTGTGAAAAACAAATTGTGATCTTGGATTAATGTTTCAAAATCATGTTTTAGTCCACAAAATGATTGGAAACTAATTAAATTTGGAAAATCAAGAAGGAAAAAAACATTTTATATGTCGAAAAACAAATAAAACATTAATTCTTTGCAAAAATATCAAATATATGAAATAAATAATATTTTTGGGATTTTTTGGTAAAATAAATATTTTAACATTTTTGTGAATTATTAAAAAAAGAATCAACTCAAAATCATTAAAACTCTGAGAGAAATTAATTTTTGAATCAATTAAATAAAATCACAAAATTCAAATATTTGAATTTTCAAAAAAGGCGCCAAGAACACGCGCGAAGGGAGTTTTGCCCAGATTTGCGTTTTCTATCCAATCTCACTGAATACTTGATGAAATCACACAAACCACATATCAATCTGCTCGTTTTTTTCCTCACGATCATGTCTATGGTCTTTAATTTCATTTATTTTAAGTGTGGAATAAGAAATCAAAGAGAAACCTTAAGAACCCTAAAATTTGCATGAAGGCTCAGAAATTGCATACACGATTCAAACAAAGCAATTGATTAAGGGTAAACATTCTATGCATGATGATGAACATATGGCAAAATTATTGTGCAGCAAAATATGCATGGATCATAGAGTTAGAAGAGCTCAGGCTTACCTCTTGCAGCTGGTGATCGTGTTTTGTGTTAGAGGTGTTGCAAGCTGGTTCCAATGATTTGTACAATTTCCTTAGGTGGCAAGTAATGTGTCTGAGTGCTTGGAGTGGTTTGAAACAAGCTGGAACTGAAGATGGTACCTCAACTGCACCTATGTCAAGAACTTGAGTAGTTGGCAAGTGATTTTGTGATTTTGGTGTTACAGATGTTATGTGAGTGTTTAGATCACTTCCATATGATGTTTATGAGGGGTGTGTGTGTGATTGGTTTGGTTGGAATAGCTCTCAAACTCAAAACCCAATAGTGACTTGCCTTAGAAGGCAAAATTGGAAGTGAGAAGGAGATTTTGAGGAAAGCATTTGTTTGATGGCTTTGGTGTACTCAAACTGATCACAAATGAGCTCTATTTATAGTAGAGCAAGTTTGTTTTGCAAGCAATAATGAATGGCAATTGCAGCAGAGGTTTGGCCAATGTTGGTCAATAGAAATCCAAGTCTCCTCTAGCTATTGACTAGAGGTTAGAGCACAGAGTTGTGGTTCCCTAGTTCAGATCTTATCCTTGACTCATTCAGTTGGAAATGGTTCAGTCCATGCCACCTTGGTGTATCCATTGAATGCTCCAAAACAAAATTGATGTCTTGTCCCCCTTTTAGGCATTTCTAGGTTTGGCATGCTACTTTTGGTTCCAAAGCTTGGGAGGCTTATGGATCAGTGTTTGTCCCTCCTTGGTCTCCCCCTGTGGTGTTCATATGGATAAACTTGTTTTTCATTTGCACAGATTTGCTCAAATCGAGCAAAATGCATAAATCTGCCTAGTTATGACAGTTGCAGCAAGGCATTTTGCCACTATCATAACTCTTAGCTCAAATGGAATTTGTTGGAGTTCTTGGCCATTTTGGAAAGCTCTCATATGATAAAACACATGTGTGATCATAGTTTGTCTTGACACTTTTTGGATCCAAGTGAAAAATGCCCCTACATTTGGAAAAAAAGCAAGACAGATTCTGACTTAGTGAAAATTTCACTAAGTGTTGGAAAAAAGTGACATTTTCACTTTTTGTCATTTTGGTCACTCCATAACTTAAAATCTATGAGGAATTGGAATGAGGTGTAGTTGACACTTTTAAAGTATGCCATGAGAGCTACAAATCCATCTTTGGATCAGCCTAAATGGTTCCTTGGATCTCAAGTTATGATCCTTGGAAGTTGGCACCCTAGCCACTTTGTTCCATAACTTAGAAAAATTTCTAAGTTTTGATGGTTACCCCTTTTACAAGTTATCCCACTTTCTTTGATTTTTCTTGATGAATGTTGATTCAAAACACACATTAACATCATTTTAGGGTTAGGGAACCATAATTGATCAAAAAATCAAAAAGTCAAACTTTGACTTTTTGGCACAATTGACTTTTTATCATATGAATTCCAAACTGTGCGATCCTCTATGAAATCAAGTCCTTGACCTAAATCAAACTTGATGGATTGATTTCATAGGTGTTATAGGGTATATTGAATCATGTCCTAGGGTTTAGGAGCATGTCCTGGTCAAAAGTCAAAGATACAGTTGACTTTTTTCGCAAACCCTAATTGTGGTTCTGATGAACTTGAAACTTATGAAGCAAGCGTCTTGGATCAATCCATTATTGAAAATGAATCAATGTGGTGTATTAGAGACCCTCAAATCATGTCTTGAGGTCTTGGCTCATGATTTGTCCCAAAAGTCAACTTAGGGGTGAATTAGGTCAAGAAACCCTAATTCCTGATTTTTAGTGAATGCATCCCCTGAGGCTAAATTGACTAGATGATTGGGTTCATGAGGTCCCTTGGAGTATTTTAGGATATGCTTTGAAGCATTGGCTCATGCCCAGAGGAAAATTTCCATCTGGAGGCCCTGGTCGACTAAAACCCTAATTTGGTGACACTGGCGATCTTAAGGCTTAATCCACCTAGAATGCTGCAACATTGTGCTTGATTCTTGTTGTAGGAGCCCTCTTAATCCATTGTGGATGTTTGATAGGTTTAGACAAGTTGAAGATCATGTCATTCCTTGGTTGATCCTTTGTCTAAGAACTCTGAGAGGGCTTGAAACCCTAATTATTGTTTGTAGTGAATGTTCACCCATCTTTGGGGAGACTGATGAGGCATGATGGTTCATCCATATTATGATGATGATTTGCACAATGATGGGAAATCTTAGTGGTCAAAATTTGGGGTATGACACTCAATTGTATACAAAAAATTATACAGCGGAATACTAAAGCTAAGCTTCTCTTGAAACATCTAAGCATAGCTCCACTTGTAAATCAAACCTGCAACATTGCCTGAAAAAAATAGCAACAATAATGGGGTGAGATATTAATCTCAGTGAGTTCCCTATCTTATGGATTCTCTTGGATTTATAGGGTTCTAGCTAGTCCTAACTCAAGTCAAGGGGAAGGGAAATGACCTTGAGTTCACAATCTCACACTATATGGAAACATGTTCATGAGTTCACCAACTCAAAATATCACTAATAGATAACCTTACCAAGGCATCCCCTTTTCCCGTCCGCTTTTACGTCTAGAATTTGACCCGAGTCATGGATCCTTGTAACCTACTTGACATACGAATGGATTCGGGTTCTACGGGCCATTAACCGTTATGAACCGTCACTTCACACGGGCCATTAACCGTCACAAGCATACACCCCACGGACGCCATTCGTACTGCACACGGGAATCAAACCTGCCAAGTAGTCATGCGTACATTTCAGAGGAGCCTAAAGCTCATGAAATGACAACTCAAAGGAAACGGTTACGATTACATGATCTCACACACAAACGTGATTGTATTTGATAATCACAAGGCCACATTCGCCTTAAGGCTCATTCGCCTTTTCTCATAAAGCACAAGGGTTTACACACATGTTCCATACTAGTGTTTCACTCTCTCCTAGACCATTACTCGTCAAGGATGCATCTTTCTACATCGAATGCACGAGCATCATCATCTAGGCTATCTACTCTAGACCATTACTCGTAAAGGATGCACATCTACATCGAATGTACGAACAGATGTGCATTCGATGGCGATGCTCGTGTATTCGATGTAGATGTGCATCCTTGACGAGTAATGGTCTAGAGTAGATAACCTAGATGACGATGATCGTGCATTCGATGTAGAAAGATGCATCCTTGACGAGTAATGGTCTAGGAGAGAGTGAAACACTAGTATGGAACATGTGTGTAAACCCTTGTGTTTTATGAGAAAAGGCGAATGTGGCCTTGTGATTGTCGAATACAATCATGTTTGTATGTGAGATCACGTAATCGTAACTGTTTCCTTTAAGTTGTCATTTCATGAGCTTTGGGCTCCTCTGAAATTTACGCATGACTACTTGGCAGGTTTGATTCCCGTGTGCAGTACAAATGTCGCCCGTGGGGTGTATGCTTGTGACGATTAATGGCGCGTGTGAAGTGACGATTCATAACGGTTAATGGCCCGTGGAACCCGAATTCATTCGTATGTCAAGTAGGTTACAATGATCCATGACTCGGGTCGAATTCTAGACGTAGAACGGATGGGAAAAGGGGATGCCTTGGTAAGGTTATCAAATAGTGATATTTTGAGTTGGTGAACTCATGAGCATGTTTCCATATAGTGTGAGATTGTGAACTCAAGGTCATTTCCCTTCCCCTTGACTTGAGTTAGGACTAGCTAGAACCCTATAAAGCCAAGAGAATCCATAAGATAGGGAACTCACTGAGATTAATATCTCACCCGATTATTGTTGCTATTTTTTTCAGGCAGTGTTGCAGGTTTGATTTACATGTGGAGCTATGCTTGGATGTTTCAAGAGAAGCTTAGCTTTAGTATTCCGCTGTGTAATTGTTTGTATACAATTGAGGATAATGTATATTGATCTTATATTTTATTGTTTTAGCTAATTTTCGTGTCTTGTACCATAGGTTGTATTTGTGTTTTAGTAATGGTCAAGTATGTGAATTATGCCAATAGGCACTTGTGATGGTTTCAATACCAAATAAAAACACTTGTATGGTATTATTCTAGATATATATTATACAAGACGTTACAGTTGGTATCAGAGCAGGTCGTGTCCTCGACCTAGCCTTGAAACATCATAAAAATCTATTCCTGCCTCTTAAGTGTGTCTCTCCGCCGACTGTTAGCTACCTAGCAGTGATTGAGAATTCATGGCATTCCACTGATGGATTTTGGATTGCGTAGTGAAAGGTGACTGATGAAAGAGTTAAGTCAGAATAATAAGGATTTAGAAGGGTTATTGCTTGTAAGTATGTGAATTATGCCAATAGGCACTTGTGATGGTGTCAGTACCAAATAAAAACACTTGTATGGTATTATTCTAGATATATATTATACAGGACGTTACAGAACAAGCTAATGAGACTCCAACCTATTTTGAGAAAACTTAACAAAAAGTATATTAATGTCCAGGTTCAGATTCAACAAGCTAAACTCAAATTGAAACAAGCCCAAGACAACCTACAGAACGAATTATTTAATGTCCAGGCCATTGATTATGTCAAGCAATGCACTGACCATCTGATTCACCTTAATCAGCTCGAGGAGAATATGCTGAAGCATAAATCAAAAGTTACTTAGCTCCGGTTAGGTGACGACAACAATTCCTTCTTCCACGCATTTGTGAAAGATATAAATAAGCATAACGGTATCCAAACTCTAGCATCATTGGAAGGGGAATTGCTTAGTTCACATGAAGCCCTATAGAAGGAAATTATGGAATTCTATAGGGCCCTGGTGAGGACGAAGGCCGCTGAGTTGAAATGTATTAATCTGTCAGCTATTCGTAGTGGTAAGGTCTTAACTGCAAAGTGGGCTCAGAACCTGATTAGACCTATTGATGAAGGGGAAATTTGGACATCATTAACAAGTATTGGAGACAATAAGGCTCCTGGGCAGGATGCTATAATGTTTATTTTTTCAAGTCCTCTTGACAGATTATAAAATATGATGTTAAGGCATCAATCATGGAATTTTTCGACACATGTAAGATGTATTTGGCGGTAAACTGTTCCCTGATTACTTTGATTCCAAAGACTCCCGATGTAGCTACTATAAAGAATATGCATCCCATAGCTTGTTGTAGCACTGTGTATAAAATAATATATAAAATCCTCACTTCTAGAATGAGAGCTATAATTAATTATATTGTTCATGAAAACAAGTTAGCTTTTGTTCCTAGAAGAATTATCCATGATAATATTATGATGGCACAGGAGCTAATCCGAGGCTACAACAGAAAGAATATCTCCCCTCGGTGTATGGTCCAAATGGACATTCAGAAAGCGTATGATACGGTGGAGTGGCTAGCCCTTCATCACATTATGATTGAACTTGGTTTCTCACGGATTTTCATTAATTGGACCCTGGCTTGTGTGATGATAATATCTTATTGGTTCTCCATTAACGGTGTCCCGTCTAAGGTTCTAAAGGAAAAAAGATGTCTTAGACAGGGTGATCATATCTCTCATCTCTTGTTTGTTCTCATTATGGAGTACCTCCACCGAGTCCTGCAAGGTTTGACTCTTAACCCTGACTTTAATTTTCATCTGAAATGTGAGAAATTGAAAATTATAAACTTATGTTTTGCTGATGACATCCTACTGTTTGTGAGGAGTGAACCGTGTTCTATGAGGATGATTATGGACAAGGTTCGAGACTTCTCAGCAGCTACAGGGTTAAATATTAGTTTTCCCAAAAGTAAAATTTACTTTGGGGGTGTACATGTTACTGATCGTGAGCTCATTCAACAGGAGACTAGTTTTGCTATTGGATCAATGCCTTTCAAGTATCTAGTAGTTCCTTTGGAAAGTAGAAGACTAACTGTAACTCAATGTCAACCTTTAATTGAGAAGATGCATGCTTATGCGGTTAAATCACTGGAGTACTAGACTTCTGTCATATGCAGGCAGATTCCAACTTGTGAAAATGTTATCTTCTTTATAACTAATTATTAGATGCAAATTTTCCTTTTGCCTAAGAAGGTTATTTCTCGCATTAACAGTTTATGTCGAAATTTTTTGTGAGCTGGATAGGACACTCATTCCAGAAAAGCTCCTGTTACTTGGGATCATATAAGTGACCCCCTTTCTGCAGATGGCTTGAACTTGATCTCCCTTCTGGAGTGGAATAAAGCAATGATTGGCAAACTCCTTTGGAATGTATGCGAAAAAAAGGAAAAATTATTGATTAGTTGGATGCATACTTACTGCTTAAAAAGTGCGGACCCTATGGCTTTTACTCCCGATATTCATTGCTCTTGGATTCTTAAAGTAATGTTCAAACATCAGGATATCCTTGTGGATTCCGATGTTTGGGAGTCATTCCACACTACAGGTAAGTATGATACAAAGAAGATGTATCTCATGTTGAGAGGGGTGAAACCTAAAGTTTATTGGAGAAAACTTTTATATGAGAACTGTACTAGACCTAGAGTGAAGTTCATCCTATGTTAACATGTCTTGACAGATTGTCCACTAAAGATCGGTTACACCGTTTTGGTATAGTCATTAATGGCAAGTGTGTGTTTTGTGGCTTACATGAGAGATCACATCACATATACTTTGAGTGTGAAATTACTAAAGGAATGTGGCTCATGATTCTTAAGTGGCTTAATGTGATTCATATTCCGGAGGGTTAGAACTCTAAACTTAATTGGATCTGCCAGCAGACGCGGGGTAAGGGGTGCAAGTGTAAATTACTGAAAATTGTTTTCGCTGAAGTTATGTATGCAATTTGGACAGGTCGCAACGGGATGATCTTTTAGAACAAGACGGTGGATTGACTCTAGAGTAAGGATATTATCGACGTCATTCTCTTGAGAGCTAATACTAATAGAAAATTGGCTAAGTATTGTAGTAGATATTAATTCTCGATCATAGTGTCTGTGAGTCATGTTAGTCTTTTGGGTGTCTGGATCCCTGGATCGGCCTTGTACTTCCCCATATTTTTTTGAAATAAAATTATGTCATTTGATTTAAAATAAAAAAAGTGAATTTTTCTGGTCTCTCTTCTCTAATCTATATAATAGATACTTTGTTGTTATAACCACATATGAAAGTATTTTAAATAAAGGAGATTTTGAATACATAAAATAAAATTAAAATTGAATTACATGGTTCTCTACTAGTGTGTTATGCTATGTATGTAAGAAATTAATTAAAAATAGATAGAATTTAAATACTTGAGTACATGATTACCTGCTACACTATCTAATATCCTATGCTATAATGGCTCTATAATTAAAGAAAATAATTTTTAAAGTGTATAGAAAAGGCAATGATTAAGAAATTGTTTATAATAATTGTATTTACTATTTATGAATTATATTTATTTTTTATAAGTTATTATCTATATAAGTGTCATTTTTATGGTCTGTATCCCCACATTTAAAAGCAAATACAAAATATAACATTTTAGAATTTAAAGTTTAAGAACAATTAATAAAATTTTAAAAAATAAATATATTTTAAATAAAAGTAAATATATTTAAAATAATGTATGAATCCAAACACAGACAAAATATGTTTATTTATGTCACTTATATTTATTTATGCAATTAAGACAATATTTATAGATACTATAGATGCATTTGTTTCGGAGATATAAAAAACAATCCTGGGAATTAATGCAGAATTAATTATTCCTATATTTGGTACATGAAAATAGAAAAATAAACCTAGGAATTAGGAAAGGCAAATACCTACGTTCTGTCCACAATTCAGTCTTTTGTATTCCTGTGAGATGGAGTTGGTAAAGTTTTATTCCCAGGAACCATAAATCCACAATCTCCTATGAAAAAAAATTTCCACCCTTTGATTTACCCGCCTAATCTTCCCTCTAAAACTTTCTCAGTATTCCATAAATTGTTGTTTTGCTCAATATCTAATTGCTTTCTTTCTTCCTGTCAGCTTTGGAATTCCCAATCTTGTTCAAGGTATATTCTTAATCTTATTTTAATCTTCCATTTTTATTTAAGATTGTACTTAATTGCCTTGCAGATGTTTGTTAAAATTCCTTTACGTTATGACACTACTATTTGACAAAAAATGGTTGTTAATTCACTATATGAGATGAAATATTTGTTATTGTAACTTAAGAATATCAGGGTTGTGTTTCTGTATTGTTTAACGTAGAATTAGATAGTTTTATGACTAAAATGTTAGAACTTGATAAGAATTACAGAAAAAAAATCAATTTGAAATAGCCAAAGTAGTTAGATTTATATTGTAGTGTAATAACATTATTCTATGAGTCAAATTGATATATATTATAGTGTGATAGCATTGCTCCAAGAGTCAATTTGTGAAGAACTTGATAAAAGTTGCAACAAATATCAAATTAAAATAGCCAAAGTAGTTAGATTTATATTGCACTTCGTTATACAATTACTCCATAAATCTTTACTGCACTATGCTTATTACTAATAAAAACAAAAAAAATGGATATAACATTTTTATATATGTCATAATTTTTATCAACAGGTTAATAAATTCAATTCTATTTTCAGATATATCAGATATACTCTCATTATTTTTTATCATGACACGATTGATGGAAGTACGTGAAAGAAAAAAAAGGATCATATCAATGTTTAGCATTTATATGGAGATGTTGAATTACTTTATGTTGATGACAATTGTGTTATGCTATATTGCTTTAAGTAAACGTTCAAAAAAGCGAAAAAGGTCATGGGATTATTATGAAAGAAATCTAATTAGAGAAGTTCATTTTCGTAGAATTATTTACATGAGTGATTTAGCTTGTATTGAGAATGCAATGATGGACAGGGTTGTTTTTCATAAATTATGTGACATGTTGACAACTACCGGTGGACTACTTCCTACTTGACATATGTGTGTTGAGGAGTTGGTGGCCATATTTTTATATATTTTGGCACATCACGTTAAGAATAGAATGATTAGAAGACAATTTGTGAGGTCTGGTGAAACGATAAGTAGGCATTTTATAAATGTATTATTGGCGGTTTTGAGGTGTCACAAAGAATTGTTAAAAAAATCTCAGCCAATTTTGGAGAGCAACACAGGTGAAAGATGGAAATATTTTAAGAATTGTTTAGGAGCTCTTGATGGAACTTACATTAAGTTCAATGTGCCTAAAGCGGACAAAGGTAGATACAGAGCAAGGAAATATGAGATAGCTACAAATGTGTTAGGTGTATGTTCACCTGACTTACAAAGGTTCCTCAAGGTATAATAGTATAAATGCGTATAAATAACACATTTTGCATAATTTATGTATATTAAATTTATTTTTATTTATGAAAAGGTTTTATTATTTATGTGATGCCAGTTATATGGATGAAGAAGGATTTCTTACTCCTTACAGAGGTCAAAGGTATCACCTTAGTGAATGGAGGAATGAGTTATAATCATCTACCGCTAAAGAATTTTTAAACATGAAACATTTTTCAGCTAGAAATGTAATAGAAAGATGTTTTGGACTCTTGAAAGTACGTTGGGTAATATTGAGAGAGAAATCATTTTATCCTTTAAAAACTCAAGGAAGAATAATAATTGCTTGTTCTCTTCTACATAATCATATTCGTAAAGAAATGGGTTTGGATCCTTTAGAAAGGAAATTTAGATATAATGAGTTCTCGGATGAATTCATGGTTGGTGACATAATAACAACAGTGGAGCCAAGTACTCAATGGAGAGGTGGGTTTTCACTTGAAATATTTAATAGGTGGAGAGGTGGAAATCAATGAAAAATTTAATGTTTGTTATTTGATATTTCTATTTTAGTTCTCTTTTGTTTCCGTTTAATACAATTTACATTTTTCGATTTATTGTTGTTAACTCTGCTATATCAAATGGTATATTTCTCTTGCAAAATAGTGCGATTGATATTCAAGTTATATAATTTTATAAATTGCCCATATTGAATTTTGAAGAATTACTTACTCTACATTTATATGTTCTAAATGATTTGAAAATTCTTATGGAAGGTATACTAGATTAGTGCTTTCTGTCTTAGCAGATTGTAGTTTGCAGTTACTAATCCTAATTTAAATTTTATTTGTATCCCCAATACGTATTTTTTATATGCATTATAGTGTTTCATTGCATACAAAGCTAAACTTAAAAATACTAAGATTTTCCTGCTTGAAATTCTAACTATGTAGTTGTATAATCTATGTGGTTTAATTTCTTTATATCATTACATCAATTTTGACATGCACACTCGTTGAGTTGATGAATAGATGGACGGGTCTTTTGAAAATCAAATTGTAAAAAAGCGACAATAGACCCTTGAAAAAGATGCCTTATTAGTGCAAGCATTGTTGAAATTGGTGGATGAAGGTTGGAAGGCTGATACGGGATCATTCAAACCCGGATATACTAAAGTATTAGAGAAATTTATTCACGACAAGTTTTCAAGTTGCACATTAAAAGCTAATCCACATATTAAACCAAGAGTGAAACGTCTTAAAACACAATATTCAGCAATTAGAGACATGTTGGGTTCAAGTGCAAGTGGTTTCGGGTGGGATGATACTCGAAAGATGATTGTCGTAGAGAAGGAGATTTATAGTCAATGGTGCAAGGTAATACATGTCATACTATTTTTACTTTTATCAATTTATAGTGTGTGTGTGTGTGTGTATATATATATATATATATATATATATATATATATATATATATATATTGAATGAAATTCATATTTCTAATCACTTTTTACGTCAACAGAGTCTCGCCCAAGTGTAATTGGCTTGTATGGAAAACCATTTCCACACTTTAATGCCCTGGATATTGCATTTGGAAAAGATAAAGCATATGGTAATATGCCGTTGATAATTTAAACGAGAATGAAGAGAATTTTGAGACGCAAGTACTAGAAACACTCACATCTAACAATAATACTCCGACAAATCCAACAATCCAATCACAACGAGAAACTACTAATTATAGGACCGAAAAGCGTGGAGGAAAAATGGTGAAGTATAATGATGATGATGCTTTTGATAGATTGTTAACTTCATTGAACAAGTTAGGTGAGTTTTATGTTAGCAGTATTGAGAATATGCAACAATTATCCTCTTGCTTTTTTGCATAAGAAGTACACAGCTGAAAGAAGGAATCAAATTGTCTCCATATTAAAAGGAATAGAAGGACTGATCGCTATAAATGTTGTGAGGGGTGTTATGCTTATTACTAAAGATAACAACCTTTGTGATTGTTTTTTCTCTATGGATACTCCTGAATTGAAAAAGGAATTTGTGCACATTGTTTTAAGTAACAATTGATCTTAATATTATTTTGAGTAGTTAATATTTTGAATTTAATAGAAAAAACTCACGTAAAATTGTTTTTTATGAGTTTTATTGTTTAGTTATATTTGTCTTTATTTAACTTTATATTATTTAATTTTGATGGATTTTGAAATTATTCTTGCATGAAAAAAATTTAATTTTGAGTATAAATGTGATATGTGTTATTTTGTTATCACTGCAACATTATTTTCATACTATTATTTTAGTAAAAATGCAGAATTTTTAATGTAAAAGACAAATGTGATAAACCGTTATATCTATATTTAATGCATTAGTCAAGTTTCATCAACCATGTATTTGTTTATATTTGTAATTTCAAAAGTTTCCTAGTGGACATGTGAAGTCATTATATGAGAAAGTTACATATAGATTAATGGATAGAAATATATGAATTATTTGTTTAATGGATCATATGAGAAAGTTACGTATGAATTAATGGATATATATATATATATATATATATGGGACGGGATTATTTGACACCGGTGTCAAAATATTAACTTTGACACTAAATTCTAACTGTTTATTATTATTAATTCAAAGGTTAAGATATATTCACTTAAAACTAACACATGAGTTTTTTAAGGGAATTTATCTTAGCCATTGAATGAAAAATAATAAAGGGGTAGGATTTGATGTCAAAGTTAATATTTTGACACCGGTCAAATGATCCCCTCCCTATATATATATATATATATATATATATATATATATATATATATATATATATATATATATATATATATATATATATATAAATAATGTTTTCGTCTCTGTAAGTTGGTGAGTTTTTGGTTTTCGTCCTTGAAATTCTTTTTTTCGGGTTTAGTCCCTATATCTTACTTTTTGTTGGTGTTTAGTCCTTAAAGCCAAAATCCGTAGGAAAATCCGAAAGTTTCCTGCGGATTATCTTGCGGATTTTCCTTAAAACCATAAACCGCAGGAAAATCCGCAGGAAAATCCACAGGAAAATCTCTGTAGGGACTAAACACCAACAAAAAGTAAGATATAGGGACTAAACCCAAAAAAAAAAAGATTCAGGGACGAAAACCAAAAACTCGCCAACTTACAGGGACGAAAACATTATTTAAGCCATATATATATATATATATATATATATATATATATATTATTTTCGACTCGATACAATTTTTTTTAGAGAATTTAATTAATTATAAATTATAAATACATGACCAATTATATAAATTAATTGGTATTAATTATCCATTTGGCTACTTTATGGATATATAGGGGTATTTTTATAATTCTAACATTAATTCCCTAGAATATACGTTAAGAAACAAACATGTTTTAATTATTCCTGAATTTAAAAAAAAAAAATATTCTCAATAAATTATACTTTTAACCATGTATTATTACATCAGCCAAAGAAAGTTAATTCCATAAAAAAATTTCTAAAATTTTTTTTAATAACACCGAAACAAATACATCCTATGTTATTAGTTGATATGTATAAAACCAAATATTTGTATATTAGAAAAAATTATATTTATGTTCAAAATATAAATAAAAATATGTTTTTTTAAATAATAAATTTTTTTGGTTAAATAATTTTGTCTTTCTTTTTTTCATTCTTATTACGTTTTAGAAACAAATGCGTGTAACACATCAATATCGTGCGAACACACGGATATCCAGATCAGAATTTGTGCGAACGCACGAGTTATTACATTTTTTTTGTATAATTAAAGAAAATAAAAGTAAATATATTTTAAATAATATATGAATCCAAACACGTGCAAAATGTGTTTATTTATGTTACTAATATTTATTTATACAATTAAAACAATAATTACAAAAACTATGTTATTAGTTGATATTTATAAAACTAAATGATTGCATAAATATTTTTATAAATAATGTCAAAACAAAATTAATATTTACATAACGGGAAATATAACGTTGATCAAAATATTTGTATATATGGAAAAACTATATTTATGCTCCAAATATAAATTAAAAAATGTTTTTCTTTTGAAAATATAAACTCTTTTGGTTAGATAATTTTGTCTTTCTATTTTTGTCTTTTTATTACATTTTAGAAACAAATGCGTATAACACATCACTACCCCTGTGAACGCATGAGTATCTAGACCAGAATCCGTGCGAACGCACGAGTTATTACATTTTTTTTGTATAATTAAAAAAACATTACTATTTTTTAAATAATGAATGAATCCGAACACGTGCAAAATATGTTTATTTATGTTTTTTAATCAAAAGAAATTGTGCATTAATTCAAAAAAAGACCAGATACAAAAGCGAGGCGATCATGAGGGATCCAGTCACAAAAAAAAGGCAAAACGAATACCAAAAGGAGATTAGAACTACATCAAAAAATTATCGATATGAGGTCTAAGTCTCTCACTATACCACCCCTTATAGACTATAGTGTCAATAATATTATCCGAAATTTTCATTTTATCTACACCGGTACCAAAACAAATGTCCTTACGATACCTCCAAATACCATATAAAGTTTTCGTTACGGCGAGTTGAAAGATTGATGCCCTCCACCTTTTCCCTTTGCAATGAGAGTTGATCCAGGCAAATTTTTCATTCCAATTTTTTTAGGATATGGCTAATTTGAATCCAAGACAAAACATTCATCCAAATACTCTTTGTCTCACTACAACCAAAGAAAAAGTGTTCCATGGTCTCCTCATTAGTGCAGAAGCAACATGTAGTATTTTCAAGCAAACCAAATTTATGGAGTCTAGCCTTGGTAGGAAGTTTCCTATGGCAGACTTGCCAAAGAGTCATAACCGCACGAGGCCGAGCTACATTTCAATAAAAAATTATACTCTAAGCCACTTTGTCATCATCCCCACATCTAAGCTTCAAGTATACATGTTTTGAAGTGAACCTATCTCTATGGAGGAGATTCAGCCACAGAGTATGCAAACATGCCAGATTGTCTCTTTGATGGAGAATAGTGTTAAACAAAGAAGAATGGTCAACCTTGGTGTTGAGATCCATAATATCACAACCTTTTAAATAGTAAGTGTGCACCCATTTAACCCAAAGGTTATCGGTATTCTTACTAGTGTTCCATAAAAGCTTCAACATTGTGGTTTGGTTCCAACAACCTAAATCAACTATATTGAGAGACCACCGATCTTCTTAGGGCTGCAAATAATTTTCCACGAGATAAGACTTTTCCTACTGATGTCTGCTTTTCCAATCCAGAGGAAAGACCTTAAAATTGCATCAATTTTATGAATCACAACCTTTGGAGTGGAAGATATTGCATCTAGAAATTGGCTACAACAAAGGAGACAGATCTGATAAGTTGAGCCCTGTCAGCATAGCTTAAAAGATGGATACTCCAATGCTTAATCTTCCCCACGATTTTATCTACAATCGACATGTAATGATGGATACTTAATTGTTTACGAGTCAGTGGGATGCCCGAGTACCTAAATGGGAAGGACCCTTGCTCAAAGTTGGTCAAGCTAGTGATTTGTATTCTAGTAGCTTCATCAACCCCACAAAAAAAACCTTACATTTAAAAGAGTTAACAGACAGACCAGTAGACTTAGAGAAAGTAGAAAGAGTTTCCAACAACAATTCAACAGACATGTAGTCGCCCCTGGAAAAAAGAAGAACATCATCAACAAAAGTTAAGTTTGTGAGATGGAGCTTTTCGTATTTGGCATGATGGTTGAAATTTGGATCTTTTCGCATCTTAAGGAGGAGCCTATTGAGATATTCCATAGAGATTACAAACATCAGAGGTGACAAGGGGTCACCCTGTCTAATCCATCTCTTAGTCTGCATGATAGAAGTATAAGAACCATTCACATTGAATCTATAAGACATTGTAGCAACTGTACTCATAATCCATCTAATGAATTGTGCAGGGATACCAATTTCCATAATAATGCACTCCAATGCCTTCTAATCAAGCATATCATAAGCTTTTTGGAGGTCAAGTTAGATCATGCACCTTGGGGTGCCACCCTTCCTAGAGTGTCCTCTGAGTAATTCATGGGCAGGGAAGATATGATTGTGAGTCTTTTGCCCTGGAATGAAAGTTGCTTGATTATGACCCACAATATTGCCAATAATTTTTCCCAGCCTTGTGGTGAGAATTTTAGAGATTAGCTTGTAGAAAGTTGCACAGCCTGCTATAGGTCGATATTCCTTCATAGAAGTAGCTCCATCAATCTTTGGGATAAGAGTAATCAAGGTACATTTGAATGCTTTATAGAAGTGATCCTGATGGAAAAATTCATGAATTGCTGCAATCACGTCATCTTTAATTATATGCCAACAGAATTTGAAGAACTTTGCACCAAAACCATCAATAGCAGGAGATTTCAAGTCCCTAATCCCCTTGAGAGCAGCGGGAATCTCATGGTTAGTGACAAAAGTGGTGAGGCTAATTCATTGATCTGCAGTCAGGAAAGGGGCCTCTCTTATGGTAGCCACATCAATATAATTCAGATTGTCCACCTTTTGGACCATCAATCTACTATAGTAATCCACGACTGCTTCATCTAAATCTATCTGGCTGGTAATTCTATACCCATCAGCAGCATATTGTTGAAGCTAGAATAGCAGCAAGCAAAAATATATAAGTAACCCAGTTTTATCGTTCTCCACAGGGACCAGCGCGAGGGAAAGAATGCCATTCGACGGTTTCTATGTTTCTAAGCTCATGGTTCAAAAGTTTTGGTTTAAAGCGGAACCAAAAGCAAATGCGGAAAATGTAAAGACGGAAAATATAAAGTAAAGACTGAATTATAAACGGAGCCTTGTCGGAAATGGATCTCATCAATTGATAACACATGCATTCTTCTAATTATATTATACATAAATCAATCATTCGCCTAATATCCTCACGTATCACCCACAACAGAGGTCATGTCTAACGCAACCTCGAGAGATCAACCGTATTGCCTCATTGGTGATGTCTCACGCAACAAAAACTAACACAGAGCATTAAGAGCTGATACTCACGCAAGTGTTAAGCCTAAATCTATTTCTAGAGTTCAGAACAAAACAGATAATCATCTTAGATCCAGATCTGAAGAGTATATGTCTATAGCGGTTTAAATCAAAGATAAACAGGTAAACAAAGATGACACCCACATCATATAAATGACTTCTTCATATAAAATGCCAATGATAAGAATATGTACATACGTTTAACCCTTTTTACATGTATTCAACTAATTTGTCCAATGAATGTGAATACTGTTCTTCATCACTATTATCACGCATCCTCGCAATACCGTATCGATCCTACTCATGCTAGCCATGCTACTTAATCAACACAATACAACAAACGATAAAATGAATATCAACTTACAAAACCATGTCAAAAGTTTGGTTCATTGATAGATGAAAATCTAAGATCAAGGATTTGTAAAGGTTTTGTCAAGACCACAAATAATCAATCAAAGACAACAACAATAGAGAATCAAAACATATTCAACAACAAACATTAGATGAAATACAAAAGGTATCAAGAGATTACATCCTCATCCAACAAGAGATCAAAGATCCTACCTTTTCTCCCTTGGAATGAAGAAATATCAAGTTCTGATCCTAAAATTACAAGTTGGAATGATAATTCTTTAGAAAAGTGTGAAAAATCTATTTATATACATTCAGGATTTTCAGAGTTCGCTAGGCGAACCACTTCATTCGCACAGCGAATGGCAAAAATAGGCACTTCAGGTGCCTCTGAATAGTTAAACCGCCCGAGAAATTCTCGTGAGTTCGCAATGCAAAGGAATGTTCGCAAAGCGAACACTCGCTTTCAAGCTCGCAAAGCAAATTTTAGCTCATTTTTCATCTGTCCAAATATGGGACCATTCGCTGGAACCCTCGCCAGAGTTCGCAAAGCGAAGCTTCGCTGGCACTCGCTTTCATGTTCGCAAAGCGAATTAACTGATATCATTCTCTGTTCTTTAGCAACCTGCATCATTTCTTGTGTCTTACACTTTTGTTCATTTCATACCTTATACTGCACAATAACACACATATTACAAGCACCAAAGGTATTTTCTTTAGGTTAGAAGAACAACAACAATCATGGATAAAAACCAATGAAAACATGAGAAAAGAGTGGAAAAATGCAAAGAAAGATATGTCATTTTTAGGTCAAATCTGCACCTAACAACTCTCCCCGACTAGATTTTTGCTTGTCCTCAAGCAAAGTACGCCCCTCATTAAAATAAGAGGATTTGCTCAAGCGTTTAATTCAACCAAAGTCAAGCATGAAAATGCGCACAAGCAACGTTCACCACTCAATAGAATCGAACATTGACAAAAGAATTAAGTTCTTAAACATATATCATAATTGGTTCAAAGAACAACTAAGTTTTCATACTTGAATCACTCTAACACTCCTCTTCAGAATAAGAATGAAGAAATTGACGCATTTGCAACCGCGGGGAAATTTTACTCACCCGACAAACAATGCAAATAGCAATCCAATTCATACAACATCTAACAATCATAAATGAAAACATGGAAGCGAAAAAATCACTAAGGGCTTTAAAGGTTGTAGCTTGGTCGGGTTCACAACAAAGGGACATTTCTAAAGGCCATTGAATTGAAATTGCCGATGCAAAAAGAAACATTCACTATACATGGTATTTACACATCACAACTTCATTCACCATTCTCATTCCTTTACCAGAAACCTTCTCAAACTTCCTTTTTGCACAATTATTTCACTATATTTTTCTCATCAAACAAGCACTATTTTTCTTTGTTTTTCACATTCATATTCACACATTTTCTTTCCATGCTTGTTTGAACTTTTTCAAAAGTTTTAGCACTTACCAATCTTCTTCTTCATTCTCCCCAACTTGAATTCAACCAAACCTCAAGTGAATGCTCCTTGCTTTTTAAGGCAAGGAAATCAAATTAAAGCAAAGTTCAAAGGTTCAAGAAGACATTTTTAGAACCTCACAAAGTTCAATGATGAACTAAACTTTCAAATTATGTACATAAACCAAGTTCATCACTAAAATGAGATATAAACTATTTAGGCTCAAAAGGGCTAATAAATTCTCACTACTCACGGGTAAGGTACTTTTGGATACGATTGTGCTCAATATAAACAAATGTCTTGATCATTTCTAATGCTTCCACAAAATCACAATAATCAAAAGATAAAGCATGAATCAAACTAATTAAACAAAGTTATCAGTCATCCAAGCATTTAGTAAACAATGGAGGTTTCCTCACAATGCGTGGCTTTTGGTCCTAAGTGAAACAAGCATTCCAACAAGTTGAAAAATGAAACAAGAATACACATTTGCACAAAGCACAAAATTCTTAAGTCATTCTAACATTCTATAAACCAGTACAATTTACCTCGCAAACATTTAAATCTCACCATCCAGACTCGGTCGAAGCTTCATTGAATACTTTTATACAAATAGCAACCAATCTAGAAGGAGTTCTCATCATTCCTGATCACACTTAGAGAAAACATAAAAGAAAACAAAGATCTACAATATAAACAAATGTACAAAGCTTTAAAATATAGAAACTACCGCGATGAAACTCAATATCTAAACACCGATCCCCGGCAACGGCGCCATTTTGTTGAAGCTAGAATAGCAGCAAGCAAAAATATATAAGTAACCCAGTATTATCGTTCTCCATAGGGATCAGTGCGAGGGAAAGAATGCCATTCGACGGTTTCTATGTTTCTAAGCTCATGGTTCAAAAGTTTTGGTTTAAAGCGGAACCAAAAGCAAATGCGGAAAATGTAAAGACGAAAAATATAAAGTAAAGACTGAATTATAAATGGAGCCTTGTTGGAATTGGATCTCATCAATTAATAACACATGCATTCTTCTAATCATATTATACATAAATCAATCATTCGCCTAATATCCTCACGTATCACCCACGACAGAGGTTATGTCTAACGCAACGTCGAGAGATCGACCGTATTGTCTCATTGGTGATGTCTCACGCAACAAAAACCAACATAGAGCATTAAGAGTTGATACTCACGCAAGTGTTAAGCCTAAATCTATTTCTAGAGTTCAGAACAAAACAGATAATCATCTTAGATCCAGATCTGAAGAGTATATGTCTATAGCGGTTTAAATCAAAGATAAACAGGTAAACAAAGATGACACCCACATCATATAAATGACTTCTTCATATAAAATGCCAATGATAAGAATACGTACATACGTTTAACCCTTTTTACATGTATTCAACTAATTTGTCCAATGAATGTGAATACTGTTCTTCATCACTATTATCACGCATCCTCGCAATACCGTATCGATCCTACTCATGCTAGCCATGCTACTTAATCAACACAATACAACAAATGATAAAATGAATATCAACTTACAAAACCATGTCAAAAGTTTGGTTCATTGATAGATGAAAATCTAAGATCAAGGATTTGTAAAGGTTTTGTCAAGACCACAAATAATCAATCAAAGACAACAACAATAGAGAATCAAAACATATTCAACAACAAACATTAGATGAAATACAAAAGGTATCAAGAGATTACATCCTCATCCAACAAGAGATCAAAGATCCTACCTTTTCTCCCTTGGAATGAAGAAATATCAAGTTCTGATCCTAAAATTACAAGTTGGAATGATAATTCTTTAGAAAAGTGTGAAAAATCTATTTATATACATTCAGGATTTTCAGAGTTCGCTAGGCGAACCACTTCATTCGCACAGCGAATGGCAAAAATAGGCACTTCAGGTGCCTCTGAATAGTTAAACCGCCCGAGAAATTCTCGTGAGTTCGCAATGCAAAGGAATGTTCGCAAAGCGAACACTCGCTTTCAAGCTCGCAAAGCAAATTTTAGCTCATTTTTCATCTGTCCAAATATGGGACCATTCGCTGGAACCCTCGCCAGAGTTCGCAAAGCGAAGCTTCGCTGGCACTCGCTTTCATGTTCGCAAAGCGAATTAACTGATATAATTCTCTGTTCTTTAGCAACCTGCACCATTTCTTGTGTCTTACACTTTTGTTCATTTCATACCTTATACTGCACAATAACACACATATTACAAGCACCAAAGGTATTTTCTTTAGTTTAGAAGAACAACAACAATCATGGATAAAAACCAATGAAAACATGAGAAAAGAGTGGAAAAATGCAAAGAAAGATATGTCATTTTTAGGTCAAATCTGCACCTAACAACTCTCCCCGACTAGATTTTTGCTTGTCCTCAAGCAAAGTATGCCCCTCATTAAAATAAGAGGATTTGCTCAAGCGTTTAATTCAACCAAAGTCAAGCATGAAAATGCGCACAAGCAACGTTCACCACTCAATAGAATCGAACATTGACAAAAGAATTAAGTTCTTAAACATATATCATAATTGGTTCAAAGAACAACTAAGTTTTCATACTTGAATCACTCTAACACTCCTCTTCAGAATAAGAATGAAGAAATTGACGCATTTGCAACCGCGGGGAAATTTTACTCACCCGACAAACAATGCAAATAGCAATCCAATTCATACAACATCTAACAATCATAAATGAAAACATGGAAGCGAAAAAATCACTAAGGGCTTTAAAGGTTGTAGCTTGGTCGGGTTCACAACAAAGGGACATTTCTAAAGGCCATTGAATTGAAATTGTCGATGCAAAAAGAAACATTCACTATACATGGTATTTACACATCACAACTTCATTCACCATTCTCATTCCTTTACCACAAACCTTCTCAAACTTCCTTTTTGCACAATTATTTCACTATATTTTTCTCATCAAACAAGCACTCTTTTTCTTTGTTTTTCACATTCATATTCACACATTTTCTTTCCATGCTTGTTTGAACTTTTTCAAAAGTTTTAGCACTTACCAATCTTCTTTTTCATTCTCCCCAACTTGAATTCAACCAAACCTCAAGTGAATGCTCCTTGCTTTTTAAGGCAAGGAAATCAAATTAAAGCAAAGTTCAAAGGTTCAAGAAGACATTTTTAGAACCTCACAAAGTTCAATGATGAACTAAACTTTCAAATTATGTACATAAACCAAGTTCATCACTAAAATGAGATATAAACTGTTTAGGCTCAAAAGGGCTAATAAATTCTCACTACTCACGGGTAAGGTACTTTTGGATACGATTGTGCTCAATATAAACAAATGTCTTGATCATTTCTAATGCTTCCACAAAATCACAATAATCAAAAGATAAAGCATGAATCAAACTAATTAAACAAAGTTATCAGTCATCCAAGCATTTAGTAAACAATGGAGGTTTCCTCACAATGCGTGGCTTTTGGACCTAAGTGAAACAAACATTCCAACAAGTTGAAAAATGAAACAAGAATACACATTTGCACAAAGCACAAAATTCTTAAGTCATTCTAACATTCTATAAACCAGTACAATTTACCTCGCAAACATTTAAATCTCACCATCCAGACTCGGTCGAAGCTTCATTGAATACTTTTATACAAATAGCAACCAATCTAGAAGGAGTTCTCATCATTCCTGATCACACTTAGAGAAAACATAAAAGAAAACAAAGATCTACAATATAAACAAATGTACAAAGCTTAAAAATATAGAAACTACCGCGATGAAACTCAATATCTAAACACCGATCCCCGGCAACGGCGCCATTTTGTTGAAGCTAGAATAGCAGCAAGCAAAAATATATAAGTAACCCAGTATTATCGTTCTCCATAGGGATCAGTGCGAGGGAAAGAATGCCATTCGACGGTTTCTATGTTTCTAAGCTCATGGTTCAAAAGTTTTGGTTTAAAGCGGAACCAAAAGCAAATGCGGAAAATGTAAAGACGAAAAATATAAAGTAAAGACTGAATTATAAATGGAGCCTTGTTGGAATTGGATCTCATCAATTAATAACACATGCATTCTTCTAATCATATTATACATAAATCAATCATTCGCCTAATATCCTCACGTATCACCCACGACAGAGGTTATGTCTAACGCAACGTCGAGAGATCGACCGTATTGTCTCATTGGTGATGTCTCACGCAACAAAAACCAACATAGAGCATTAAGAGTTGATACTCACGCAAGTGTTAAGCCTAAATCTATTTCTAGAGTTCAGAACAAAACAGATAATCATCTTAGATCCAGATCTGAAGAGTATATGTCTATAGCGGTTTAAATCAAAGATAAACAGGTAAACAAAGATGACACCCACATCATATAAATGACTTCTTCATATAAAATGCCAATGATAAGAATACGTACATACGTTTAACCCTTTTTACATGTATTCAACTAATTTGTCCAATGAATGTGAATACTGTTCTTCATCACTATTATCACGCATCCTCGCAATACCGTATCGATCCTACTCATGCTAGCCATGCTACTTAATCAACACAATACAACAAACGATAAAATGAATATCAACTTACAAAACCATGTCAAAAGTTTGGTTCATTGATAGATGAAAATCTAAGATCAAGGATTTGTAAAGGTTTTGTCAAGACCACAAATAATCAATCAAAGACAACAACAATAGAGAATCAAAACATATTCAACAACAAACATTAGATGAAATACAAAAGGTATCAAGAGATTACATCCTCATCCAACAAGAGATCAAAGATCCTACCTTTTCTCCCTTGGAATGAAGAAATATCAAGTTCTGATCCTAAAATTACAAGTTGGAATGATAATTCTGTAGAAAAGTGTGAAAAATTTATTTATATACATTCAGGATTTTCAGAGTTCGCTAGGCGAACCACTTCATTCGCACAGCGAATGGCAAAAATAGGCACTTCAGGTGCCTCTGAATAGTTAAACCGCCCGAGAAATTCTCGTGAGTTCGCAATGCAAAGGAATGTTCGCAAAGCGAACACTCGCTTTCAAGCTCGCAAAGCAAATTTTAGCTCATTTTTCATCTGTCCAAATATAGGACCATTCGCTGGAACCCTCGCCAGAGTTCGCAAAGCGAAGCTTCGCTGCACTCGCTTTCATGTTCGCAAATCGAACTAACTGATATCATTCTCTGTTCTTTAGCAGCCTGCACCATTTCTTGTGTCTTACACTTTTGTTTATTTCATGCCTTATACTGCACAATAACACACATATTACAAGCACCAAAGGTATTTTCTTTAGGTTAGAAGAACAACAACAATCATGGATAAAAACCAATGAAAACATGAGAAAATAGTGGAAAAATGCAAAGAAAGATATGTCATTTTTAGGTCAAATCTGCACCTAACAACTCTCCCCGACTAGATTTTTGTCTTGTCCTCAAGCAAAGTATGCCCCTCATTAAAATAAGAGGATTTGCTCAAGCGTTTAATTAAACCAAAGTCAAGCATGAAAATGCGCACAAGCAACGTTCACCACTCAATAGAATCGAACACTGACAAAAGAATTAAGTTCTTAAACATATGTCATAATTGGTTCAAAGAACAACTAAGTTTTCATACTTGAATCACTCTAACACTCCTCTTCAGAATAAGAATGAAGAAATTGACGCATTTGCAACTGCGGGGAAATTTCACTCACCCGACAAACAATGCAAATAGCAATCCAATTCATACAACATCTAACAATCATAAATGAAAACATGGAAGCAAAAAATCACTAAGGGCTTTAAAGGTTGTAGCTTGGTCGGGTTCACAACAAAGGGACATTTCTAAAGGCCATTGAATCGAAATTGCCGATGCAAAAAGAAACATTCACTATACATGGTATTTACACATCACAACTTCATTCACCATTCTCATTCCTTTACCACAAACCTTCTCAAACTTCCTTTTTGCACAATTATTTCACTATATTTTTCTCATCAAACAACCATTTTTTTCTTTGTTTTTCACATTCATATTCACACATTTTCTTTTCATGCTTGTTTGAACTTTTTCAAAAGTTTTAGCATTTACCAATCTTCTTTTTCATTCTCCCCAACTTGAATTCAACCAAACCTCAAGTGAATGCTCCTTGCTTTTTAAGGCAAGGAAATCAAATTAAAGCAAAGTTCAAAGGTTTAAGAAGACATTTTTAGAACCTCACAAAGTTCAATGATGAACTAAACTTTCAAATTATGTACATAAACCAAGTTCATCACTAAAATGAGATCTAAACTGTTTAGGCTCAAAAGGGCTAATAAATTCTCACTGCTCACAGGTAAGGTACTTTTGGATACGATTGTGCTCAATATAAACAAATGTCTTGATCATTTCTAATGCTTCCACAAAATCACAATAATCAAAAGATAACGCATGAATCAAACGAATTAAACAAAGTTATCAGTCATCCAAGCATTTAGTAAACAATGGAGGTTTCCTCACAATGCATGGCTTTTGGACCTAAGTGAAACAAGCATTCCAACAAGTTGAAAAATGAAACAAGAATACACATTTGCACAAAGCACAAAATTCTTAAGTCATTCTAACATTCTATAAACCAGTACAATTTACCTCGCAAACATTTAAATCTCACCATCCAGACTCGGTCGAAGCTTCATTGAATACTTTTATACAAATAGCAACCAATCTAGAAGGAGTTCTCATCATTCCTGATCACACTTAGAGAAAACATAAAAGAAAACAAAGATATACAATATAAACAAATGTACAAAGCTTAAAAATATAGAAACTACCGCGATGAAACTCAATATCTAAACACCAATCCCCGGCAACGGCGCCATTTTGTTGAAGCTAGAATAGCAGCAAGCAAAAATATATAAGTAACCCAGTTTTATCGTTCTCCATAGGGATCAGTGCGAGGGAAAGAATGCCATTCGACGGTTTCTATGTTTCTAAGGTCATGGTTCAAAAGTTTTGGATTAAAGCGGAACCAAAAGCAAATGCGGAAAATGTAAAGAAGAAAAATATAAAGTAAAGACTGAATTATAAATGGAGCCTTGTTGGAATTGGATCTCATCAATTAATAACACATGCATTCTTCTAATCATATTATACATAAATCAATCATTCGCCTAATATCCTCACGTATCACCCACGACAGAGGTTATGTCTAACGCAACGTCGAGAGATCGACCGTATTGTCTCATTGGCGATGTCTCACGCAACAAAAACCAACATAGAGCATTAAAAGTTGATACTCACGCAAGTGTTAAGCCTAAATCTATTTCTAGAGTTCAGAACAAAATAGATAATCATCTTAGATCCAGATCTGAAGAGTATATGTGTATAGCGGTTTAAATCAAAGATAAACAGGTAAACAAAGATGACACCCACATCATATAAATGACTTCTTCATATAAAATGCCAATGATAAGAATACGTACATACGTTTAACCCTTTTTACATGTATTCAACTAATTTGTCCAATGAATGTGAATACTATTCTTCATCACTATTATCACGCATCCTCGCAATACCGTATCGATCCTACTCATGCTAGCCATGTTACTTAATCAACACAATACAACAAACGATAAAATGAATATCAACTTACAAAACCATGTCAAAAGTTTGGTTCATTGATAGATGAAAATCTAAGATCAAGGATTTGTAAAGGTTTTGTCAAGACCACAAATAATCAATCAAAGACAACAACAATAGAGAATCAAAACATATTCAACAACAAACATTAGATGAAATACAAAAGGTATCAAGAGATTACATCCTCATCCAACAAGAGATCAAAGATCCTACCTTTTCTCCCTTTGAATGAAGAAATATCAAGTTCTGATCCTAAAATTACAAGTTGGAATGATAATTCTGTAGAAAAGTGTGAAAAATTTATTTATATACATTCAGGATTTTCAGAGTTCGCTAGGCGAACCACTTCATTCGCACAGCGAATGGCAAAAATAGGCACTTCAGGTGCCTCTGAATAGTTAAACCGCCCGAGAAATTCTCGTGAGTTCGCAATGCAAAGGAATGTTCGCAAAGCGAACACTCGCCTTCAAGCTCGCAAAGCAAATTTTAGCTCATTTTTCATCTGTCCAAATATGGGACCATTCGCTGGAACCCTCGCCAGAGTTCGCAAAGCGAAGCTTCGCTGGCACTCGCTTTCATGTTCGCAAAGCGAACTAACTGATATCATTCTCTGTTCTTTAGCAGCCTGCACCATTTCTTGTGTCTTACACTTTTGTTCATTTCATGCCTTATACTGCACAATAACACACATATTACAAGCACCAAAGGTATTTTCTTTAGGTTAGAAGAACAACAACAATCATGGATAAAAACCAATGAAAACATGAGAAAAGAGTGGAAAAATGCAAAGAAAGATATGTCATTTTTAGGTCAAATCTGCACCTAACAACTCTCCCCGACTAGATTTTTGCTTGTCCTCAAGCAAAGTATGCCCCTCATTAAAATAAGAGGATTTGCTCAAGCGTTTAATTCAACCAAAGTCAAGCATGAAAATGCGCACAAGCAACGTTCACCACTCAATAGAATCGAACACTGACAAAAGAATTAAGTTCTTAAACATATGTCATAATTGGTTCAAAGAACAACTAAGTTTTCATACTTGAATCACTCTAACACTCCTCTTCAGAATAAGAATGAAGAAATTGACGCATTTGCAACTGCGGGAAAATTTCACTCACCCGACAAACAATGCAAATAGCAATCCAATTCATACAACATCTAACAATCATAAATGAAAACATGGAAGCAAAAAATCACTAAGGGCTTTAAAGGTTGTAGCTTGGTCGGGTTCACAACAATGGGACATTTCTAAAGGCCATTGAATCGAAATTGCCGATGCAAAAAGAAACATTCACTATACATGGTATTTACACATCACAACTTCATTCACCATTCTCATTCCTTTACCACAAACCTTCTCAAACTTCCTTTTTGCACAATTATTTCACTATATTTTTCTCATCAAACAAGCACTCTTTTTCTTTGTTTTTCACATTCATATTCACACATTTTCTTTTCATGCTTGTTTGAACTTTTTCAAAAGTGTTAGCACTTATCAATCTTCTTTTTCATTCTCCCCAACTTGAATTCAACCAAACCTCAAGTGAATGCTCCTTGCTTTTTAAGGCAAGGAAATCAAATTAAAGCAAAGTTCAAAGGTTCAAGAAGACATTTTTAGAACCTCACAAAGTTCAATGATGAACTAAACTTTCAAATTATGTACATAAACCAAGTTCATCACTAAAATGAGAGCTAAACTGTTTAGGCTCAAAAGGGCTAATAAATTCTCACTACTCACAGGTAAGGTACTTTTGGATACGATTGTGCTCAATATAAACAAATGTCTTGATCATTTCTAATGCTTCCACAAAATCACAATAATCAAAAGATAAAGCATGAATCAGACGAATTAAACAAAGTTATCAGTCATCCAAGCATTTAGTAAACAATGGAGGTTTCCTCACAATGCATGGCTTTTGGACCTAAGTGAAACAAGCATTCCAACAAGTTGAAAAATGAAACAAGAATACACATTTGCACAAAGCACAAAATTCTTAAGTCATTCTAACATTCTATAAAGCAGTACAATTTACCTCGTAAACATTTAAATCTCACCATCCAAACTCGGTCGAAGCTTCATTGAATACTTTTATACAAATAGCAACCAATCTAGAAGGAGTTCTCATCATTCCTGATCACATTTAGAGAAAACATAGAAGAAAACAAAGATATACAATATAAACAAATGTACAAAGCTTAAAAATATAGAAACTACCGCGATGAAACTCAATATCTAAACACCGATCCCCGGCAACGGCGCCATTTTGTTGAAGCTAGAATAGCAGCAAGCAAAAATATATAAGTAACCCAGTTTTATCGTTCTCCACAGGGATCAGTGCGAGGGAAAGAGTGCCATTCGACGGTTTCTATGTTTCTAAGCTCATGGTTCAAAAGTTTTGGTTTAAAGCGGAACCAAAAGCAAATGCGGAAAATGTAAAGACGAAAAATATAAAGTAAAGACTGAATTATAAATGGAGCCTTGTTGGAATTGGATCTCATCAATTAATAACACATGCATTCTTCTAATCATATTATACATAAATCAATCATTCGCCTAATATCCTCACGTATCACCCACGATAGAGGTTATGTCTAACGCAACATCGAGAGATCGACCGTATTGTCTCATTGGTGATGTCTCACACAACAAAAACCAACATAGAGCATTAAGAGTTGATACTCACGCAAGTGTTAAGCCTAAATCTATTTCTAGAGTTCAGAACAAAACAGATAATCATCTAAGATCCAGATCTGAAGAGTGTATGTCTATAGCGGTTTAAATCAAAGATAAACAGGTAAACAAAGATGACACCCACATCATATAAATGACTTCTTCATATAAAATGCCAATGATAAGAATACGTATATACGTTTAACCCTTTTTACATGTATTCAACTAATTTGTCCAATGAATGTGAATATTGTTCTTCATCACTATTATCACGCATCCTCGCAATACCGTATCGATCCTACTCATGCTAGCCATGCTACTTAATCAACACAATACAACAAACGATAAAATGAATATCAACTTACAAAACCATGTCAAAAGTTTGGTTCATTGATAGATGAAAATCTAAGATCAAGGATTTGTAAAGGTTTTGTCAAGACCACAAATAATCAATCAAAGACAACAACAATAGAGAATCAAAACATATTCAACAACAAACATTAGATGAAATACAAAAGGTATCAAGAGATTACATCCTCATCCAACAAGAGATCAAAGATCCTACCTTTTCTCCCTTGGAATGAAGAAATATCAAGTTCTGATCCTAAAATTACAAGTTGGAATGATAATTCTGTAGAAAAGTGTGAAAAATCTATTTATATACATTCAGGATTTTCAGAGTTCGCTAGGCGAACCACTTCATTCGCACAGCGAATGGCAAAAATAGGCACTTCAGGTGCCTCTGAATAGTTAAACCGCCCGAGAAATTCTCGTGAGTTCGCAATGCAAAGGAATGTTCACAAAGCGAACACTCGCTTTCAAGCTCGCAAAGCAAATTTTAGCTCATTTTTCCTCTGTCCAAATCTGGGACCATTCGCTGAAACCCTCGCCAGAGTTCGCAAAGCGAAGCTTCGCTGGCACTCGCTTTCATGTTCACAAAGCGAACTAACTGATATCATTCTCTGTTCTTTAGCAGCCTGCACCATTTCTTGTGTCTTACACTTTTGTTCATTTCATGCCTTATACTGCACAATAACACACATATTACAAGCACCAAAGGTATTTTCTTTAGGTTAGAAGAACAACAACAATCATGGATAAAAACCAATGAAAACATGAGAAAATAGTGGAAAAAATGCAAAGAAAGATATGTCATTTTTAGGTCAAATATGCACCTAACAACTCTCCCCGACTAGATTTTTGCTTGTCCTCAAGCAAAGTATGCCCCTCATTAAAATAAGAGGATTTGCTCAAGCGTTTAATTCAACCAAAGTCAAGCATGAAAATGCGCACAAGCAACGTTCACCACTCAATAGAATCGAACACTGACAAAAGAATTAAGTTCTTAAACATATGTCATAATTGGTTCAAAGAACAACTAAGTTTTCATACTTGAATCACTCTAACACTCCTCTTCAGAATAAGAATGAAGAAATTGACGCATTTGCAACTGCGGGGAAATTTCACTCACCCGACAAACAATGCAAATAGCAATCCAATTCATACAACATCTAACAATCATAAATGAAAACATGGAAGCAAAAAATCACTAAGGGCTTTAAAGGTTGTAGCTTGTTCGGGTTCACAACAAATGGACATTTCTAAAGGCCATTGAATCGAAATTGCCGATGCAAAAAGAAACATTCACTATACATGGTATTTACACATCACAACTTCATTCACCATTCTCATTCCTTTACCACAAACCTTCTCAAACTTCCTTTTTGCACAATTATTTCACTATATTTTTCTCATCAAACAACCACTTTTTTCTTTGTTTTTCACATTCATATTCACACATTTTCTTTTCATGCTTGTTTGAACTTTTTCAAAAGTTTTAGCACTTACCAATCTTCTTTTTCATTCTCCCCAACTTGAATTCAACCAAACCTCAAGTGAATGCTCCTTGCTTTTTAAGGCAAGGAAATCAAATTAAAGCAAAGTTCAAAGGTTCAAGAAGACATTTTTAGAACCTCACAAAGTTCAATGATGAACTAAACTTTCAAATTATGTACATAAACCAAGTTCATCACTAAAATGAGATCTAAACTGTTTAGGCTCAAAAGGGCTAATAAATTCTCACTACTCACAGGTAAGGTACTTTTGGATACGATTGTGCTCAATATAAACAAATGTCTTGATCATTTCTAATGCTTCCACAAAATCACAATAATCAAAAGATAAAGCATGAATCAGACGAATTAAACAAAGTTATCAGTCATCCAAGCATTTAGTAAACAATGGAGGTTTCCTCACAATGCATGGCTTTTGGACCTAAGTGAAACAAGCATTCCAACAAGTTGAAAAATGAAACAAGAATACACATTTGCACAAAGCACAAAATTCTTAAGTCATTCTAACATTCTATAAAGCAGTACAATTTACCTCGCAAACATTTAAATCTCACCATCCAAACTCGGTCGAAGCTTCATTGAATACTTTTATACAAATAGCAACCAATCTAGAAGGAGTTCTCATCATTCCTGATCACACTTAGAGAAAACATAAAAGAAAACAAAGATATACAATATAAACAAATGTACAAAGCTTAAAAATATAGAAACTACCGCGATGAAACTCAATATTTAAACACCGATCCCCGGCAACGGCGCCATTTTGTTTAAGCTAGAATAGCAGCAAGCAAAAATATATAAGTAACCCAGTTTTATCGTTCTCCACAGGGATCAGTGCGAGGGAAAGAATGCCATTCGACGGTTTCTATGTTTCTAAGCTCATGGTTCAAAAGTTTTGGTTTAAAGCGGAACCAAAAGCAAATGCGGAAAATGTAAAGACGAAAAATATAAAGTAAAGACTGAATTATAAATGGAGCCTTGTTGGAATTGGATCTCATCAATTAATAACACATGCATTCTTCTAATCATATTATACATAAATCAATCATTCGCCTAATATCCTCACGTATCACCCACGACAGAGGTTATGTCTAACGCAACGTCGAGAGATCGACCGTATTGTCTCATTGGTGATGTCTCACGCAACAAAATCCAACATAGAGCATTAAGAGTTGATACTCACGCAAGTGTTAAGCCTAAATCTATTTCTAGAGTTCAGAACAAAACAGATAATCATCTTAGATCCAGATCTGAAGAGTATATGTCTATAGAGGTTTAAATCAAAGATAAACACGTAAACAAAGATGACACCCACATCATATAAATGACTTCTTCATATAAAATGCCAATGATAAGAATACGTACATACGTTTAACCCTTTTTACATGTATTCAACTAATTTGTCCAATGAATGTGAATACTGTTCTTCATCACTATTATCACGCATCCTCGCAATACCGTATCGATCCTACTCATGCTAGCCATGCTACTTAATCAACACAATACAACAAACGATAAAATGAATATCAACTTACAAAACCATGTCAAAAGTTTGGTTCATTGATAGATGAAAATCTAAGATCAAGGATTTGTAAAGGTTTTGTCAAGACCACAAATAATTAATCAAAGACAACAATATTAGAGAATCAAAACATATTCACAAACATACATTAGATGAAATACAAAAGGTATCAAGAGATTACATCCTCATCCAACAAGAGATCAAAGATCCTACCTTTTCTCCCTTGGAATGAAGAAATATCAAGT
This sequence comes from Lathyrus tuberosus, assembly GCA_022829125.1. Taxonomy (NCBI): domain Eukaryota; kingdom Viridiplantae; phylum Streptophyta; class Magnoliopsida; order Fabales; family Fabaceae; genus Lathyrus; species Lathyrus tuberosus. The sequence continues at coordinate 18,200,384 of JALAZF010000065.1, read as the reverse complement.
TCTGATCCTAAAATTACAAGTTGGAATGATAATTCTGTAGAAAAGTGTGAAAAATCTATTTATATACATTCAGGATTTTCAGAGTTCGCTAGGCGAACCACTTCATTCGCACAGTGAATGGCAAAAATAGGCACTTCAGGTGCCTCTGAATAGTTAAGCCGCCCGAGAAATTCTCGTGAGTTCGCAATGCGAAGGAATGTTCGCAAAGCGAACGCTCGCTTTCAAGCTCGCAAAGTGAATTTTAGCTCCTTTTTCCTCTGTCCAAATCTGGGACCATTCGCTGAAACCCTCGCCAGAGTTCGCAAAGCGAAGCTTCGCTGGCACTCGCTTTCATGTTCGCAAAGCGAACTAACTGATATCATTCTCTGTTCTTTAGCAGCTTGCACTATTTCTTGTGTCTTACACTTTTGATCATTTCATGCTTTATACTGCACAATAACACACATATTACAAGCACCAAAGGCATTTTCTTAAGGTTAGAAGAACAACAACAATCATGGATAAAAACCAATGAAAACATGAGAAAATAGTGAAAAAATGCAAAGAAAGATATGTCATTTTTAGGTCAAATCTGCACCTAACACATACAAAGAAGTGATATTGTTAGCATAGTGCTCCGCCTTGAGAGAAGCATGAAAGAAAGAGTTATTTCCATCGCCCAATTTTAGCCATTCAATTTTGGTTTTTTGGCTAAGGATTTTTTCCTCCAATACATTGAGCTTAATGAGATCCTCTGTGAGTTTCTTGATAGTCATGAGTTTAGGTTCACTCATTATGTCCTACACCAGGTTCTGCTGAGCTTGATTGGGAGCAAATCTAGTAGCAATGACATCCTTATGAACACTAAACAAAGGTTTGCTAAGATTTCTCAAAGCAGGTTAAAGCCTCTTTAATTTGTTCCAAAGAACAACCATGAGATTACCATGGATGAGCATATTCCAATTGCTACTCACAATATCAGCATAACCCTCTAATTCTGTATCACAATTAAAGAACTTGAAGTGTCTATTCTTCCTAGCAGTAGTAGTTTGACCCTTAAGTAGCAAGAGGACATGATCAGAGACACTAGGGGGAATGATGTTAAAAGTGAAATCCATATGAGTTTGAAACCAATCAACATTAGCCAAAACCCTGTCAATTATTGAATACATCGTACCAGTAGCATGCTTGTTGGTCCAAGTGTAATAGTCACCCAAACTATCCATCTCATAAAGGCCATCAGTTTGCATCATAGCAGCAAGATCAGAATATTCAGCCTCAGTCACAATTCTCCCCTATCCTGTTTTGAGTTTTAGTGACATTGTTAAAGTCACCAATCAAACACCAAACACCATATTGTTGGCTATGGATACGAGTTATATCTTTCCAAAGACATCTTCTTTGTTCAGGGGTATTCATTGCATAAATAACAGTTAACCAAAACAAAAAGTTTCCAGCAAGGTCATATATGTAACGCCCCATTTTGTCTTATTTATTTAATCGAGTCGATTTAATTATTTTCATTTTATATTATTTTATTCTTGACTCTTATTTGACAATATATTATTTTTCATCGTTGGTTATGTTTTATTGTATTTTGAGAGCGTTTGGGAGATATTTGAGTTGAGGGGTATTTTGGTCTTTTTGTATGGTAAGATATTTTTCTTTATATAAGAAATAGAAAGAATAGAGAGAAAAGATAGTAGAGAAGGAGAAAGAGGAAGGAAACGTGGGAAAAGAGAGAAGAAGGGGAAGAAGAGAAAATCATCAAAACAAAGCTTGATTTTCGATTAATCGGGTAAGGGTGTGAAGTTTCTATTATATTTCGATTGTATATGTATATGTATGTGTGGTTTGTGTTTTGTTTGGTTGAAATATATACTTTTCTTATTGGTTGGATTGAAGAACAAATGTGTAGAATCGATGTTTTAACGGTTAGAATTTGGAATAGATTGTGTAGAATAGCCGAGTAATATTTGGGTTTAATCGGGAATACTCGTTGGTATGATTTAGGAAGTTTTGGAGTAAGTTACATAGTTTGTGAGAGTTAGGGCAATAATGATGAAATGGTGAGAAATCGATGTTTTCACGGTTGGAATGGGGAATAAATTGTGTAGTATAGTCAGGTGATGATATGATTTACTCGGGTAAACTTGTTGGTATGTTTCCATAGGTGTTGATTGAGTTTTGGAGTGTGAATGTATTGATAAAATTATGTTTCAAAATATTTAAAAAATGTAAAATGTGTTATATGGCTTTTTAATAGTGGAAATATTGTAGTATTTCAAATTCTGAGATCGCAGCTTTTTACGGAATCGAAATCGGAGGTCCGGAAGTCATTTAACGATCGAAAACTGGTTTTTCAGCAAAATCTGCACATCGTGCGCTAACTCCCTGCAACTGTGCGCCGACTCATGATTTCATGCGCTGACCCGGGTGAAATTCACAGGTTTATGCGCTGACCCCCAAGCTTCATGCGTCGGCGCATGATCACAACTTTTCCAAAATGTCCGATTTTGTTTTCTTCATAACTTTTGAACCGTAAGTCCGTTTTGACCCCCGTTTGAAGCGTTGGAAAGCTAATGAAAAGTTCTTTCTATTAAAGATGGTTTGGAGGGTAAAATATGATTTAATTAATTCGTGTTTTTGAAAAATAGTCGGGTTGTCGGATTTTTACCGTCGTATTGGTGTGCGATTGATGTGTTATCATGTTATATGCTTTGATATGTAACGTATAGCTTGTGTGCTGCTATATGGTGTGAATATATGTGATGAAATGTTGTGCATGATTGATACGCATTGGTGATGGATGTATGATATTTGAATGGTGTTGTTTTGTCGACTTTTGTCGTTGTAATTATGTGTAATTGATTTGTATCATGCAATGTGCTTTTGATATGGATATTGTATGACTTGTGTGGTGTTATATGATGTGAATGCATGTGATGACATATTGTGACGATGATTTGTGGCCTAAGGGCAAGTAAATGCAATGTGTTGTGTTTGGTTGTATATGCATGATTATGGTTGCATGTATGTGTGAAGATGCATTTGAATGTCATGAGTCATTGTATGCCAAGCATCATGATATGCATCTTGTGATCGTGTGCCCATGTGGGGTGTGAACGATCAGATCGTGTGCCCGTGTGGGGTGTGAGCGATCCATAAACGTCGTGTGCCCATGTGGGGTGTGAGCGACAGATTGGTTCCAGAGGGAATCCGCTATAACGTCGTGTGCCCATGTGGGGTGTGAGGGATGATTATAGACGATCGTGTGCCCATGTGGGGTGTGACCGATCGGGTCGTGTGCCCGTGTGGGGTGTGAGCGATCCATAAACGTTGTGTTCTCTTGTGGGGTGTGAGCGACGGGGAACATCGTATGCCCGACGGGGAGTTACAGTGATGTAACGAGCGATGGTTCCAGCAGAGTTCCTGAGTGAACTAGTGATGAGAAACATTGGAAGTCGGTACCCGCATGACATTTGCATATAGTCGTTGTGTCGGTCTCTATGCATTTGCATAAATCATGGATGCATTATGTGTGAAAAATCATGATTTGACTGATTATGTGTGGAAATTGTGCATCGATTTGTTATGTGTTGAGATTGTGATATCATTGGTAATTTGATGTGCATATGTGATAAATGCATTGGCTGTGGATAATACGTATTTGGCGTAGACATATGCTATGTGTGTATATTGGATACTTGATATATGTTATATTATTGGATTAATAGGTATATGTTACGTATACGTGGTATGTTATATGTATTAGTATGTGGTATTTGCGGTGATAATAACTATGCATGTGAATTATTATGTATTTGCATATTATTATGCAATCTTGATTTTAGTTGTTATTTCTCACCCTTCTGCTGTTTTATAATGCTCTATGAGGCATTGCAGATTAGAGTTGCTGGAGGTCTTTTTGTGAAAATTAGTCATCCGTTCTGTTGTCGGTCTTGGTGTCTGCTCTGATACGTAGCACGGGAGTCGGAGAATGATTATATATATATATATATATATATATATATATATATATATATATATATGTGTATACATTTGTTGAATGTACTTTGTAGTACTTTTGTGTATATAGTTGATGTTCTAAAATGAGTTATTTTGTAAAACAAGTCGGTTATGGATCTTTCCGCTTTATTCCATAATTGACCTTTCCCTTTATATGGAAAAAGTTTCCCCTTTGAGGGTATTCTATTTTATGCTATGTATCAAGTTTATGAGCAGGGATGATGTTTTGTTATTTAAATGTGACATCCTTATTTCTGTCGGAAAAATAAATTTTTAGTTACTCTGATTTTATTTATGTATTATTTATTCGCGATGGGAATTGGGGTGTTACATTAGTGGTATCAGAGCAAGTCGGTCCGTCCGGCCGAGTTATTGAGTTTGTTGGTGTGACAGTTGAATACTGTCGTTGTTGTTTGTTCCTTAGTACATGATATGTGTGGGAAACACTGTCAGTACTTTCTGGTTTTTCTAATTCTTTATCTTCAGGTGTGAGAATGAGATAAGTGGGGGAGAAGCTGGTACTTCTCCAAGTTGCTTCAGGTGTGGAGCGTTGGCTCAGTGTGTTGTAGATTGCAAGAGTGTAAGTGTTGTTTGGACAGTGTTGTTCCCAGTTCCGGAGGGAATGTGGAGGTAAGGTTTATGTTAACTAAGAATTTTTGCCTTAGGTAGTTTTGTGCACAGGATGCAAGAAACGCTATTATAGTTTGGTGAAGACGGTTTATGCCCCATCATGATTGTCGGCTGTCTATTGACAAATTGAGGAACTGATCACCCTTAATCTCTTGTTGATAGCAGATGGGAATTATGTTGGATGGAATAGGCGGGTCTTTCCGGCTTTGATAGTGTGTGCAATGGATTGTTTGGATTTAAGAAAATGATTACAGATTGTTTCGATGAGTTGATGAAGATTCTTATATTGGAAGATGAGACGGATTAGAGGCTTTGGTATGTTGGTCCAGTTGGGAAGTTTTTGAGAGAATGATTGGGTATTATTAATGGCTGCTTCTCAGAGAGTAGAGTGTGAACTCAAATTAGACGAAGGTAAAGATTTAAGGTTTGGATCTGCTAAGTAAGTAGAAGAACTTTTAGGACGTGAAACTGAGATGTCGTTATGTTTGTGATGATAGTTTTCTAGAAATTGGCAGAAAGGACACAGTGATGAGCTACCGGTTGTGCGTGATTTTTAGATGTATTCCCGGATGGAATATTGGATGTTAGTATTAGAAGTACCCGGACTGATAGAGCAGTTGGAAGATTTACTGGAAAGGAGAATTGTGAGGCTAAGTGTGTCGTCTTGGAGAGCTCCAGTATGGTTAGTAACAAAAAGGAGGGATGGTTGAATGGAATAACAAACATTATGATGGTATTGGTATTGAGATTATGGAAAGTGAAACTTAGAGTCCTGGAGAGGTTTGGAGTCTTTGGAATATTAGAGCATTAATGGAAATTTTGAGAAAACCTTAAGTGTGGATGTGATATTTGAGAGTTCTTTTGGGATGGTTGTTGCTACACGTGGGGATTTATGGAATTTGGACTGTTAAGAGACGAAATTGTGTATGGATTACTGGCAGTTGAATAAGGTAACGATTGAGAACAAGTGTCCACTTTCATGAACAGATGACTGGAATGGTTTGGTTGAGTTTGAGTGAAATCACAATTGGTTGGAATATTTGACAAGAGTGGTGAATTGTGTGAGTTGAGGCTTTGATCGATTTCATGTGACTGGTTATGTTGTTATCATCGGAATAGGCTGTTATTTACTCGGTTACGCTTGTGCGTGAGTAGCCAGTTACCCAGTGCAAGGTTTTGCAAAAGCTTTGAGAATTTATATCTTTTGGAATTTGGTTGGGCATTACAACGTACGGTGATGTTGCTTGGTGTTAGTAATGTGTCCGTAATGTTTGTGGAGTATATGAATCGTATTTTCCATATTTAATTGGATAAGTTCGTAATGGCTTTGATTGAGGATATTCGAATCTGTTATAAACTCATAGGAAGAATATGTAGAGTGTTTGAGATTTGAATTACAAGTGTTGAAAGAGACGAAGTTTTATGCTAAGTTATTCAAGTGAGAATTTTGGTTGAAAAGGTTAGTTTTCTTGGATATGTTATTTCTGAGGATGGTATTTGTTGTGGATTCATCGGAAGTAGATGCAGTTCTACAATGAGAGGTTCCGAAGTTGGTTAAGGAGATTAGAAACTTTTGGGCTCAGTTGGTTGTTACAGAAGGTTATGGAAGACTTTGCTAAGTTCGTACTTCTGTTATCTCAGTTGGCATGCAAAAGGGTAAAGTCGTGGCTTATGCTTTACGACAATTAAGGATTCATAAAAGGATCTATACTATTTTGGATTTGGAATTAGTCGCGGTTTTATTGTGTTGGAAAATTTGGAGGTATTATTTTTATGGTTCTCGGCTCGAAGTGTTTGGTAATCGCAAGAGTTTAAAGTACTTGGTTGGTTTGAAGGAATAGAGTATGAGACAATGAGGATGGTTAGAAATTGTGATGAGTTATGACTTTAATTGGAATTCGTGGCGAGTTATGAATTTGGCTTGGATTATCCTTTGGGGAAAAGCTGAGGTTGTGCCTGATGAGTTAAGTCGAAAGTTTCTATGTATGTCTGTTTTGATGGTCCGAGAATTAAAATTATTTGAACAGTTCCGAGACTTGTGTCTGGTGTGTGAGGTAACGCAGTAGAGTGTGAGGTTGAGTATATTGAAAGTGAACAGTGATTTTTGGAGAATATGAGGAAAAGTTTGACTTTGGTCGTGAGATTGGTAGTTTTGATGGTTGCGAGTAATCAAAGTGGCGCAACGGAAGTGTGGTGTGACGCATTTGGTCTATGCGTGTGTGACTTGTAAGAGTTCATAAGTTGAATATTGGAAATATGTAGGAGTGATGAGACCATTGGACGTTTCAAAATGAAAGTGATAAGTGGAAGGTTTCAATATTAATCAGGTACTAATATGTAGTTGGGTGTTTTGGTCGTATGGTCGATTGGTGAAGGGTAGCATTGTTGTAATATGGTTGGGTGACAAGGATGTTGGTATTGTGGTTATGTAGAGGTTGTTGAAATGATGTGGTGTCGTGGAACTTTATGTTCTTGTTTGTGTTGTTGCCTCGTTTCCATGGTGCTGGTTCGAGTGCGTGTGGTTAATCCTTATGTGGGAGTTTGGCAACATGGTTTTCTTTGAGTCGTGAGTTAGTCGTCAAGTGCATTGTATGGGCTTTGCATCTTGTCGTCGTTGTCGTGTCATTATTGTAGCTGTTGTTAGCAAGGTGGGTTCTCTGTTTGTGTTATTCGTGGTGTGCCTAGTGTCGGCGTGTTAGTTGGTTAGTCGGATGCGAGAGTCGTATTCGGAGTCGTTCGTCTCAGTTAGATTTTCGAGGACGAAAATTTCTAAGTGGGGGAGTATTGTAACGCCCCATTTTGTCTTATTTATTTAATCGAGTCGATTTAATTATTTTCGTTTTATATTATTTTATTCTTTACTCTTATTTGGCAATATATTATTTTTCATCGTTGGTTATGTTTTATCGCATTTTGAGAGCGTTTGGGAGATATTTGAGCTGAGGGGTATTTTGGTCTTTTTGTATGGTAAGATATTTTTCTTTATATAAGAAATAGAAAGAATAGAGAGAAAAGATAGTAGAGAAGGAGAAAGAGGAAGGAAACGTGGGAAAAGAGAGAAGAAGGGGAAGAAGAGAAAATCATCAAAACAAAGCTTGATTTTTGATTAATCGGGTAAGGGTGAGAAGTTTCGATTATATTTCGATTGTATATGTATATGTATGTGTGGTTTGTGTTTTGTTTGGTTGAAATATATACTTTTCTTATTGGTTGGATTGAAGAACAAATGTGTAGAATCGATGTTTTAACAGTTAGAATTTGGAATAGATTGTGTAGAATAACCGAGTAATGTTTGGGTTTAATCGGGAATACTCGTTGGTATGATTTAGGAAGTTTTGGAGTAAGTTACATAGTTTGTGAGAGTTAGGGCAATAATGATGAAATGGTGAGAAATCGATGTTTTCACGGTTGGAATGGGGAATAAATTGTGTAGTATAGTCGGGTGATGATATGATTTACTCGGGTAAACTTGTTGGTATGTTTCCATAGGTGTTGATTGAGTTTTGGAGTGTGAATGTATTGATAAAATTATGTTTCAAAATATTTCAAAAATGGAAAATGTGTTATATGGCTTTTTAATGGTGGAAATATTGTAGTATTTCAAATTCTGAGATCGCAGCTTTTTACGGAATTGAAATCGGAGGTCCGGAAGTCATTTAACGATCGAAAACTGGTTTTTCAGCAAAATCTGCACATCGTGCGCTAACCCCCTGCAACTGTGCGTCGACTCATGATTTCATGCGCTGACCTGGGCGAAATTCCCAGGTTTATGCGCTGACCCCCAAGCTTCATGCGTCGGCGCATGATCACAACTTTTCCAAAATGTCCGATTTTGTTTTCTTCATAACTTTTGAACCGTAAGTCTGTTTTGACCCCCGTTTGAAGCGTTGGAAAGCTAATGAAAAGTTCTTTCTATTAAAGATGGTTTGGAGGGTAAAAGATGATTTAATTAATTCATGTTTTTGAAAAATAGTCGGGTTGTCGGATTTTTACCGTCGTATTGGTGTGCGATTGATGTGTTATCATGCTATATGCTTTTGATATGTAACGTATAGCTTGTGTGCTGCTATATGGTGTGAATATATGTGATGAAATGTTATGCATGATTGATACGCATTGGTGATGGATGTATGATATTTGAATGGTGTTGTTTTGTCGACTTTTGTCGTTGTAATTGTGTGTAATTGATGTGTATCATGCAATGTGCTTTTGATATGGATATTGTATGACTTGTGTGATGTTATATGATGTGAATGCATGTGATGACATGTTGTGATGACGATTTGTGGCATAAGGGCAAGTAAATGCAATGTGTTGTGTTTGGTTGTATATGCATGATTATGGTTGCATGTATGTGTGAAGATGCATTTGAATGTCATGAGTCATTGTATGCCAAGCATCATGATATGCATCTTGTGATAGTGTGCCTATGTGGGGTGTGAGCGATCGGATCGTGTGCCCGTGTGGGGTGTGAGCGATCCATAAACGTCGTGTGCCCATGTGGGGTGTGAGCGACAGATTAGTTCCAAAGGGAATCCGCTATAACGTCGTGTGCCCATGTAGGGTGTGAGCGATGATTGTAGACGATCGTGTGCCCATGTGGGGTGTGAGCGATCGGGTCGTGTGCCCGTGTGGGGTGTGAACGATCCATAAACGTCGTGTGCCCATGTGGGTTGTGAGCGACGGGGAACATCGTATGCCCGACGGGGAGTTACAGTGATGTAACGAGCGATGGTTCCAGCAGAGTTCCTGAGTGAACTAGTGATGAGAAACATTGGAAGTCGGTACCGCATGGCATTTGCATAGAGTCATTGTGTCGGTCTCTGTGCATTTGCATAAATCATGGATGCATTATGTGTGGAAAATCATGATTTGACTGATTATGTGTGGAAATTGTGCATCGATTTGTTATGTGTTGAGATTGTGATAGCATTGGTAATTTGATGTGCATATGTGATAAATGCATTGGTTGTGGATAATATGTATTTGGCGTAGACATATGCTATGTGTGTATATTGGATACTTGATATATGCTATGTTATTGGATTAATAGATATATGTTACGTATACGTGGTATGTTATATGTATTAGTATGTGGTATTTGTGGTGAGAATAGCTATGCATGTGAATTGTTATGTATTTGCATATTATTATGCAATCTTGATTTTAGTTGTTATTTCTCACCCTTCTGCTGTTTTATAATGCTCTATGAGGCATTGCAGATTAGAGTTGCTGGAGGTCTTTTTGTGAAAATTAGTCATCCGTTCTGTTGTCGGTCTTGGTGTCTGCTCTGATACATAGCACGGGAGTCGGGGAACGATTATATATATATATATATATATATATATATATATATATATATACATTTGTTGAATGTACTTTGTAGTACTTTTGTGTATATAGTTGATGTTCTAAAATGAGTTATTTTGTAAAACAAGTCGGTTATGGATCTTTCCGCTTTATTCCATAATTGACCTTTCCCTTTATATGGAAAAAGTTTCCCCTTTGAGGGTGTTCTATTTTATGCTATGTATCAAGTTTATGAGCAGGGATGATGTTTTGTTATTTAAATGTGACATCCTTGTTTCTGTCGGAAAAATAATTTTTTAGTTACTCTGATTTTATTTATGTATTATTTATTCGCGATGGGAATTGGGGTGTTACAATATACACCACAGTGGACAAGTTGACTAGTACTTCACACTTGTTTGATATCTATACAATTATTATTCCAAGCAATCCATATTCTCCCATTCCCATGATTCTCATAGTTATCAGTAAACAAACCTTTGAATTTGAGTAACATAGGCAAGTTTCTTATTGTGTAGGGCCCCTTCATCATAACCTGGTCCAGATCCTTGTGTGATCGAAACTTGAGCAGGAAATAGCCATCATCATGATAATACATATCAGGGAGCTGCACAAAATTCCACGTCTTTGTCGTGAATTGCTTGACGACATTCATACTCACTTCCCCCCAAGCACATACATAATGAGTGTCGATTCCCACTTCAGATTTAATGTCTCTCTCCTCTATTTGTATTTCAAGTTCTCCATTGACAGGCTTAGGAGCGACGAATTCAATGGTCATCCCTCTTTTTCTGGATTTCTATTGTCTGAAAGAATGTCAACCCATAGCTTGCGTTGATCCTTTACTTCCGTTGTTGGTAGTTGTTATAGGGTTTTTTCCTCTGCGTGATGGTGATCGATTTCAGTGGTCTCGTTATCTCGTGGGGTTTCTGTGGTAGTAGCATTAGCAGGACTAAATTCTATTCCATGGTCTATCTTCTCCGGTGGTGTGTGGTTTGTCGGAGATACAGGCACCGTCCGTTTCGACCGCCCTCGTCCCCAACCTCCCATCATACTTCTTTATTCTACGTATATTATTGATGTAATCATTTCACTAATATATATTATTAATAATAAATATTATTTTTAAATTAATGAGTGGATCTTAATTTTTTAAATGGAACAACTTTTTTTTATTCAAATTTTTTTATAAATAATAACAAAACAAAAATAATATTATATACCTCACAATATGTCTTTCTTTTATAAATAATAAACTTTTTTTAGTAAAAAAAATTGTTTATTCTTTTTTCATTCTTATTTTATTTTAAATAATAATTATAACAATAAAGTTATAATTAAATAATAAAATAACAATAAGGTCAAGAAAAAAAATTTAAAAAATAAAAAGGAAAGAAAGAATAAATATTCTGGGTAGGTTTGCTGCCGTGGCTGCTGCCATGCCATTTTCATCTTCTACTTGATCGGATCTCTCACCACCAAACCCTAACTTTCCCCCTTTTCGTCTTTCTCAATTCTCATCGCCGATAATCAAATTCAACATGGCTTCTCATTTACTCAATCACTCCAAAAAGGTTCGTCAATTTTCCTCTTCATGATATGCTTTTTTTTAATTCATTGAGTTCATATTTTTATTTTATTTTATTTGTAATTTTTTTGATTTAAAGCTATGGATTTTATGATATGATTGCAGTTAAGAAATGCTTCGAGTTTGTTACACCATGACCGTGCACTTTTGGTTCGTTGGTTTTGCAGCGATGTTCAACCCTTATCTATCAACAGAAATCGTGGTATTTTTTTTTTTTTGTTTTTGTTTAATATCAACAGAAATCGATATTTATCTTCTGGGTTCGATTGATATTGTATTACAACAGCATAATAATGTTATTATAAAAAATAAAAATTTAAAATGTTTTAGTTGGAATAGAAAAACCAGATTTGTTTTAAACTGTGTGAAGGGAACCAATTGTTCAGCTCAAGGGGTTACTGAGATTTAGTTAAGCATGATGATTAGTGTACCGGAGTTTGAACACCGACGGAAACAATTTCGGCTAGTTTTTACTTAATCTTAGTGGAATCTGGATTACGAAGGTCCTTTGGAATTGGAGGGTTAAGACAAAAAAACTATAAAGGGGGAGAATGTGAAGCTATTGATTTAATATAGGTACATTTACAGCAATCAGAATAACAATTGGGGTTTTAATATTTAAATAATCTGTGTGTGTGTTAAGCATGATTATTAACATTAGAGGTCCTGGGGGAGAAAATCGATCTTATGGCAATATTGTGTAGGAACCTCATGACATGATGATATTGCTTTGCTACCTCATGTTCTTTATATATATTTTTTAAATGCTAGATCTATGGATGATTATTGTTTTAAGTATTTATAATTTTAGTTGGTTATTGTTTAGATATGTTGAAAACCCGAATACAAGATTATGAGTCTTCAGCAAGAAACCGTGTCTCTGAATCTGGCCCAAACTTTACTGTGAGTAGAGCTCATTTACATAACTATGACAATACGGATTAAGCTATTCCTGGCTTTTTTACACCCTCCTTCTGTGAGCTAATGTTTTCTGCTGACCCGTATTTTCTTTTACTTAGAAACCTTCATTTGGTGTACAGAAGAGAAACATGTCCACCATGAAAAGGGGTTACATGAGGGAGTCCTTGTTGAATAGAGAGATTTTACAGTAAGTTGTTAATAAGTTAAAATTTTTATTCCGTATATTTGTCTTGCTTTAATATGGGTTCGCCTATAACTTATTCATTTTCATCCCACTTTGCATTTCAAAAGAAATTCACAGGTTCTGTCAAGGAGAAGCTATTCATCAGGTTCAGGTACAATTCATTATTTTTTGGCATCGTTGATATTTTTTCCTTTGTCGTTTGACGTATCATGATCATATCTAGATTACCTTGGATAAAATATTCATGAGTTGTTTTGTTGTTCCTTTTCGGTTTTGTATTCAATTGCTTTGATTTTGAGTGAACCACCATCCATAGATCTAGGATTTGCAATGTGGGTGAGGCTTCTCAACCAAATGGTGCCTTGAATGCAAATTTATATCTAACGACACTATTTTTCTTGTTCTCATTTTTCTTTATTAAACAAATAGTAAAGTTTGGGATATTGTATCAATAATTGTGCACTTAATGATTTCATTACCGAAAATGGTGAATATTTTTCAGATCTCCCCCCACACCAGGAAATTGGAATGCCCTCTCTCTCGCCTACAATGACAGAGGTTTCTACTTTTGTGAACCCTGTGAGATTGTCATTTAGTGTGGGAATGGTTTATACTAACTGATTCCCAATGATATGCAGGGTAACATTGCAAGATGGTTGAAGAAAGAAGGGGATAAAGTTTCTCCTGGTGAAGTGCTCTGTGAAGTTGAAACTGTATGGTTCTTGTTGCCGAGATAAACATTGCATATAAAATATTACTATTTAGTTTCTTGTGTGAAATGATGAATGAATTGTATTTCAATTTTCAAATGAAGGATAAAGCTACTGTTGAAATGGAGTGCATGGAGGATGGTTTTCTGGCCAAAATAGTTCGTCAAGAGGGGGAAAAAGAAATTCAAGTTGGCGAGGTATTGATATTGTCTAGCTCTTCCCACTTCTTTTTTTCTCTTTTAAAAATGGCATTTTATGCGGTTGCTCCACAGTTTGAATTTTTACCAGAATTATTTTTTTCTTTACACCCAAACTCTATTCTCTTATGAAAAGTATCTATCTTTGTAACGGGAAGAATTTCTTTCATAGGTAATTGCTATCACTGTTGTTGAATTTTTACCAGAATTATTTTTTTCTTTACACCCAAACTCTATTGTCTTATGGAAAGTATCTATCTTTGTAACGGGAAGAATTTCTTTCATAGGTAATTGCTATCACTGTTGAAGATGAGGCGGACATCGCAAAGTTTAAAGATTACAAACCTTCAGCATCTGAATCTAGTGACCCCCCTGCCAAAGAAACACCTGCCCCATCTCCCCCAAAGAAAGAAGCGGCAGAGGAGCCTGCCCGAGAACCTGAGCCAAAGGTTTCCAAGCCTAGTGCACCACCTTCATCTGGAGATCGGATATTTGCTAGTCCCCTTGCTAGAAAGTTGGCTGAAGAGAAAAATGTCAGTTACTTATACTTAAATACCATGGTTAAAGATCTTTCTGTTAAAGAACTCAATTAAGCCTTTTTTATGACATTACATAACCTGTTTACCACATGTATGTAGGTGACTCTCTCCAGCATTAAAGGAACAGGGCCTGATGGGCTAATTGTCAAGGGTGACATTGACGATTACTTGGGTATAATTCTAATTTTCTATATGTATGTCTGTATTATAAGTAGAAACGTATGCTTCCCTACTTATTCTTCTATCTCTCTTGCTAGTTCTATTCTAGGATATATTTTCTGATAAGAACCGGGATCAGGAAAACAATTGAATTGGATTTAAATTTTTACCCCCCAAATTTTTACCGGTAGGTAGTAGAACTCTTTCACGACAATGATTACACTCAATGTCTCTTATTTTTTCTCTCGTTTTTTGATTTCCTCATCTACTTACCATCTCAACTAACATTTGGTTAGCTGTTCTGTTACATTGTGCAATGTCCTAATTTATTCAGAGGCTGTAATCCTCTGGTCTCCTTTTCCTTGTCACATATTCAAGATGGCTGCTGCTGCTGCTTATCAATATCCCCCCTCCCACCCGAAGAATGAGCCATCTTATCCTCTAGTTGGAAATCAGTGATTGCTCCTTGGATGCTGGCTGCAGCCTTCCAACTATTCACCTGAAGAGTTTCCTCCATGTCAACCAGCACTTCAGGTTGTATCTTTAGATTACGTTCATCTGATAGCATTTGGGGCAGGTTGGCCGTCTGCTGACATGGGTGTATGGCTTTAATCAACAAAAAGACATGAAACTGGATGTGTTCTTGGAATTGTAACCTATATCTAACCTGGTCAACTATATCTCGTTCCTCAAAGCCAAAAAAAATGGAGACTTATTTTCTCATGGGTGTTTTGTATTTTCGGAACAAAATTCCAAGAGGATTGCCAAGGTTTAACCCTAAGCTCCTACCTTTTTACCTTAATTTTGGATGTACTCGCGGAACACATCCAAGAGCTAGCACCAAGATGTATTTTTTTGCAGATGATATAGTCCTCTACTTTTAGAGTCGAACGAGGATTTAAATTAGACTTGGAGACTAGCCTTAGAAACACATGGCTTTTCGTATGTGTAATGTAAGTTCAGCTAAAGGAGAAACGTTTCTAACCTAGAGGTGAGAATTAGAGACTATATCATCCAACAAGTCCCTCGGTTTAAATATCTTGGGTATGTAATACAAAATGATGGAGAAATAGAAAGAGATGTAAACCATCAAAATCAAATTCAAGCTGGGTGATTGAAATGGAAGGAGGGCCTCAGGGGTTCTATGAGACATAAAAGTAACGCTCAAGTTGAAAGGAAAATTTTGTCAGACATGGGTAAAACCTGCAATGTTATGGGACAAAATGTTGGACGGTTAAAAATCAACACTAAAATAAAGTAAGTTAGCATAGATGAAGATTTTGCGTTGGATGTGTGGTAAGACGGGATAAGTTTATAAATGGCTTGGGCATGTAGAGATAAAACCTATAGATTTTGTTGTAAGAAGAGTACATCAGGTAGAGAGAAGTCAAACAATTAAAAATAGAGAAAGGCTTACAAAAACTATAAGAGAAACTATTAAAAAAGATCTTGAGATTTACGAATTGGATAGTAATTGATATTGGATAGAATAATTATGGTGAAATTTGATCCATGTAGCGGACCCCACTTAGTGAGATAAGGCTTGGTTGTTGTTGTTGTTGGGTGTTTTGTATTTAGCAACCTCATTTTGTAAGGTTGCAACATGAGAAAACCCAGTCACCCACTTGGAACTTCATTTTTCCCCCCATGTTATTATTAGCTTTTGCTCTCAACTGGTCTTGGCTCTTGAACAAATTGCTTTTCATTTCAATTTACAATCATCAGTTATTTGAGTTCCCAACCTTGAATCAAATATTAACCCCTTTCTGAAGCTAGTGAGTAGAGCTGTAGTTAATAATATGCTGTAATAAAATACTGTGCATTTGCTTAGTTGATTCATTTAAGCCACAATTTCAGCCTTGTGCCTGTAATCACTTTCATCCTTAGTTGATCCATTAACTGTATTGATTAATTTATATAACCCTTTTTACTATCTATTCTATTGCAGCTTCTGCTGGTGTTAAAGAAGTTTCAGCACCCTCAAAGGCCAAGGCTGCAACAGATGTAGCTTTGGATTATACCGACATTCCTGTCTCTCAGATAAGAAAGGTAGTTTATCAAACTAGTCTTTGAAACTTTATGTTTATGAAATTTATCTTCGATGATACTTTGCTTCCCACATGAACCAAATACCATTTGTTAGGACTATGCCACATATGTTATCAATTTATGAACATAAATTCTGTATGCTCAATATTCCTGAGACTTTTTTCTCTCACTGTATCATTTTTATGTAATTTTCCGATCCTAATATATCTTATTTTGTGCATGCATGGGTGGTGCATTCTCCTTGTAACTAACTATATTTGTTTAGGACCATGCCACTTATGTTCTCAATTTGTGAACAAAAGTTGTGTATGCTTCTTGATAGTATTGCTCAATATTACTGGAACATTTTTTTTCTTTTAACGTGTTTTTTAAAGTAATATCCCGATCTTAATATATCTGTTATTGTGCATGCATAAGGGATGCTTTTTTCTAACTAACTATATTTGACAGATCACGGCCTCACGTTTGTTGCTATCAAAACAAACTATTCCTCATTACTATTTAACAGTAGATACATGTGTTGACAAACTCATGAGGTGAGCTTCTCCATTATTGTCAATATATTTTACCGATGATACAAATAATTTCTGGTAATTAAAACCCTCTATCTGCAGTTTGCGTTCCCAACTCAATTCATTGCAGGAAGCCTCTGGCGGTGCTCGTATATCAGTAAACGACCTTGTAATCAAGGTATCAAATTTTCTGACCAAAATACATGTGTGTTTGTAAGTTGCAAGTTGCCTTTCTTTTATCCCGCGTTGGTCGGTAATTAGGTGTTTAATTTAGTAGAGAAGGGAATCATATCTCAGATCTCTGCTTTCTCTATTTTTAGTCTCTGTTAAGAGTCCCACTGAACATGTGTTTATAATTGAGGGCAATCCTCACCCTACCAACCGGTTTTGTAGGGTTGAGTTAGACCCAACCACATTTCTTAACATGGTATCATGAGCCTCGTTTGAGATTCGGTGGGCCACCTTCTATGGTTTCCGATATCGGGCCACCCACCATTTATTTCCGCGCTCTAGTTGTCAATCAAGTCCTGAGCGTGAGGGAGTGTGTTAAGAGTCCTACATCGGATAATATATGGCCTGAACATGTGTTTATAATTGGGGGCAATCCTCACCCTACCAACTGGTTTTGTAGGGTTGAGTTAGGCCCAACCACATTTCTTAACCATCTCTATAAATTGTAAATCTTTTTCCTTTTAAAGTTCTAACAGCTACTGAAATTATTAGAGCGTCATGAATTTCCGGCTAAAACAATTCAAAGAGCAGTGCATTAGTTTGTGTGCACATTGTCAGTAGAAAACCTAGGTTTTTAACTTGCCAGTGGTCATCAATCGGTTGTAGCCCAATACTGTTACATCATCGCTCCTCAACTCTTAGGAGGGGCTTTACAATTATCTGAGTTGCAATTTGTCTAAAAAATTCTCTTAAGTTGCCAAAAAGAGACTTCCTTAGCTTAAACCACATGTCTTGGGTAGGAGAGAGTATTGTGTACAATATAAACTAATTTTGATGCTTGTCTTTTGTATTTCAGGCTGCTGCTTTGGCTCTCCGTAAAGTTCCTCAGTGTAACAGTTCATGGACAAATGACCATATTCGCCAGTAAGTTAACAATTTTTAAATGCAAGGATTGCCATAAAGTTTGGGAATGAACTTAAATGTAACATTTGTTATTATGTTTTTCTGCAGGTATCATAACGTGAATATTAATGTTGCTGTGCAGACTGATCATGGACTCTTTGTTCCGGTTGTCAAGGTGAGTGAGAACCTCTTTCTAACAGTTCAAAAACACACCGCCTTTATCGATTCCAACTCAACCTTGTATTCATGATATTTGCAGGATGCGGACAAGAAGGGCCTCTCTAAAATAGGTGAAGAGGTCAAACAATTGGCTAAGAAAGCTAAAGAAAACAGCTTGAAACCCCAAGATTACGAGGTTATTGAAATTTTATGCTCATTCCTATTTATCTGCTAACGACAGCGTCTTGTACTAGTTTATGAATTATTGGGGTACAATTGCAGGGAGGTACATTTACAGTGTCTAACTTGGGAGGGCCATTTGGAGTCAAACAGTTCTGTGCCATTGTCAATCCTCCTCAATCAGGCATTCTCGCAGTTGGATCTGGTGAGAAAAATTTAGTATTTTTTCCCACCTTTTATTTATTAGCTGCTTTCGTTTGTTTATCATAATGACCATCTTTCTGCTTTGCTTCTACACGAGCAGCTGAGAGGAGGGTCGTTCCAGGTTCAGGTGCTGAAGAATTCAAATTTGCTTCCTTCATGGCTGTAACCCTCAGTTGTGATCATCGTGTAATAGACGGTAATCATTCTTAGTCTGATGCTGTTGCTTTTTGCTCAATATTTTAGACTTTTCATTAGTTTTGGTGGACGGTAATTCACTCGATGAAACATGCTAACAATATGCTTTATTATTATTCTGTTTAGGGGCAATTGGTGCAGAATGGCTAAAAGCATTCAAAGGCTACATTGAGAATCCAGAAACCATGTTGTTGTAAAGTAAATAGAAGTTCCTTTTTTTCAAGTGATATTTTAGGCAGGGGATGAGATTTTGATCACCTGGTATTTCCCATTTGGGTTTGGTTGATTGTATCCCTGACCAATTTTTGATTCAAGTGTTTATTCTCTTAAAATAAATTTTGCAAATTTGTAATTTTGTAATAAGCGAGGGTAGATAAGGTATTTTATTTTGAGCCCTGAAAGTTGTGTCGATAGAAGAGAATGCTGCCCTCGTTATACAAGCAGATGAGGATCTAACATTTTCTTTGTTAGATGGTGTGAATAATTCAAACAACACTAATTTTATTTTATTGGCATCTCATATTCCTTGTGTTAATCGAGATAGTCTTTATCTGATAGGGGCAATAAAGTTGTATTCAACTTTTCTTTTACAACTAAAATTCATGTAGGATGAGTAATCTGTATTGATTGTCAGAAGGTGAACTGCCACCCTAATGAATTCTGTCTTTCCAATATTCTTGAAGTACATCTTCAAATGCTCCTAATGCATACAAAACACTTCTCATTTTGTAAAAAAAAATAGTTTGGAAGGGTATCTCCAGATTAATCCCTATATTGATTGTGTTTATTTCACTATTCAGTGAGTAATTCGAAAGTGCAATTTAGATTTGTCAAATTGAAAATTGAATAAAATACAAGATTGCATGTATTCTTCATTAATGAACGTATCACCCTTATATTTTGTTTTTTAGCTGAAATTTAGGATATGTATAAAATGCATCATAAAGTTATTATGTTGTGCAACATATTTTTCACTATATTGATAATTAGTTTTTCACTATATTGATAATTAACTAAGTTGTCTAGCACATTTTCCACTATATTGGTAATTAATTCAACATATAAGATCAACAAATACATGATGAATTTTCTTGAATTTGTTGGTTTTATTTTTACATAGACAATGTGAAAAGAAAGATAATGCTATTTGGTTTTTATAAATATGTCACAATTTGTTGAAGGATCCAAATAATGTCACTTGTGGTTATCACTGATCACCATTATTCACTAATGAATCGTGTTGCAAATCTATTTTCTACATCATATGCTTTATATTTTGTTGATATCACATGAATAAAAATTTGAGATTTATGTGTA
This sequence comes from Lathyrus tuberosus, assembly GCA_022829125.1. Classification (NCBI taxonomy): domain Eukaryota; kingdom Viridiplantae; phylum Streptophyta; class Magnoliopsida; order Fabales; family Fabaceae; genus Lathyrus; species Lathyrus tuberosus. Next base: position 18,180,448 of record JALAZF010000065.1, on the reverse strand, counting down.
AGTTTCTAGTAAAACAAAAATTTCAAAATTAAAAATGGAGCATTGTCAAATCTAAGCAAATACTGGAACCCATATTGACAACTTAGGATGATGTAATTAATTACTATATAGAGGAATCGTATAGTAAATATGGAGCATTTTTTAATACACCATCCAAGTTTCTTAGGCACCACGTGAAATTTTTTTTGCCTCCAGTTTCTGGATGTGCACATTCGGATGCACCAATTTTTTAAAAAACGTTGATGTGTTCCGGATATGCATATCAGAAAATATTTCTTATGTGCGCTTCCGGAAAGATTTCTTATTAATTCGCGCCAGACCTTCTTCCTCCCCCCTCATTCATCATTTTTTTTATTTTCCAAACTCTCTCAAACTCTCAAATTTTCAATCCCACAAATCTCGATTTTTTCCACTCGAGTTCGGCGCAGAGCAACTTCTACAACGATCATGACACTCCAAATCCTCCGTATCTCATTTTAATCAGTAAATTTTTAAATTTTAGAGTTTTAGAGTTATTTTCGAGTAATCGATTTAGAGTAGACATTTAGGTGTAGAAATTGTTAAGTTGTATGAATAACATAGGTTAGAGACAATGTAGGTCTTGTTTTCTGCTTCAAACGGACGATCAGGGCATTAAAATGCCCTTTTGTATAGTACAGTAGTCATGGCTGCCATTTTGAACTTCAAAATACATACCGGATGTGCAGATCTGGAAAGATTGTAACGTTAAATATTCTAAGTGCTTCCGGATGTGCACATCCGGAAATACCCAACGTTAAAAATTGTGTCCTTCCGGATGTGCACATCCGGAAGACACCCAACGCTAAATATTTTGCATATTTCCAGATGTGCACATCCGGAAGACACTTGTTTTTTTTAGTCTGTTTGTTTGTTTTTGTTTAATTATTTTTAAGAAACTCTAATTTATTTATTATGCTTTGCAGATTAGATGGTTGGCAGAGACGATCGTATCATACATGGACGGACAGTTCATCACGCATTTGTCCGACGTGAGTGGATGCAGCCTACAACCGAGGCTTCCGGCGTAGAGGGAGTTGGGGTAGCCCCTACAGCTGAGGGAGATCCTACAGCACATCCATCCACATCACAGGTTCAGGCCACTTCCACATCACAGGTACAAGCTACTCCCCATTCAGCCGCCGATTCTACATCTCGGAGGCGTCGCGTTTCTATTGGCAGTTCATCAGGGTCCCAACCCGCAAGCAGACGTCGTCGGGAGACTCCAGCTCCATCAGCTGCTCCTACTTGTTCCCCTGTTCCTGTTCCTGTTCCAGAGGGTGATCACCCAGCACATGAGAGTGTTGAAGCCGATGACGATTTTGATGAGCTGGGCGGTTACCCCGGGGGACCGTCTGATATCTCCCTACTCGTGGGGTACTCTGAGCATACTGCCAGATATGTCTGGCTAGGAGAGGTAACCTTTCTCGGTTTATTTATAGAATTGTTTACGTTGAAAATATTTTCATTTGTAACATTGTTTTATTTGGAAATTTCCAGGAGAAGGTTTCCCAGAAGTTCTATAACCATGGGGGCAAGGTTATAGACATGCTTGAGATGCTGCCAAGGGATCAGTGGTTCACGTCTGCACTTGCTACCTCTGGTCTTGGAGGCCTGTCTAGGATTGGGTATTCATAGATCCTGTACGGTATGCTGATGGCCTTTGTTGAGAGATGGCACCCTGAGACATCCTCATTCCATCTACCGTACGGCGAGATCACGATCACACTCGACGACATCTCGTGCCTTTTACATCTACCGATCACGGGTACCCTTCTCCGTCACGATAGGATGTCGAAGGTGGACGCGATGGAGATGCTGATTGCAGAACTTGGGGCTAGCCTAGATGAGGCACTTGCGGAGGTGACCCAGTTGAGGGGCGCACACGTCCGGTTCTACTTTATGATACGCAGATTTGGTGAGGAGCTTGATGAGGCACAACGGGCAAAAGGGGATGCAGCTGAGGTGGAGATCTACAGGTAGCATGCCCTGAGATGCTACTACTTGTTTTTGCTCGGCACGCAGGTGTTTGTGGACACCAGCGCATATTATGTTGATGTCGTCTACCTCAGGTACCTTTTGGATCAGACAGAGATCCATACGTACAACTGGGGGGCGGCTGCGCTGGCATACACTTATGCTAGGCTCTCTGATGGTTGCCTCTGGGCATCCAAGACTGTGGCAGACAGTTGTACGCTATACGTGGTAACAATCTAATATTCTAAGTGATTTTTTCATTTCTTTTCTTTCTATATTCATTATAATGTTTAACACCCATGTTATGTTTTCCATTTCAGGCGTGGATTTTACAGCACTTTCCCAACATTACTGGTTGGGGGAGTGTCGACGGGTACACTGAGGATATGCCACGTGTTGCTGCATTTCTCCTGCTCAGAGGGAACCAGGTGCCCGACCCCTACAAAGTGTATCTTGATCGGATGACTACTGAGGACGTTTTGTATCACCCCTATGCCGATCACCGTGTGACGCGCCCGTTCGATGAGGTTTCACTGTTCTCAGGATGATTGACATGCAGTTCGACAATTACTGCTCGATACCTGTCGGAGCGCGTCTTGCGTCAGTTTGGTTACACGCAGACGATCCCTAGGATGCCTTATGAGTCTGCTTCTCTAGGCTTGACCCGCAGGCAGATATATGAGATATATGCTGACTTCCAGCCCCACTTGGTACCGGAAGAGGCTCGGCCGACCAGAGCGGAGAGAGACTGGAGCGTTGTTGCCGGGTACATCGTGTGGTTCTACACCGTCTCACACCCATGCATGGTGCCCACTGCTGAGGGATCGCCACCCAGACATGCTCATCAGGAGATATTAGAGGAGCGACAGTCTCAGCTGGACCATACTCAGGATGTCCTACCTCGCTGTCGTCAGATAGAGCAGATAGCGCGACAGGCCATTGCGAACGGGCACCTCCCCGAGGGCTCTGGTGCCAGACTTGCCGTGGATAGGATTATTGAGATTGCTCGGGGGGCACTTCAGTACCGCAGACATCGAGCCAGGATTGCGGGTAGGGGCAGAGGAGCAGGGGAGCCAGGAGAGATCCTTCGCCATACGCAGTAGTTTTTTGTTTGATGTATTCTATTTATATTACATGTATGTACTGTATTTTGACAGAGGTTTATTATGTATATATATCATTTTATTTTATATATGGATGTTGTCTAATGTATATTAAGTTGCGACGATATATTAACATATGCGACCAACCAACAAAACCGATTTTTTTTAAAAAAATAAAGTTCTGCTATTTTCCGGATTTGCAGATCAGGAATGTTTCCGGATGTGCACTTCCATAACGCATCAGCGTTTTTTAAAAAATTGGTGCGTCCGGATGTGCACATCCGGAATCAGGGGGCAAAACCGAAAATTCAGGTGGTGCCTAAGAAACATGGGTGGTGTGATAAGAAATTCCCTAAATATTTCGTGCTCATAAATGTATGCACAAAATTTTAAAGTTTTAAAAATATGTTTACGTGGATCTATGTGTTGTGAAAATATAATAGTTAGTTGATTTTGATGATGACAACTAATGTTAAATGTCAAGTTTTTTTAAAGATGCTGACTTCTTAAGTTAAACGACTTTTGGATCTTAGTAACTCTTTTTAAGAGTTCGCCGTGACAACTAGCAAAGGGGAAGTTGATTGTAACTATCCAGAAAGCTCTTGATGAGAACATTTGATATAAAAGATACCTTAAGTCTCATCAGTCGGGGGGAGGGGATGTCGTCGAAGACATTTTACACGTCCAACTAAAGCAATCACCCCCACCAAAAGTCAAGGGTGCCGCCAGAGACGTTTTGTATGCACAACTAAAGCAATCAATCCTCCACCAAACATCGGGGGTGTTGTTAGACACACTTTGCGCGTTTGACTAAAGCAGTCAATCCCTACTGAAAGTTAGGGGTGTTGTCTGAGACCCTTTGCATGTCCGACAAAAATAATCAACCCCCACCAAAAGTCAGGGGTGTTGCTAGACAGGCTTTGCACGTCCGACCATAACAATCAAATCTCCAGAGGCAATAACAATCCAATCTCCTTTGTCAGCTAGCCACTTCAGAGGTCGCAGTGAGTTGGCCACACGTCTACCCCAGATCGACTTTTCATCTGGTTAGGGGAATGAGAACCAACCCTTGGCCTGGCTGATAACGACCCCAATGACGTCCAATAAACTTCGAGGGAAGACCTAGTAAGTTCACATAGAATTCAACGCCTTGTACACATGACGTGTGCAGACTGGGCAACCAGTGTCGAAGGGTTACAAAAACATCACCTTTCTTCCATCTGAAAGGGGCATTTATTAGCTTGAAATTTCTATTTGGAAAAGAGTCAATTAAATGTTGCATTGGATAAATGTGTGTTAGCATTGATTGACACAAGACGACAGGAACAAATACGTCGATTGGAACGTTTCGACTAGTATCTTGAAACTTGGTTTGGAAGAGTTTCATGAACATATCTAATTGATCTCTTGACACCGTGTTGAATTCGAAGCGTTCGACGTACTTCAAAGACTTAGATGATTTTGGAAACCAAAGACTTGGGAGGGTTCTTAGCACTTTCAGCAACCACCTTTGACAAACAGACAATTTTTAGTCGCTAAGAGTAGTTACAAACGTGGGATAATGATTTTCATCAGTTTGTAAGTTCTGACAACATGACAGTGCTTCAGAAGACTAAGTTTCATGTTCGTATTACGTGTCTATTTTCTGAGAATAAGTTGTCAGAGACAGTTATCTTTAGTTTATTATAAATAACATATTCATAAATTGTAAAAAAAATCACAAAATTCATATACTTTCTCTATAAAACTGGAGTACCCGAGTCAAAAAGCGAAACAGTTTTTGAATAACATGTGAATAAGTTTGTAACTACGTCCCTTTTCTTTATTGTCTTTATGTTTTCGTAATTGAAACACTTTTTCAGTCTTGTCATTTACTATTCTTGTCATTTACTGCGTTTCGTTTAATGTCATTTATTGTAATTCTTATTTATTTTAATGCAAGTTTTTGCGTCCATAATGTTGTTTGTTTTCACTTTGTCTACATACAGACATTCTTAGTCACTTCACATACATACTATTTTTGTACATATGTTTTTGCGCAAATTACTTTCGAAATTTTGAATTAATCTCACAGACTATTTAAACTCGCAATTTTTCGCTAAAAGCACCTGCGAATATCCTTTTTAATTTATTTACGTTTTTAAAAAATAGTATGTTTTCCAAAATTTTGAAAAATTGCATACTTTTTAATGGATTTTTGTAGAATTTTATAAGCTTTTATCAAATTTTTGGATAATCTTATGAGTTTTTTTTTTATCGGATTTTTTAAAATCCAATGAGTTTTTTTTATCATATTTTAAAAATCCAAGTTTTTATTGAATTTTAAAAATAATTCTACAATTTTTTGCCAAAACTTTTTAAAAAATCTATAAATTTTTACTTAATTTTTTTCGTTTTATTTTCACATCAGATATAAATTACAAAAATTTTCAAAAATGCCAAAAATTAAAAAACATCATATATGAATTACCGAATTCTTTTAAATACACTATCATTTTTTTTTTTTAATAAATTTGGCAAGGATATTTTGAGTATTATTGAAAATTGTGAATGTGTTAGATATAACTGAGGGTGACAAATAAAAATATAACTAAGGGGTGACAACTTAAAAGCTCCCCAACCAGCCATCATTTACCCCTGGTATTTTTAGTTTTAGACATTCCTTTTCAACTCCGTGATTGAGTAAAATTTACACGAGATCTATTAAATCAAATGAAGTTTAACTTTATAAGTGAGAATCATGTATATATATTTTTGTTCCCTTCCCGCAGTTGGCATGCAGAACAACCTTTCAGATTTTCTTTTACTTGTTTTCTCGAAGCTACCAATGGAGTCTGAAGTGATGTCAACGAGTGCAACAGCAACATGGAAGACCTAATCTTTGAAATTTCTAACTGTAGGAAACAAGTAACAGAAAAATGCGAAAGAATAAAATGACATGAGTTAAGGAAGTATGAAATAAGACAATCATTCGTATGAAACAATAGCCAGGCTACTTCTGTGATTGAGAACTTAAGCAAATCCCATTTAGTAAGGCAAGATAAATATGGCATTGATGCTTTGTTCTTGTATTTCCCTTTCCATTTTTTAAAGTCTAAATTAGCTCTAAATAATAACAAGGATTTTACCAACACATTGACGAACAAACCACAACATAAGAATGGGGGGTCAAAAGAGGAAGAACAGGAGGAGAGGAAACAGGGGATAATGAAATGGGATTATTTGCAACAGTAGGGGTGATAGGGAACAAAACAAGTGCAGAAGAACCATAATAATATCATGTAAAACTTCTTGATCTAAAGGATAGCTACCTATTTGTAGTACTTCAAATATCACCCTTTATTCTATGTAGTCCACAAACAAACTATATGAAAATAAAAAACAATCTTTAAAATATATATCATACCTGTCAAACTAATCCCTAACCTATATGAAATTCATCTCTTTAGTCTGTAGTATCTCTCATCAATGTATATGTGATAGATTTCATAGAATTTAAATTCTAAATTAATAGAATTCATATAGTTAAAAGACTACTTACTATTTTTATTTACTTTTGAGACTAAGTAGGAGAGAGAGTGATACTAATAAGGGGACTAGATTGATGGTATTACTCCCTACTACGAGCTACATGGAAAGGTGACTCACCCTAGCATTTGCCATTAAGTAAACCTTCACAGTGCCATGACGAGGACACAAACAACTTCTGACATATGATCAATTAAATACCCCTTATGAACTACTGCCGATTTAATAGCCGTTTGGCAAAAGCAAAGGCCACACACTCATTAAAGGAAAAAGGCAAACTGCAATAATCAACCCCAAGTCTGCATGATTTTCTGAAACAAAGCAACATTTGGACATATATAAGTATATAACAGTTGTTCATTACCTCTTGTTCATGTGCTCATTGCAACATAACAAGAGTAATCAACATCGCCAAAAGAAGCTCACACATGATATGACTAAAATTTGGAAGAAGCCGCAATCAACTGAGATACACAACCTTCAAAGTGCAATGTTTTGTAATTAAGATGCAATCAACCGAACGAGATCAACATAAGAAAAATATTGCACTAAATGGAACCAAAATCCTGAAAACTCCCACAATAAGGTTCCTACAATCTCTTCCACAGAAAATTCTACAACGAATAACGAAGCAGAAGTAGTTGTTTTACACCCAAAAAAATTCTTCAACTCTGATCAAACACATGCAAAACCTTTCAAATCAGCCATTCAAGTCATACATATTGATCCAACTAAACCCATCACATAAAAAAATCAAGCAAAAAACAAAAGACCAATTGATGCTATATACACCTTTAAATTAAATTTAGTCCCAATAATTATAATTATTTATTCGATCCCGACCTCACAAAGTTATACATTAGATTTAGAGCAGAAAGTCAGAATCCAGCTGATAAAATATGGCATTAAACCAATAGTTTGCAACGGAAGCATTAACTACTAACCACCATGACTGATGAGTGATGACCATAACATATATGGTATATAACTTCTTTAAACAATTCTATATATTCTACTAACTAAAACTAACACGAATTATCTCTCAAAAATGATTTTTTTTCTTTAAATGAAAAGATTGAATCTCACACTCACTTTTCATATCGGCACATATCGTTTCAATGCTTGTTTTGCCGCCACAGCAGCTCCAACGAGAACTCCACCCACAGCTCCGGCCACCGCCGCTGATCTCACTCCTCTCGCCGCTCGATATAGAGCCCCGGTGCCAAGCCCCGCTGCAACGCTGTTCCAGGCGTCATCCGTATCCCTAGCAGCCTCGATCCCGCTCTCGATTCCGGCGTAAAGTAACCCAATGATCCCAACACGGTTTCCCCAAGTCCGACCCGAATGTCCGGAGGAGTTAAGTATACGATTAACCCGGAGCTTTGTGGTGTCGCCGGATTCGAAAGATCGAACTCCGTCTACGAGTCCAACTCCGGCACCGGCGATTGAACCACCGAGGTAACCGCATCCGGTGTAGAAGGTGAGATTCTCACCCCAGGAACGGCGTTTACGGAGAGCTTCCTCGTCGAAGAGAAACTCCGGAGAAGTTGGGAGCTGGTAGAGATTTCGGCTGGGAACCTCGAGGTCTTTGTATGGATTGTAGAATCGGGTTTGGGGATTTTTATCGGATTGTGAATCGTTTTGCGCCATTGGAGAATCAAATTAGGGTTAGGGTTTCGTGGAATTGAGTGAGGGCACGCAACGGTGCAGAGTTTATTGTGTTTCTAAGCTTTGAGACTGAAAACTTTCTATTAGAGAATCTGTGTTATTAGATTCTGAGGTTCGGTTGGATTATGGACCGGGTTTGGTTCTCTCAGATCAAAGTGGGTTTGGTTCAATGGACCAGAGGTTCACTTTTTCGTTTTTGTTTGTTTGGTTTGTGTGAGAAAGTTAGAGAAAGAAAATTGAAAGGAGTATTCGCAACTTTGCAAGTCTTTCTTATCAAGAAACATATTGAAGTAATTGAAAAATAATGAAAATGACGAAGCTATTTTCTATAGATGGATGTGAACAGGATTAACCATCTAACTATTCATTAATAGCTATAAATTATTGTGAGGTAATATACTTCTAAAAGTTGTTATAGACCGTGCATATGAGTTACGATACGAACTATGATGAAATGCTCAATACCAACAATCATACAGAAAGACGCGTAAAATATATTGATCCCATCTCAATTGAGGATATGTGATTCTATTCAGAACCATATTTCTATTCAAATCGTTAATTTTGAAGTTTTTCTTAATAATTTCTCTTATACTTTTTCTAAATCTTCCTATATACCTCTAGTTGTTTAACTTTTCTCCATATTATATACTATTCTTACCACAGGACCTACATGTTCTCTCCCTACATATCCAAAACACTTCTTTAATATTGTTGTTCCTGGTTGACAATAATGGTCTTCAACCAACCACACAGAGGGAGTCATAATTTGTCTAGAATGTTAGTAGTACGGGAGAACTATCCTAAGGAAGAGCATAGGTGATCCAGATCCAAGATGCATCCAACGGCTCCCCGCATCACCGCCTAGCAAACAACAGGTTGTTATAACCACCCCAATATATAAAGGAAACAGGCAAGTAATTCAGGTACAAATTTTCAAATCCAATTTTCACTCACTATTCTTCTCCATAAACTAACTTGGGCGTTAAAGTGTTAATCTTGCAGGTCATCTCTTTCCCCCTTCGTACCGGAAGCTCGTCATTGTCCTCCGCAACCATCGATTCTCCACCAATTTGGGTTCCATAACGAAATAATTATAATTTTTAATCATATTTTATCTAGTATAACCACACATCCAACACAACATTCTCATATTTGCTACATGTACTTTATTCTCATATTAACTTTAAACTGTCAAACATTCCGTCTTGTACAATATTACAAGTCTTACCGCACCCTGATAAAATTTTCCCTTTAGATTGAGCGGTACCTCTGTGTCACATAAAACTCCTAAAACCCTCATCCATTTTAGCCCCCCAACTTGAATTTAATGGTTTACATCCCCTTTTATTTCTCCATAATTTTTTTTATTACGGACCTAAGATATTTTAACCGTACGACTTGTGGGATGGTATGCGATCTGGAGTGATCAGACTGGATCGTCGTGGCTTTCCGTGTAGGGCAGAGATGATGGTTGTAGGAGAGGAGGGGGTGTACCTGCAAGGTACTTCGATGCCAAAGTAAGTTTGGGCTAGAGAGAAAGCAAGTACAAAGCGTTTAGGTATGATTTAGAGTATTGAATAATGATCAAACCTGACCCTCTCAAGTGAGAGGGTATTTATAGAAGTACTCCCCAGCGCGGGGCCAAGGTCTCCCATGTGGCCGAATTATCTGGTCGGCCAATGGGAGACTACCAGGTAGAGGGTCAGACGCGTGACCCTTTGACCTGGTCCAACTGTTTTTGTGAGATCCGGGGAGGTAGTTGGTCGCGTGAATTGTCAAGCGCATGAGGTGGACGCCCCCAACAGTCATATTGTGTCCAATGACTATGTTGTGCCCAACAGCTAGATTGTGCCCAACAGCTAGATTGGTTGGATCCAGTTATTGGGCCTTGTCAAGAGCTGGACTAGATTGCGCCTTGCCCTACTGTGGGCCAAACGCCTGCCCAGTCCAGAACAGGAGCCCCCCAAGTCTTTACTCTGAGGAAGAGTGATGACTTGAGATAGCCTTGTAGGTTGTTGCCATTGAATGACAATGTTCGGGGACATGCCTTTCGCCTGCTCTATGGTCAGCGTGGTCGATACTGGTTGCTTATAAGCCCAACAACCCCTTTGTCTGCGAGGATATGCCCGCGGAAACGGCTTTTTTATGTCGACCAGGCTTAATAAGGATGCCCGCCAAAAGGACGTTTTTCCCGACAACCCCTTTGTATGCGAGGACATGCCCGCGAAAATGGTGTTTTTATGTCGACCAGGCTTAATACGAATGCCCGCCAAAAGGACCTTTTTTTATCGGTCAACCCTTAAGAGGATGTGGCTCGTGTGGACTATCGAGGAGGATATGCCCGCGGGGGACTGGAGAAGATTTGGGGAATGCAACGTCTGGCTTTGGGAATGCCAAACGAAGATTCTCTTCTAACACGTGGTGGTGCAATTAACTTCTGTCAGGCCTAGGGGGTCTAGGCTATGATGGCCTTCGCACTTCCCCAAGTGAGCAATTGCTTATAAAAGGGGGGAAGGAGGATTTATTTGCACGCTTCACGTAAATTTCTCTCCTCAAGTACTTTTGCTCTTCAACTAGCCCTTTCGCCGGAGTTCATCTTTGCCACCGTCAATCTTCATCGTCCACGCCAGACCTTCATCTTCAACCTCTAAATCCAAGTAAGTTCTTCACCTTTCATTGTTATATCTAGGATGTTCTTCGTTTCCTGGAAATTGGTATGAATTTTACGGTGACTCATGAACTTTCCGGTTGAATGTTCATGTGTTCTTCGATGAACACATGAATTTTCTGGGAAATTCATGAAGAACATGAAGAACCTGAAGAACCTAGGATGAATGTTTTTGAATGTAGCGTAGGACTGCGTAGATCTTCCTAGATTTCTGGTTAGGATTAACTTTAAGTTTGTAGTCGGGCATTAGGCCTTCTCGGCGCGAGAATTGATTTTCGCGTGACAAGTTCTATTTTGTCGAGGAAACTCGTCCTCGCGGAATCCTTTCATAGAGTTCAGGAGACTCATCCCCGTGTTACGGGGAAAAGGATTTCGCTGCGTCCCGGTACTGTCGACTAGGGCTTGAGGGCGTCCTCGACTTATTCCTCACCCTTTCACTTGATTAGTGGTGGAAGAGTGGATTTGATCTTTGTCGTTGAATTCACTTTTGCTTCCTCTGCTTTTCAGGTGAAATGGCTGACAGAAATGAGGGAGTCGTCCCCGACGTTGAGGTTGTTAACGGGGAGACGGAGCAACCCGTCGAGCATGCTAATGTCCGTATGGCTGAGGGAGATATCGACTAGATCGTCCAAGAGCCAATGTCGACGAGATCGACTTTTACTGAAGAGGAGGCTCGTGAGTTTCCTTACTTTGAAGACCGGGCAGAGGATGTGCCCGTAAATTGTAAGGCTATTTGCCCCACGGAGGACGACCGAATATGTTCGGTGTATCCGGTGATGCGATTCCCTATGTATGAATTTACTTTCATGGAGGCGGGGTATCGTCTGCCCTTCACTGACTTTCAAAAGGCCATCTTCTGTCATCTTAAATTGTGCCCTGCCCAACTACATCGGAACGCTTTGGCGTTTATTAGGGCCTTCGAGCTGGTCTGCCGATATCTGAAGTTTGGGGCCACAGTGGATTTTTTTCTTCTGCATATTTCAAATTCAAAGGAGCGCGGTGGGCCCAAAACAAAGTTGGGTGTCCTTTAAGCAACAGAGCAGGCTATTCTGGCCATACTTGGAATCTGTCAAAAACTTCAAATACAGGTTCCTGGTCATGAAGTCTGTCTCGGAGGCGGCTAAGGAGTCTATATCCACCATGGAGACCGTGGAAGTTGGTGGTCGGGAGGTGACGAAGGCGGTGTCAAAGTTCCCGTTGGAATGGGTGTATGCCCATTTTAGATATAAGACCAATCCGTTTATTGTCAAGCATGAGTAGCTATGTGACGGGGACAAGGAGTCGTTCTGGGCCTTGCATGCCTATGTAGAGAGTTTCAGCTCAGCTTTTGTAGTGGACAGGGACGAAAAAGAACTGTACGGGGAGGATGGAGAGCCTGCTCGGGCGGCTTGCTACCTAAATACCAAGGCCTTCCTCGAATGTGAAAACGAGGACGTTGCGTTTGAGCTCCTTGGTATAGGTTATCTCTTTGCCTGTATTTTTAACTTCTTGTTCAATGTGCTGACCTCCCATTTTACTTTTGCAGGTAAGATGTCGAACATGAGGCGCCAGTGCCTAAGGCCGACGTAGCCAAGTAGCAAGCAATGCTAGAGAAGTGTTTGGGCGGCACCGCCTCCTTTCCGGGCACCACATTGAAAACCCTCCTACCCCGGACACAACAAACAAGAGGAAGCAGGACGATACTGGCTCTTCCCCAGCTGGTGGTTCGAGCAGCTTTGTCGGGGGACAATTTGTATTGCCACCATGTTATCTTCAAGGAAAATTATTTGACGGGGAAGGCTCTGTTGTTGTCCCCGACCTTGAGGCGTCGACCATTCTTAGGGCCTGAGGAAGCTTCTCTGTCAGGATGCGGCCGCTGTTATGAGAGTGCTGGAGGCGGCGCTGGCCCTCGGGGATGCGGAGACAGTTCCGCTCGGGGATCTCAAGAGGGCGCAGGCCAAGATCACCGACCTTGAGCTGGAGAATGTTGAGATACAAAATAGGCCGACAAAGCTCGAAGGCAACCTGGAGGCCAAGATTGCACTCCAGAAGGAAGTGAACGAGATGAGGGAGGAACTGACAAAGATGAAGGAGGAGAACGCCGCTCTGAAGGTGAAGGTTGCCGGGCTGGAGGGCTCGTCGGCGGTTGGTCAGGATGAGACCGAGGATGAGAAGGCCCTAAAGACCCGGAGGGACCTAATCGAGAGAATCCCCATCCTCGAGCAGGACAACTTGGGAGCGGCTGAGTTCGGATTCAACGATACCGTGGAGCAGATGAGGGCTCTCAATTTTGACGTCTAGCTATAGACCGAAGGTATGGGTGTTCTAAACGTGGTCGTTGACGGCCATGTGGTTTCTCCAAAGCTTCCCAGTGATGAAATTTAATTGTTTATACTTGTGTGTTTGTTGGCCTTCGTTCCATTTTATTTGTAATCCTTTGTTAGGCATGGTCCCCTTTTGTAATATTGATAATTCTGGCCTTGTGGCCATAATACATATATCTTGTGTTTGACATCATATGCCTCGCATTTTATTTGTGTATGCTTTGACATTTTAATGCTAAGTGTGGACGTTTTTCTCGATTCGTTATTGTCACGCTCGACAGTTTGGGGGACTCGTCGAGGAGGCGAAGTGTTTTCGTCGGTGGTGGGACTAGGATCTCGGTCGAGCTCCTGATCCCACAGGGCTTGGACTATTCCCATCGCGAGCTGGGTGTCCTACCATGTTGGTGCGGCAACAACAGATTTCGATTGAGGTATCCACGTTGGGTATAGAGTCTGCTCGCCCCATAAGCAGAAACTTGGCGGTGTTGTAGAGTTAAGGATCGTGCTTGCACCGGGGCACGGTCCTGTGGCCGAGCCGTCTCCTCGCAGTGGGGTGATCTCGTCAACAGTTTGTCCGAACTAGTGGCTGGTCTTAACTGTAATATTGTTTGAGCTTTTCAGCGTTCCATGGTCGAGCAAATGATTCTCTGTCTAGCGTTTCTAGGTAGTATGCTCTAGTGCACGTTTTTTATTTGACCCTGTATGGTCCTTCCTAGTTTGCGGCCAACTTTCCCTTGCGTGAATCTTTTTTATTTCTGCGTAGGACCAGGATGCCAACTGGGAAGTCGCGCTTTACGATTTTGGCATCGTGGCGCAAGGTTATTTTTTGTTCCAGCGAAGCTTCGCGGAGAGCTGCCCCTGATCAGATCTCTTCAACTAGATCGAGCTCTTCTCTTAAAGCCTCGTAGTTCCGTAGGCTATTCAGAAGGGAGTTTCCTCGGTGGTGGAGTGAGGGGTTGTTCTATATGCCCAGAGCACGCTGTGTAGCTCCTCGACCCATCTCTTTTTGGCTTCTCCTAGCGTTTGTTTTAGACCTCAAAGAATCACCCTGTTCGCGGCCTCTGCTTGCCCATTAGTCTGGGGATGCTCGATGGAAGTAAAGTGTTGCTTCGTACCTAGTTTGGCGACGAAGTCTTGGAACTTTCTGTCTGTGAATTGTGTTCCGTTGTCGGTCACAAGGGCCTGAGGCACCCCGAAACGTGCGAGGACGTTTCTTTTATAAAACCAAAGTATGTTGAAGGTTGTGATCTTGGCGAGGGTTTTAGCTTCGATCCACTTTTTAAAGTAATCGATGGCCATGATCATAAATTTGTTTTGGTAGGACCCCATTGTGAATGGGCCGAGGATGTCCATCCCCCACCAGGCGAAGGGCCAAGGCGAGGACAGAGTCTTCAACTCGTTAGGGGGTGCCAAGTGCATGTCCCCGTGGCGCTGGCACCAGTCACATTTCTGGACATGTTTCTTAGCTTCGTGCTGCATGGTCAGTCAATAGTATCCTGCTCACAGGGCCTTTCGTGCCAATGATCTCCCTCCCAAGTGTTGTGCGTTGATACCGTCGTGAATTTCCTTAAAAACTTCGGGGACCTTATCCTCCTCGACGCATTTTAGGAGGGGAATGAAGAATCCCCGTCGATATAGCTTGTCATCGACTAGGACGTATGAGCAGGCCCTCCGCTTGGTCACACCGGCCTCCTTGCTATCCTCGGGAAATTCCCCCGTGGTGAGGTAATTGTATACCAGGGTCATCCAACAGCTGCTGTCGCCAATGGCGTTGAGTCGAGCAGCCCTGATGACTTGTCAATACTTAGGCAGGGGAGTATCTCTTGTATAAAGGATTTATTGCCACCTTTCTTTCTAGTGCTAGCCAGTTTCGATAGGACATCTGCTCGAGTGTTTCGTTCGTGGGGGATGTGTTGGACTTCCCACGCGTCGAACTTAGTTATCCTTTCCTTCACCAGCATCAGGTACTCGACCAGGTGATCATTTTTGGCTTGGTACTCTCCTCGTACTTGGGATGTTACAAGCTGGGAATCTGTGAAGATCTTCACCTCCTTAGCACCCAAGTCTTCAGCCAACTGCAGGCTTGCGAGGAATGCCTCGTACTCGGCTTGATTGTTCGTTGTGGGGAAGGACAAGACTAGAGATACTTCAATTAGGATTCCTTCTTCATTCTCAAGGATGATACCGGAGCCACTGCCCGTGGAGTTGGATGCTCTGTCGATGAAGATGGTCCATTTGTGCAACCCGCTAGACGGGGATGCTAGAGGCGTCATTTCAGCCACAAAATCGGCCAGGACTTGCACCTTGAGGGCCTTCCTACCCTCGTAGTGGATGTCGAACTCTGACAACTCCCAAAACCATTTGAGCATTCTACCGGCCATGTCTAGCCGAATAAGCAACTATCTTATAGGCTGGTTTGTTTGTACCACTATCGTGTGGGCCAAAAAGTAATGCCTTAATCTCGTCACTACGTTGATGAGGGCGAGGGCGACCTTCTCGATCTGCTGGTACCTGAGTTCTGGCCCTTGCAAGGCCTTGCTCGTGAAATATATGGGTTTTTCCTCGTCGGGTGTTTCACGAGTGAGAGCGGCGCTAATGGCTTCGCTAGTGACGGAGAGGTATAGGTACAACGTCTCCCCGCTATCTGGTCGTGACAAGACGGGGGGTTCAGATAAGGCTCGCTTGAGGTGGAGCAGAGCCTGCTCGCATTCCTCTGTTCACTCGAATGTGGCTTCTTTTCACAAAAGTTTAAAGAAGGGCAGAGCGTATTTGGCAGACTTGGCCACGAAGCGAGAAAGTGAAGCGAGCGTCCCATTGAGGGATTGCATGGATTTCTTCGACCTTGGCATGGGAAATTTGGGAATGCCCAACATTTGTCAGGGTTGACCTCTATCCCCCTCTCGGTGAGGTAGAAGCTGAGGAATTTCCCTGCCCGAACGCCGAAGGTGCATTTTTCTAGGTTAAAGTGCATTTTACATTTTCTCGCTTGGTCAAAGACCTTTTTCAAATGGACCATGTGATCGGATTCCTCTTGGGACTTCACGATCATGATACTTCGAGCATGTCTCCGATTTCTGATCAGAAGAACTTGTTCATTATACGCTGGTACGTGGCCCCAGCGTTTTTCAGACCGAAGGGCATTCAGTTGTAGTAATAGTTCCCCGACGAGGTCATGAACGCAGTATATTTTTTGTCCTTTTTGGCCATGGGAATTTGGTTGTATCCCGAATAGGCGTCCATGAAGGACAAGAGTTTGAAACGTGCAGAATTGTCTTTGAGCTTATCTATGTTGGGCAGAGGATAAACATCCTTCGGGCAAGCCCGATTGAGATCAGTATAATCAATGCACATGCGCCATTTTCCATTATGTTTTTTGACTAGTACAATATTGGACAGCCAGATTATATAACTGGCATCTGAGATAAACTTTGCCTCTAAGAGGTCTTTTACAAGTTTTTCAGCAGCCTGTGCCTTTTCATCAGATTGCTTGCGCCCTACGCTGCGCTATCGCCCGAGCAGCTGGATCAATGGTGAGTTGATGGCAGGTAGTCTTAGGGTCAAGGTCGGGCATGTCTGTGGCGCTCCAAGCAAATAAGTCTGCATTGTCCTCCAAGGATGTCTTCAACTGCTGCTTTACCTTGTCAGACAGCCCTGCGCCTATCATTACTCGTCTGTTCGGGTTATCTCCGAAGGTGATCACTTCGAATTCCCCATCTGGTATCGGACGCATGATGGTTGATGCAGGCGAGCTTCCTGTCACCGCAGGAGTGCATTCATCGCTGTCTTTCTCACCTTCTTCAGAAATCTGGCTGTCGAGGTCTACTGTGTACACTGGTAGAGCTGGATTCTTGTCGGGCTGACTTTCCTCGCCGGGAAGATCTTCATCCCTTGCCCGTTTGGCGGCCTTGGGTGCTGCACCAATCGAGCTTTGTTCTCGGGTAGCTGCTTCAAAGCATCTCCTCACAGCCTCTATATCTCCGTGTAAAGTCGCGACGTGACCCTTCTCCGTGTAATACTTCATCTTGAGATGAACGGTTGAAGGGACAACGATCAGCTCCATGAGGGACGGTCTCCCCAGGATACATTGGTACAATGACGGACAGTCGATTACCAGAAATTGAGTTTTGATCGACTTGGACGCCTCCTCCTCCTCGAACGTGACTGGAAGCTCCACATACCCCCAAAGTCTAGCGGTAGCTCCGTTGAATCCTTGCAGGTCGGACCCCATGTATGGTTACAGATTCTTCTGGTCAAGCTTTAAAGCATGGAACAAACTAGTGTACATGATGTCCACTGAACTGCCCTGGTCGACCAGGATCCGTCGGACATCAGTGCTAGCCAGTCTTGCTCTGATGAGTAGAGGAATGTGTGAGTTCGGGGAGCCCCCAGGCAGTTCTTCATGGTAGAATGTGATAGGCTGAGAACGCTCCCCCAGAATTTCTCGAGCATAGATAACCGGTCAGAACTGCAGTCAATCAGTTGGTCGAACTTCCTCTTGACCGAACCTACAGTGAGCTCATTGTATCCGCCACATGAGATAACCATTGTCGTGGGGAAGGTCTCCCAGGCACTGTGTGCGGATATCCGGGGAGGAACCTCGAGGTAGTCGGGGATGATGAAGTCCTCTGGCCGCGTGATAGACATGGCGACTTGCGGGGAAGAATTGGGCGGTGAAGACTCTGTTTCCTTCTTGGACTCTGAAGTCTTTCGTCGGGAAGCTTCACCCTTTTTTGTATACTATTTCAGGTGACCCTCCTTGATGAGGATCTCAATAGCGTCCTTCAGATGAACGCAGTCTTTGGTCATGCGGCCGTGATTGCGTTGTAAACGACAGTATTTGCTCTTGTTCGTGTTGCCCTTTGACATTGTTGGCTTGGGGAACCGGACATCCCCTTGCTTGAACTCCACGTTAATGCATTCAGAGAGAATGCGCTCGCGGGGAGCTGTCAGCAGGGTGTATTTTGTGAAGCGACTAGCAGGTCCCTTACCCTCGCGAGGACGATCGTCTCGTCGTCTCTCCCTGTCGCGCCTAGGAGCCTCTGATTCGTCTTTTTTATTGCCCGGGAGCTCTCTTGATCCGTTAAGTCTCGAGCCTTGTACGCGGCTTATTTCTCCTCGTAATGTATATAAGTTTGGGACTTATGGAGAAGTTCGGCTAAGGTACGAGGGGTCTCGATGCCCACTGCTTTGCGAAATTCGCTCTTCGGTCTCAGCCCCTTCTCGAGGAGATATTTTTTCATATGGTCTGTTGTGCGAACCTCTATAGTTTCCTTGTTGAACCTCTCGATGTATGTGTGCAGGGGCTCATCCTTGCCCTGTATGATGGCTTCAAGAGTGGCTTCCGACTTGGGATGACATCTGGAAGCAGTGAAGTGTCGGGCAAATTGGTTCTTCAGATCCCTCCACGAAGTGACCGAACCTTGGGGAAGCCGCTTATACCAGGTCATGGCCCCCTTCTTGAGAGTTATGGGGAACAACCTGTACTTAATGGCTCAGCTCACATTGTGGTAGTGGAGCATGGCTTTGATATTTTCTATATGCTCGCCTGGGTCGGTGGTCCCATCATAAGTTTCCAGAGGAGGAGGTTTCTCCAGCCCACGAGGGATACGGGTATCCATGATCTCCTGAGATAGAGGCCCATGGACGTCGTCGTCACTACTCGCGCTCGATGACCGACAGGAGGACTGGCTGCGTCCGCGAGTTCTGTTGCGTTGAGGGGAATGTCTGCGCGACCGACGATGCTCATGATGGTTTTTCGAGGGCCTGGTCCTCTTCGAGGCAGGAGAACGTCTGGATCTCCGCGGAGGAGTACGATGTCGTCTTCTGGCGACTTTTGACTCAGGTTCCTCCGATCTTGATCGTCCCCTGATGGGAGAAATGCTCCTGGATCTGTCTCTCCGATGTTTATGATGAGGAGTCTGCGAGCGTGGAGAGGGACTGCGAGGCTTTTGCTAAGGAAGTCGCTCCTGGAGGACGTGCTCGAGCATGTTCATCTTCTCGCCCTGTTGGAAGATCGGGAGGTTGGACCTGTTGAGAGAGGCAATGAGGGTAGCCGTGCCGGGGTCAGCATTTTGAGGGACAGATATAGGCTCAAAGACGTGATCAGCAGCCTGTGCGCGCGGTTTCACATCGTCGGATGAAGGAGACGCAGTCATTTCGTCCCTGTGATCGGTCTCATAGAATGCAGCTACGAGGTTATGGTGCTCGACGTTATCCATGATAACGGTGACAACAGGTTCTTGATGGGCATCATCGTTTATGTTGGAGGCCATGATGATCAAGTGAAATTTGGAGAGTAAGCTTTGGTCTTTTGGGTGAAAAGAAAAGGTATCTTGGTTCAAAAAGACGGGGAAACGATGTTTCCCACAGACGGCGCCACTGATCTGGAGTGATCAGACTGAATCGTCGTGGCATTCAGTGTAGGACAGAGATGATGGTTGTAGGAGAGGATGTGGGTGTACTTGTAAGGTACTCCGATGCCAAAGTAAGTTTGGGCTAGAGAGAAAGTAAGTACAAAGCGTTTAGGTATGATTTAGAGTATTGAATAGTGATCAAACCTTACCCTCTCAAGTGAGAGGGTATTTATAGAAGTAACCCCCAGCGTGGGGCCAAGGTCTCCCATGTGGCCGAATTATCTGGTCGGCCAATGGAAGACTACCAGGTAGAAGTTCAGGCGCGTGACTCTTTGACCTGGTCTAACTGTTTCAGTGAGATTTGGGGAGGCAGTTGGTCGCGTGAATTGTCAAGCGCGTGAGGTGGACACCCCCAATGGTCATATTGTGTCCAACGGTTATGTTGTGCCCCACGGATAGATTGTGCTCAACGGCTAGATTGGTTGGATCCAGTTATTGGGCCTTGCCAAGAGTTGGACTGGATTGGGCCTTGCCCTACTATGAGTTAAGCGCCTGCCCAGTCCAGAACAGTATGGTTACCAACTTTCACCTTTTGGTTAGAAATGATTTTTCTTTTGTTGAACTTACATTTCATATACTCCGTCTTACTTATGCTTAAGCAAAAACCATGTGTTTCTAAAGTTTCTCTCCAATTTTCCAGCCTCTCATTTAAATCATCCCCTGAATCTCCAAGTATAACTATATCATACGCAAAAATGTATCTCAGTGCTAGATCATGGATGTGTTCCGTGAGGACGTCCAAAATTAAAGTAAAAAGGTAAGGACTTAAGAGTGAATTATAATAAAATCATAAATTCAGTTTCATGCGTATCCCCACTATTATGTTTACTGTTATAATTATGATTACTTTTATTAATTTGAAACCCCTACTGGTATCAGAGCCAGGGTGGTGGGAATTCGATACTTTAATTTTACTTTTATTCTCTTTATTTTACTAGATATTTTTAAGTTTTACTTATTTTACTTTTTATTTTGAACCATAACACTGAGTTTATTTTTTCTTAGAGGGAAGCTAATGGTAGTGTGTGGTCTAGGTAGTAAGACGCAAAGTAAGGCAGCAAAATCATTGGTTTAACACACTTTAGTTCCAATTAAGTAAACAAAAATAAGGAGGCAGAGAGAGATAGAGAGTAAGATAGTTAAACTTACCGATAACAAGTTTAATAAGAGAATATTTGTAAGATAATTATTTTAAAACATGTCTCAGATAATAAGGGCTCTGAGTGAATTAGAATGCAACGACCGTAGAAGTACTAATAATAGAAATTTATGTCATGTTACATCAAACAACGATAAAGTAAAGTTAGATCAAGATATTTTTCAAAATCAAGAATTAGAAATTCATGAAATGGAAAATAGGTTAGTAAACTGGTCTATGCCAGAAATTAAGCCAAAAGAAATTTAGAAGATAATTACTTTTAACATTCAGAGTAAAAAAATAATTCATACTACTGAATCAACAATATTTGTAAAACAGGAGCATGAGACTTTAAATTGCTAAACAAAAAATATTAGAAAAATATTATAGAGATGATTACAGATATATCCATATATGACTAATTCGAATAGCCATAAAATTACACAAATTAGGATTAAACACCCTTATATTACTAGTTTTAAGAGACACTAGAATAAAAAAATGTCATAATTCAACAATTGCTATAATTGAACCAAACCTTAATGATGGTATAATTTACTTTAACTGCCATACAAACTATTTTATGAGTTTAGCTGATGAATTTACAAAAATAATCCTTAGTTATTTAAGTTAAAGGTTTAAGTGACAACTTCAATCCTAGAGTTGCAAACATATACGTTATTATTAGAATAAAATATAAAATCTCTAATATTAATTATGATTTCAAATCGATTAAAAACACCCCTAAGAATGAAACATGTATTAAAAAAATCTAATGGCCCCAAAGATATTAAATGCTTTTGACATTATAAATAAATTTCCAGAAGAATGGCTTCTTCAAGATGTAGTTAAATCATAAAAATATAAGCTAGAAAAATTAGAGATGTAATCCAAGATATTGATGGGTCTATTAAGATTAGGATGAATAGAATCCAGTCCTATAGATATCATAAGTCTAGCAGCATCAGTTCTTCATCCCATCCTAGACACTCGATAGATTTTACTATTAGGGTAAATCTTGCAGGAGTAAACTTTACTCCTACAATTCTCCAACCATTTTACTCGAAGAGAATCTCTAGGTCTCCTTCTCTAACAAAATCACATGTATTAGAGGGTAATGACTAGATATGATCCTTTTGCTATAGACAAAGGATGGATTCAAAATGATTCTGAGGCTGCATATAATTTAGAGAAGAGAAATTGGTATTTCTCAACTTTATCTAAGGAATAGACAAAATTATATTTAGAAATTTTTTTTATCAATTTTTAGAACTACATGAAATTAATATCTATTTGTTTACATGGTTTGAATTATTATGTTTAGAAGAAAAAAATAGAGAGCCTTTTTCTATTAAAATATTTTTAGATATTAATGTTAGGTTAAATACACAATAGAAAGCTTCTAAAAAAACAATAGAACCAATTCACTCTCCATTAGAAGCCATTGAGATTACCATTCTAAAAAAAACTTAGAAATGAAAACTTCATCTTTAAGTCAATATCAAACTCTTTGGAACAAAGAAATGACATTAATAACCTCCATAATCATATATATTATTCAAATCAAATTCTTTACACCATATCACAATAATTAAAAAGGATTGATATTTCTACCCCGTAATCTGAAGATATTAAAAATATTAAGTTAGATACTACTAAACTTATATATTAATATAATACCCCCTTCAAATAAATAATTTAAAAGAATTACTTTAAGACATGATATTGAAAATGAAATGGATGAATTTGTTGGTAAATTAAAAGTCATAGGAACATCTCCATCAGGTGAGATTAACATTCTATCTCATGAATAGGAAAATGATAACATATTAAGTAGATTAGGCAATAAAGTCCCTAGACCAAAAACAATAAACTATTATCCTAGACATTCTTTTGTAGATGTTCAATTTAACGAAATGAGTAGTTTTGTAGAAAATACTTATTAAAGGGATACCATTATTGAATGGAACATAGATGATGCCTCTGAATAACATATATTAGATGTTATTCAAAATATGACGATGATTATTACAACATAGAAAGTTAGTAAAATTAGTGATTGTACAAGCGTTACCTGTCATTCAGTGTTTTGGTTTTGCCAAAGTGTAATGGGAAACGTGAGTATTAAATACATTTCCATCATTGAAATGTTTCACCGTTTTTTTTTACGTGTAACCTGAAAAAGTATGGAGGGACTTGACGTAGCTTACTATGCATTTGAGTGTACTTAAGTGGGGTTGTGTTCCCAAGACAAAATCTGACTATTAATCCATACTTGCTACTTACTTTCAATCTGATCCGCCCTATTATTTTTACCTATATAAGGATAGACGGAATATGGAGAAACTTTTTCGCAATCTTGTCGATTGAGTTTCCCTTGTTTCCTTTGAATCTTTCCCTCTTCTATAAGATAATTATAATTCAAGCATTTGTTGTTTCTTTATTTAAGATGAGTGATAACCCTATCATCATATAGAGTAATTCAGAGAGTAATTCTGAAACAGAAGGAGTGTCAAGGGACTCATTTTTACAAGAAACCTCTTCCAGAGATTCTTCATAGGCTTTATTCTCAAAGAAAGCTAAGGGGGTGAGATTTCTATTTAAAAGTCATTGCCTTCTCCTATCCTGACCAAGGTTGAATTAGAAGCTGCCAGTCAAAGGAGGGAACACACCGATAACTTCTTCCCGCTATATATGCGAATGAATGGTCATGAACCCAACAATCCCAAAATCAGACGTCAATTAGAATGCTAAGGGCACTATAATTTTGTGTCTTGGATCAGTCCCAACGAACATTATAAAGCTGATAAACTGGCATGTAAAGGACTTCAACTAATTGCACTGACAAAGGCCAATAGATACTGCTAGGTGGATGTTGAAGTATTTGGTATTCCTTCCATCTTAAACAATGTCGGGGCTATAAAGAATGCTGACATTACAGTCGACAACCCATCGGATTGGTCGATCTCCTGTAAGACCGGAGGAGAGGATATGCAACTCTTTACCAGGTTGGAGATATGTTAGCCTTTCTTCGATTTTAAGGTGGTTGTGACGGACCATTTAAGGGATGCCCCTTGCAACTTCATCCCACAGCTTGGACTTTCATGAAGGTGTTCTAATTATGCGTCGAGTGTAAGTCTTGGATACCTTATCTTGAGCTATTTTTCAATCTTTTTCTGTGGCACGAACCTCTTAGGATGATACACAGTGTAACCCCCTAAACCCCCGAGACAATTAATAAAAGAATATCAGAGTAAAATAACACATACAACGTTTAGGATGCTACATTCAACAAACACCTGCTCATGCATACGATATGTAACACATAGATATCACAAATTTAAAACCATACTTAATTGATATTCTTATATAGCAGCGGGAATTCAACTAAAACGTAACGTGTGTGATACCACGTAATCATCAACAAGTAAATAAAGTGACGACAAATAATATAATAAATAACGACAAGCGTTCCAAAACCCCAGTGTTACAATCAGAGCAGACGCCAACTCAATGAAATAAAATAGAAGACTCCGTCTTCACTAACTCCAACTCCGCACTAATCTTGATTATCTGCACGTTACCCACATAGAGGTAACATTCAAACAGAAGGGGTGAGATTCTCAAATCAACATAAGAAATGCATAATATAAATATGAAAGCATAAAAACATTACACAATTCCCCCTATCCTCACAACATCAACACAAACAACATTTTCCACACAAGCAGACAATCTTATACCCCACAACACAACACAATGCAATGCAATGAGACACACGACTCGACTCAATGCATGTGGTACCAATTCGATCCCCTTTTCATGATCATAATTCCCGTCAGAATTTCTATATTAGTCGCTCACACCCCACATGGGCACACGACATCCGTGATCACTCACATCCCACATGGGCACATGATCACGTCAACAACAACAACAACACGATTCTATTTCAAGGAATCTGGATAAGATGCTCACACCCCACATGGGCACAGGACTTATCTCACAACTTATGCGACATGTCATGCATACAACGACAACATACAACCACAACTAAATGCATATGACTAACAATCAGTCAATACTTCACACCACAACTATCCAACACGCAACATGTGTAACGCCCCGATTTGTTTAATTCTATTTATATATTTCATTTATTTGAGTTTTGTGAATTGTGTGAATTATGGTATTTTACCTGCTAATTGGTTAATTTCTCAGATAGATAAAATATTTGTATTAAATTATTACTTCTTTTCAACTTTTATTTCCCGAAATATAATTCATCAGTATGTTTATGTTTTATCGCATTTTGAGAGCGTTTGCGAGATATTTGAGTTGAGGGGTAAAATGGTCTTTTTAGGGGATTAGATATTTTGAATAAATAGTAAGTGGAGAGAAAAAGAGAGGAAAGAAAAAGAAAAGAAAAAGAAGAGAAGAGAAAGGAGAAGAAAGAAAGAGAGAAGAAGAGAAAAGAGGAAAATCGCGGGAACTCCGTTTCAAGCGCGAATAATCGGGTAAGGGTGAGAAGTTTCGATTATATCATGCTTGTATATGTATATGTATGTTTCATTTGAATGTTTGGGTGAAAAATATATGTTTTTCTATTTGATTGAATTTGTGAGCAATTGATAGAAATCAATGTTTTAACGGTTAGAATGCGGAATAGTTCGCGTAGAATAGTCGGGAAATGATAGGATTTAGTCGGGAATACTTGTCGGTATGATCGGGGGGTTTAAGGATGAGTTTGGGGGGTTTTTGCATCATAAAAATATGTTTTTTTTGCTTCTGCGAAGCGAGTAATCGATTAACGATATGTGAGTAATCGATTACCACTGTTAGTTGCAGAAAAATAATATTTTCAAAAATTCATAACTTTTGAACCGTAAGTCCGTTTTGGTCCCCGTTTGAAGCGTTAGAAAGCTTATGAAATGTTATTTCTTATAAAAATGGGTTGGAAGGCAGTAGATGATTTATTTAGGTCGTGGTTTTGGAAAAGTCTTGGGTTGTCGGGTTTTTATCGCGTTAAACGCGTGCGGTCGGTGTTTTACCGTGCTATATGCTTTTAATATGTATCGTATGGCTTGTGTGCTGGTATATGATGTGAATATATATGATAAGTATTGGTGATGATGGTCTGTGGTGTTATGGAGGAATAAATGTGTGTTTTGGGTTTTGATTTCAATGTGCGATAATGATTTGTTGTGAGTAGCATTTGATATGTGAATCCCTTGTGTGAGGAATTAATGATGTTGTGGTGTAGTAATATACATTGTTTGATTGAATATCAATGTATGTGGGTATGATGTTGTGTTGGTTCGTGGTTTGTTGTTGTGGTTTGTGATAATATGCATTGCTTATGTGAAATTCAATGTATGTTGTGCGGTGACCTTTATGGTTTGAAATGCATTGTTTGAATTATTTTGCAATGCATGAATGTGATGATGTTGAATCATGTGACAAGTTGTTGTAATTGTTGTGGTTGTTGATTTGTGGCCTAAGGGCAAGAAAATACGATATGTGGTAATTGTTGATTTATGCATGATTATGGATGTGTATGTGGGTGTAATGTGAATGTCATGAGTCATTGTATGCCAAACATCATAATATGCATTGTTGGAACGTCCTGAGTGGCGGTTTGATTCCAGAGGGAATCTGTTATATCATCGTGTGCCTCAAAAATATGAGGCGATGCCTGAGGACTGAAAGCGATGAATCTGCTATAACATCGTGTGCCCATGTGGGGACCGAAAACGATGGTTATAGACGATCGTGTGCCCATGTGGGGACCGAAAGCAATCCATAAACGTCGTGTGCCCATGTGGGGACCGAAAGCGACGGGTGAACATCGTATGCCCGACGGGGAGTTACACTAAGTAACGAGCGATGGTTCCAATAGTTCCTGAGTGAACTGGTGATGAGATATGAAACATTGGAAGTCGGTACCGCATGACATTTGCATAGAGTCGTTGTGTCGGTCTCTGTGCATTCGCATAAATCATGGATGCATTATGTGTGGAAAATCATGATTTGATTGATTATGTGTGGAAATTGTGCATTGATTGATTATGTGTTGAGAATTATGTTTGAATTGGTGATTTGATGTGCATATGTGATAAATGCATTGGTTATGGATGATGTGTGTTATGTATAGACATGTGTTATGTGATGCGGTGGTGGGTTTACATATGTTATAACTTTGGTATGCCTTATGTGTGAATATGTGTTTATGTTGGTATAGTTGATATATGTCATGTGGTAGGATTATTAGAAAATATGTTATGCATCTGTGGCTTGCTATATGTATTGGTATGTGATGCGTGAGGTGAGAATAACTGTGTATGTGAATTTATATGTTTTTGCATATTATTATGCAATCTTGATTTAGTTGTTATTTCTCACCCTTCTGCTGTTTTATAATGCTCTATGAGGCATTGCAGATTTGTAGTCTTGGAGGCTTTTGTGGAGATTAGTCCTCCGTCCTTTGTCGTCTGTTTGCTCTGATACGTAGCAAGGGAGTCGGGGAACGATTATGTTATATATGTATATAATTGTTGAATATATTTTGTATTACTTTTGTATTTATATTTTAATGTTATAAAACAATTTATTTGTAAAATAAGTCAGTTATGGATCTTTCCGCTTTATTCCATAATTGAACTTTCCTTTTGTTGGAAAAAGTTTCCCCTTTGAGGGTATTCTATTTTGTGCTATGTATCAAAAATATTGAGCAGGGATTGTATTTTATTTCTTTAAGTGTGGCATCCCTGTTTCTGTCGGAAAAATACATTTTTAGTTACTCTGATTTATTTGTGTATTATTTATTCGCGATGGGAATTGGGGTGTTACATTAGTGGTATCAGAGCAGGTCGGTCCGTCCGGCCAAGTTGTTGAGTCAGTTGGTGTGACAGTTGAATACTGTCGATGTTGTTTGTCCCCTAGTACGTGATATGTGTATGAAACACTGTCAGTGCTTTCTGGTTTCTCTAATCTTTTGTCTTCATGTGTGAGAATGAGATAAGTGGGGGAGAAGCTTGTGCTTCTCCAAGTTGCTTCAGGTGTGGAGCATTGGCTCAGTGTGCCGTTGGTTGCAAGAGTGTAAGTATTGTTTGGATAGTGTTGTTCCAGATTCCGGAGGGAAGGCGGAGGTAAGGTTTTTGTCAACTAAGGATTTGTGCCTCAGGTAGTTTTGTGCAGGACGCAAGGGATGCTATTATAGTTTGGTAAAGGGGGTCTATGCCCCATCATGATTGTCGGCTGTCTATTGACAAATTAAGGAACTGATCACCCTTAATCTCTTGTTGATAGTAGACGAGAATTATGTTGGATGGAATAGACGTGTCTTTTCGGCATTGATAGTATGTGCAATGAATTGTTTGGAATTTAAGGAAATGGTTACAGATTGTTTCGTTGAGTCGATGAAGATTCTTATACTAGAAGATGAGACGGATTAGAGGTTTTGGTATGTTGCTCCTGTTGGGAAGTCATTGAGAGAGAACGATTGGGTATCGTTAATGGTTGTTCTCAGAGAGTAAAGTGTGAACTCAAATTTGACGAAGGTGAGGATTTGAGGTTTGGATCTGCTAAGTAAGTAGAAGAACTTTTAGGAAGTGAAACTCAGATGTTTGTCATGTTTGTGATGATAGTGTTCTAGAAATTGGCAGAAAGGCCACAGTGAGGGGCTGCCAGTTGTGCGTGATTTTCAGACGTATTTCTGGATGGAATCTTGGATGTTACCATTAGAAGTACCCGGACTGATAGAGCAGTTGGAAGATTTACTGGAAAGGAGAATTTGGAGGCCAAGTGTGTCGTCTTAGAGAGATCCAGTATTGATAGTAATACAAGGGGATGATGATCGAATGGAATAACAAGCATGATGTGTATAAGGGTATTGAGACTATGGAAAGCCAAACTTAGAATTCTGGTGAGGTTTGGAGTCTTTGGAATTGTAGAGCATTAAGGGAAATTTTGAGAGAACCCTTAGGTATGGATGTAATATTTAAGAGTTCTTTTTGGTTGGTCGTTGATACATGTTGGAATTTATGGAATTTGGACTGCTAAGAGAAGAAATTGTGTATGGATTACTAGCGGGTGATTAAGGTAACGATTGAGAATAAGTGCCCACTTTCGAGAATAGATGACTGGAATGGTTTGGTTGAGATTGATTGAATGGTGGTTAGATAGGTTTGGTATAATTGACATTGGCTGGTATTTAATCGGGTGGAATTGTTGGAATGAGTCTATGGGATTTAATCGGGTTTTGGTTGGTTTTTCTGTCATTAAAACAGAGTTTTTGGTGGTTCTGCAGCAGTGTTAATCGATTAACCAAATGTGTTAACCGATTAACACGTGAAAAATTTGAGTGTTTTTGCGTGAGTTTTATTCTGTTAACCGGTTAACCAAATCCGTTAACCGATTAACCAAGGCAAAAATTTGAAAAATCCAAAACTTTGAAATTCATATCTTTCGAATCGTAAGTCCATTTTGGCCGCCGTTCGAAGTGATAGGAAGCTAATGAGATGTTCTTTCTTATAAAAATGGTTTTGCTGCCAGTGGCCGATTTGATTATGTCGTGAATTTGAATAAGTTCGTAGTGGTTTTGATTGAGGATATTGGGATCTGTTATAAACTCAGAGGAAGAACAAGTAGAGTATTTGAGAATTGAATCACAAGTGTTGAAGAGAGACAAAGTGTTATGCTAAGTTATTCAAGTGAGAATTTCGGTTGAAAAAGGTTAGTTTCTTGGATATGTTATTTCAGGTAATGGTATTGTTATGGATCCATCGGAAGTAGATGCAGTTCTACAATGAGAGGCTCTGAAGTCGGTTAAAGTGCTTATAAGCTTTTTGGACTTTAGTTGGTTATTACAGCTGGTTATTGGAGACTTCGCTAAGTTCGTACTTCGGTTATTTCAGTTGACTTGCAAAGGGTGAGTCGTTTGTTTTGGATGTTCGTTGTGAGTAAGTTTTGGTGAGCTGAAGTATAAGTTGTCTACGGCTTCAATTTTGATTCTGTGTGATCCTAATAAACCGTTGGTGAGGTATTGGGATGCGTCTTTGATGAGTTTAGTCAGTGTGTTAATGCAAGAGGGTAAAGTTGTGGCTTATGATTACGACAATGGAGGATTCATAAAAGGATCTATACTATTCTGGATTTGGAATTAGTCGCGGTTGTATTGTGTTGGAAAATTGGAGGTATTATTTTTATGGTTCTCGGCGCGAAGTGTTTAGTAATCACAAGAATATTGAGTACCTGTTTGGTCGGAAGGAATATAGTATGAGACCGCGAGGATGGTTGGAATTTGTGATGAATTATGGTTTTAGTTGGAATTATCCCATTGGTGAAGTTAATGTCGTGCCTGATGAGTTAAGTCGAAGGTTTTATACATGTCTATTTTGATGGTCAGGGAGTTAGAATTATTTGAGCAGTTCAGAGACTTGTGTCTGGTGTGTAAGCTAACATGCAGAGTGCGAGGTTGGGTATATTAAAGTGCACAACGATTTTTGGTGAATAAGAGAAAGAGTTAGACTTTGGACGTGAGATTGGTAGTTTTGATGGTTATGAGTAATCAGAGTGCGCAGCGGAAGCGTGATGTGGCACATTTCATATATGTGTGTGTGACTTGTAAGAGTTCATAGGTTGAACATTGGGAACAGGTAGGAGTGAAGAGACCATTGGATGTTCCGGAATGGAAGTGTTAGGTGAAAGGTTTGAATATTATTCATGGGCTACTATGTAGATGGATGTTTTGGTTATATGTTCGATTGGTGAATCGTAGCATTGTTGTAGTATGGTTGTGTAACAAGGATGTTGGTGTCCTGGTTTTGTTGATGTTGTTGAGAACTTGTGGTGTCATGGAACTTTATGTTCTTGTTTGTGTTGTTGTCTCGTTTCCATCGTGTTGGTTCGAGTGCGAGTGGCTAATTCCTTTGTGGGGAATTAGGGGAGTGTTACCTATGGTAGGGTAACGATCTCGTTGTGTTTTAGTTCAAGAGTGAACCTGTGTGTTAGTAACTTGGGTATTCCTTGAGTTGTGAGTTGGTCGTCAAGTGCATTGTATGGGCTTTGCATCTTGTCGTTGTAGTTGTCGTCGTGTCGTGTTGTTGTATCTGCTGTTAGCAAGGTGGTTTGTCAGTTGTGTTATTCGTGGTGTGCCTTTTGTTGGCATGTTAGTTTGTTGGTCGGATGCGAGAGTCGTATCCGGAGTTATTCGTATCGGTTAGATTTTCGAGGACGAAAATGTCTAAGTGGGGGAGAATTGTAACGCCCCGATTTGTTTAATTCTATTTATATATTTCATTTATTTGAATTTTGTGAATTGTGTGAATTATGGTATTTTACCTGCTAATTGGTTAATTTCTCAGATAGATAAAATATTTGTATTAAATTATTACTTCTTTTCAACTTTTATT
The DNA here is from genome assembly GCA_022829125.1 of Lathyrus tuberosus. Lineage (NCBI taxonomy): Eukaryota > Viridiplantae > Streptophyta > Magnoliopsida > Fabales > Fabaceae > Lathyrus > Lathyrus tuberosus. Next base: position 18,149,217 of record JALAZF010000065.1, on the reverse strand, counting down.
TCCCGAAATATAATTCATCAGTATGTTTATGTTTTATCGCATTTTGAGAGCGTTTGCGAGATATTTGAGTTGAGGGGTAAAATGGTCTTTTTAGGGGATTAGATATTTTGAATAAATAGTAAGTGGAGAGAAAAAGAGAGGAAAGAAAAAGAAAAGAAAAAGAAGAGAAGAGAAAGGAGAAGAAAGAAAGAGAGAAGAAGAGAAAAGAGGAAAATCGCGGGAACTCCGTTTCAAGCGCGAATAATCGGGTAAGGGTGAGAAGTTTCGATTATATCATGCTTGTATATGTATATGTATGTTTCGTTTGAATGTTTGGGTGAAAAATATATGTTTTTCTATTTGGTTGAATTTGTGAGCAATTGATAGAAATCGATGTTTTAACGGTTAGAATGCGGAATAGTTCGCGTAGAATAGTCGGGAAATGATAGGATTTAGTCGGGAATACTTGTCGGTATGATCGGGGGGTTTAAGGATGAGTTTGGGGGGTTTTTGCATCATAAAAATCTGGTTTTTTTGCTTCTGCGAAGCGAGTAATCGATTAACGATATGTGAGTAATCGATTACCACTGTTAGTTGCAGAAAAATAATATTTTCAAAAATTCATAACTTTTGAACCGTAAGTCTGTTTTGGTCCCCGTTTGAAGCGTTAGAAAGCTTATGAAATGTTCTTTCTTATAAAAATGGGTTGGAAGGAAGTAGATGATTTATTTAGGTCATGGTTTTGGAAAAGTCTTGGGTTGTCGGGTTTTTATCGCGTTAAACGCGTGCGGTCGGTGTTTTACCGTGCTATATGCTTTTAATATGTATCGTATGGCTTGTGTGCTGGTATATGATGTGAATATATATGATAAGTGTTGGTGATGATGGTCTGTGGTGTTATGGAGGAATAAATGTGTGTTTTGGGTTTTGATTTCAATGTGCGATAATGATTTGTTGTGAGTAGCATTTGATATGTGAATCCCTTGTGTGAGGAATTAATGATGTTGTGGTGTAGTAATATACATTGTTTGATTGAATATCAATGTATGTGGGTATGATGTTGTGTTGGTTCGTGGTTTGTTGTTGTGGTTTGTGATAATATGCATTGCTTATGTGAAATTCAATGTAAGTTGTGCGGTGACCTTTATGGTTTGAAATGCATTGTTTGAATTGTTTTGCAATGCATGAATGTGATGATGTTGAATCATGTGACAAGTTGTTGTAATTGTTGTGGTTGTTGATTTGTGGCCTAAGGGCAAGAAAATACGATATGTGGTAATTGTTGATTTATGCATGATTATGGATGTGTATGTGGGTGCAATGTGAATGTCATGAGTCATTGTATGCCAAACATCATAATATGCATTGTTGGAACGTCCTGAGTGGCGGATTGATTCCAGAGGGAATCTGTTATATCATCGTGTGCCTCGAAAATATGAGGCGATGCCTGAGGACTGAAAGCGATGAATCTGCTATAACATCGTGTGCCCATGTGGGGACCGAAAGCGATGGTTATAGACGATCGTGTGCCCGTGTGGGGACCGAAAGCAATCCATAAACGTCGTGTGCCCATGTGGGGACCGAAAGCGACGGGTGAACATCGTATGCCCGACGGGGAGTTACACTAAGTAACGAGCGATGGTTCCAATAGTTCCTGAGTGAACTGGTGATGAGATATGAAACATTGGAAGTCGGTACCGCATGACATTTGCATAGAGTCGTTGTGTCGGTCTCTGTGCATTCGCATAAATCATGGATGCATTATGTGTGGAAAATCATGATTTGATTGATTATGTGTGGAAATTGTGCATTGATTGATTATGTGTTGAGAATTATGTTTGAATTGGTGATTTGATGTGCATATGTGATAAATGCATTGGTTATGGATGATGTGTGTTATGTATAGACATGTGTTATGTGATGCGGTGGTGGGTTTACATATGTTATAACTTTGGTATGCCTTATGTGTGAATATGTGTTTATGTTGGTATAGTTGATATATGTCATGTGGTAGGATTATTAGAAAATATGTTATGCATCTGTGGCTTGCTATATGTATTGGTATGTGATGCGTGAGGTGAGAATAACTGTGTATGTGAATTTATATGTTTTTGCATATTATTATGCAATCTTGATTTAGTTGTTATTTCTCACCCTTCTGCTGTTTTATAATGCTCTATGAGGCATTGCAGATTTGTAGTCTTGGAGGCTTTTGTGGAGATTAGTCCTCCGTCCTTTGTCGTCTGTCTGCTCTGATACGTAGCAAGGGAGTCGGGGAACGATTATGTTATATATGTATATAATTGTTGAATATATTTTGTATTACTTTTGTATTTATATTTTAATGTTATAAAACAATTTATTTGTAAAATAAGTCAGTTATGGATCTTTCCGCTTTATTCCATAATTGAACTTTCCTTTTGTTGGAAAAAGTTTCCCCTTTGAGGGTATTCTATTTTGTGCTATGTATCAAAAATATTGAGCAGGGATTGTATTTTATTTCTTTAAGTGTGGCATCCCTGTTTCTGTCGGAAAAATACATTTTTAGTTACTCTGATTTATTTGTGTATTATTTATTCGCGATGGGAATTAGGGTGTTACATTAGTGGTATCAGAGCAGGTCGGTCCGTCCGGCCAAGTTGTTGAGTCAGTTGGTGTGACAGTTGAATATTGTCGATGTTGTTTGTCCCCTAGTACGTGATATGTGTGTGAAACACTGTCAGTGCTTTCTGGTTTCTCTAATCTTTTGTCTTCATGTGTGAAAATGAGATAAGTGGGGGAGAAGCTTGTGCTTCTCCAAGTTGCTTCAGGTGTGGAGCATTGGCTCAGTGTGCCGTTGGTTGCAAGAGTGTAAGTATTGTTTGGATAGTGTTATTCCAGATTCCGGAGGGAAGGCGGAGGTAAGGTTTTTGTCAACTAAGGATTTGTGCCTCAGGTAGTTTTGTGCAGGACGCAAGGGATGCTATTATAGTTTGGTAAAGGCGGTCTATGCCCCATCATGATTGTCGGCTGTCTATTGACAAATTGAGGAACTGATCACCCTTAATCTCTTGTTGATAGTAGACGAGAATTATGTTGGATGGAATAGACGTGTCTTTCCGACATTGATAGTATGTGCAATGAATTATTTGGAATTTAAGAAAATGGTTACAGATTGTTTCGTTGAGTCGATGAAGATTCTTATACTAGAAGATGAGACGGATTAGAGGTTTTGGTATGTTGCTTCAGTTGGGAAGTCATTGAGAGAGAACGATTGGGTATCGTTAATGGTTGTTCTCATAGAGTAAAGTGTGAACTCAAATTTGATGTAAGGTGAGGATTTGAGGTTTGGATCTGCTAAGTAAGTAGAAGAACTTTTAGGAAGTGAAACTCAGATGTTTATCATGTTTGTGATGATAGTGTTCTAGAAATTGGCAGAAAGGCCACAGTGAGGGGCTGCCAGTTGTGCGTGATTTTCAGACGTATTTCTGGATGGAATCTTGGATGTTACCATTAGAAGTACCCGGGCTGATAGAGCAGTTGGAAGATTTACTGGAAAGGAGAATTGGGAGGCCAAGTGTGTCGTCTTAGAGAGATCCAGTATTGATAGTAATACAAGGGGATGATGATCGAATGGAATAACAAGCATGATGTGTATAAGGGTATTGAGACTATGGAAAGCCAAACTTAGAGTTCTGGTGAGGTTTGGAGTCTTTGGAATTGTAGAGCATTAAGGGAAATTTTGAGAGAACCCTTAGGTGTGGATGTAATATTTAAGAGTTCTTTTTGGTTGGTCGTTGATACATGTTGGAATTTATGGAATTTGGACTGCTAAGAGAAGAAATTGTGTATGGATTACTAGCGGGTGATTAAGGTAACGATTGAGAATAAGTGCCCACTTTCGAGAATAGATGACTGGAATGGTTTGGTTGAGATTGATTGAATGGTGGTTAGATAGGTTTGGTATAATTGACATTGGCTGGTATTTAATCGGGTGGAATTGTTGGAATGAGTCTATGGGATTTAATCAGGTTTTGGTTGGTTTTTCTGTCATTAAAATAGAGTTTTTGGTGGTTCTGCAGCAGTGTTAATCGATTAACCAAATGTGTTAACCGATTAACACGTGAAAAATTTGAGTGTTTTTGCGTGAGTTTCATTCTGTTAACCGGTTAACCAAATGCGTTAACCGATTAACCAAGGCAAAAATTTGAAAAATCCAAAACTTTGAAATTCATATCTTTCAAATCGTAAGTCCATTTTGGCCGCCGTTCGAAGTGATAGGAAGCTAATGAGATGTTCTTTCTTATAAAGATGGTTTTGCTGCCAGTGGCCGATTTGATTATGTCGTGAATTTGAATAAGTTCGTAGTAGTTTTGATTGAGGATATTGGGATCTGTTATAAACTCAGAGGAAGAACAAGTAGAGTATTTGAGAATTGAATCACAAGTGTTGAAGAGAGACAAAGTGTTATGCTAAGTTATTCAAGTGAGAATTTCGGTTGAAAAAGGTTAGTTTCTTGGATATGTTATTTCAGGTAATGGTATTGTTATGGATCCATCGGAAGTAGATGCAGTTCTACAATGAGAGGCTCTGAAGTCGGTTAAAGTGCTTATAAGCTTTTTGGACTTTAGTTGGTTATTACAGCTGGTTATTGGAGACTTCGCTAAGTTCGTACTTCGGTTATTTCAGTTGACTTGCAAAGGGTGAGTCGTTTGTTTTGGATGTTCGTTGTGAGTAAGTTTTGGTGAGCTGAAGTATAAGTTGTCTACGGCTTCAATTTTGATTCTGTGTGATCCTAATAAACCGTTGGTGAGGTATTGGGATGCGTCTTTGATGAGTTTAGTCAGTGTGTTAATGCAAGAGGGTAAAGTTGTGGCTTATGATTACGACAATGGAGGATTCATAAAAGGATCTATACTATTCTGGATTTGGAATTAGTCGCGGTTGTATTGTGTTGGAAAATTGGAGGTATTATTTTTATGGTTCTCGGCGCGAAGTGTTTAGTAATCACAAGAATATTGAGTACCTGTTTGGTCGGAAGGAATATAGTATGAGACCGCGAGGATGGTTGGAATTTGTGATGAATTATGGTTTTAGTTGGAATTATCCCATTGGTGAAGTTAATGTCGTGCCTGATGAGTTAAGTCGAAGGTTTTATACATGTCTATTTTGATGGTCAGGGAGTTAGAATTATTTGAGCAGTTCAGAGACTTGTGTCTGGTGTGTAAGCTAACATGCAGAGTGCGAGGTTGGGTATATTAAAGTGCACAGCGATTTTTGGTGAATAAGAGAAAGAGTTAGACTTTGGACGTGAGATTGGTAGTTTTGATGGTTATGAGTAATCAGAGTGCGCAGCGGAAGCGTGATGTGGCACATTTCATATATGTGTGTGTGACTTGTAAGAGTTCATAGGTTGAACATTGGGAACAGGTAGGAGTGAAGAGACCATTGGATGTTCCGGAATGGAAGTGTTAGGTGAAAGGTTTGAATATTATTCATGGGCTACTATGTAGATGGATGTTTTGGTTATATGTTCGATTGGTGAATCGTAGCATTGTTGTAGTATGGTTGTGTGACAAGGATGTTGGTGTCCTGGTTTTGTTGATGTTGTTGAGAACTTGTGGTGTCGTGGAACTTTATGTTCTTGTTTGTGTTGTTGTCTCGTTTCCATCGTGTTGGTTCGAGTGCGAGTGGCTAATTCCTTTGTGGGGAATTAGGGAGTGTTACCTATGGTAGGGTAACGATCTCGTTGTGTTTTGGTTCAAGAGTGAACCTGTGTGTTAGTAACTTGGGTATTCCTTGAGTTGTGAGTTGGTCGTCAAGTGCATTGTATGGGCTTTGCATCTTGTTGTTGTAGTTGTCGTCGTGTCGTGTTGTTGTATCTGCTGTTAGCAAGGTGGTTTGTCAGTTATGGATCTTTCCGCTTTATTCCATAATTGAACTTTCCTTTTGTTGGAAAAAGTTTCCCATTTGAGGGTATTCTATTTTGTGCTATGTATCAAAAATATTGAGCAGGGATTGTATTTTATTTCTTTAAGTGTGGCATCCCTGTTTCTGTCGGAAAAATAAATTTTTAGTTACTCTGATTTATTTGTGTATTATTTATTCGCGATGGGAATTGGGGTGTTACAACATGTACCTGCCAACACAGACAACAATAGCAATTCACAACTAAAACACGCGTACACACAACCAAATTCACCATTTCAACGTGCAACACATAACAATATACACGAAAACCCAATTAACGCGTCAAAGGGTTGGAATTCTGGTACAAAAATTATTTTTTACAAAAAGTATATGAAACCAGCTTTCCAACGCTTCGAACGGCCACTGAAACGGACCTACAGATCAAAATATATGAATTTTTAAAGTTTTAGAAAGTTCGGTTCGTCTCAGCTCTGCTCGCCTGATACTCACCCAGCGAGGCACCAGCGAATCCACGTTCGCCTGACGAACTCCTCTTTCGCCCGACGAATTCCCTTTTCGCCTCATGCTCGCCCGGCGGAGCAGAGGCGAATCTCTTTCCCCATACAAATTCCAAAAACCCTTATTTTCACCCCTCACTCGCCCCTCAGTTCGCCTGGCGACCTTCCAGCGAAGTCATATTCGCCCGGCGAAGCACCCCATTCGCCGGGTGAAACTGCGCGAATTAGCAATCCTGCGATTGCGATTCTGCACGAGTCAGACTCCAATCCTTCTCCGATTTCACTCACAATCAGTCCAAAAATTGCACATAAGTTCACAGATCATCACACAATCGATTAGAAACATATAACTCGTACTTCAGTCGGTTAGTTATGCATTTTATTCTCTTATCAAAACCTCCGACACGCGACAACCTCAATTTCAAATCAACACAAACAACACATAGGGATGATCCTAAAGGTTTACCTACCCTTATACAAACATTATACAATCCTTAAAAGATTAAAGAACCCCACCCTTACCTTAGTGACGATTCTTCGAAGGTTCTCTAAGCCCTAGCTCTTCTTCTCTCTTCAGTTCCTCTTTTCTCCCAGAATGCGATCATTTCCAACTGATTCTCTCTTTTCCAATTTCCTCTTTTTCCTACTATAACCCTTAGACCCCTAATATGCTTTTCCTTCTTTACCCTTAATAATCCTCATGAATGGACCACCTTGCCCTTACTATCTTTCCACTCATATTATTCAATTTTCAAATAAATAAAATAATTAAACTGATTATTTTAAATCTAAATAATTCCAACTAAATTATTTAAATTAGTAATTACTTACTAACCACACCACATCTCTACACAATTAGTCACACATCCTCCGATACCTTATTCTCTCTAATTCTATGGTCACTACCCCATACTAAGGGCAACCCAACCTCAACCAAAACACACATAACCATACACATATACACAAAATTATATAATTTTAATTACGAAAAATAATTAAAATAAATCGGGGTGTCACACCCAGGATTAGGGATTGGTCTTCATTCACCCAGGTTCCTTGGTTCAACCCTTTTGCCACCAACTAGGGTAATTTCCTTGAACATTTCATGCTGGTGAAACCTATCACTTCTGAGGCTTATTTTTCCTTTTTGTTTGTCTTCGGACCCGATGAGATGTGGTCATTCCTGCAAAAGAGGTTTTTCCAAGTATTGGTCTAGAGCTCACTTCCACCGGCCTCTTTCTTCTTACCATTTTGGGCTAAGCCCTTGTCTTCCAAGGAGGGAAAATGAAAGATGATTTATGTGCTTGGTATCAAGGGTTCGACTATGAAGAGGGATTTGGTCCTGATGAAGTGTTTTGCGGTGAGAATCGAATATCAAGCTATTAATTAACTTGAATCACAAAACATGAAGTTCACCACCGAGCTTTGATTTATCCAAAGGAAAGGGTAAAGATCGAAAAACCTTAAGTGCGCTATGTAGGAACACAACTATGAGATCTAAGGTCCGGGGGTTAGTTATACCTAGGGAAGGTGTTAGCATCCTAAGTATCTGTAGTACTCTACAGGAACCTCTTGTTAGTATTTGTGTTATGTTATAGTTGCTTGCTAAGGGAAATGCTAAGGTAAAAACCTAAGGGTATATACACTAAGTATGCTCGCCAAGACATCGCATCTCGTGTCTATGTATCCTGACTGGAATGAAATCAGAGCATTCGTAGTTCCCCTCAATACGGGGTAAAAGGGTGAGAAAAGAAAAGGGTTGAGAAATAAAAAGGTGGAAAAAGAAAAATGTAGAAAAACAAAAAGGTGGAATCCAAGAAGGCATTGGATGTAAAGGAAAAAGGTGGAATAAGAAAAAGGTAGAAAAAGAAAAGGCGGCTCGCTAGGATCTCGCAATCCTATGCTTACGTATTCTCAAGATGAACTTGAGAAATCAGAGCGTCTGTAGTTCCCCGCAATGGGGAAGAGGAACTCTTGACTATGGTCAAAGTTCCAAGGGAAAGTAGGGTCTGACAACAAGACACCTACGTGGAGTGCGGCGACTCCAAACCTAAGGTTAGGTTAAAAAGGGAAGGTAAGTCTCGATCGCGCGGCGGCGTGAGATGAGGGAATGAGGGACAAAGTTATCCTAAATGACATGACAGTAAATGGAAATGACCTTTTACTTTGGAATGATAGTAAGTGACAAAGGGGCAGAGAGGAAAACCTCGAGGTCAAATGTAAGATACAATAATATATACAACAAATACAATAAGAATTAAATTGAAAATTGAAAACCAGACATTAACTAAAATGAAAATGAGGATAGTCAAGATTAAATTAGAAATTAAATAAAGTAAATAAAAAATTAAATAAGTAAAATCTAATTAAAACCAAAAACTAAACTAAATTCTAAATTAAAATCTAATTGAAAAATAATCTATTAATTAGGGTCTAGTTAAAAACTAATTAATTAATTCTAAAATAATTAACTAATTAAACTATTTAAATTAAGAACTAATTTAATAAAAAAACTAATTAGAAACTTAAACTGACTAAATCTAATTCACAAAACTTAAACTAACTAAACCTAAATTCCAAAACTCAAATTTCTAATTCTAATTTAACAAAATTAACTAATCCAAATGCTAATTTAATAACTAAAATTTGATTGAAAACTAAATATTACTAATTAGTAAACTAAAAAAATTCTAACTATTTAAATTAAACAATAATCTAATAAACTAAAATTAAAAATAAAATATCAAAACAATATTAACAATAAAGCAAATATATAGATATGTGTAACTAAAAAAGAAATATATATTATGACTATATTATAACTAAATAAAAAATCTAAATATATTATAACTAATAATTAAAAAACTATATATATATTATAACTAATAATTAAAAAACGTATGTATTATAAATAATAAAAAAAACAATATATATTATAACTGTATAAGAAAAAAGACGTATGTATTATAAATAAATAAATAAAAGAAGCACATTAACCTAAACTAAGAAGTACTATAAAGTTTTAAAAAAAACACGGAAAACATGTATATATTATTTATTTAAAAGAGACATATATTAAAAAAAAAGTATAAAAAGAAAAATTGAAGCAAAAATATATTTATATATATAACTTGAAACATAAATAGTATAATATGCACATTGAACATTAACAATGGAGTGCCAACCTACTTAACCAATACACCATAAATTATTTAAAATTATATACATTCAAAGAAAACAAAACCACATGCATATATATATATATATATATATATATATATATTATCTAGTAGCAACATTAATTTACACAAACCAAACAAGACCAGTTATATACATACTACAAAATATTGTAATTAAGATATAAACAAAAATCTAAGAAATAAACAATTAATAGATAGTTAAGAATAAAATTAAATTTGTAAAAAATAAAATAAAATAAAAACAAAATATTGAATAGTAGTACTAAAAGATGATACCTACACTAAGAAGTTTTCTTCTTCTTCGCTAAATGCAAGCCGTGCGGTTCACGAACGGAGGGAGTATCGTGTTTGGTTTTGTTTATGATAGTGTTTTTTTTTTAAATGGTGAGAAAGACCACATTATATAGTGTGATTCATAATAATATTTAATAATATTGCAGTGTGTGTAGCTCTGTAGGCTTTTTAGCATGAGTTTAATTACTATGTATTTTACACTGTTAATATATCACCATTATTTGTTTGGGTTACTTTATAGATTATTAAATTAAAAGTCAAACTCCTCTTTACATCCAACGGTTATAATTAACTGACAGTGTAAAATTCTTTTACACTGTCAGTTCATTTCAATTAATTCCTTTTAGCATATGCAGAATTTTTGGAAAATATGGGATGTTGGGTCCACGTGGGTTGCTTTTGAGCAGAGTGTTTTTTTTTTGAAAAGGTAAAATATTATTAAAAAAGCACAGACCTGTATAAGTTATGCAGAGAAAGGACCACACCAATACAAGATAAAGTCAACAAAATGCCTTTAACATATTAGGAAAAAATGAAGAAAAAAACACTTAACCCAAATAAGACCAACAACACCTAAGCAAACTAAATCCCCCTCTGATGAGAATGTAAACTTCACCACCTAATACAGAGAAACCAAGCAACAACAAAGAAATCAGCCTCTAAACAGATGATCAAACAACAACACCAAACAAGCAACCAACCTCCAGGCAACCACAATAAAACCTATAACCTCCTGCACATCAAGACTCAAACAGAATCAAGAACGAGTTCTGTTGCTGCCAGGAACATACTCGAGATGATAAACGGCTGCCAAGCAAAAAGTATAATGCTGACTACACTCCTAGCCAAAACTTAACACCCTCCAAACAACTGATATAATTGTTGGATATAACAAGCTTAAACCCACTACCGCCGACAGACATAATGATTCCAATAATTTCTCGTCTCCACCACTCACCACACCGGGACAAAACTGATATGTATATGAACCGCCAAATTGCTACGGTCAAACTCAGCTAGTGATATCCAAAATTGCAATAACCGCTACCAACAAAACGCCCCGACCTAGCCAGAGCAGGGTGGTTTCGTGTGCAGAAAATTAGGGAGTATGTTGATGTGAGGCTACCATAGTGAAAAAGCTGCATGCTAGAAAAATAGAGAGAGTACCCCTAAAACTTACTAAACAAGTTTTTGAAAAAAATTAAATATTAAAATTATAAACAAAGTAAAAATAAAAAAACTACAATAAAAATAAATAATCTAAAATAAAAATTGATTAATTAAAATAATTATTAATTAAAAATAGAAATGAAAGCGGTAAGAACGAATAATTAGGCCGGTATCAAAGTGCTCAGAAAAATTAAAATGATACACTAAAATAATCAGCAAAAAATATACAATTAGAAAAAATACAGCGTTTTGTCAAATATTAAAATAAATTTTACCCGCTAAAACGGCTTAAACTATCCAAAAATGCGACCGAAAAGTGATTGAAAAATTAAAACGAACACGCCAGATTAAACTACGTAAAACGTAGATTAATATCACTGACGTCTGCAGGCTCGAATTTAAAATTTTCCGTCCACTAATTTTTCGCACTGTTGACTTTTAGATTGACCGATTCTGCTGTAAATTCAACAAGTTTATTTCAGTTGATAAATTGGGTATTATGCAAGATGATTGACTTAAAATGATATGCAAAAGATCAAAGAATCTAAGGGTAAAATTTGGGGTATGACAAAGTGCCATATTCTCAGCGAAGGAAAAAGCTGATTATTACTTGTGCGATTATTAGTGCGCCAAGTCATGCCAAGAGATAAAAACTCTTTGGTGAGGATGAGGAACCGAAGCAGTTTTTTATTTTTATTTTTATTTTTTAACAAGTGTAACTTCTGCCTTGCAAATAACATGGCTCAACTCTAGAAGGCCTTGCATTCGCCAAAGATTAGGGTCTTATGACTGACTTATCTAGGCAGATGTTTGTGTCTCCTAATGTTGTTGTTACTTCTGTTCCAGGTGTCTTGGCACCAACTACAGTTGCTTCCCCAACAGTAGTTATGACTACTATGTCGCGTGTGACTCCTGAGCTTCTATATTCATGCGCATTCACCATCTCCTTATCCTATAAAGTGGGGTCTGGGTGACAGTCTGGGCACTTCTGTTGAAGGAGGTTCTCTTAAACGGGCTCTCCTCTAGAAAGATGCCGAGTCAGAGGCATTTACTCATTTCTTCCAGCTTTCTGCCATTCTTCCCTCTCTGATACCAAGCACCCTGGCGGAATTTATTGCTGTTGTGGCTAATGATGACCTAACCTTCATTGCTATTTTCTAAAAACTCAATATAATATTTATGATCCATCTTATCATGTTCTTAGATTAATTTAGAATTTAATTTAATTAAGGGCTTGTAGGATAGACATAATTGACAATCATCTTCTTCATGAGAGACCTTCAGGCAAACATGTTCATCTATTTCATCGGATGCTAGATATGAAGGATCTTCTAACATTATCTAAGAAGTTAATTCTTCAAGAATTCTTCTTGAAGTTGAGTCTCTAAAGATATTGCTTATTGAGACTTCTTTCTCATTTCTTATTTCAAAGAATCCACTAGATGAAACTTCTTCATCTTTTTCATATATTCTTATTGATGAAGTTTCTTTATTATCAGACGATGAATCTTCTGAGAATTGTTTGTCTACTAAGATTGTTCTTTAAAAAAAACTGTCGGAGTTGACTTTTATTCTTTAAAAGAAATTTTTGATGAAGTTTCTAATTATTCTTGTAGGATTATTGAGCTTATTCCTTCATCTTGCGACAGTTGAATCAACTCATTAAGTTTTTCAATGATTTCTTTTTCCTAAATTTTTTCTGAAAGTCATAAACACTTGCATATCTCGACAGATGAATGCTATGATGAGTTTGCTTATGATTTGTGAGTATGAATTGATAAATTATACATGGTGAGACGTGTATTGTTGAGCTAAAGGTGAGTTACACATATGTGAGTTAATAATTTTATTGAGGTGAATTATTATATGTGCTCGAGTTGTGTTGCTTTGACGAGATGTTAAACATTGAGAATAAGTATGAAATATGATAATGTTGTGAATATGAATTATTTTGAGTTATGTTTGCTGTATTGTTGCATGTTTGAAATATAATTTTGTTGAGATGAATTATTAACATGCTTGTGTTGCACTGTTGATTGATAATGTGCATTTTGGGATTTTTGTGTGATGTAATCTAGAGAGGAGATTACTTGAGTTATCAATGCATTTATGTTAGGATCAGAGAGGGGGTCTTAATGCATTGATTTGATGATGTGATCTTGCATCATAAGAGTTGTGTCAAGAGGCATGTATGCTAGTTCAGAGAGGGGACTAGTGGTTTGTCACAAGCTCAGAGAGGGAGCTCATGGGTTCAGAGAAGGAACTTGGTTCCTGAGAGAACCAAGTGTTGAGTTGGTACCACATGCATATGCATAAAGTTGCATAGTCGAGTTGCATTGCATAACGAGTTATATGTATACTTGTTGAGTTGTGATTGATTGGTGTGTTGGGTGTGAGATTTTGATTGATATACTGTGATTTAAGATTGTGTAGATTATGTTATGGGTTGATATCCTATCTTGCAGTATATGCATGTTATTATTGAATGTGATTTCTCACCCCTTCTGCTTGAATGTTTCCTTTACATGGGCATCGTGCAGATACTCAGGAGTAGATTCGCTACTGTGAGTGGAAGCTCGTTCATGGAGCTATTTCTTTTAAATTTTTTAGTTTTAGTTTTGGTTATGCTCTGATATGTAACACTGGGGAGTGATTTCTTTGTTTTATGTTGAGATTTCAGAAAGACAATGTATGCTTTCATATTTTACATTTTGGTGTGATAAGCATTTGAAGAAAACTTATGAGTCGATGCTTTTTAATTATCATATGAAATTTAAATTTGTGTGTTTTAATTGAGTATATCCGCTGTGATGATACCCTAAATGAAGGTGAACATGCGATGACAGGTGTTGCATGTTTATTTAAAGTGTTACATGATCAGCAGGTGTGTGTTTCGAAATGTGAAACATCCAATGTGTGAATGTTGTGAAAAATCTCTAATTTAATTATGATTATGCGTTGGGGAAATAGGATGTTACATACGACGCGCTCAGCGCAGATCGACTACAATTACGTATGGCTTGCTAAATTCACTATGATACTTCATCTTTAAGTGTATGAAGGAAGCCACTGTATCTAGTGTTGCTAGGAATTACGTTCCAAGAATTCCATTGTAAGTGCTTTCACAAGGAACCATAAAGAATTGGACATCCACTATCCTCTAATTTTTCCCTACTCCAAAGGAAACGCTAGATTTATGCTTCCACATGGACATGTAGAAGAATCATTAAACGTTAGGAGACTATTTAAGCCTAACTTCATGAAGATTTTGAGGCACATCAGATCACATGAGCTTTTTTCGTGAACAAGGATCCCTTATACATGATTTGCTATGGTAGCAATTACGATTGGCGGAAGAGTAGTGTTAGGAATTACATCCACTTTCTCGTGGTCTCAAAACTCTAAAATCCGTTTGCCTTATTCTCGCCTCTTGATTCGTGTTATTTCAAAAGAATTTTGCGGTAATTCTTCATCGTTCGTATCTATGATAGAGATCTAAGATGATTATGGATTGGATTATTCTAAGATACTATTGGAAACGAGATTTGTAGTTACTTAATCCATCTCAGCGTGATTGTTATAGAGATCGAGACTACCGATCAGAAGAGATGTGATTGTGGAAATTGACATGAATTCAAATGCAAATTTGTCACAGATTGCGCCACTTTTTGTTTTGGAACCGGAATTGTTGATGAACTGACCTGCAAGGTTATCACTCAGACGACCAAGACAGTAATTAAATCAGAAAAGAGTAACGTGAATTATGGTAAAATCACACCTTCGGTTTCACGTGTGGCGATGTATGTTTATATGGTGAGTGGTTGGGTGGTACTAAAATGACAATCGGGCCCTTCCATTAAGGGCCCATGCAGATGGCCCAAAACAGATTTGATACCTAATACAAGATGATTGAGAAAAAAATCATGGTCAAATATGGTGTTGGACTCTTACATACCAACTTTAAGCTCAATAGTTTCATCGCTAAGAAAATGCAGAGAAAATGCATTGCTGAATTTCCAATTTGCTTCAATATATTCACAACATGTATCAAATAAGTTGATTAGTCACAACAATTCAACTGTTATTATGAGATTTTAGACTGCCTCTAATTTTTCGTGTGGATTTTGACATCTCTAAATATTGTGAGAAACTATGAAGCACCAACATATATATCTGACACTACAGTAGTATCGATAATAATTTTGTTCAGACACATCCATATGTTTTCAAAATCTCATTCCTTAAATTCATGACGTGGCAGATAACAGCAATGAGGAATCAGATGACATAGAAGCATTTTTTTGCCAACCGAATGAACCCTGCCATCACTCTGAACTTGAACTTAATCATTGAGAATATCCGTATCAAACAAATTGAACACTATCTGCCAGACATGATCAAACAATTGAGTCAGAGGAAATGATAACTTTGACATCAATTTCCAATTCTGCTCTAGTACTAAAACATTCCTAATTTTGTTTCCATGCATTTTATCATGAACACTGAGTGAAGTCTAATATGTCGTTTAAAGTTTGTATCTATAAAGCACTGATACCAGACATGTGCATAGGTTTGTACCATCAAACCTTTCCGCATTTGTATGAACTTTAAACGATGTACTTATTGTTGTGTAATGCCAAGTCTTTAGCAACAGACTCTTGGCTATCTTTATAATGCAGCATTCTTTCTAGTTGCATGACATGAAATTATGAATAGTATACAGTGAGTAACAAAGAGTACCTTTGAATTTTAATTGCTTATAGCTAGGAGAAAAACAATGTCAACAACCTTACAGTCACCACACCCAAAACTGGTAACTTCATATACACAAACATACAAAGTAAAAACCACCTCACCCAAGAAAAGAAAAAGAACACTATATTACTACAAGAACTGTATCTTAGAGAACTCTCTTGTACAAAACCAATTCCTCTGTATGAACTTGAAATCTATATATAAAATGTATCAACAATGCTTTTAAAAACAATCAATCAAATAAACAAACTACAGTAAAGCAAATATCAATTCAGTAACTTCAACTTGATCTAGTTTTGTATAGGACCAAGATTAGACCTTCCAATTCCCTGCTTCTCCTTCATGGAATTCATGTTAGCCATCCTCAACCCAGCTCTGAAATTCTGAATAAAGTTGTGAGCTTTGGTATCAACATCTGGGCTAGGACAAAACAATGAAGCTTCACTTGCATTTCCAATTTCAGTGACACTCTCTTCACCATCTTGAGCATAGGGACTATTACTACATTGACTCGATTCATTTTGACTAATTGGTGACTCAACATTTTCATTTTCATCTGAATCTGGTGAACCACTCCTTGAACTTCCAATGCTGTCAACCCTAACATAGTCACCCTGAACTCTAAACTTCCACGCCGGCAGCTTAAACGGTGGAGGTGGCGGTGGCGGAGGGATAGGAATCAAGGGTGACTCATTACCAGTAATCACTACATTCTTGTCTAATCTATAATTAGAATGTTCTCTCTTGGTTGGTAACTGAGGTTTATGTGTTGCCACAGGAACAAGGTAATGTTTTTTGTGTTTGATCTTGCTAGAATAGAACATGTTGTGAAAAACTGACGGTGGAGGTGGCGGTGGCGGCGGTGGCTGTGGCAATGAAACATAGGGAGAAGGTTGAGAAGAATTTAGAATGCTCTCAAAATTTTCAACACTTTTTTGTCTCTGTTTCTTCTTCTTTCCTCTCAATGAGGTCAAAAACTCTTTAGTTGCATTCCCTCTTTTCTTCTTAACCGGAATACCGATCTTCCTCTCTTCCGTCAACGGAGGAGCCACTGCCGGCGGCGGTTGAGAACTCTCTGCCCCAAAATCATTACGTTCAAATTTATCGATCATTTCCGATTGATATGTTCGATTGACATTTCTTCGAACAGGTTTCGTTCTCGTCACCGGAGGCACCGGATGCGGATTTATTTCCGGTTCCAGCACCGGCAAGGAAAATTCCTCATAAGTAACCGTTGCCGCGTTTTCTGTAGACGCGCTTCTAGTTTTCTTCCTCCTCATCACCGGTAGCGGTTGCAGCGGCGGCGAAGAAAATTCCTCATAAGAGACCGTTGCCGCGTTTTCTGTAGATGCACTTCTAGTTTTCTTCTTCCTCCCAACCGGAAGCGGTTGCGGCGGCGGCGGCAGTGAATTCTCAGTAACGGAATGATTGATTTCCGGTTTCTCAATCGTTTCCACCTCATATAAACGCTCAAACCTTCCTCGATCATCTTCAGTTCCACGATCCATCACTGGTTTCATCTCCGGTTGCCGCATCGGAGATAAACAAACTTCACCGGAAGTAACCGTTTCCCGATAAACTTCATCTTCATCTTCAACTCTCGAGAACCGATGACGAAACTGAAAATGAGTATCATCATAAAACCGGTATCGTTCTTCATTGGCAACCTCTAACGACGGCGATTGCCGAAGATCGGGATAAGATCCAACGCTTCTCAGTCGGTTAAACGACCGATCAGAATTCTGATACCACGGCGGCGGCGTATTAGGGTTCGAGAAGCTTCTTTCAAAACGCGGAGTATGCGTTTGCGTTTGTGTCTCGTTGGTGTCGTTTTTAGTAAGGAAGCCGCAAACGACAGCGAAGAGAACGAGTATGAGGTTTAAATAATCCCAAGAGTGTTTAACCGCTTGGGGTTTAAAGATGTTAGAACTGAAAGAACGTAAAGTGGGGACCACAACGAGTGCGAAAACAAGGGCTGTTATGAAGACAAGTACGAGGAAGGATGTTGATGTTAGGAAGATGGAGTAAGTGCGGCGGAGACGGCGGTGGTTGTTGGGTTTTGGAAGCCAGAATGGTGACATTGGTGATGTGTCTTGTTCTTGTCCTTGTTCCATCGGAATGTAATGTAATAAACTAATAATGTACTATGATGTTATTTTTTTGTCGTGTTTTTGTTTGTGTTTGGGTTGGAAGAAAGTGAAAAATGCACTTTGTTTCTTTTTTCTTGCTTTGTGAGTATGGATTATGCTTTATGATGATGGATGATGAATGATGATATGATAAAAAATAAATATATAGTATAAGTAGTGTATGATATGGTATGGTATGATCATGAATATGATTTAGGAATGGTGTGCCAGTTGGGGTGTGAAAAAGAAGGAAGGAAAGGGGGTTGGCAAAAGGTTGTATGAAATGATGACAGCTAAGGTAAAGATGGGAAAAGGAAGAAGTAAGGTAAAGCATGTGCATTTTGGCTTTGGGCTTGACTTGACTTTACCATTGAGATGAAAGTACTATTGGTAACGTGATTTATCTAATCAATTTGAGGCATGAACATTCTTAATGTTTTTAATTTATTTATGTATCATGCTAATGATATTTAATTGGTAGTGAGTTGGAGTATCATATTTTTATATTCGGTTTCTCTCAAGAGATATTTAATTCTATGTTTGAAACTTTTGCATTTAGAATTAAATTTTATCATCTGATTTGTTATTAATTTCATTTATGTTATGTTTGCAAACATAGATTGTTTTACATTTAAATTAATTTTTGGCACCCCATAAATAAATGTAGACTCTTTCTTGTCACTTTCTTTGTTCCTTCTTTCTTCTATTTTATAATTAAATGCAATTTGAGGCCACTAGGACAAAAAAGCGGTTAACCAAACTTGCAAGAATATAATATAAACTTGGGAAGAAAGGCACATAGAAAGTGGATCTTTTCTTTTCCCAACAAATTCATGATAGTTATGAAACTACAGCGTAATTAGCGTAATTGCTGGTGTTACAAGTTGTAGTTTATTGTTTTGTTGAATAGGTGCAATTTGACATAGGATTGATTGTCCTAGTCGAAAGAGTGAATCAAGTAGGAGTTAGATGTACTTGTTCAAGTGAGAGTTTGTAGTAGATAGAGTAGAATATTGCCGTTTGTAATTTGTATGTTTTTGTTGCTTATATATAAAGGTGACAATGTAAAGAGAAATGCACACAATACTTAGCAATTTCATTTTAATCAAAATTCCATTTTCAATATAGTTTCTCTCTTGCTTTCTTTTCTTCTTCTTCATTCCTTTTGAAATCCTAATTGTTCAAATAAATTAGTATCAACAAGTTTAATTGCGATCAGGGGCGGACCACTGTGGGGACCCGGGGGAGCCCAATAATTTTTTTAATTTTTTTTATATTACAAAATACATTATTACCCTTTATTAAAAATCAAAATTACACAATTGGCATTATCTTATTTACCCTACTTTAGTTTACTTACAGTATACGTAGGTTTTTAGAAAGGAAAAAAACAACAATAGCAGCTCCACACCCTTTCTCTTCTCTACGACACTGCAGGTCTCCGCTTGTCGCTCTCTGAACTGTGTACTTTTCGGATAAATGATTTTTCTTCTATTTATTTATTTATTTATTTATTTACATAATAAAATATTAGGTTTTTTCTAATTTCACAAATTGATAATACAATCAAATTGATAATATTGTGTTAATTTACAAAATATTGTGTAAGATTGAATTGTGAATTTAGGGATTTTTGGGATTGTTTCTCTTTTATAAGCTTTATTGTGAATTTAAAGAACGTTGGGAATTTGTTGTGTTGTGCTTAAATTTTAATTGAAGTTGAACAATACTCAACTAAAGTGTATTTTTTTTTGTTAATTTCTTCAATTGATTTTGCAGCATAACAGTGCTAATGAAGAGTAGAAAAATTGATTCTTTTTTCAAGAGGAAAGAAAGAGATGACAAAAATTTAACTTCTATGTCTGAACCTTAAAGAGTTCGTGAGAATCCAAGAATTGAAGAAGTAAAATGGAAGCTGATTTTCTAGAAGATAGCATGACGGTTAACATTGAAAGTGAAATTGCTGCAAATATTGATTCTGAGACTATTATTAAGGATTTCAAGCAACTCAAAAATCGTAGAGCATTATTATAAGGTATTTTTAAGTAATATTTTTAAATCATTTTATGTTCAACTTTGTGTTTATTGCATTTTAAATATTTTATATACAATATGGTATGAATATTTTATTTATAAATTATAGTTTAATATTATGGCCACTCCAAACATTATAGTCTAGTTCCGCCACTGATTGCGATTCAGAGAGAATTTGTAATTGCAAACAGTAACACAACATCAACACAATTTCCAACGAACCTACTAGTTTTCAAATAGGAAAACTACGATAGTTGGGTTGCGCAAATGAAGGTCATATTTAGATTTCAAGATATGGTTGAAATCATGAATGACTGAGTACCTGCATTGGAAGCGAACACAAATGATGTTTAGAAAGCTGTGCACAAGGAACAAAGGAAGAAAGACGTAAAAGCTCTATTATTAATCCATCAACGCGTGGATGCTAATGTGTTTGAGAAGATTATTGAAGAAGAAATGACCAAGGGAGTGTGGGACATGTTAAAGAACTTGTAAGGTGGAGATGAAAATTTGAAGAGGGTGATGTTCCAAATGTCGGGAAAGCAATTTAAGATGAATCAAATGAAAGAAGATGAATCATTTTTAGAATTCTTTACGTGTGTGGTGTCGATAACGAACCAGATGAAGACAAATGGTGAATCAATCACTGATCTACAAAAGATTGAGAAAGTGTTGAGATCTCTGACTACAAATGTTGATTACCATGTCGTGTCCATTGAAGAGTGCAAAAACCTAGCTGAGATGAAGGTGGAAGAAAGTGCAATGTTACAAGTGTCAAGAATTTGGTCATTATGTTCGAGATTGTCGAAGAAACAAGGAATAAAGACCAAAAGATGATGACGAAGTGCAATATGCACATGCTGGAGAAAGTGACTTTGATGATATGCTATTCAATGCAGATACTCAATCGAAGAATGAGCAAACCAATATGTGGTACCTGGATTCAGCAGTAAACACATGACTAGTAACAAAAACTTGTTAACCAAGTTAGATGAATAAGTTATGAAAGTGATCAAATTTGAAGATTGTAGACATGTCACATCAAGTGGAAGAGGAAACATAGTTGTGGTGTGAAGAGATAGTTAAAGAGTCAGTATTATTGATGTATTGTTGTATTATGTACCTTCAATGACAAGTAATTTGATAAGCATATGTCAATTACTTGCCAAAGATTATAACAAGAAGTTGGAAGAAAATTAGATAAAGGTGTATAATGTAACACCCTTCTAAACCCCACGAATATTCATGTAATGTTAATTAATTAAATCAGAGTAATTCATTAAAAGGGTGCAACATTTCTTCATAAAACTTCTTAATTAAAAACATTCTGCTCCGTAACAAGGGTTCTCAAAACATTGTTTTACTAAAATAAAATGCTTCAATTAAAAATTCATCGTCAGACGACAAGATGAAACACTTCAATACATCATTATCAACATTTAATTCAAACGATTCCCAAAGACCCGATGTTACATCTATCAGAGCAAGACCCTCTTCATTGCGGAAAAATAACTAGTAACTCCATAAGCTATCTCGAACTTCTACTGCTATCCTTGAGTACCTGCCCATTTCCCATGGTAGGGGAAATATCAGCAGAAAGGGTGAGTACAATCATAGTCATTATAAAAGACATAAGGAATAGATATAGTAGTTATATCCAGGAAATCACAACAACATAACATCATTTAACACATATACCTCATAACAACAAAACACCAAATTCTCATGTTAGAACATCACCAAAATCAGAATCACATCAAACACATCACATAGTACAATTATTGTGCAATGCCACAAATAATGAATGCAACTTCATAAGACACATGCACGTGGTTCCAAAACTTCACTGATGACTTAGTCATCTTCATTCTCCAAAGATCCCCACCAATAGGATCGGTTCCCGCTTGGAACCAGAGCACATCACAAAAACATCACTGGACCAAAGCGTCCTACAAACTTCACTGGACAACAGTCCTTTAAATGCTATGAATGCATGATGCGCAACAACATATAAAATACGACCACGGCTAGTCAAACGCATCATCACTCATCATATTCATCATACTTCATCACATACATCATATTCATCAAAACAACATCATTATATTCTCTTCACATAATCATCAATACTTAGTCACCATCACATATTCATCAACACATAATTAACATCACACCATAACAGCATCCTAAATCTCATAACATCACCACAATCATCATAAATATTACAATAGCATCTTAATCATCATATCGGAATCATTTATCAAACATCATCATTTTATCAAACAGTATCACCATTATTCTTACCGCATCATAAAGTATCTCACAACATCATTTACATCGTGTTAATATCAGTACATCATCATAACTCATAATAGCATCAATCCAACACGAAGCATTTACCAAGGATATATCATCACATCACATTCAACATGTAATCATTTATCAATTCATCATATAGCATATTTAGTGATTGATTATGCATATCATATCAACATCATCATTACAATATCACATTACTTCATGACAGTATTATCTCCATCCTAACAACACAAAAACCTAAGTAGTATCATCATCATTAAAATCTTCATGGTCCATTCACAAACATCATAACACATACTTTAAAATCAAGCCATTATCAAATTATTACAACCAATACTAGATAATTCATTTCCAGACAAAACTCAGGAATTTCACACATACATCATACTTTCTGTTATTTCAGCACACATATCATTCATATAGCATGGCACAATCCATAGATAATCACATTATAAATATCATCAATACAACAACATAAACATCATGTTAGCATTATTTCATTATCACCAATACTAAATAATTCCTGCTAATTAAAATCATGAGTTTTCACACAGACAGACATATTTACAGGTTTATCAACACAGAACATTCATCACTTTCGCCTATCAATTTCATTAGAGGATCACACTATATGATTTATATTATTTAACTATGTTATAGATTGTTCCATTACCTTTCCATAGCTTCAAACGGCATAAAAATTGGATTTACTAAATGAAAGTTACGATTTTCCTAAAATTTTAATAAGAGTTCCCTTTAGGAAATGGTGGCTTGCGCCACCCTTTACTCACACAACAAGGTGGCTTGCGCCACCCTCCCCACACAACATGGTGGCTTGCGCCACCTAACCAAGCATTGGTGGCTTGCGCCACACATTAACATAGTGGTTGGCGCCACTTTTTACTTTTTGCACAGTAACACATATTTCAAGTTCTTTTCTTATACTTGATATTATTTATGTGACTCATTCAGTAATTCATCAATCAATTAACAATTCAACAGATTACGAAATCATCAAAATCCTCATATTTGCCACTCTCAATCAGCAACTCAATTTCGATATACAATACTACACATCAATTGGAGACAATCTTTACGTCAAACCATCATCAATTCCATCACAGTTATCATTTATCAAAAACTCCACCAAAACCCCAATAATTCCCACAATTATCCAGACCTTAAATCGATTATAATAAAAATGATAAAACTCCCCTTACCTTAATTTGTCGTCGAATCCGTCGTTCTCTTCGCGTTCTACTGAATTCTGATATCCCTTTTCTATTTTCCTCCCGGCCCTAGCAGCTCTCCTATTTTCTCTGCCTCTTGTCCAAATGCATGCACAAAAGAGAAACAGTTATTCTTCCGTAACCCTAGAACTCCTTAATATGGTCTTCCCATTATTATCCTTACTAACACTTCATAATTGACCAAAATGCCCTTCTTGTCTCTACTACCAATAACTCCTATTTTTCTAATTAGAATAATTCCAACTTAATTATTTTAATTATTTTAAATCATTCCAAATTGTCACATAATTCTCAAAATCACTAAAACATTATTTATGTCCAATCACTTCACAAAAGAAAATCCCCAAAACATCATATATATCGAATATTCCACAATAACTCATATATTCCCGATAAATTAATTAAATAAATAATTAATCTAAAATTTGGGGTCTTACAACTCTCCCCCACACAAAAGAATTTTTGCCCTCGAAAATTACCTCAATCGAATAGCTCGGATAACACCCCCTCACCCGACTACTCGTCACCACGAACTTACATTCCAATAGCAATACATTCAAATCCACATCCTAGCACAAACTCATTTCTCATATCTTGTTCAATGACTAATTTCATCAACTGTTATTAACCATCATCATACAATGCATCCTATCTGCATCATATTTTCACCATAAGTTAACTACCAATAGTTGCTGGCATGTGCCTCGACTTTTCAATTCATGATTAACTCCATAAAGTTGCATTTTTATACACATAGATATTTCATCTCAAAAGCAAGCTAATCACAATACTTCACTATCTTCAAGCCAACAGTATAACAGTTTCTCTTCATCCAATTGCAACTAACAACTAAACCTACCTCTTTCTCATTAAACGGTTGACTTCACGGACATTTTTAACATAAGTAATTATGACGCCATGTTCCACCAACTCAACATTTAACACGATCCAACAAGCTAGCAATTTCAACAATTGATTAACAATTAATTCAATCTTCACCTTTTAACTAACACTAACTCCATTGACCTCACGAATCCAAGCATTAATACATAATGAAACTGACTGTAGTAGGACTCATATCTCATTCATATTCTGACATAACAAATGAATTACTACGTTGCAATCTTTAAAGCAAACTTCAAACACTACACAACGATAATCCTAACATTCATCTGTCGCCAACCTTGTTTGCAAACTGATTCACTAACAACCCTAACTGTTCAATCACTTCCAACTCACGTACCATAAACATTGACATATGCAGCGACTTCCTACTCAACGTATCATCCCCTTCATTTGCTTTTCCGGGATGGTAATTCAAATCGAAATCATAATCCTTCAATAATTCAAGCCACCTTCTCTGTCTCATATTCAACTCCTTCTGATCAAACAAGTACTTTAAGCTTTTATGATCACTGAACACTTCGAATATCGAACCAAAAAGATAGTGTCGCCAAAATTTCAGTACAAACACTACAGCTGCCAACTCTAGATCATGTGTAGGATAATTCCTTTCATGAACTCTTAATTGTCTCGACGCATAAGCAACAACCTGTCCATTCTGCATTAGCACTCCATCGAGACCCATCTTCGATGTATCACAAAAAACCACAAAGGACTCCTTCGAATTAGGTAAAATCAATACTGAAGCGGTTGCCAACTTCTTCTTTAATTCTACGAAACTCTTCTCACATGCAACATCCCACACATATGCTTGACCCTTCCGCGTTAGTTGCGTCAAAGGTAATACCAACTTAGAAAATCCCTCTATGAATCTTCGATAATCACCCGCTAAACCAAGAAACTTCGGATCTCAGTCGCAGACTTCAGAATCTCCCGTTTGTAATACCGCATCAACCTTCGAAAGATCCACAACAATTCCACTACTATAATTTACATAGCCAAGGAAACTTACTTCTTTCATCCAGAACTTCACAATTCGACAGTTTCACATACAACTTCCTCTCTCCCAATACTTGCAGCACAATCTTCAAATACTCTGCATGCCCTCCTTCTATTTTAGAGTATGTCCAAATATCATCAATAAAAACCACAACAAACTTATCCAGATACTCGTGAAAAATTCGACTCATATGTTCCATGAACACACCAGGTGCATTGGACACATCGAATGGCATCACAGTGTATTCATAGTGACCATATCTCGTCCTAAAAGCCGTCCTCAGAATATCATCTGGTTTAACACGAATCTGATGATAACCAGATCTTAAATCAATCTTGCTGAATACACAAGCTCCCACTAGTTGTTCCATCAAGTCGTCAATTCTCGGAAATGGATACTTATTCTTGATAGTTACTTTATTTAGTTGCCTGTAGTCGATACACAATCTCATACTACCATCTTTCTTCTTAACCAACAACACCGGAGCACCCCACAGAGAAACGCTTGGTCGAATAAACTTCTTCTCTAATAACTCTTCTAGTTGCTTCTTCAATTCACTTAACTCAGAGGCTGACATCCGATACGGAGCCATCGACACCGGACTTGTGCCTGGTATCAAATCCACTGCAAACTCTACTTCACGCTCTGGGGGCAAATCACTTATGTCATTCGGGAATACATCAGAAAATTCACGGACAACAGGTAATTCAACATTTGCAACTTCCCGATCAACTTACAACGGTATAACATTACAAACGTCAGAGCTTCATCTTCTAAAAGTTCACCCACTTGCTTAGCATACTATAACGTTAGCCCTCTATTGTCACCAAACTCATATCCACGCTCTGGAGGCAAGTCACACTTATCCTTCAGGAAAACATCAGGGATCACACACCACTGGCATCACACTAGCCACTTCATCATTCTCTGTACTCAGAGAATCCAACATCAACAACACCCGATCCTTTCCCTAAAGACATCCCAACTTAGCCGGTAGACGAAAATCCCGAATCCACAACACCTTCAGTGTCAGAAACAAATAGCCTTCGTATTGCCTGCACTCTCGCAATCAGCAGCATATCACACCACTCATCTAAACACTTAGTGAGCACACATCTTAATTCCAACAAATTCACTGTACACACCATCTAAGTTGGCAAACAAGTCTATCCCATCCAACACGACACCGTCTACTATCAACAAGGGATTAAGGGTGATCAGTTCCTCAATTTATCAATAGACAGCCGACAATCGTGATGGGGCATAAACCATCTTTACTAAGCTTATAATAGCGTTCCTTGCATCTTGTGAACGAAGTTGCTTAAGGCATAACTCTTAGTCGCCATAAGCCTTATCTCCATCTTTCATTCAGTTTCGGAAACAACACAACTCCCACAATGTTTGCACACTTGTAATCAGCAACACACCGAACTGACATTCCACCACCAAAACATCTCAGAGAAGCGAAAGCTTCTCCCCCACTCGTTTTAAACCAACTCCTGCAGACAACGGTTAGAAAACAAACAAGTTCTGAGAGTGTTTCACACACATGTCGCGTACTGAGGGAACAACAACATTAGACAACCTGGCCGGACAGACCGACCTGCTCTGATACCACTAATGTAACACCCTTCTAAACCCCACAAATATTCATGTAATGTAAATTAATTAAATCAAAGTAATTCATTAAAAGGGTGCAACATTTCTTCATAAAACTTCTTAATTAAAAACATTCTGCTCCGTAACACGGGTTCTCAAAACATTGTTTTACTAAAATAAAATGCTTCAATTAAAAATTCATCATCAGACGACAAGATGAAACACTTCAATACATCATTATCAACATTTAATTCAAACGATTCCCAAAGACCCGATGTTACATCTATCAGAGCAAGACCCTCTTCACTGCGAAAAGATAACTAATAACTCCATAAGCTATCTCGAACTTCTACTACTATCCTTGAGTACCTGCCCATTTCCCATGGTAGGGGAAATATCAGCAGAAAGGGTGAGTACAATCATAGTCATTATAAAAGACATAAGGAATATATATAGTAGTCATATCCAGGAAATCACAACAACATAACATCATTTAACACATATACCTCATAACAACAAAACACCAAATTCTCATGTCAGAACATCACCAAAATCAGAATCACATCAAACACATCACATAGTACAATTATTGTGCAATGCCACAAATAATGAATGCAACTTCATAAGATACATGCATGTGGTACCAAAACTTCACTGATGACTTAGTCATCTTCATTCTACAAAGATCCCCACCAATAGGATCGGTTCCCGCTTGGAACCAGAGTACATCACAAAAACATCACTGTACCAAAGCGTCCTACAAACTTCACTGGACAATAATCCTTTAAATGCTATGAATGCATGATGCGTAACAACATATAAAATACGACCACGGCTAGTCAAACGCATCATCATTCATCATACTTCATCACATACATCATATTCATCAAAACAACATCATTATATTCTCTTCACATAATCATCAATACTTAGTCACCATCACATATTCATCAACACATAATTAACATCACACCATAACAGCATCCTAAATCTCATAACATCACCACAATCATCATAAATATCACAATAGCATCTTAATCATCATATCGACATCATTTATCAAACATCATCATTTTATCAAACAGTATCACCATTATTCTTACCGCATCATAAAGTATCTCACAACATCATTTACATCGTGTTAATATCAGTACATCATCATAACTCATAATAGCATCAATCCAACACGAAGCATTTACCAAGGATATATCATCACATCACAGTCAACATGTAATCATTTATCAATTCATCATAGAGCATATTTAGTGATTGATTATGCATATCATATCAACATCATCATTACAATATCACATTACTTCATGACAATATTATCTCCATCCTAACAACACCAAAACCTAAGTAGTATCATCATCATTAAAATCTTCATGTTCCATTCACAAACATCATAACACATACTTTAAAATCAAACCATTATCAAATTATTACAACCAATACTAGACAATTCATTTCCAGACAAAACTCAGGAATTTCACACATACATCATACTTTCTGTTATTTCAGCACACACATCATTCATATAGCATGGCACAATCCATAGATAATCACATTATAAATATCATCAATACAACAACATAAACATTATGTCAGCATTATTTCATTATCACCAATACTAAATAATTCCTGCTAATTAAAATCTTGAGTTTTCACACAGACAGGCATATTTACAGGTTTATCAACACAGAACATTCATCACTTTCGCCTATCAATTTCATTAGAGGATCACACTATATGATTTATATTATTTCACTATGTTATAGATTGTTCCATTACCTTTCCATAGCTTCAAACGGCATAAAAATTGGATTTACTAAATGAAAGTTACGATTTTCCTAAAATTTTAATAAGAATTCCCTTTAGGAAATGGTGGCTTGCGCCACCCTTTACTCACACAACAAGGTGGCTTGCGCCACCCTCCCCACACAACATGGTGGCTTGAGCCACCTTTAATAAAGGGTATGGTGGCTTGCGCCACCTAACCAAGCATTGGTGGCGTGCGCCACACATTAACATAGTGGCTGGCGCCACTTTTTTACTTTTTGCACAGTAACACATATTTCAAGTTCTTTTCTTACACTTGATATTATTTATGTGATTCATTCAGTAATTCATCAATCAATTAACGATTCAATAGATTACGAAACCATCAAAATCCTCATATTTGCCACACTCAATCAACAACTCAATTTCGATATACAATACTACACATCAATTGGAGGCAATCTTTACGTCAAACCATCATCAATTCTGTCACAGTTATCATTTATCAAAAACTCCACCAAAACCCTAATAATTCCCACAATTATCCAGACCTTAAATCGATTATAATAAAAATGATAAAACTCCCCTTACCTTAATTCGTCGTCGAATCCGTCGTTCTCTTCGCGTTCTACTGAATTCTGATATCCCTTTTCTATTTTCCTCCCGGCCCTAGCAGCTCTCCTATTCTCTCTGCCTATTCTCCAAATGCATGCACGAAAGGGAAACATTTATTCTTCCGTAACCCTAGAACTCCTTAATACGGTCTTCCCATTATTATCCTTACTAACACTTCATAATTGACCAAAATGCCCTTCTTGTCTCTACTACCAATAACTCCTATTTTTCTAATTAGAATAATTCCAACTTAATTATTTTAATTATTTTAAATCATTTCAAATTGTCACATAATTCTCAAAATCACTAAAACATCATTTATGTCCAATCACTTCACAAAAGAAAATCCCCAAAACATCATATATATCGAATATTCCACAATAACTCATATATTCCCGATAAATTAATTAAATAAATAATTAATCTAAAATTTGGGGTGTTACATATAATGGCGAAGGAAGGATGATTCTGAAGGCACCGTTGGCAGATAACAAAACCTTCAAGATTGAGATCGACATGGTTGATCACCAATGCCTTGCTTCGATAGCTCTAAAAGACAAGAATTGGTTATGGCATCACAGGTATGAACATTTAAACTTCAGAGGTATAGGTATACTTAACCAGAAGAAGATGGTGTATGGCTTACCTCAGGTGAAGGAACCAAGTCGAGTATGTGAGGAATGCTACAAAGAAAACCAGGCTAGGAAAGCATTCAAACATGACTTGTCCTTGAAGTCGAGAGAATAGATAGAGCTTGTTCACTCTGACGTGTGTAGACCTTTTGAAGTAAGGTTGAATGGAGGTAATTGTTATTTCCTAAATCTCATGGATGAATTCACTAGATATATGTGGATTTATTTTATTGAAAGAAAGAATGAGGTATTCACACAGTTCAAGAAGTTTAAATTTCTTGTCGAGAAACAAAGTGGATGCAAATTAAAGAAACTAAGAACTGATGGTGGTGGCTAATATACTACTAGAAAACTTGCAAGATTTTACAATGATAAAGGTATATAGCATGAGGTCATTGCACCCTATACACCTTAGAATAATGGTATAACTAAGAGAAGAAATAGATGTATACTAAACATGGACAAGAACATGTTGAAAGCTAAATAAGTGCTAAATAGATTTTGGGGTGAAGCAGCTTCAGCAACAATTATACATTCTAAATAGATATCCAACAAAGAAGATAGTATAGAAGACACCTTATGAGGCTTGGGCAGAATTGAAGTCAAATGTTAGTCATATTAAAGTCTTTGGAAATGAATCCTTTAGGCAAGCTTTATTAATAGAAAGACTTCATTTCTACACTTCACCATCCATTTATGGTTCCATAACACAACATTGGCTCCGTTTCTGCAAATCAACTTCTGATTTATGCAAATTTCAACAATCAAATCCTGTCTAATCTAAAGTCATGCATCGTGTCTTTAGATTCATTTCCAAAGACTTTAAATGACTAACATTTGACTTCAATTATACCTAAGCCTCATAAGGTGTCTTCTATACTATCTTCTTTGTTGGACATCTATTTAGAATGTATATTGTTGCTGAAGTTGCTTCACCCCAAAATCTATTTAGCACTTCTTTAGCTTTCAACATGTTCTTGTCCATGTTTAGTATACGTCTATTTCTTCTCTTAGTTATACCATTATGTTAAGGTGTATAGGGTGCAATGACCTCATGCTATATACCTTTATCATTGTAATATCTTGCAAGTTCTCTAGTAGTATATTACCCACCACCATCAGTTCTTAGTTTCTTTAATTTAAGATTTAAATTTCTATTTTACAAAGCTTATAATGTGTTTCTTTAATTTAAGACTTAAATATTTAGCTTATAATGTCTTTAGATTCATTTCCAAAGACTTTAATATGACTAACATTTGACTTCAATTCTGCCCAAGCCTCATAAGGTGTCTTCTATACTATCTTCTTTGTTGGACATCTATTTAGAATATATATTTGCTGAAGCTGCTTCACCCCAAAATCTATTTAGCACTTCTTTAGCTTTCAACATGTTCTTGTCCATGTTTAGTATACATCTATTTCTTCTCTTAGTTATACCATTATGCTAAGGTGTATAGGGTGCAATGACCTCATGTTATATACCTTTATCATTGTAAAATCTTGCAAGTTCTCTAGTAGTATATTAGCCACCACCATCAATTTGCATCCACTTTGTTTCTCGACAAGAAATTTAAGACTTTGATTGTACCTTATGCGTTGACACGATGCATGACTTTAGATTAGAAAGGATTTGATTGTAGAAATTTGCAGAAATCAGAAGTTAATTTGCAGAAATGGAGCCAATGTTGTGTTATGGAACCATAAATGGATGGTGAAGTGTAGAAATGAAGTCTTTGTGCGATGGAGCAAGCTTCTGGTACGGCACCCGTGAAAGTGAAAATGAATTGAGTACCTGAAATAACATGTTTTGTGTTTTATATATTCTGAGCAGTTAAAACCGTCTTAGTGTGATCGCACGCCTCATTGGGTTAGCGTCTGGTCATATTTAACGGGTGAGTTCTCACCTATTTAACGTGTCCTTCCACATAATGTTTCTTATACATTTCATTGCAGGCCTTATGAGCAGCCTATAACAATTACTATTTGTAATTTAACGTCACATATGTATACAACTAGAAAAAAATGATGCATTATAGAGATAGCAAAAAATTTGTTGCTAAAAACTTAGGGTTTATTTGAAGGGTTAAATATGTTACAAGTCCCTATAAATATTCCAAAATCTAATTTTAGTCTCTAGAACATTTTCGTTCAAAGAATGGTGCCTCCAAAATTTTCCATCTATACAATTGGTCCTTGACGTTAAATACCACTAAAGGATGCTGACGTAGCATGTCACGTGAAACTTTTTGATGATTGGGCATACACGTGGCAATGCCAGCGTGACAAAATTGATGACGTGGATGTCACATGGCAATTTCTTCCATTTTTTTTATAATAATTAAATTTATTGCGACGGAAAGTCCGACGCTAAGATGAACATCATAAATAAACTATGAATTCCTAACTAATCCGTAGCTAATTCCTAACTAATTCCTAGCAAATTCCTAGCTAATTTAAACACATCATTTTATGACCTAATTTTTTTTAATGATGTTTTGCATGAAAGTTTATAACCTTATAAGGATCTCTCACACAAAAATTTAATTTTTTTATACTTAAGATGAATTAAATATGAATTTTTTAAACACCAATTTTCTATGAAATGGAAACAGCGCAAACATTGACATATGATTGAGTTTTGAGATAATATTTTGCAGAGACCTATCTAATAATACATAAAATTGATCTGCAAAGTTTCATGGCATTCCAAATAAGTCTCGATTTAGTTAGATTTTTTGACCGAAACACATTAAATGTATTTTTTTGCTAGAGGCGAAAATCATTCTTATGACCTAGACATCATTTTTTAATGAATTTTTTTGTAAATGTTTATCACATTATAATGATCTTTCTTACAAATATTAAAATTTATTTGACATGAGATAAATTAAATATGAATTTTTTAAGCGTCGATATTTTATGAAACGGAAACAACGCAAACGTTAGAATATGATTGAATTTAGAGCTAATATTTTGCAGAGACCTATATAATAACACATTAAAAAGATCTTTAAAGTTTCATGGCATTCCAAATAAGTATCGATTTATTTTATTTTTTATCAAAACAAATATATATTTGTTTCGATAAAATCAAAATAAATTGTTACTTATTTGGAATGCTATGAAACTTTGCAGATCTATTTTATGTATTATTAGATAGATCTTTGCAAAATATTATCTCAAAACTTAATCATATGCCAACGTTTGCGTTGTTTCCGTTTCATAGAATATTGATGTTAAAAAAATTCATATTTAATTCATCTTATCATGAAAAAAAACAAATTTTAGGTAATAAGAATGATGTGTTTAAATTAGCTATGAATTTGTTAGAAATTAGCTACGAATTAGTTAGGAATTCTGAGTTTATTTATGATGTTCAGCTTAGCAACAGATTAGTGTCGGGCATTTCGTCGCTATAATTTTATTTAATATAAAAAATAGAAAATGGAAGAAATTGCCACGTGGCATCCACATCATCATTTTTGCCATGCTGACATTGCCACATGTATGCTTAGTCATCAAAAAAGTTTCATGTGGCGTGCCACGTCAACCGTCATTAGTGTCATTTAACGTGAAGGACCAATTGTATGGATGGAAAATTTTGGAGGGATCATTTTTTAAACAAAAATGTTCTAGACTAAAACTAAATTTTGAGATATTTATATGGATTAAAAATATATTTAACCCTTATTTGAATGAATTTTAATGTTTAGTTTTTAAAAACTATTTTATAAATCAATTTTCAAGAATAGTTTTGAAGAAAAAAATATAATAAAATATATTTAGTAATCTCATTTCTAAAAACTATTTTAAAATTGCATAATATTGCACATTTCTCATCAATGAAAATTATATCACTTTTTCTTGTATTTTTTTTCCTTTCTAAATTCTAAAACAAAAAACTAAAATTCAAAACTTCTAAAAGTTATTTTAGTTTTCTAATTTTTAAAACTCTCAAGTAGAAAATAGTTTTCAAAAGTAATTTTAAAAAATTAATCTATCAAATTTAGTTTCATTATTTTCAAATTTAAAAAATTAAAAAACAGTTTTATAAAACTAAATCAAACAAACCCTTAGCATTTCACAAACAATAGTTTAAAGTTCATACAATCAAGGATGAAACAAACCTCTACTTCATAATAGAGGCATGTTGGTATCCAACTCCAACACATGTCTCATGCCAGTGCTTTGTAGCTACAAATTTTTATTTTAGGCTCTAGGAGTTTGGTAACTTTGTTCTTACATAAACACAAAATTAGGAATGTTTTATTACTACAACAGAATAGGAAATTGATATCAAAGCTATCCTTTCCTCTGACTCAGTTGTTTGATTAAGTCTGGCAGAGAGTGCTCTTTCTTTACACTCTCAATCCACCTTGCTTTGATACGGATCTTCTCGATGCTCAAGTTCAAGTTCAGAGTGATGGAAGGGTTCATACGGCCGCCAAAAAATGCTTCTATCTCATCTGCTTCCTCATTGCTGTTAACCTGCCACATCATGAATTCAAGAAATGATATGTTTCAATTTTGTGACTGATCAACTTACTAGAATCCACATTTGATGCATTTTCTTACCAATGGAACTATTTGGCTTATAAAGTTGGTGAGTAAGAGTCCAGCACCATATTTAACCAAGATTCTTTCCCAATTATCCTGCATTAGGTATCAAACCAAAAATAACTCCATAAGATCAAAATAGATATTCGTTTATTTCAGATGAATCTCAGAACAGCTTTGTAAATCCTTCTTCAAACACATTATAAGCTAAATATTTCATACTTATTGGTGTTAGTTGTGAGTTAGTTTGAACTTGTTAACATGGAAGCACATACAAACCTTCAACCATCTTACTGCAATTCCACTGCCTTCTACGCTTATTCCTCCTAGTACATAAATGATATCTTGATCTGGAATCTAAAAATCATTTAAAAGGATGGCCAAATAAGAAGGAATTTAATTTCATCTAGCTTATAACCAGAGATTACGTATAAATTTTATAATACCTCGTCAGACAACAAAAGATTTAGAGCCTCTAGAACGACATTTGGGTCCGCACTTGATGCAATACAACCTGCAGGAGGAGTTCATAAATAAACATGTTTAATCAAGTAACTAAGTACTATATTGATAAAAGTGATAAGTGCTTATGCTATTAGGCATTAGCGCGCGATAAAGTCGTTTATGTAAGAAAGGCTTAAATGCTAGTGTCATACGCAATATATCGTCCCTTTCTTGCAAAACATCATTGCTCTTATAGAAATTCCATAGGGACTCGAATGCAGACATACTTTCACCAGCAGTACTCCTCATCACAGCTACATAAGCCGCCTGAAAAATATTTTGCAAATTTACATGTCAAAAGTAAATTGAAAGAAAATTCTGATGAAAAGTAATCTTGAGCGAAAAAATGTTACCTTTCTGGTGTTGGCTGAAAGCAGAGAAGTGTTTCTGTCGTTCAACAAAATCTGAATACGGCGTAGTGCTTCTTGTTGAGTTTTATCGTGATCAAAGGTAGCCAAGGCCTTAATAACTTTTCCCCTCAAAAGTGAATTAGAATGGTCTTCTCCAGATATCGAATCCCAACCTAGCCGTCTACACGGACAGTAACTATGTCATTTTCTTGCAAGAGAAGCAACCGACTTTATAGTGAATTATTTGAGTGAAGAATGCAACAGCCTTACTCTGCAGAATACATGAGAAGGTTGATAAAATATTGCTTCAATTCATTCACCGAGCCTGGAATGGCATCAATGGCGATATTTAGAACATCATAACAAACCTGTCATAAAATAGAATTACGATATATTGCGTCACTATACATAGATGTTGGTGTTATTAGAGAAAGTATAATAGAGAAGATGTATATACTTACTTCGATCAGTCTCGATACAATAACATAATCTAACTCTTTTCGATAAACATCCACTAACATAAGCAAAGATGACAGCGACTGTTCGCAAGCCTGACATAGCGCGTTTCCATCATCCAAAATGCCTGTAAAATTAGAAAACACCTCTCTTAAATAAAACCGCCTAGAAAAAAAATTGTATAGATTTATAGATTCTATTCATTTATCATTATGACTTTGCACACACCAAATTTATCAGTAGGAAGCAAGTAGTTGTTTTGTAAGGCTTTCCTCAATCGAATTGCGAGCTTGTCTTCATAATTCACCCTATAAAAACCACTCTGATCAACATTGACTTTAATCCATAGATTTTCTTGAAGATCCTCTTCATGCTTCTTTTCATTTGAATTTACATCATCACCAATATATTGAACCAGTTCGGATATATCGACCCTTCCGTTGCTTCTCTCCAAAAGAAATTTTTTCTGTCTTTCATATGAACCAACACACAAGGTAATCGGAACAATCCACTGTCCATCGACTTGAAGACCGGATAAAAGGAATCGCGACTGCAAATTCAAATGCGAATAATAGTTACTTTCAAACGTGAAAGTTGAAAAAGCCCCGTCTATGATGCATGTTAGTTTTGATTGCAACTACATAATATACCTGTTTGAATTCCAAAATGTTATCTGTTAATTGAACATGAATAACTGGATATCCGGTGCTCTTTGTCCAAGCGTTCATCATTAGGTTCACCGGTTCACCGGATACTTCTGAAAGAACATTCCATAGATCTTCTGTTCTTGCATTTTTGGCTTGATATCTTGTTATATATGTGCTTAA
Organism: Lathyrus tuberosus; assembly: GCA_022829125.1. Taxonomy (NCBI): domain Eukaryota; kingdom Viridiplantae; phylum Streptophyta; class Magnoliopsida; order Fabales; family Fabaceae; genus Lathyrus; species Lathyrus tuberosus. The sequence goes on along the minus strand of JALAZF010000065.1, from coordinate 18,112,458 downwards.
TGATTTCTTATTTAAAAAATAAAACAATGCAGTCAGAAAGGATAAATTTTTTACATGAAGAAGAAGACAGAATCAGCGCCGCTTCGATAATTCAGTTGTTACCTGAAATGTAACATCTCCAATGTGACCTTGCAACATTCTAATTACAGAAGATCCTTTCTCATAGCTGATAGCATCAAAAATTTCAATAACCGAGCGTGCATGATGTATTTCTACCTGAAAATATGTCATACATGAGTAGTTGTTTCATTTGTTGAAGGATAAAATAGCAACACCGCTTTTGCAGTTCGTATTCCTACTGGAAATCAGAATCAACCGAACTTTTATCCTTTTGTTGTCCCACACGACATTTCTGTGCTCGTTGAATTCATCTCACAATTAGGACTAATAACGGCAAAATCAAATCAAATAAAAAAAAGAATAAAATCATTTGTAAAGTTCTTGCCTCAATTGGATGTGATTTTTCGAGTGCGTCCATTTGTAAACCATTAGAAGTTTCTAGAAGAAACTGACTCCAAATATTCCATTCTGGATATAAGATGTTGGTGACCATGAAACTTATCTGAAAACATGTTAGCAAGTATGAAGATTATTTGTAGATCAATGGTTATAATTCAAATCCACAAGATTACGAGAGCCTCGATTATTACCCACGTCGCAAAACCTTCATTTAGCCATAAATGAGTCCACCATTCCATAGTTACCAAATTTCCAAACCATTGGTGAGCTACTTCATGTGCTGCCACAATTGTTATCTAAAAGAAACAAACGAACCTAAACACATAATCATGTTGTTCCCCAAAACACCGAAAATTTTCAAAAATAGGATCAACTATGAAACATACTCTTTGCTTCTTAGAAGGTGGAGAGTGCAAGTCATGGTAAAGTAGATCACTTTCTCTATATACGATTAAACCATAATTTTCCATTGCTCCAGCAGAAAACTCGGGAACTGCAACTAGATCCAGCTTGGGAAGTGGATAAGGCACTGAGAAGTACCTATATGACGTCAAAGAAAAAAAATCAACCAACAACAATGGAAGAATATTTATGAAGCACTAACACAGACATGGACACTGGACATGACAATGATCAGTCATCTCTTCTCAAATTTGAAAGGAAAGGATTTACTTGGTATATATTTCTAGTGACTTCACAGCTATATCCAATGCAAGCTTCCCCTGATCGCTCTTTCCAACCGGACAATATACACCAACCACAACCCCTTTACAAAAAAAGTTCAAACTGTTCAATATACACGTTTATAAGTTATAAGTGATTTTCATAAGCTATTTCTAAGAGCCTATGAAAATAAGCTGGTTTACATACCAGTACTAGTTGTATCCTGAATATGGTCAAATAAGCCGACAACAACAGCCACCAAATAAGTTGACATGAGAGGAGACTCCTCAAAACAAACAGTCTTTAATTCACCATCTAGCTTTTCATTTTCAACTGGCATATTAGATAACGCTGTTAACTCCGATGGCACAGTAAGGGTTACCTTGAAAGTTGCCTGTAATTCACAATAATCAAATTCTTGTAAAAGCTATTATTAATCCGATAAATTGATGATAATAGATTAATGAAAACCAAGAATAGAATTCTACATACATAATACCTTTAAAGCAGGTTCATCATAGCATGGAAAACACCTTCTTGCATCTACTGCCTCAAACTGTGTTGCTGCCATATTTTTCTTCACTTCTCCATCAACATAAGTACTGTTGAAATAATCATAACATAATTGAGGCCGCAATATAAAGATTTAGGGTTTAGGGTTTACCGTCGTGATTTAGAGCCATGCTTAAAAATTAATATATAACAGAAAAAAGGGAAAAGGAAAAAAGTATGCACCATCTATAGAATCCTCTAAGATGTTCATTGAGGATACCAGAAAATTCAATCACCAAAACTCCTTCTCCAACACAAAGTGTTTCATCAAACACAAGTACAAGTAAATCATCCTCATCATCCACAACAACATCACACGGAGTATACTGTTAAACAAATCAATTAAATCCTGAAAGAACTTAACCAAAAAAATCAAAATTCAAAAAGTGCTTAAAAAAAAAGTCACCTTGCCATAAGAGTTGGTGAAGCTAGTAGTTTGAATAGCAAGTTCCAAGGAGTTTAAGACAAGAAACTTGGTTTTCTCATTGATGGAGAGGTTGATTTTCACTGTGCCTGAAAATTTGCATGTTGAAAAATTAGGTGTCAAGTGAAGATCATAGTTTTTTGGAATTGCAAAATTGGGTAATCTTGTTTGGCCTTTGAATTCATCTATGTTATGTTTCTTTTCCATTTTTTTTTCAAAGAGGGTTCACTCTCAATTTCTTGTATTTGGAAGTGAAAGATTACTGATAACAATTTATTTCTTGCAAAGTTGAAGTATTATTTATATATTATAAATTGTAATATAGAAAATTAGTTGGTTATAACATTACAAGAAGTGAAAAAGACAGAGATACTTTCTAAGGATTAGAGATACTTTCTAAGGATTGAGGAAAATTTTCCAAAACGTGTTTTCCTTGATTGAAACATTTAATTGATTTTTAAGGTTACCACTTTCCTCCTTACTAGTGGTTGCAAAGAATGAGTTTATATATATATAACTTAGGTGTGTTGGATTTCAAATAATCTGAGGAACTATAATATTACTTTTCACTTCAGACTAGACTTGGACTAGAATTGTAATTAATATAAAAATAAAATAAAAAATTGGATAAAGAGACGTAAGGGACTTAAAAAAATAGATAATCATTTCGTGGTTGACTTATTTGTATAGTGGTTGAACAAAAATAAAAATAAAAATGTCTTGACCATATTACGGTGCATATGCAAAAAAAATCTCAACAAAAATAAAATCAAATTCAAAAGTAATTATTAACAAACATGAATGAAATTACACCAGAAAGAAAGAAGAATGATAATTATTTTTTCATCCAGTATAAGACTCAAATCCTCATAAAATAATAATTTATTATAACTGATAAGCAACTTAATATTAAATCCTACTTAGCATACTACGAATGAAAAAAAAAATTCAAAACATACCAAAAACTCTTTGGATATATATATATATATATATATATATATATATATATATATATTTGTAAAACGGGTTAGGCCCGTCGGACCCGCCTGTTTAACCCACCATTTTTTACGGGCAAGGACGAGATTTTCGGCTCAGTGTCTTAAGTTGATTCCTCCCGCCTAATCCATTTTTAAAACGGGTCGAGGGCGGGTTTTGCCCATGGTTTTTTTGTTAAAAAAATTATTTTTTTACTCTGAATTAAAACAATATTAACGTGGTATATAGTAGACATAATTTTAAAACAACTCTCATTTTTTCAAACCCTAATGTTCATTTTTCACATAACCACAAACACCTCATTTCGAAGATATTAATTGGTCTATACTTCTTTCTTTATTTTCACTCACGGTAGAAAAAGTCTTTATTGTAAAACATAGAGAATACATTTTTTTTTCTATTTTCTATTACTTGTTGTCATTGGAGCTGGGTTCTAAAATTATAAGGTAAATTTTGCACAGAGGAATTTGTTTTTTATTATGATAATAAAGTTTTGATTTGTATTTTATTCTATTTGAGTTTTCATTTTATTTATTTTTTGACACTAAAATGCTCAACTAAGTGTTATTATTTGTATTGATAATTTTTAAATAATGAAGTTTTGATTTTTCTTGGATAGTTTTATTTTTGAGATGGTTCCATTATTAAATATTGATAAATCTACTTTGTTGTCTTTATTTAGCTAGTGCTAGTTTTTTTTTCTTGATTTGTGTCCATAGATGTCCTTAACTAGGTTGTGTTTGTTGATTTTTTGAACCAAAAAGATTATTTTGTGATTTTAGTGTGTTTGTTTTAAGTTTTTGGTATTATAGTTACGTTTTTTGTTTATTATGAAGAATATGACATTTACATTAAGACTTGTTAAGATTTTACTATGCGTTGTTAAAATTTGTCGGTCTCTTTGGTAATGATTAACAATTTTGTAAATTATGTAGTAAATCAAATTGTAAAAAAAATAGACAGGTCGACCCGCCAACTCGTTAGTAAACGGGGCGGGTGTCATACCCTAAATTTTGACCACTAAGATTTCCCATCATGGTGCAAATCATCAGCACAATATGGATGTACCTTTGTACCTCATTAGTCTCCCCAAAGATGGGTGGGCATTCACTACAATCAAACTAGGGTTTCAAACCCTCTCAGAGCTCTTAGACAAAGGATCAATCAAGGAATGACATGATCTTCAACTTGTCTAGCCTCTCAAATATCCACAATGGATCAAGAAGACTCTCACTTCAAGGATTAAGCACAAGGCTGCTCCCTTCTAGGTGGATCAAGCCTCAGGATTGCCGGTGTCACCAAACTAGGGTTTGGTCGACTAGGGCCTCCAGATGAAAATTTTCCTCTGGGCATGAGCCAATGCTTCAAAGCATATCCTAATACGCTCCATGGAACATCATAAACCCCATCATCAAGTCAATTTAGCCTCAGGGGATGCATTTACCAGAAATCAGGAATTAGGGTTTCTTGACCTAATTCGCCCCTAAGTTGACTTTTGGGACAAATCATGAGCCAAGACCTCAAGAGAGGATTTGAGGATCCCTAACACACCACATTGATCCATTTGCAACAATGGATTGATCCAAGAAGCTTGAGCAAACAGTTTCAATTTCATCTAAACCACAGTTAGGGTTTCGCGGGAAAAGTCAACTGTACCTTTGACTTTTGACCCAGGCATGCTCCCAAACCTTGGGACACGATTCAATACACCTTATAACACCTATGGAACATGTCCATCAAGTTTGATTTAGGTCAAGGGCTTGATTTCATAAAGGATCGCACAGTTTAGAATTCATCTGATAAAAAGTCAATTGTGCCCAAAAGTCAAACTTTGACATTTTGAGATTTTTCATAAAAATGGTTTTTTAACCCTAAAATGATGTTAATGTGTGATTGGAATCATCATTCATAAAAAAAAATCAAGAAAAGTGGGATAACTTGAAAAAGGGATAACCATGAAAACTTAGAAAATTTTCTAAGTTATGAAATAAAGTGGCAAGGGTACCAACTTTGGAGGATCATAACTCCTAAACCACAAAGCCATTTTTCCCCATCCAAAGCTTGATTTGCAGCCCTCATGGCCCTCTACAAAAGTGTCAACTACACCTCATCCCAATTCATCATGGATTTTGAGTTATGGTTGGATCAAAATGGCTAAAAACCTAAAATTAACATTTTTCAGCACTTAGCCAAAATCTGCCTTGTAATTTCAGCATGAAGTCCCAACTTCAAGGCTGTTTTTCTCCATGATCCAAGTTGAACCAGGTCTATGGCCAAAAATCAAAGTTGAAGTACGTCATCTCAGCTTTCCAGAAACTCCTAGAACGTCCATGTAGCATACTCGAGCAGAGAGTTATGGATTTTACAAAAAGACTTGCTGCAGCTGAATTTTTCAGGGCAGATTTGCACATTTCTTGTGCCACATGAATTTTCAAGCCTTGTCATCATTTTAGACATATCTAAGGATCAAATCTAAGGGGGATGATCTGATCCATGAGCCTCCCAAGTCCAAGGAACCAAAACTAGCATGCCAAAACCTAGAAATCCCTAAAAGAGGGACAAGACTCCAATTTTGGTTTGCAGCATGTAATGGATGCTTAGAGGTGGCATGGACTGAGCTTCCTCCAACTGAATTCAGTCAAGATTCATCCAACAACTAGGGAACCAAAGGCTTGTGCTCTAACCTCTAGTCAATGGCTAGAGGAGACTTGGATTCTCATTGGCCAACATTTGCCAAATCTCTGTTGCAGCCACCATTCACTATTGCTTGCAAAACAAACTTGCTCTACTATAAATAGAGCTCATTTGTGCTCAGTTTGAGTACACCAAATCCATCAAACAAATGCTTTCCTCAAATTCTCTCTTTCACTCCAAAATGCCTTCTTTAGTAAGCAAATTCTGAGTTTTTGAGTTAGAGAGCATTTCCATCATATCTCATGATCCTAACACCTCATTAACATCATATGTAGGTGATCCAAACTCTCACAAGTGACCTATAACACCAACATCACAAAGTCACCTCTCAAAACCTCAAAATTGGACTTTTTTGCATTTTTCAAGCCATGTCTTGATTCAGTCACTTTCCAAACCAGATAAAACCTCAAACACACTCCAAATATCATCCTTGAACTGTCCCAAATGGTGCCACACATCTGGAACACCATTTGAGAGAGTTGGCATTTTGGCCACTTTTGCCCATTTTGCAAGAAAGTGCTCAAACTTGCTCCAGAGGTTTTCAGCTGATTCCAACCGTCCTAAAAGCTTCTAAGAGGTCATTCGAGGGTGTCCAAAGCATCAAATCGTTTCTGAAACAAGGCACTTGGTAGGTTGCACAAAATCTCCAAAAAAGAGGTAAAATTCACAACTTGAATTCTTTGAATCATGCTTTCCTTTGTTGTCCATATACATGCATCATATTGAACAATTCTTGAAGCAAAAATATAGTCCTTAATGTGTATGTTGTGATCCTCCCACTGTTTGCATTTTAACATGTTATATGTGGAGTTTTGGTTGTTTTAAAATCATGTCCAGTTCTGGTTTTTTTGATTGGTGTGTTCTGTACATTAAGTTTTAGTGTGCATGAGTAATACTATTGGATTCCTTGCGATAAATCAGTCAAGATAGGTTTTTACGGATTTTAATTCCGATAAAAATTGAGAGAGTTACGCGCGTTGGAAGTTTGGCGCGAAACGACGTCGAAAAACACATAGTGGTTCTGGTTTTTTGCATCGTGTGTTTTGTACGTTGAGTTTCAGTGTGTATGTGCGGTACCATTGGATTCCTTGCGAAAAATCGGTCAAGATAGGCTCTTTCGGATCTTAATTCCGTTAAAAATCGAAAGAGTTACGCGCGTCGGAAGTTTGGCGCGAAACGACGTCGAATTAACGGTCCAGTTCTGGTTTTTCGATTTTTGTGTTCTGTACATTAAGTTTCAGTGTGCATGAGTAATAACATTGGATTCCTTACGAAAAATCGGTCAAGATAGGCTCTTCCGGATCTTAATTCCGTTAAAAATCGAGAGAGTTACGCGTGTTGAAAATTTGACGCGAAACGACGTCGAAATTAACATAGCAGTTCTGGTTTTTCGATTCGCGTGTTTTGTACGTCGAGTTTCAGTGTGTATGTGTGGTACCATTGGATTCCTTGCAAAAAATCGGTCAAGATATGTACTTCCAGATTTTAATTCCGTTAAAAATTGAGAGAGTTATAAGTGTTTGAAATTTGATAAAAAATGTGTTAAAAACTAAAGTTTCAGTACTGGTTTTTTGCCCCGTAAGAGATGTCGAAGATGATGTTATGACATATTTCCTCTTTTTCTTATTTTATTTTCAAAACTCAACCAATTCTTTTACATAGCAAAAACCATCATTTTTCAATTCATACCCCATAATATTTTAATCCACAAAAAATTACAAAAAAAAATATTATTTTTAGATTATTTTTAATATATTTAAAATTATTGTTTTAAATTGTTTTAAATGCTTTTAAAATGATTTCTTTTTCTTGATTTTTAAAACCAAAATGATTTTAAATATTCATGTGGATAAAATACATTTTCATAAACCTTAATCATTGTTTATAACATGATTAATGATTTTATTTGATATTTTTATCATTTTTTACTTGATTTTTCTTTGAAAAATGCCTTTAAAAAATGAAATTGGGGTTTCTTTGATATTCACCCTAACAAATCTTTTTTCAAACACATTGGGCCTCTAATAGAGTGTAAGACCCAACCCTTTTTGTACATAAATAACTTGGGTCTCACACATTGTATAAGTCCCTTTGTACATTTTCAAAGTTCGGCGCGATCGTCGCCTTTTAACAAAAAAGACTATTGGGCTTCTCCTTGAGCTATAAGTCCCATTTCTTTTCATTTTAAAACACCTTGGGCCTCTAATAGAGTGTAAGACCCAACCCTTTTTGTACAAAAAATATTTTGGGCCTCAGTTATTGTATAAGTCCCGATACGTTAAAAATCTCGGCGCAATCGCCATTTGCAAACTGAAAATCATCAGGGCCTCCCCTCGTGTTGTAAGCCCCATTTCTTTTCCTAAAATACACCTGGGGCCTCTAATAGAGTGTAAGTCCCACCCCTTATGTAAATAAAATATTTTTGGGCCTCAATCACTTGTATAAGTCCCACGGTGTTTCCAAAACCTCGGCGCGATCGTCGCCCTTTTCAAAATTAACCATTGGGCCTACCCTCGAGTAGTAAGACCCGCTTCTTTTCTCCAAATCATTTTTTTGGGCCTCTTGAGAGAGTGTAAGACCCATTCACCTTGTACAAAAATTATTTTGGGCCTCAGTCACTTGTATAAGTCCCACTGTACAAACTCATATCACAGTGCAATCACTACTAAAACCCTGGGCCTCTCCTTGAGTTGTAAGCCCTAATCTTTCCTTTCAAAGCACTTTCTCCTTTGATTTTGAAATATACTGTTGTTTTCAATCTTTCTTTGTTGAACAAGTAACCAAACAGCATGGAAGCTCTACAACCGAGTAAGTGTTTATATGCTTTCATTTACCGCTTTCATATACATATAACTGTATTGTGGGGCTGTTTTGCTGTAAGTCTTCTTTCATAAACTCATATCGATTGTGTAATAATAGTATAGATATTTAGAGTTTCCCCGGAAACTACGTCTAGCACTAGGTAAAGCCGTTTCGATCATTCTTAGAAATAGACAAGCTAGATCCCCTATAGAAGCACCAGATACAGTCTTCTCTTCGGCTGTCCTCCTTAGGAATTGTCAAGAAATTCTACTCCCCAGAGATGATCTCTTCTCCGTGAATTGCATCTCTTTAGTTTCTTCCGAATTCTCGAACTTTCCTGGCTTGATCTATTCTCTGTGAATAACCTGTCTTGAACTTCTCGGGGTTTGGGGACCCATCGGCTTCTTAAAAGCATCTCTGCCTCCTCTTGGGCGTTATACAAGGACACACAGGCTTCCTAAAAGCACCCCGCCTCCTCTTGGGCGTTGTACAAGGACTCGTCGACTTCTTAGAAGTATTCACAGCCTCCTCTTAGGCTCCGTATAAAGATTCTTCCTCCGGGAATGATAGCCTCCTCTTGGGCTTCATACAAATTGTCCCTCGGCTTCTTAAAAGTTTCCAACCTCCTCTTGGGCTTCGTACAAATTGTCCCGACGACCTCCTAGAGGTATAGGAACAGAAATTAGTCATCTTAATAGAACAGTCTTTCAAAGAGTCTAGATCTTTCTACCGTGAACGTACTACTACTGTTTCTATAAGCATAGTACAAAAGATAAAACTCTAGACTTGGACAGTCTAATTTCCTTGAGTCTCGGATACATTCTCAAGTAAGGAAACACCCGCAGACTTGGACAGTCTCAAATACCCCTTGGATTTCCCATTTCCTTAAATAACAGGAAATAACCCTGATCCTCTGATCAGTACCAAAGCACAACATTACCTTTAATCAGTCCTCATATAAGAACTGATTTTCTCTTTGAACCAACATACTGGACCTGTCACTCAACTAAAACAGTAACCTTTTAGCCTCCATCTCGGGCTTCGTACGAGATACAAAGACTCTCTTGTTGAGTCACACCTTTTAGCCTTCATCTCGGGCTTTGTGCAAGATACCAAAACATTCTCTTGTTGAGTATAAAAGACTCTCTTGCTGAGTCAAACCTTTTAGCCTCCATCTCGGGCTTCATACGAGATACAAAGACTCTCTTGTTGAGTCAAACCTTTTAGCCTCCATCTCGGGCTTTGTACGAGATACAAAAAGACTCTCTTGTTGAGTCAAACAACATTTTTAGCCTCCATCTCGGGCTTCGTACGAGATACAAAATCACTCTCTTGTTGAGTATAAAGCACTCTCTTGTTGAGTCAAACCTTTAGCCTCCATCTCGGGCTTCGTACGAGATACAAAAACACTTTCTTGTTGAGTATAAAAGATTCTCCTGTTGAGTCAACCCTTTTAGCCTCTCTCTTGGGCTTCGTACGAGACACATAAAAACTCCCTCTTGTTGGGCCAATAGCCTCCTCTTAGGCTTTGTATAAGGAAACCCCGGTTGAGTCAATCAACCTTTTAGCACCAATCTGTGCCTCGTTCACAGTATATAAACATCAACAACTCCTTCCCCTTCATCTAATCGCTGTAAGCGGCAAGCCTCTAGATTATTTACATCCACGCCACTGTCCCTCTTTTAGCATGAGAATTTCCTAAGGAAAGATGGCATTGCTCTACACCGAGTTAAAGTCTTCTCCTTCAGGTTGGAACTCCCCTATAAAGGAAATTATAGCATTGCGGAATTTACATATCCCGGTTAAAGTAATTCTCCTTTATAAACAGTTGTGACAAAAACCCCCTCTTTAGAGATGACAAATTCTCTCTAAAGTCAACACCCTTTTAACTTCACATCTTGGGCTTTGAACAAGATACAAATAAACCCTTCAGCTTCACATCTTGGGCTTTAAACAAGATACAAACCACCTTTCGCTTCACGTCTTGGGCTTTAAACAAGACACCAAAACACTCATTTCCTTCCATAGAATAGGAGGAACTACGAATGCTCTAATTTCCCTGTTTCAGTAAACGGGAATAAGTAGGCATAAGATTGAAAGAAAAATCTTAGCGAGCACACTAATCAAAAAACCTAAAGTCCCCTATCTCCACCCAGTCTGACAAATTCCCCATGAATAGTCCCAGTTTTCCACCTTAATAAAGTAAGAAGAAAGAAAGACCTCATTACCATATACCATCCGTAACCTAACAGACCGCTGTTTAAACTCAGTATGCAAGCAGGGTTAATTGGAGACATCTATTTCCCTTCCTTAGTTAGCTCACAATAGGATAAAAAATGAATCGACCTGTAGTAAACCCCAAAGAGTGACAGAGCTTAAGAACCGCGTCCAAAATCGCTCGCTACAGCGGCTTTGACTTTTAAGGTCGCACGCCTAAGTTGGCCCGCTCCGTCCCGCTTTTGGATGAGCTTAAATGGTGCGTACCTAAACGGGGTGTGTCGCCCGCTTTGATACCCCTGTGTGTGTGTGTATGAGTGTTCGTGCACGCGCGCGCGCACGTGTGTGTGTGTGTGTGTGTGTGTGTGTGTGTGTGTGTGTGTGTGTGTGTGTGTGAAGACAAGCTTCTCAAATGATTATTTTGATGAGGACAAATTAAAAGAATGTGCTTATGTAAAAAAGAATGGATTAAGATTCATATCAAGAGCTAGTGCAATAAAGTCCAGTTTTCAAGTGTGAAAGATCAAGTTTTGGATACTCTTATAGATTGATCATGACATGTTAAAGTATAAGTTTGCATTCTCTCTATGTTAAATAGAAACATTCAAAATTTAATGCACAATCATGGAATATTGCATTATAAACTTTTTGTTGCATAAAGTTGGCCAAACATAAATTTTTCTAAGTTTTGATTCTGCCAATAGCAATGGTAACTAGTTACCTAAATTCCTATAACCGGTTACATGTGCCCAACGTTAACATCATTGGCCTTTTTCAAATTATGTAATCAGATACCATAAAATCTGTAACTGGTTACTTGTGTTCAAATTTCAAAATTTTTAAATGCCACAGACCCTTTTTGGTAACCGGTTACCACTGAAGCAGTGGCAGTGTTTTACTCATTTTCTGATGCAAACGAATATCAGAAATGATTTTTGAACCATGACATCATTGTTAGATTAATTATTTAATTAATCAAATGGATTTACATAATCAATTATTAATTAATTATAGTATGGTCAATTGTTATTAAACACTAATTATTAATGAATTATTTGATTGAGTTTTGTGCCTGAATGGATCGTAATGGGTTGTGTTCTGGACTGGGCCGGCGCCTGCCCATCAATCGGGGAGGCCCAACCCAAAGATAAGTCAAGCAGCCCATTAAGGCCCAATTCACTTCCTCGTCGGGAACACCCAATGACATTGCCGTCGAGCAGATACTGCATCACTCGGGGAGAGGTCACGACTCTACCCCCCACGTTCTCCACATGCTCCTCTTGCGAGAACACGTCATCAAGTAACTACCCACCTCCGAAAAAGCTGGTCTACCCACTTTCTGGAGATTTCGGGGCAGTTACTCAAGGGCGAAGACCACGTACTGGTCTTCCCTACGCCACATAAGCCCTGGCAGTTATCTGCATTGGGCCTAGCAACCCAACCCAGTGTAGATGACCATTGGCCCAGCGTTGGGGGCACAATATAAATACCCTATTTCACTAGAGGGTCAGGTAGGCTAATTCTTACTCTCACTTTATGTACTTGCTTCCTCTGTTCCGGACTTTAGCATCGGAGTACCTTGCAGGTACACCCCCCACCGTCTCATCACCACCGGAGTAGCGGAGCTCACGACATTTGCTGGCCACTAATCTACTTTCTGATCAGGTACGATTAGTGGCGCCGTCTGTGAGAAATTTTGCTTCCCCATTTTCTCCTCGTAAAAACCAAAGCAACATTCATTTTCTAACAATCATGGCCAGCCCTCGAACTGATGCCAATGCTCCGGACACCGCCTTCGTGTAGTTCAACAACGGAGACGACCACAAGCCCAATGTCGTTGTTAACGTCGAAGAAGGTGACTCGAGGGATGAGCGTACTACCTCCCCCTCCTCTGAAGAAGCGGCCTTCAACGCCGACGCGCGCCACCGAATGCTGACCCAAACACGGTGGCCCTGTTTGTACTGATCAATCAGACCAACCTGTTGATCTCCCAACAGAACTTGCGGATAAAAGCACTCGAAAGGGGGTGACAACGACGCTCTCCCCCACGGAGACATCGTCGTCCCATATCTCACAACCCTTCTCCTACCCCGCGGAGGACACTGCAGGTCAACTCTCGGACTCCTTCCCCCCAACCTGCGGGATGCCGCCCGCGTCTGAAACGACCCCAACCTGTGGTCGCCCAGAAGCTCAATCAGTCCCCTGCTTGGAAGGAACAACGGCGCTCCCCTGCCCAAAAGAGGAGCAGAGCTGACGGCAAAAAGCCTAAGAGCCGGCCAAGGAGTCTCTCCCGACGAAACAGGTGTGGTAGTGGTGATCACTCCCCCTCGCAGTCACCGATTAGGAGTGACGAAGACGACCAGCGTACCCCCCTGTCAAAGGAAATTATGGAGACACCTATACCCGTCGAGATGGAGAAGCCTCCACCTTTGGCGACGTACGACGGCACTGCCGACCCGGACGACCACGTCGAGAGCTTTGCGGCAATGCTCGACTACAGGAATGTCCCGGGAGCTATCAAGTGTCGGCTCTTTTGACCACCCTCCGAAAAGGTGTCATGGCGTGCTACAAGAGCCTTGCACCGGAGTCCATCACTGCTTGGAAGGAACTGAAGAGACAGTTATCCAGGAATTTCACTGCATCCCGACGCCACCCGAAGACGGTGGCCTCCCTGGAAGCCATCATTCAAGGGAGGGACGAATCTCTCAGAGATTACATCGAGATATTTAACCGGGAAGCCGTCGAGGTAGCCGTTATCGACGACATGAAGAAGTTTCTGATTGAGCGAAGATTACGACCATGCACTGAGTTCGCCAAGGCTGTGGGCATCCAGAGGCCCCGCAACTTGGAAGAGCTCCTCTACAAGGTCCAAGCATACATTCAGTATAAGAAGCTGGAGGCTTCCCATTGTGCCCGCGACTCGCGGCACCAAGAGGGCCCCCGAAGCTCCAGGAAAGAAGACTCTACTGCTCCCCGACGAGGGGGTGATAGAAGAAGAGAAGACCGTCTCAGGGACTCTCGTGAATCGAGAGGTCCAGCTGGCCGGTTCACAGAGTACACGCCGCTCACTGCTCCCCGTGAGCGAATTATGGCCGAGTGCACCAACTCGGAATTCCAGAAATGAGGTGTCCACTTTCCAAAGCCGACACTTGTCAAACCAAACATTGGCAAGTCCAAGTACTGCAGGTTGCATAGGAGCCATGAGCATGTCACCGAGGACTGCATCCACCTAAAGGATGCAATAGAAATTCTAATCAAGGAGGGGCACCTCAACCAGTATACAAGGAAGAATGACCCCCCTAGACAGGATGCCCGGGAAACACAAAGGGTCGAGGAGACGACCCCTCCCACTGGAGAGAACAGGCTGCAAGTTGCTCTGAGTATCACCAGACCAGAGGACTTCTATGTCCCCGACGAGCCCGAGATCCCCGCGATCGCTCATAGCTCGTGGGAGAGTCTTCCCCCCGAGGACCCTATGACCGCTTGCAGCCCGTGGGAAAGTTTCCCCAGGACAATGGTTATAACCGGCGGAGGATTCAACAAGGTCTCCGTAGGGTCGATCAAGCAGAAGTTCGACGACCTGGAATCTGCGAGCTCAGAACAGACTCTCACCTTTGAGAAGATACAAGGGAAGTCGAACCCCATCACCTTTTACCTCGAGGAACTGTCGGGTGGCACCCCTAACTCCACCATCCCTCTTTTGATCAAGGCGCAAATGGTGAACTTTGACGTCCGCAGAATCCTGGTTGATCAAGGGAGTTCGGTGGACATCAGGTACGCCCACCTCTTTGAGACCCTCCAGCTCGATGAAAGGCATATGACCCCCTAAGTGGGCTCAGATCTCCATGGTTTCAACAACACGACCACCAGACCATGGGGTTATGTCGAGCTGATGGTTACTTTCAGAAGTGATGACACTGCCCGACAAGTCAAGACCCGCTTCCTGGTAGTGGACTGTCCTTCCCTGTACCAGTGCATCCTGGGGAGGACAACTCTGGCCGAGCTCACGGCGTTACCATCTACAGTGCATCTGAAGATGAAGTACTACACCACCAGAGGTCGGGTCGTCACCCTCCATGGGGATATCGAAGCTGCATGGGGGTGCTTCGAAGCTGCAACCAAGGGTCTGAGCTAGATCAACGTCAAGTCCAAGACCAGAGAGAAGTCAACCCCGGACGCAGAGCAGAAGCCACTCCCGCGCGTCAATGCAGTTGACCTCGACAGTCGTTTTCCCGGCGAGCAGGAAGAAGAGGCAGCGGCGGACAACGACCTCCCAGCCGAAGGCAACGAGCAGCCTCTCCACCCAACGCACCCCATTCCAAACGGAGACTTCGAGCTCACCGCCCTCGGAGATGATCCCGATAGGAATGTGAAGATTGGTATCGGGCTCCCCAACCTGGCGAAGAAGCAATTGAAGGTCTGCCTCCGGGAGAATGCTGATTTGTTCGCGTGGAGCACGTCGGAGATGCCTGGACTCGACCCAGAGGTGGCCAATCACCAGCTTACTGTAGACCCATCCGCTAGAGCTATAGTGCAACGTAGGCGTAGGCAGTCTCCCGAGAAAGCGGAGGATGCTGAAAAAGGTGTAAAAGACCTCTTAGAGGCGACTTTTATTTCAGAAGCTAGGTACACAACCTGGCTATCCAACGTTGTACTTGTCAAGAAAAATTATGGAAAATGGAGGATGTGCATTGACTACACTGATCTTAACCGGGCGTGCTCGAAAGATGCTTATCCACTGCCTAACATCGACCAGCTAGTCGACAATTCTGCAGGTTTAAAGTAATTGTCCTTCATGGACACCTACTCGGGGTACAATCAAATCCCCATGGCCAAGGCCGACAAGCTGCACACCGCCTTCATGACCGAGTTAGGCAATTACTACTACAACGTGACGCCCTTCGGCCTGAAGAACGCCAGCGCGACCTACCAACAGATGATAAACAAAGTCTTTCGGGGAGAGATCGGCGACATGATCGAGGTCTACATGGATGACATGATCGTCAAATCTGCAGAAGAAGTCGACCACGCTGCCCATCTCAAAAAGGTCTTAGACACGGCAAGGAAATGCAAGATGAGGTTCAACCCCGAGAAATGCATCTTCGGCATTTGGGCAGGCGAATTCCTCGGTTTCTACCTCACAGAGCGAGGAGTCGAGGTAAACCCCGACAAGTGCAGGGCATTCTCCGAGATCCCGACGCCAAACTCGAAGAAATTAATACAGTTGCTGAACGGGATGCTGACCTCGCTTTCCCGCTTCGTGGCCAAGTTAGCGCAATACGCACTTCCATTTTTCAAACTCCTACGCCAGAAATCCACGTTCGAATGGACCGAGGAATGTGAGTAGGCGCTCCTCCACCTCAAACAAGTCCTTTCGTAACCCCCAGTTCTCTCGCGACTAGAGGGCGGGGAGACGTTATTCCTATACCTCGCCATCACGAGTGAAGTAGTCAACGCAGTCCTAATCCGATAAACCCCCAACGGGCAGAAGCCGATTTACTTCACCAGCAAAGCCCTCCAAGGTCCTGAACTTAGGTACTAGCAGATCAAAAAGGTCACTCTGGCTCTCGTCACTGCGGTCAGAAGACTGCGAAACTACTTCTTGGCCCACACAATCATGGTGAGGACCGAGCAGCTAATGAGACAACTCCTCGGCCAGCCAGACATGACGGGGAGGATGCTCAGGTGGTTGCTCGAACGTGCCGAGTTTGACGTCCAATATAAAGGGAGAAAGGCCCTGAAGGCCCAGGTATTGGCCGACTTCGTCGCGCGCCTTACCACTAGGGTGGTGATACATCCATTGTTTGAAATGAAACCACAAATATACAAGTCATGCCTTGGTTTTAGGCCTGGCCCAAGGCAAGGCAAGGCAAGTTTTGGCTCAGAAACGTGAAGGTCATAACTTTCTCAATTCTTAATGGTTTGAGACAAAATTTATATGCATCCGGACCAGAATTTCACAAGGAATCCAATGGTGGTGGTATTTTTTTCAGATCACGCTCCCTCCTCAAAATCCGATATTGGTTTTGAAAATGACCTATAATTGCATTTTCTATGCTACAACTTGGTACATGCATGGATTACATGGTGAATTAGCTCAAACACAACATATGCAACATGTATGAGATGTATATGCTCAGTGGACTTCAAAGCAATGCATGATTCAAAGATTCCAAGTTGTGAGGCTTACCCTTTTTTTTGAGATTTTGGAGTTTTTGGGCAATCTGTCAAACTTCTTGTTCCAGAAATGGTTTGATGCTTTAGACACACTCAAATGATCCCTTAGAAGCTTTTAGGATGATTGGAATCAGCTGGTACCTGCAAAAACACAAACTGTCCCTTTCTTGCAAAAGGGGTTAAAAGTGACCAAAATAGCAACTCCCTCAAATGGTGTTCCAGATGGTGGGAACCATTTGGGATAGTTCAAGGATGATATTTGGAGTGTGTTTGAGGTTTTATCTGGTTTGGAAAGTGACTGAATCAAGACATGGCTTGAAAAATGCAAAAAAGTGTTATTTTGAGGTTTTGAGAAGTGACTTTGTGATTTTGTGATTACAAGTCACTTGTGATAGTTTGCACAACTTACATATGATATATATGAGGTGTGTGTGTGATTGGATTGCTTGACAATGCTCTCAAACTCAAAAACTCAAAGTTGCCTTGCTAGAGAAGGCATTTTTGCCTAAAGAGAGGGATTTTGAGTAAAGCATCTGTTTGATGGCTTTGGTGTACTCAAACTGAGCACAAATGAGCTCTATTTATAGTAGAGCAAGTTTTTTTTGGGATCAATAGTGAATGGTGGCTGCAGCAGAGGTTTGTTCAATGTTGGCCAATGAAAATCTAAGTCTCCTCTAGCCATTGACTAGAGGTTAGAGCACAGAGCTTTGGTTCCCTACTTGTTGGATAAGTCTTGACTGAATTCAGTTGAGAATGGCTCAGTCCATGCCACCTTGGTGCATCCATTAAATGCTCCAATCCAAAATTGGAGTCTTGTCCCTATTTTAGGCAATTCTAGGTTTGGCATGCTATTTCTTGTTCCAAGGACTTTGGAGGCTTGGCTCAGTGATTGTCCCCTTTAGATTTGATCCTCAGATGTGTCCAAGATGATGACAAGGCTTGGAATTGGCTAATTTTGGAAAATCGACAAAAAGTGCAAAAATCTGCCTTGCCTTGGCAGTTTTCAGTAAGGCATTTTGCCACCACCATATCTCTTAGCTCAAATGGAATTTGGTGATGTTCTTGGCCATTTTGGAAAGCCCTCATATGATACAACAACTATTTGATCATATTTGGTTTTGATACCTTTTGGATCCAAGTGAAAAATCCCCCTACATTTGGAAAAAAAGTAAAGGCAGATTCTGACTTAGTGAAATTTTCACTAAGTGTTGGAACAAAGTGACTTTTTTTTATTTTGATCACTCCATAACTCAAAATCCATGAGGAATTTGGACATAGGTCAGTATGAAGCTTTTGTAGAGGGAAATGAGATCTACAAATCAAGCCTTGGGTGGGGAAAAATGGCCTTGTGGTTTAGGAGTTATGATCCTCCAAAGTTGGTACCCTTGCCACTTTATTTCATAACTTAGAAAATTTTCTAAGTTTTTATGGTTACCCGTTTTACAAGTTATCCCACTTTTCTTGATTTTTCTTGATGAATGATGATTCAAATCATACATTAACATCATTTTAGGGTTAAAAATCCATTTTTGTGAAAAATCTCAAAAAGTCAAAGTTGACTTTTGTGCACAGTTGACTTTTTGTCAGTTGAATTCCAAACTGTGCAATCCTCTATGAAATCATGTCCTTGACCTAAATCAAACTTGATGGACATGTTCCATGGGTGTTATAGGGTGTATTGAATCATGTCCTAGGGTTTGGGAGCATGTCCTAGTCAAAAGTCAAAGTTACAGTTGACTTTTCTCGCGAAACCCTAACTGTGGTTCAGATGAAATTGAGACTTGTTGCTCAAGCTTCTTGGATCAATCCATTGTTGCAAATGGATCAATGTAGTATGTTAAAGACCCTCAAATCCTCTCTTGAGGCCTTAGTTCATGATTTGTCTCAAAAGTCAACTTAGGGGTAAATTAGGTCAAGAAACCCTAATTCCTGATTTTTTATGTATGCATCCCCTGAGGCAAAATTGACTTGATACTTGGGTTCATGAGGTTCCATGGAGCATATTAGGATATGCTTTGAAGCATTGGCTCATGCCCAGAGGAAATTTTCCATCTGGAGGCCTTGGTCGACCAAAACCCTAATTTGGTGACACTGGCGATCTTGAGGCTTGATCCACCTAGAAGGGAGCAACCTTGTGCTTAATCCTTGAAGCGGGAGTCCTTTTGATCCTTTGTAGATGTTTGAGGAGTTAGACAAGTTGAAGATCATGTCATTCCTTGATTGATCCTTTGTCTAAAGCTCAGAGAGGGCTTGAAACCCTAATTCTTTGTTGTAGTGAATCCTCAACAATTCCTTGAGGAGATTGATGAGTGTATAAAGGTACATCCATATTGTGATGATGATTTGCACAATGATGGGAATCTTAGTGGTCAAAATTTGGGGTATGACAGATGCCCATATTTAATCTTCTTGGACCTGAAGGTGTGAATGACGAAAGTATTCAGGCATTCGGGGTGCAAGAGGATTAAATATCGGAATATCCGAAATTTTGATGGTGGTTTAAGAATGGCAGCTTGCGCATCCTTCTTCTTTTGCTAAGCAATGATGCTCAGAAAAGGGTAAACTTCCCCTCGATCCTGGTTTCTAACCAAGGAACTGGTCTCAGTTTTCTTTTATAAACTTCCCCTCGATCCTGGTTTCCTACCAAGGAACTGGTCTAAGTTGCTGAAATAAACTTCCCCTCGATCCTGGTTTCCTACCAAGGATCTGGTCTCGGTTTCTGATATAAACTTCCCCTCGATCCTGGTTTCCTACCAAGGATCTGGTCTAAGTTTCTGGTGTAAACTTCCCCTCGATCCTGGTTTCCTACCAAGGAACTGGTCTTAGTTTCTGGTGTAAACTTCCCCTCGATCCTAGTTTCCTACCAAGGATCTGGTCTCGGTTTCTTTTGTCAATAAACTTTATTGACAAGGGACGCTATTCGTAGCAGTTTTTCTCAAACTTCTCGCCGAATTTTCCTGGGGAGATGCCATTTGACGGAAAAAGTTCTGATGTCAGACTTGCTGGGGAACCCAATCGTCTGAGTTGTAGAGTTGCACAAACTTCTCTGTTGGAGACGCCATTTGTTTCTACTGGGGAAAGCAAGTCTCTTGAGAGACTGCTGTTGCTTGGGGTCTTACATCATACTTTTCTCGGGATCTTCCCAGAGAAATGCCATATGACAGGATCCAATTTTGAGGTGCCGATGACCTTTTCATCAGTGGTTTTTCAGAGAAAAACTGCCGCGCCGCCGAATCTCTGTTTAAGAAGCTTTATGTGGGGATTTTTCTTAATCCGGGAAAGCAAGGATATCATCTTCAATGGCGATGAGTGATGTTTGTTGAACGTTTTCTCTGGCCTTTCTGAGGTTCAAGTTATCAAAGTGGTCGAAGACCCAACTTCAATCCAGAAATAATCTGGAGGAGGGATTGTTCAGACGTAACACTTCCTAAAGAGGAAAGAACTGACAACTCGATTGAGAAGACAATTAACACTAGGGGATAAGACCGACTAGAGTGATAGTGATGCAATATAAATGCGAATGCAAATAAAATACATGATGTATGTATGTATGTATATGCTGACAAAACTGACGCGACATACAGACTGATGGATGAACATGACTGGATACTCGGCCATCGCGGGGTGAAGAAGTACCGCTGGTTCAAAATAGCAATTCTGCCTTGCTTAAGAGAGCTAGTTCCTGCGGGGAATACCATTGGTCGGGCTTAGGAGGTAAGAACTCGGCCGAGGGTATCAGATGGGAAAGCCGCATCTGATACAGTTGATCCTTCATTCAGGCGCACTGACTTAGAAGGAGTACTTTGATTATGCACTTTGAAGCTCGACCACTTCTGGAGGAGCGAGCGACGTTCTTTCGATGTTTAATAGTCAAAAGAAATTGCCGTCTTTATTTTAAAAGCAGAAAAGTTTGACAAGTAAATTCATTTTGTTTCGTTTCAAGAATCATTAATCATGTTAAAACGTTGTTCTGTAAAGCTAAAACAAATGATAATTATAAACAAAAGCACAAAGGCTCAAATTTTATTGATAGGATGGAAAATCAGCCAAGCGCGTGATTCCAAAGAGTGTACACAAAGTTAGAAAATGGTAATTTAAGGGAAAAGGGCTACGTTGAAAAATAACGACCACTATCCTTCTACCAACTTTGAATTCCGGACATCCTGAGCTTCTGTCGAAGATGACCTTGACTGGGATTTCTGACGAACGACATAACTGTTGCTGAGGGACTTGCCCCTGTTGAACGTAGTTACTTGTCATTATCCCTAATTTTTGCCTGGATTGTACTTTGAGATTTCCAATCCACCGGGATGATTATTGATCATGTCTCTAATTTTTTCCAGGACCGCCCTTTCGGGTTTTCAATCCACCGAGACGTTTTTTTAGGCGAAGTATTTCTTGACTACATCAACATTTGTGGGGTAGGCAAATTCCTCTCCGTCCATGGTTGCAAGTCTCAAGGCGCCACCTGAGAAAGCTTTCTTGACCACGTAGGGGCCGTCATAATTCGGAGTCCATTTGCCTCGCGAATCAGTGAGGAATGATTGTATCTTTTTGAGCACGAGGTCTCCTTTCCTGAAAACGCGAGGTCAGACCTTTTTGTCGAACGCCTTCTTCATTCTTTGTTGATACAACTGACCGTGGCATAGTGCCACTACTCGTTTTTCTTCTATCAGATTTAATTCGTCGTGTCGACTTTGACACCATTCAGCTTCCGTAAGCTTAGCTTCCATCAATACCCGAATTGATGGGGTCTCTACTTTGATGGGGAGCACTGCTTCCATGCCATATACTAGAGAGAAAGGGGTAGCCCCTGTTAAAGTGCCGATAGATGTGCGATAACTATGAAGAGCAAAGGGTAGCATCCCGTGCCAGTCTTTGTAGGTTACAACCATCTTCTGAACAATCTTCTTGATGTTCTTGTTAGCCGCTTCTACCGCTCCATTCATCTTAGGTCGGTAGGGAGATGAGTTATGGTGTTCGATCTTAAACTCTGCGCATAACTCTTTCATCATCTTATTGTTCAAGTTAGATCCATTATCTGTAATGATCTGGCTTGGCACACCATAACGGCAGATGATATTGGTTTTGATAAATCGGATCACCACTTGTCGAGTGACATGGGCGAATGATGATGCTTTGACCCACTTGGTGAAATAGTCAATGGCTACTAGAATGAACCGATGTCCGTTCGAAGCCTTAGGTTCAATCACGCCAATCATGTCGATTCCCCATATGGAAAAAGGCCACGGGGAAGAGAGAACTTTGAGATGCGTTGGCGGTACATGAATCTTGTCGGAGTATATCTGACACTCGTGACACCTCCTCATGTACTTGTAGCAATCAGATTCCATGGTCAACCAATAGTACCCTGCTCTTAGAATTTTTCTCGCCATTGTGTGTCCGTTGGCATGAGTGCCAAAGGATCCTTCATGAATTTCTTTCATATGCATGTCTGCTTCTGGTCTGTCTACACATCGGAGCAAGACCATGTCAAAGTTCCTCTTATAGAGTGTATCACCACTCAGGAAAAAGCTACCTTCCAGCCTTCTGAGGGTTTTTCTGTCCTTCCTTAGTGCCCCAGGTGGGTACCCGTGTTTCTGAAGGAAGCATTTGATATCGTGATACCAAGGTTTTCATCGATGACTGTTTCAATTGTGAAGATGTAAGCGGGTCGTTCAAGGCGCATTATGTCGATCTTAGGTATGTCATTCCATTGACCTACACTAATCATGGAAGAGAGAGTGGCTAATGCATCAGCCATATGATTCTCCTCACGAGGGATGTGACGAAACTCGACTCTGTTGAAGAAAGGTAACAACCTTCTTGCATAGTCTTTGTAAGGAATCAATCCTGATTGGTATGTGTTCCAATCTCCTTTGA
Organism: Lathyrus tuberosus; assembly: GCA_022829125.1. Lineage (NCBI taxonomy): Eukaryota > Viridiplantae > Streptophyta > Magnoliopsida > Fabales > Fabaceae > Lathyrus > Lathyrus tuberosus. Next base: position 18,089,591 of record JALAZF010000065.1, on the reverse strand, counting down.
TCTGATTGATAACTAGGGCTGAGTCGCCATATACGTCCAAGTTCTTGATCCTTAAATCGATCGCTTCTTCGAGACCCATAATACAAGCTTCGTATTCGGCCTCGTTGTTCGTACATTTGAACGTAAGTCTGGAGGTGAAAGGAATATTGGTACCCTGAGGGGTAACAATGATTGCCCCAATTCTGTTTCCATAATGATTGACAGCTCCGTCAAGGATAAGTCCCCATTGGGAACCTGGTTCTGGCCCTTCACTGGGTAGCGGTTCATCGCAGTCTTTCATTTTTAGATACATGACATCTTCGTCTGGGAAGTCAAACCCGACTGAATCTTGATCGTCAATCAGTTGATAAGCCAAATGATCGGCTAAAATACTTCCTTTAATGGCTTTCTGAGTGTGGTACTCTATGTCATATTCTGATAGCAACATGTGCCAACGGGCGATCCTTCCTGTAAGAGCAGGTTTTTCGAAGACGTACTTGATTGGATCCATTTCAGAGATTAACCAAGTAGTGTGACAAATCATGTACTGGCGAAGATGTTTGGCTGCCTAAGCCAAAGCGCAACAAGTTTTCTCGAGCATAGTATACCGAGTCTCGCAGTCGGTGAATTTCTTGCTCAGATAGTAAATGACATACTCTTTCCGTTTGGTTTCGTCTGGTTGGCCAAGTACACATCCCATTGAGTCCTCTAGGACTGTTAAGTAAATGATCAGTGGTCTTCCTTCCACTGGAGGTGATAGAATCGGTGGGTTCAACAGGTATTCCTTGATACTGTCGAAGGCAGTCTGGCAGTCTTCTGTCCAAACACAGTCCTGATTCTTTTTGAGTAACTTGAAGATCGGCGCACATGTTGTGGTCATGAGGAATATAAATCTGGAGATGTAGTTCAAACGTCCCAGGAATCCTCTGACTTGTTTTTCAGTTTTCGGAGAAGGCATTTCTCGAATGGCCTTGACCTTGTCAGGATCAATCTCAATTCCTTTCTGGCTGAAGATGAACCCTAGCAGTTTCCCTGAATGGACACCGAAGGTGCATTTGTTGGGATTCAAGCGGAGTTTGTACTTTGTCAAACGCTCAAATAGTTTTGACAGATGGGTCACATGCTCCTCCTCTGTCTTAGATTTTGCAATCATGTCATCGACATATACCTCGATTTCCTTATGTATCATGTCATGAAACAGAGTAGTCATGGCCCTTTGATAGGTTGCCCCAGCGTTCTTCAGACCGAATGGCATTACCTTGTAACAAAAGGTACCCCATGGGGTAATGAACGAAGTTTTCTCCATGTCTTTCGGCGCCATGAAGGATAAAACCTTAAACTTTGTTGTACTGTCTACCAGCATGTCAATGTATGGTAAAGGAAAGTCATCCTTTAGACTAGCCTTATTTAGATCTCTGTAATCTACACACATTTTGACCTTTCCGTCCTTTTTCGGAACGGGTATGATATTGGCTAACCATTGAGGATATTCAGATGTAGCGAGGAAACCCGCGTCAATCTGTTTCTATACCTCCTCTTTGATTTTGATGGCCATGTCTGGGTGAGTCCGTCTCAACCTTTGTTTTACTGGCGGACATTCCGACCTTAACGGTAGATGATGTTCCACGATGCTGGTATCCAACCCTGGCATATCCTGATAGGACCAAGCGAACACATCGGGGAATTCTTTGAGAAGCTTTATCAAACTTTCTTTGGCAGTTGGACTGAGCAGTGCCTCAATCCTGATTTCTTTTCTCTCTTTTTCTGAACCCAAGTTTACCATTTCCAATGGCTCTTTGTGAGGTTCAATGGACCTTTCCTCTTGTCTGAGTAATCGGGAGATCTCTTCTGGAATTTCGTCGTCATTTTCTTCTTCAGCCCCAAATACCGGGAACTCAAAGTCGAGAGAAGGCATCGGATAGTATGTTTCAACTGGGTTTAAAACAAGCAATCTGCATGACGTGATGATTTGAGTTTAGAAGAGATAGAGAGAATGCAAGAGTGTGTGCAGTGTATTTCTTTTTACTGCTTGTCTTTTTATTATTTGTTTTTTAGGATTACCATTTTCTGAAAAACGAAAAGAGAAAACAGCAATTAATGCGGAAATTACAGAACGACGTTATTTTATTAATGAACAAGTCGATTCTTGAAACTACAGCCCTATAAAACAAAACTTTATCGCTTTGGGCGAAGCGAAGAGGGAAATTTACAGAAAGCGAGCCCTATCAAAACATCTGTTTCACCTGGGCAGGGTGAAAGGTTAAAGACGACAATTACTTTGACTTATGAATAATTTTCGGAACATCGACAACAACCCATTGGCGGCGAACTCCCCGGTGAATCACAAAGTCTGGCACCTTCCTTGATTTATCTTCAGAAATAATGCTGATTTCTGGTGGAGCAGGATCATTGGAATCTGTCTCCCAGGCAGAGTTGTCGTAGGAGAATTCCTCTGTTGCATTCTGCAGAGTATTTGTGCTCTCAGGTACATCTCTCCATCCAGTTGGCTGGATGTCTTCGAGCCTGATACGAGAGCTTCCGGAAGCGGTGTACTTGACCATATAGTCAAATTTTCCACTTGGTTGTCCCAAGGTGTGCCACACTTCTTTGGAACTGGAGGAGTCATCCCTCTCGATGACGTTGACCTCGGGAAAAGCATAGTTGATGAATTCTAGTCCTGCAAATGTTGCAAATTCATTGTTGTGCTGGGTATTTTCAGGATAACCTGGGTGTTGATCCCATGACATGGTGGGGACACAGGTATTCTGTTCAATGATGCTCAGTTGATTTTCATTGTTCGGCTGACTTTCTTGCCCCAAGTCTCCTGGGTAAGGTTTCCACATCGGCAGACCATCCATCGGGTCATAGTAATTGTGGTCAAAGTTGTCCTTCATCAGAGTGTCTTTCTCAAATAAATTTGGCGGAGAACGACATCCTTCCGGATCACAATCTCCATATATCATCTCGACGTCCGACCTTGGTATAAACCTCGGACTCTGTGCGGGATAGCAAAATGGCGTAGGCACCTCTTCCTGAGACATGTAACCGTCCTCGTTGAGGTATGACTTCCACTCTTCCTCCGTATCAGAGGGATCCTCCTCATTGATAGCACGGACTGCCTGAGGCATTGGGTGAAGGAAACCTCCACTGTGGAAGAAGTTCTAAATGGGATGAAGACTTTCATCGTTGGCAGCTGTCTGGGTACTGGTTGCAGAAAAACCAAGACCCATCTTTGTTTTATTGTCAGTGGGAATGACAAGCTATCCCCATCCTGTTGTATTGGTACTTTAGACCACTTTAATAGCATCTTTGTATGAGGAAATCGACGTTCCTCCTTCTGATTGGTCGCCACTGTGTAGCGAAAGCATTTGGAACTGGGTTCCGATTATCCCTTCTGGTTCCACATAAGTGGATGACGATAAATTGCTCACGAGCAAAGCCTGTTCCCCACAGACTGTGATAAGTTGACCGTTCTGGACGAACTTTAGCTTTTAGTGAAGGGTCGAGGTGACTGCCCCAGCCTGATGTATCCAAGGTCTTCCTAATAAACAACTGTACGTTACCCGGATGTCCATGACCTGGAAAGTGACTTGGAAAGTGTGAGGACCGATAGTTATGGGAAGGTCGACTTCGCCGATAACCGTTTTTCTGGATCCGTCAAATGCTTTGACGACGACCTTGCTGGTTCTCATCGGAGGGCCTTTGAATAATAATTGTATCAAAGTGGACTTTGGCATAACATTCAGGGCTGACCCTGTGTCTACCAGTACGCTGGCTAAAGCATCGTCCTGGCAGTTGATTGTAATATTGAGCGCCATGTTATGACGGCAACCCTCTTCAGGTAATTCCTCATCACTAAACCCCAAATTGTTGCAGGAAGTGATGTTAGAGACAATGCTATCGAACTATCTGATGGTTACATCCTGTTCCACAAAGGCTTGCTCCAAGACTTTCTGTAGAGCCTCCCTGTGCGCTTCTGAACTAAGTAACAGTGATAATACCGAGATCTTTGAAGGAGTCTGTAACAGTTGATCGACAATGTTGTATTCACTCCTCTGGATGAGCTTCAGCATCTCATCATCATTTTTTGAAAGGTCGGGTTTACTGGATTGACCGACTGGTGGATCGGGAGCTTCTGTCTGAAGTTCCTTTTCTCTGTTGGACTCTCTAACTCCTCTGTTGAAGATCCTACCACTCAGTGATACACGACTGATGCCTGTAATATTCATGACGGAGGGTAATGGAATTTCCTTTCCATTTTCAATTATCGTTGCACCGTATTTGTAAGGGATAGTCTTAGTTGATTCATAGGTAGTGGTCCCGGCAGATAGATGACTATGGGAACCTTCTGATTCTTTTGACCATCGTACGTAATCTTGATCCGTTCCCGGTTAGGAACTCTCGATTCATCAAGTAGAGGGATGATGGTGAAAACATCCCTAGTTCCCCGATGACCAGGGATTACGACGACGTCCTTAATTTGATCAGCAAGGTAGTTCGGCGACCAGTTGATTTATCCGGAACCTGGATATGGGCGAATCTCTCCTCGATCCACCTGACCCTGGAGAGCTGCTCGTACAAGGTAGCACCCTTGATTACTTTTCGAACAGACTCTACAACGTTCGTAGTTGTGTGGTGGCACCTGGCCACGCCCGCTTTGAATACAATGTAACCTCACTAGGTTAGCTTCCACAGATCGGACATCCCGACTTTGACGCTGAGTGGGGTTTCTGTTATTGATACTAATTTGCTGAGTATCTTCATCCATATAGATTGGTATCCACTAGTGATTCAACAAGTTGTGAAGTGCCTCTTGGACAAGGGTACAACCTTGATCGTTTTTGCAACCCGCTTTACAGCTTTGGTAATCATGTGAGATCAGGAACCCGAGTCGGACCTGCTCTGCATGTAACTCTACCAGGTTGGTATTCATTAAGCGAATATCGAAGATCTGAACCATGTTGATCTGATAGGGATTTCTATCATGGTAGTCCTGGATCCATCCAAGATCCATCTGACGCTGGAGGGCCTCTTGTATGAAAGAGCATCCCTTTTTTTTATCTAGCAAGTCAGACAGGAACTGTAATCGTGCCGCGACAGATTATGATACTGGCTTTGCCTTGAGTGCATTGCCACCAAGTTGACATTCATCGCACGGATGTCGTGGTTTTGAATGACGTTAGAATTCGTATAGACCATGTTAACTCCACGAACTCGGTGCTCTTGGATCCATCCGAGATCCATTTGTTCCTGTAGAGCTGATTGCACTACAGAACACCCTCGATTGCTTTTAGAGCAGACATCACATTGATGATAATTATGAGGTGGCACATGACCATATCCACTCTGTCTACAATGCATCGTGACCAAGTTGGTCTTTAATAAGAGTACATCGTGAATTTGATAGAAGTTGCTAAACTCTCCCTCTATCAGGTTGACTGCAGCTTTCTCATGTTAAGGTAGTGGGTTCGTAAGAACATTTGGATTCATATCTTTGAAAGATAAGAGCCCGCTCCTAACAAGCTTTTGCACGTCAGATTTGAAATTAAGGCAATTCTCTATGTTATGCCCTGATCCCCCTTGATGGTAAGGGCAAGTCTGGTCCATCTTAAACCAAAAAGGCAGATTTTCCGGTACTGTAAGAGGAGACTTAGTCTGAATGTGCCCCTTGGCCAATAGTAACGGAAATAGTTCTGCGTACGATACGGGTATAGGATCAAATCCTGGTGGCCGCGTTGTACGGTTGTTATTGTATGGAGGACGAGCCTGTTGAAGAGGCTGTTGTGTCCTTTGCTGATTAGGTTGGTTCTGCGCAACCTGAGGTTGATACGTAGGAATAGGCGCAGGGTTGATAGCAGGAATTACAGCTACTACTGGTTGATAACGTCGCCTTTGCTTTCCGAGAGAGATATTCTTAATATCTTGCTCTTTTTTCTTAGGGAGAGCACTACAGTATCTTTTTGTACTACTTGATGATCCAGCGTCTTTTGCTAAACGTCCTTCTCGGACGGCTTCCTCAAGACGAACTCCCATACCGACCATTTCGGTGAAATCGTTGGGCGCACTGGCAACCATTCTGTCGTAGTAAAATGAGCTCGAGGTTTTTAAGAAGATCTTTGTCATCTCTTTTTCCTCAAGAGGTGGACAAATTTGAGCGGCAATTTCACGCCATCTCTGAGCGTACTCCTTAAAGGTTTCCTTGTCCTTTTGTGACATTGATCTGAGTTGATCTCTGTCTGGTGCCATGTCTAAATTGTATTTGTATTATTGGACAAAGGCAGTGCCAAGATCTCTGAATGTGCTGATCGTAGCGCGGTTTAAACCCATGTACCATTTTAAGGCGACACCGGTTAAACTATCCTAAAAGTAATGAATCAGCAGGTCATAATTCTCTGTCTGAGCTGACATTCACCGAGCGTACATCACCAAGTGAATTTGAGGGAAAAAGTTACCCTTGTATTTTTCAAAGTCCGGCACTTGGAATTTGTACGGAACTTTGACATTGGAGACCAAGCAGAGGTCTGCGGCGTCCTTTCCAAATAAATCCTGACCGCGAATGGCTTTGTAGTTCCTTCTGCATTTCCAGGAAATGTTCCTGGAATTCATCCATTCTATCGAACATAGTTTCCTTTTTACTAGTAGGTATTTGTGGAATCTATCCTTCCGGAACAGTGTGCACCACAGGGGGTGGTACCGTGACTACGACAGTGAATCTTGGCGCTTCCCGAAGTTTGTAACCTTCAGGAGTCCTCAGTATGCCTCTGCCATCTTCGCTTTCCCGAAGTTTGTAACCTTCAGGCCCAGCGGCTTCTGCTATGATTCCCTGATCTTCAGTGATCGGCGGAACATATCCTTCCGGGATATAGTTAACAGGTATGCCCCAAGGACGATCTTTCAGCATCTGATACCTAGGATCATACTTCTCCACTATGGGCGCTAATGTGATCTCTGAGATCACAGTTCTTTGTAGCTGAGCTTCTGCCATGGCTTTCATGTCGTTACGAAGCTTTCTCATATCCTCTCTCAGGGCGTCGATCTCTTCTTTCAACTCTCTGTTCTCTTCCTCAAGATCATCCATCTTTTTCTGACGATTGGCCTGAGTATTGTACGAATGAGACAGTTTGACTCTAGAACGAGACACAAATGTGAGATTCGTAGGTAAGAAGAATACGTGACGTGAGAATGATGAATGCAATGATTATATTAATTGTTTTTTGGGTTAATCAAAATAAACTTTGACAATTAGATTGCAAATATCAAACAGTGGGGAAACCCATTTTATTGAAATTCAAAGGATCGCGGAAACGGAAATACAGTAAATTACAAGGTGCGAAAACAGAAACCTAAGCTAATGGGTCCCGAGTCCTCTCTGAGGAGAAATCGGGTGCTGATTCTGGTAGCTTCCTTTTCTTGGACCGGGGTTCTTGGGCCGTTGTCGGGTTGTCATTCCTTTGCCAGGTGAGAGGAGTGAGCAAATTCCTTTGGTCATCTTGATTTTCTACAGCATGCTGCTCTAAAATCTCAATCAGAGCATCCTTATCTTTCAGTAATTGTTGTATTTTGATACACTCCACATTGAGAATGCAGTATTTATTTTTCCAAGACCTCCTCTCCCATTGGACTTTGTTGAGAGTAACCTGGAGTTTTTCCATTTCAGTCATGAAATACATTACAGATTCCTTTGGTGGAAGAACTCCGTGACGAGGATAGGGCATCTTTAGCTTGAGAGCTCTAGTTTGTACCCAGTGGAGATAAGGCTCCACTGAGACACAGTCTAGTTTTCCTAGAGACTCCCTTCCTTTCTTATGAACATGTTTCCAAGCATGCACTATTTCTGTCTTTAGTGCTCTGTCATTTTCTCCTTCCTTGAAGAAAAGACCTTCCAGATGAGCGTTGCGCGGGACATGCCTCATCGGGTATCCAAATTGACGACGAACGAGAACTGGATGGTAATTGATTCCTCCTTTAGTCCCTATGAGGGGTACGTTGGGGAAGTTTCCACAACGGTCAATGATCCTGATCCCGTCATAAATCCTATTGCACCAATCTATGTCAGAGTTGGTAAGGGACATGATTTTCTGTGACCAACGTAAGGCACTCTTGTGATCCCAAAAAGTGACAGACTTAGGGAAATAGGAGATAAACCATTTGTATAGCAGAGGTGCACATCATGTAATCTCCCCTCCGCTGTACAAATTCCCTAAGTGTACAGAATGATACGCGTCTGCGAGCAAAGTCGGCACAGGGTTTCCAATGAGAAAAACCTTAATGGAGTTGATATCGACGAAGTTATTAATGTTGGGCAACAAAAATAATCCGTAGGTGAGTAAAACAAAGATGCTTTTGAAAGCAATCACGTTCCCGATACTAGCAAAGTACAGGGCCTTCTTTGTCAAGAACTGGGCTGGCAAACCTTGTATGCCACCCTTAGTGGTCATGTGAGCTCTGACCTCTGACTCGTCCAAATGAATTGCTCTTGCAATGGTCTGATCCTTTAGAATTTCTTCCAGTCTAGAAAATGGAGCTCGATCAGTGATGTGTAAATCGATCAGATGAGAGTACTCCTCCAGCGTCGGTGCTAGTTGGTAATCTGGGAACGTAAAACAGTGATAAACCGGATTGTAGAACTGAATGAGTGCCTCCATGATTCCCTCAATCACATGGACCCTTAATAGAGATAACAGACCTCTGTATTTGGCTCTAAAAGCTTCCTGGTTTGTGATCATTCTCAACAAACCTCTCAAATCCTCTAGTTTTGGAATCCTGAAGGTATACTTATGAGTTCTCCTTCTACCGAAATCCATTAGCGCAATCTTTTTCTCTGATATTTGCAATCACAGTCTTAGTTTAATTTGAAAAAGAGAGACTAGAAGAGAAGATTTTCTTTGTTTTAATGTTTTTTAAATGAATGCATGAATGCAGCACACAAAAACATAGAAAAAACATGGCGTCAAAGGGTCGTTGTCATGAAGTCAAGGCTCTACCCATCCCAAAGGTTTACTAGTGACTTTTGTACCTGTCTCTCATCATCATCAACTCTTGTCAAGAAAACACCAGCGGGTCGGGAACCGTGCTAGGTGGTGTTTTTTGAAGAGTCCTCGAAAGAGGGTGGCATCGCATGACAACTATTTCCGATAGCCTCTGCGCCACTAAAGGGGTTTTCCTAGGTGTATACTCGATCTTTCCACATGCGGCATCACACGCATTCCCATTAGCAGAAAAATAAACACATATATCAATTAGGAAAAGCAGTATATATATTTGTCCTAATGTCCTAGACTTTTAAGAGCTAGGGATCCTACGTTCCTGAAAGAAAATGGCTCCCCGACGGAGGCACCACTTTGTGGTAGCTTTTAGACTTAAGGTTTCAACCAGAGAGATAAGAGGGACAAGATGCCCTGAACGGCCCCACGGTGGGTGCCATTTTTCTGTGGTGGCCATCGCCATGAAAAAGATTTGTCCAAGGTTTTCACCTTAAACGTTAAGAAAGAATGAGAGGCCCCACGGTGGGAGCCATTTTTCTGTAGCGAGCGATTTTGGACGTGGTTCTTGAGCACTGTCGCTCTTTTAGAGTTACTACAGGTCGATTCATTTTTTATCCTATTGAAGCTGATGAAGGAAGGGAAATAGATGTCTCCAACTAACCCTGCTTGCATACTGAGGTTAAACAGTCAAAACTGTTGGTTTACAGATGCGGTTTAGATCGTGGGCCTCTCTCTGCTTATTTTGTTAAGAATGAAATGATGGGACTATTCATGGGTAGGGGTTTAGGACTGGTTTTTATGTTGATGTATGGGATTTTGGGTTTTTTGTTTAGTGTGCTCGCTAAGATTTTTTCTTTCAATCTTATGCCTACGTATTCCCGTTTACCGAAACAGGGAAATCAGAGTGATCGTAGTTCCTCCTATTCTATGGGAGGAAATGGTGTTTTGGTGTCTTGTTCAAAGCCCAAGACGTGAAGCGAAAAGGTTGTTTGTATCTTGTTTAAAGCCCAAGATATGAAGCTGAAGGGTCTATTTGTATCTTGTTCGAAGCCCAAGATATGAAGCTAAAAGGTGTTGTCTTTAGAGAGAATTTGTAATCTCTAAAGAGGGTTGGTTTGTCATAACTGTTTATAAAGGAGAATTACTTTAACCGAGATATGTGAATCCGCAATGCCATAATTTCCGTTATAGGGGATTTTATCCTGAAGGAGAAGACTTTAACTCAGTGTAGAGCAATGCCATCTTTCCTTAGGAATTTCTCATACTAAAAGAGGGATAGTGGCGTGGATGTAGATAATCTAGAGGCTTGCCGCTTACAGCAGTTAGATGAAGAGGAAGGAGTTGTTGACGTTTGTATGTTGTGAACGAGGCATAGCTTTGATGCTAAAAGGTTGATTGTCTCAACCAGGGTTTCCTTATATAAAGCCTAAGAGAAGGCTGATATGTGTCTCGTACAAAGCCCGAGAAAGAGGCTGAAGGGGTCGACTCAATAAGAGAGTCTTTTTGTGTGTCTTGTACAAAGCCCAAGACGGAAGCTAAAAGTCGTTTGACTCAACAAGAGAGCAGTTTTGTGTATCTCGTACAAAGCTCGAGGTGGAGGCTTAAAAGGGGATTGACTCAACAAGAGAGCCTTTTATGTGTCTCGTACAAAGCCCGAGAAAGAGGCTAAAAAGGTGACTCAACGAGGGAGTCTTTTGTATCTCGTACAAGGCCCGAGATGGAGGCTGTTTGACTCAACAAGAGAGTGCTTTTGGTATCTCGTACGAAGCCTGAGATGGAGGCTGTTATGACTATTTCAGTTGAGTGACAGATCCAAAATGCTGATTTAAAGAGAAAATTAGTTCTTATATGAGTAATGTTTGCACTCAATGCTTTTGATTTGAGGATCAGGGATATTTCCTTTTCTCTAAGGAAATGGGAAATCCAAAGCGTATTGAGACTGTCTGAGTCTACGGGTTTTCTTCCTATTTTCGGAAGGGAGCTTGAGAATGTCTTTGAGACTCAATGAGATTAGACTGTCCAAGTCTAGAGTTTTATCTTTTGTACTATGCTTTGAGAAACAGTAGTATGGTCTAGACTCTTTGAAAGACTGTTCTATGAAGATGACTAATTTCTGTTCCTATACCTCTAGGAGGTCATCGGGATAATTTATACGAAGCCCAAGAGGAGGCTGGAAACTTTTAAGAAGCCGAGAGGTCCTTGTACGAAGCCCAAGAGGAGGCTATCATTCCCGAAGGAAGAATCATTATACGAAGCCTAAGAGGTGGCTGTGAATACTTCTAAGAAGCCGACGGGTCCTTGTACTAAGCCCAAGAGGAGGTGGGGATGCTTTTAGGAAGCCTGTGGGTCCTTGTACAATGCCCAAGAGGAGGCCGATGCTTTTAAGAAGCTTGTGGGTCCTCAAACCCCGAGAAATTCAAGACAGGCTATTCACAAGGAATAGATCAAGCCAGGAAAGTTCGAGAATTTGGAAGAAACTCAAGAGATGCTATTCACGGAGAATACATTCATCTCTGGGGAGGTAGAGTTTCTTGACAATTCCTAAGGAGGACAGCCGAAGAGAAGACTGTATCTGGTGCTCCTATTGGGGGTCTAGCTTGTCTATTTCTAAGAGTAATCGATACGACTTTACCTAGTTCTAGACATAGTTGCCGGGGAAACTCTAAATATCTATACTATTATTACACAGTTGATATGAGTTTATGAAAGGAGACTTACAGTGAGCAGCCCCACAATACAGTTATACACATATGAAAGCAGTAAATGAAAGCGGGTAAACACTTACTCGGTTGTAGAGCTTCCATGTTGTTTGGTTAGTTGTTCAACAAAGAGAAATTGAAAACAACAATATATTCAAAATCAAAGGAGAAAGTGCTTTGAAAAGAAAATTGGGGCTTACAGCTCAAGGAGAGGCCCAGGGTTTTATCAGTGATTGCACTGCTGTTTGAATTTGTACAGAGGGACTTATACAAGTGAATGAGGCCCAAAAGGTTTTCTGTACAAAGGGGTGGGTCTTACACTCTCTCAAGAGGCCCAAAAAGGAAAAAAAGAGAGTTGGGTCTTACTACTCGAGGGTAGGCCCAGATGATTTGATTTTCAACTGGCGGTTGCGCCGAGATTTTCTTTTAACGCAGAGGGACTTATACAATAAGTGAGACCCAAAATTGTTTTGGTTAAAAGGGGGTTGGGTCTTACACTCTATTAGAGGCCCAAAAAGTTTTGAATGGGTCTTATAGCTTGAGGAGAGGCCCAGATGGTTTCGTAAAAAAGGCGACGATTGCGCCGTTTATTTGAAAATGTACAGGGGGACTTATACAATAAGTGAGGCCCACAAATAGGTTTATGTACAAGTGGATTGGGTCTTACACTCTATTAGAGGCCCATAAGTGTTTGAAAATGATTTGTGAGGGTGAAAACCAAAGAAACCCTAATTTTTATTCTTTAAAAGTAAATATTTAAAGAAAATCAAACAACATACCAAATAAATTTGAATAAACCACTTGTGATTTTGTTTAAGGTTTGAAAAAATGAGAGATAATCACAAGGGATATTTAAACTCATTTGGTTTTGATTTTCAAAGTAAATATTCACTTTTAAAATGTTTAAAAACAATTAAAATGAATTTATTCACAAAAATACTAATTATATTAAATAAATAATATACATCTAAATTTTTTGTGGAATAAAATATTTCAACATTTTTGTGATTTTTTGCAAAAAGAACCAATAAAAAATAATTAAAATTGAGAGAGTTATTAATTTTCCAATTAATTAATAAAACATAAAAACATTGGAAAAAATAGCAAAATGTGAAAAAACACAAAATGGCATGGGTGGGGTTTCAACCCACGACCTCAAAGTCACAAGGCGTGCGCCTTACCACTGGGGTGATGATACATCCATTGTTTGAAATGAAACCACAAATATACAAGTCATGCCTTGGTTTTAGGCCTGGGCCAAGGCAAGGCAAGACAAGTTTTGGCTCAGAAACGTGAAGGTCATAACTTTCTCAATTCTTAATGGTTTGAGACAAAATTTATATGCATCTGGACCAGAATTTCACAAGGAATCCAATGGTGGTGCTATTTTTTTCAGATCACACTCCCTCATCAAAATCCGATAGTGGTTTTGAAAATGACCTATAATTGCTTTTTCTATGCTACAACTTGGTACAAGCATGGATTACATGGTGAATTAGCTCAAACACAACATATACAACATGTATGAGATGTATATGCTCAGTGGACTTCAAAGCAATGCATGATTCAAAGATTCCAAGTTGTGAGGCTTACCTCTTTTTTTTGAAATTTTGGAGTTTTTGGGCAATCTGTCAAACTTCTTGTTCCAGAAATGGTTTGATGCTTTAGACACACTCAAATGATCCCTTAGAAGCTTTTAGAATTATTGGAATAAGCCGGTACCTGCAAAAACACAAACTGTCCCTTTCTTGCAAAAGGGGTTAAAAGTGACCAAAATAACAACTCCCTCAAATGGTGTTCCAGATGGTGGAAACCATTTGGGACAGTTCAAGGATGATATTTGGAGTGTGTTTGAGGTTTTATCTGGTTTGGAAAGTGACTGAATCAAGACATGGCTTGAAAAATGCAAAAAAGTGTTATTTTGAGGTTTTGAGAAGTGACTTTGTGATTTTGTGATTGCAGGTCACTTGTGATAGTTTGCACAGTTTACATATGATACATATGAGGTGTGTGTGTGTGATTGGATTGCTTGACAATGTTCTCAAACCCAAAAACTCAAAGTTGCCTTGCTAGAGAAGGCATTTTTGCCTAAAGAGAGGGATTTTGAGGAAAGAATCTGTTTGATGGCTTTGGTGTACTCAAACTGAGCACAAATGAGCTCTATTTATAGTAGAGCAAGTTTGTTTTGGGATCAATAGTGAATGGTGGCTGCAGCAGAGGTTTGTTCAATGTTGGCCAATGAAAATCCAAGTCTCCTCTAGCCATTGACTAGAGGTTAGAGCACAGAGCTTTGGTTCCCTACTTGTTGGATAAGTCTTGACTGAATTCAGTTGAGAATGGCTCATTCCATGCCACCTTGGTGCATCCATTAAATGCTCCAATCCAAAATTGGAGTCTTGTCCCTATTTTAGGCAATTCTAGGTTTGGCATGCTATTTCTTGTTCCAAGGACTTTGGAGGCTTGGCTCAGTGATTGTCCCCTTTAGATTTGATCCTCAGATGTGTCCAAGATGATGACAAGGCTTGGAATTGGATATTTTTGGCAAATCGACCGAAAGTGGAAAAATCTGCCTTGCCTTGGCAGTTTTCAGCAAGGCATTTTGCCACCACCATATCTCTTAACTCAAATGGAATTTGGTGATGTTCTTGGCCATTTTGGAAAGCCCTCATATGATACAACAACCGTTTGATCATATTTGGTTTTGATACCTTTTGGATCCAAGTGAAAAATCCCCCTACATTTGGAAAAAAGTAAAGGCAGATTCTGACTTAGTGAAATTTTCACTAAGTGTTGGAACAAAGTGACTTTTCTTGATTTTGATCACTCCATAACTCAAAATCCATGAGGAATTTAGACATAGGTCAGTATGAAGCTTTTGTAGAAGGCAATGAGATCTACAAATCAAGACTTGGATGGGGGAAAATGGCCTTGTGGTTTAGGAGTTATGATCCTCCAATGTTGGTACCCTTGCCACTTTATTTCATAACTTAGAATATTTTCTAAGTTTTTATGGTTACCCCTTTTACAAGTTATCCCACTTTTCTTGATTTTTCTTGATGAATGATGATTCAAATCATACATTAACATCATTTTAGGGTTAAAAATCCATTTTTGTGAAAAATCTCAAAAAGTCAAAGTTGACTTTTGTGCACAGTTGACTTTTTGTCAGATGAATTCCAAACTGTGCAATCCTCTATGAAATCATGTCCTTGACCTAAATCAAACTTGATGGACATGTTCCATGGGTGTTATAGGGTGTATTGAATCATGTCCTAGGGTTTGGGAGCATGTCCTGTCAAAAGTCAAAGTTACAGTTGACTTTTCTCGCGAAACCCTAACTGTGGTTTAGATGAAATTGAGACTTGTTGCTCAAGCTTCTTGGATCAATCCATTGTTGCAAATGGATCAATGTAGTATGTTAAAGACCCTCAAATCCTCTCTTGAGGCCTTAGTTCATGATTTGTCTCAAAAGTCAACTTAGGGGTGAATTAGGTCAAGAAACCCTAATTCTTGATTTTTTATGTATGCATCCCCTGAGGCAAAATTGACTTGATACTTGGGTTCATGAGGTTCCATGGAGCATATTAGGATATGCTTTGAAGCATTGGCTCATGACCAGAGGAAATTTTCCATCTGGAGGCCTTGGTCGACCAAAACCCTTATTTGGTGACACTGGCGATCTTGATGCTTGATCCACCTAGAAGGGAGCAACCTTGTGCTTAATCCTTGAAGCGGGAGTCCTTTTGATCCTTTGTAGATGTTTGAGGAGTTAGACAAGTTGAAGATTATGTCATTCCTTGATTGATCCTTTGTCTAAAGCTCAGAGAGGGCTTGAAACCCTAATTCTTTGTTGTAGTGAATGCTCAACAATTCCTTGAGGAGATTGATGAGTGTATAAAGGTACATCCATATTTTGATGATGATTTGCACAATGATGAGAATCTTAGTGGTCAAAATTTGGGGTATGACACTCCTACCTAGGGATCTCCCTTGCCTCTGGCCTAAAGGTTCAAGTGGTCCAGGGCCACTGAAGGGGTAGATCTCACCCGGGCGCCAGAGAAAGGGAAGTTCAAACTTTCTCCATGTATTCTTGACAGGAGATTCTTCGAGGGGACGTCCTTGTTCGTGCCGCGGGCAGAGTCTCTTCAGGTGGAGGGCATGGATCGCCAGAGCAAAAGGGCGCTGGTGGCGCAGGATGCCTCTGTCCTGGTCAAAGTCCTGGAAATTACGGCCATCTATGCTGAAGGGGATTCTGCGACTGAGTCTGAGCTCAGGGCTGCCCGAGCTACCATATCGTCTTTGGATGAGAAGGTGAGGAAGGCTAAGGAGGAAGCTAAGAGTGCTGGTGATGCCCAGAAGAAGGCAGACGAGGAGGCTACCAGGTTGCTGAAGGAGAATGCTACGTTGGCAGCGGAGAAGAAGGTAGCCGAGGAGTTGATCGAGCAGCTGAGGTTAGCAAGTGCTCCGGGCGACGATGAACTTGAGGATGTGAGGTAAATGAAGATGAGGGCCGAGCTGGTTGCTCGTATGTTGAAGGCCGAGGATGACAACATTGTAATCGGGGACGAAGAGGATGACAACATTGTAATCGGGGACGAATCTTTTAAGAATGTTGTGACCCAACTGCGGGTGGTCAACCCTGGGGTTGAGATCTCCACCGAGGGTATCCACTACCTGGCTCATGTCGAGGATGGCAGAATTGTCAGTCCGAACTCCCTCCTTGGCGGTGACGAGCATGCTGAAGTTTTGAACAGGGAAACCCATGAGCCTCAGCCCAACCTCGAGCAGCCTGAGCGGATGGAGGAGGAGTGATGGGTTTTTATTCTTGTTTTAATTTGTCCGGCCTGCGTGCCGTGTATCTTTTGATGTAATTTATTATTTTGTACGGGGGCGTGCCCCCCTATAAATGTAACAAGCACAATCGTGGTCCCCGTGACCACATATCACTTTAATTATGTATGTGTCCAGTCCTCGTGGCCGGTTCTGTGATTTGCATGGTTTTATCTGTTTTGATTTCTGCTAAGTGTTGTACTTTTGCTCGATATGCATGTGTGCCCGTAATAGGGATTACTTTGATTTGCGTTAAGTTTCAGGGAATTGCTCATTGTAGGTGTGTTCGGCAGTGAGGGGTACTGGTCGAACGGCCAGGGAATGTCTGGGCGAGAGAGTGGAGCTCAGGTCGCATTTGAGGCCTGAGTTCGCGGCGTGAACCTCCCATCGCGAGCTGGGTGTTTTGGCTATCATGGTACTTTGACGACGACGGTGCTCGATTAAGGGACCGCTGTCGAGCAGGGACCTGGCTCGTTCTTGAGTGGGGTTCTGTGTACTGACATGCGACACTTGTACCTAGGCGCGCATCGTGGTCGGTAGGTGACGCTCGTCATTTTGACGAATCGAACCGACAGTTAAGGCCTTAACTATAGTATTGTTTTAGCTTTTAGGCGTTCCATGGTCGAGCAAGTTCTTCCCCGTTGAAATGTTCTAGGCAGTAGGCCCCATTCTCCATTTTTTCTCGGACGCGATAGGGTCCTTCCCAGTTAGCGGCTAGTTTGCCTTCGCGAGAGTCTTTGTGGTTTCTTCTTAGGACGAGGCTGCCCACGTCGAACTCTCGTCGTATGACTTTGGCGTTGTGCCGGATAGCAATTTTTTGTTTTAACGAGGCTTCACGGAGGGCTGCCCCTGACCAAACTTCCTCGACGAGGTCGAGTTCCTCCCTTAGTGCTTCGTCATTCATTTCCTCATCCAGGGGCGATTCTGTCCGCCTAGAGGGTACGTGAACTTCAACGAGAATTACGACTTCGGTCCCGTAGGCCAGGCGAAAGGGTGTTTCCCTGGTTGAAGAGTGTGGAGTTGTACGTGTAATACCCCAAAATTTGCTCTTCCCTTTTGGCATCATAGCATGGCATTATCATTTATCATATCATATCCATCTCATTAGCATTGCATTGCATTTAACATAGAAAAATGAAGCATGGCATCCTTCTTACCATCAGGGCATGTGATCAGGTGGAAGGTGGACAATCAAGGGATCATTCAAAGCACAAAAAGGTCAATCAAGTTGGCTCTAGGCAAGCCAAGAGGTCTCTCATGTCTCATACTATCTCAATTGATCTTCCAAAACCTCAAGGAAGTGAGATTCAATGGAAGATTGAAGCACTACATCTTTCACTATGCAAGAGATTCAAAAATTGAAGGAAAACCCTCAAAAGAGATAGCTCATTGATTCAAAATCATTCTCAAGTGGCATTTCTCATCATCCTTTAAGAGGATACACAACATACTCTGAGGAATTTGGATTTGGAAGATGTGCAATTTCCTCCTAACCAAAGGGGGTCAAAACTAGGGTTTCCCATTAAATCAGGGAATCTTTGATTTTTTGGACAAAGCTTGTTGTCATGGTATTCTACATGTTCTTAAGTGTATGTGTGTGGAAGATTGCATCTCAATTGGTTTTA
Source organism: Lathyrus tuberosus (assembly GCA_022829125.1). Classification (NCBI taxonomy): domain Eukaryota; kingdom Viridiplantae; phylum Streptophyta; class Magnoliopsida; order Fabales; family Fabaceae; genus Lathyrus; species Lathyrus tuberosus. The sequence goes on along the minus strand of JALAZF010000065.1, from coordinate 18,071,474 downwards.
GAAGTGGTTCAATTGGAAGAAAGATCAAGAATCAGAGAAATTGGGGCAAAGTCAAATAATCAGAGGAAAAAGTCAACTCTTGACTTTTTGAGGCCAAATTCATGAAATTCATGTTACATATGTCCAATGTACAAAATTTGATCAAGAAACTCCAAAGGAATCATGAAAAAATCAAGATGTGGAAAGTTGCCATTTTTGGATGAAGAAGGGTTACTAAAAATAGCAAGTTTTGGCCATTTTGCATCAGAGTTTGAACCAAGGCCATTCAAATTTGGAGCACCAAATGAAAAATCCACTCTGCCTCAATGAAAGATCTTGTTTTAAGCTTTAAATCCATGTGTAGAACATCTCCATTGGATAAAAATTGAGAGAGTTATAGATGATCAAAGTTGAGGGAAACTTGGGCAAAATGCAAGTCAGCTTGGGCAAGTTTCAGGTCGCGCGCAGTCATTTTCACAAACACATGGTGGGCCAAATGTATTGATCAATTACTCATGGTTAGAGGCCTCAAATGAAAAATCTTTCAACATGAAAGTTGTTCCTCTATGTGAGATCTTCAAAAGTGGTGTTTATGATTTTTTCATTTGATCAAAGGTTGAGAAGTTATGATGGGTCCAATTTACTATGATCACGCTGAAAACCTAAGTGCCATGTTGCTTTGTCAAACGACCATGTGCCACGCCCTTATATCAGTCCCAAACCTTGATGCTCCAAGTTGCTTTTCACCAATTTCCAAGCCTCAATTCAATTCAATTTTCACCCCAAACTTGTTCCATGATATCTCCTCTTCCATTTGGCATCAATACCTCTTTGTTTCATTCACAAACTAGAGATAAATTCTTGGTCAAACCATTAAACCTTGGGCTGCTAAAAACCAGAAAAAAATGAATGTTGTTGTTGTTGTCTCAGCTTGCTCGTGCATTGCTCACCCTCCAACTCTTTCTTCATTTAACCAAACACTCATTACATGTCCATGCACATGAGCACGTGCCATGCACGAAAATAGAAAAAAGCAACTTGCTGAACAAGTTTGGTGAGACAGCCGTGCAATGTCAGTTCATTTTCACTTCCACCATAACACCATGGACCTCCACCACTATAGCACAACCACAGCTGACTCGCCCTAACTAACTTGGCTCAGTTAGTTAGAGGCAGCTCAGTTAACTCAACTTGGACTCAGTTGACTCACTCACTTAACCACCTATGGTTCACTTCTAACTCACACTATAAAATCAAATCTCACTCACATTTCTCATGACAACACTCATTTCTCTCACTCACTTCAGAATTTTTCTCTCACTCTCTCTGATTTTGCTCATTTTCTTCTCCACGATCTCAACTCCATTGTGCTTCCATTGCTCATTGTTTTGGTGTGGTTGAATCAAGAACAACTAGAGCAACTCCATTTCTGCAAGATTAGCATCATTGCAAATCCATATCCATCATCGTTTTTCAAAAGTGGAAAGCCTTTATTTGGCCAAGTGAAGCTCAAGGAAGGAGCAGTTTCCTCTGGTATTCTTGTGTACTCAAAGCTTCATCAACTTCAGGTTTGAGTTCTTGAACTTTGATTGCACGATTTCTCTTCATTATCACTTGTTTCTTGTTGGTTTCAGCTCAATAGGAGCATTCCTAACTCCGGCTAGTTGATAGGCCTTTTAAAGGCGTAGTTGCAAAACTTAGGGCACAAATTCATCTCCTCTGTTCTTGCTATGAGTGCATGACATATTGTTTTTGGGAGTGAATTCTTAACCTACATAAGCTCAGCTTCAATTTGGTACCATATTTGTGGATTTTTGTGAGATGTGAGAGTTGCAGGTGGTGGTTCTCGCCGGAGAAGGTGACCGGAGGTCCCTCTCCGGCCGGTAGCTTCGTTCTAGGGTTTTTCTTGCCAGTTGGAGTTACAGCCGTTTGATCTTGTTGATCCAACGCGTGAAACATTGCCAGCGCATTAAAAGAAGCATGCACCTCACGTGCCTATTTTCTGAATTCACTTATGCAACGTGTGGTGCAGTGCATGGTATGTTATGTGTTCCCTCACGCGTGTGTGTTGATCATGATTACGTTGACTGCTTGTTTGACTTGACTTGATCTCATGGTTGTGATTGCTTTGACATTGTGTTGACTGAAGCACATGGTTGTTAACATGTTATGCGCAGAAATGGACCTATCCAGATTGCTATTCACACCTCCTCTTTTTCAAAGCCCAATGAATTTGCACTGTCCAATTACTATGTTCATACCCCCCTGCATTTTGCATTTAATTTTCATTTTTATTTCTTTCTACACGTTTGATTTCTAATTTTTAAAAATACCAAAACATATTGGAAAATTCTACAAAAATTCATGTGTATTCTTAAAACATTTAGGAAATTTTTCATGATTTTATTTTCTGATTTTATGACCATTTTGCCCCTGTTCCATTATTTCTTTTGAATTTCCATTTGCATGCATACTTAATGTGACATATGATTTTGTGCATTTTTGTTCTTGATCATAAAAAATGATTTTGATGCCTTTCTTTTTGCATTGTGGTCACAATATGTTGAGGTATGTTTGAGATTTATGAGATGATTTTTAAGTCTTTTTTGGATGACTTTTGATGTGTTGCTTTGAGCATGAATGCATGAAACTTCCATGGGACTTTGACCTAATTGTTGAGTGACTTTGGTTCTGATTCATTGCTTGTGGACTTGATATGTTAATGGCATGTGTTTAAGGTGTTTGATTGGTGAAAGTCATAATTTTTGAAGCATGTTTGCTATTTGTTTGAAGCATGAAGTTTAACTTGTTCATTTTGTGAATGCATGCCTCATGTTTGGTTTGCTTGATCATGAAGGCACTTGTGCCATGAGTTGTGGTTTTGTTGGAGGATGTATAGCATGTTAATTGACTTCTGATTGTGACATTTGGGTTTCATCTTTGCATGTTTGATGTTTATCTTGCACCTTAAGTCACTTGTTTCACAAGTATGAACCACATTCACATCACTTCACCTTTTCTTCTTTGCTTCTTGTTGGATTGAGATTTTGTTTGCATGATTTAGTATGCCCATTTAGGATAACATTAGGTTGTGTAAATATGAGTTACATTCTGACTTGGAAGCATGTATAGCATTCAATCTCATTTCACCTTGTTTGTCAACTTGTTTGAATTTGATTTGTTCATTATATTTTCTTACTTTACTTGTAAGTGATTGTGCCAACCATGTAGGGGCTTTGGTAAGTTTCAATTGAGTGTGGATAAGGAATCCACATTCAACTTCTATCCTTTCTCTTTTACAATTCCATGTTTTGTTAAGCACTTATGTGCTTTCTTTTAATAACTCATCACTTTCCCTTTGTGAATTACAATTCATCTTCTACTTTAGAAGTGAATTGTTTAATTCATTCTTTCTTTAGACGTTAGGTTGAAACCTCACAAACCTTAGGATCACTCCCTTAACTAATCAATTAGGATTGAGTCTTAGTCCATATAGATTTTTACCTTTATCCTCCCTTGAGTCTCTTTTCTCATCTCAAAGAAAATTCAAAACATATAATAAAGGTAGGCATTTATTGCATTTAGGCCTTTCATATAAAGAAAAGGTTATAAGGGGTCTTCTCTTATAATCTTAGAATGTATAGCATACAGCCCATCTTGGGTCAATGTGTTAAACATTTGATCTTGTATGAGGGACTTAAATGCAATACTTGTTGAAGGTGCAAATAATAAAAAACACTTCTTCATTTCTTAATCAACAAAACACTTAATAAACACAAGTATGCTAGTGTGTTTGAACCTTGACAATTGGAACTAAGTGTGGGGGTCTTCTTCACTCTTAGTGTGCTTTCTTACCCATTCCATCTTGGAATGTGAGGATGTACACATTCCAATGACTAAGATTCAGATACACTATCATATGCAAACAAATGAAAAAACTCTTAAAAGACAAAAACAAACAATAACGTCTTTCCTTCGGGAATTCTTTTCTCACCTCATTCACTCCCAACGCACGAACGCGCTTCTACTCGTTCTCTTGCAAGATGGTAACGCACTCGGACCAGCGAGCCTGCAACACCTGAGCTAGAACGTCAGCCGTTCTCTAAAAAACACAAACAATTCATCCCTAGTGAGGGGAACTACGTCGCTCTGATTCTCATGCTCCTGATGAGATACGTAGGCAGTGGGGTAGGGCCCATGCGAGCACTTCTTTTATTTTCCCTACATTTGTTTCTCTTTCTCCTTTCCTTTTTCAGTTCTTTCTCAGTATTCCTTTCTTTACACCCTTTTGATCGAGACAAGCAAGCATGGATCCCATCGGGTACGATGGACGTGAGGGGGTGCTAATACCTTCCTCTCGCGTAACCGACTCCCTTACCCACTTCTCTTGGTCGTAAGACCATGCTTTTCCTTTCCCTCAGGTTTACGCGGTGTTTCCTTTCCCTCTCTTGGGATAAATACACATTGCTGGCGACTCTGTTCGGTGCCACTTTCGCGTTTGTACTTGGATGAAAATCCCGGGAGCGACAGCTGGCGACTCTGCTGGGGAGTATTGCGGTTGACCTATTGCTGGTCCATCCCTAAGCGAGTCAGTCCTAGCGCTTGTCTGTTTTTCTTTCATTGGGTGTTTACTGTTGTGTTGTATTTACTGTTTTATTGTATGGTTATTTACTGCTTTACTGTACATTACTGTATTTACCGTATTTTAGCATTTTCATTTCATATGATATATTATGCTATACTGGACTGTGTTGTTTTCTGTTTGGCGGGCGGGATTTCTGAGAGATAAGCCCATTACACAGGCTTGAGTATACACTTAGAATTAGAGTGGAGAGTAGTGGGACCTACGTGCCGTTTGGAGTGCGTTGGGTGTTCACGAAATTCACAGCTAGATGAGGCTATCTTGGGACACGTCGTGGCATACGCATCTTGCGTATTCCAGGATGTAGATCTAGAGAGCTGTCGACTCTAGTGACCGATCATGAGGACCTTAGTGGAAATATCCCTCTTTAGTGGTGACAATGGCAGACCACATTCTGTGGCAAACCCATTCGCACCCGAGGGCCCACTTTGGAACTTGCATAGGATGACCTTTATTTTCTAAGGGGAGTCAGTGGACGACCTCTTTGATTGGCATAGCATTGTATCCTACGGGCTGAATGTGCTATTGCTTCTCAAACCTCTGAAGCTGACAAGCCTTATTTTCTAAGAACCACATGTGAGTATGGGCGGGATGTTTACAGGTTTGCAGGAAACCCAGCCTCCTACCTACCTTACTTGTGATTCTATGATGATTTCAGACATTGTATCCTATGACAGTGATTTAAGTGTTCATCTCAGATATTGCCAGACTCAGTACAGAGACACAGTGCACACAGTTCATTACAGACACCGACACTTGATTACCTGATCACATGCCCTTTTGCATTGCATTATCATATCATAACAGTTATGTTTGTCATTTTCAGGTGCATAATACATTTCTGATTCCAATCCATGGGTTCAACAGAGATCGTCGCCGAGAGAAAGAACAATGTGTCTTACAAGTTTCCAGATCCTGTCTTGGATTCATTGCTCAAAGTTATAGATATGGCTGGTCCGGGTATTCTTGATAGGTTTCAGAAGAGCTACGGGAATTTGGTTGGGATGGTCCGTACAATCACCAAGTATGAGCATGATGCTTTACACACTCTGCTGCAGTTCTACGAGCCTTCGTTGAGGTGCTTTCTTTTTTCAAATTACATTTTGATGCCAACACTGGAAGAATTCTCATTTATTTTGGGAATTCCGATCACGTCGGCAATACCATTCTTCTCTGGTAGTTCTCCCAGCGTAAAAGAAATTGCTGCTGCTTTACAAATGGATCAGACATTGATAAAGAGCGGTGTGAGCAGTAAAAATGGAGTTAGCGGATTTCATTTAGAATTTCTGGCTGGACAGGCCCAAGAGGCTGCAAGTGCTAAAAATTGGACGGTTTACAATTCCATTCTGGCTCTCTGCATATATGGCCTAGTTTTCTTTCCCAATCAGCAAGACTTTGTGGATATGCAAGCAACGAGAGTTTTTGTCCTTAAAAATCCAGTCCCTACTTTGTTAGGAGATTTTTATCATTCCGTGCATTACAAGAATGAGAAAAGGAGGGGAGGATCTGTTAGTTGTTGCACTCCACTGCTGAGTCATTGGTTTTTCAAACATTTGCCTCAGACAGGTGTCTTTGTGGAAACCAAAGATGTGGCGAAATGGTCTAAACGATTGATGAGTTTAACTGCTGATAACATTGTATGGTTTGATCACCGGTTGTTGAGAATAGAGCTTGTCACAAGATGCGTAAATTTTCCAAATGTGCCTCTGATTGGCAGAAAAGGAGGGATTAATTATAATCCAGTTTTGGCCATCCGACAGTTTGGGTATGCTTCCAGATATCCTCCTACAGAGCAAGATGTGGAAGAATCCTTATTCTTTACAGGAACTAAAGATGCAAAGGTGGTAGAAGTAGTGAATGCTTGGAAAGATAAGCACAAAATTGGAAAAGCAGTTTTTGGAAAAGGAGATTGTAGATCTTATCCTGAATATGACAGGTGGATTGAGACGAAAGTAAAGGAATTGCTTTTACCCTTTTCAAGGGGACCTCTTTTATGTTCAGCACAGCCAGAACAACCCACTATGGTGGCTATTGAAGAATGTGAGAAGTGGAAGAAAATGGTCAGAGAGCTGCAGATAGAAAATTCTGGAATGAGCAGATGTCTTCAGAAAGCTCTAGCTGACAACAAAGAGTTGGAAAAGAGAGCCTTGAAAGCGGAAAAAACCTTGGCTGACAAAGAGGAAGATTTTGATGACCGAGCTCGGTACTTTCGGAAACTTACTCTGGGAGCAGATGACACTAGTCAGGCTCACAAGATTACAAAACAGGCTTTAGCCCGAAGCAAGGATTCATTAGCTCAACTTCGTCAAGCTTGGGATGAAGTCAGAATTGAAAATGCCGAGTTAAAGGATCAGTCGAAGACTAAAGACGAGGAGCTTAAAAAGGCACATGAGCAGAGGAGAAAGTATCGGGAAAGTCTCGATAAAAGTCAAGAACAGTTAGAAGAAGCTAGAAGCCAGTTGAAGAATACCAAGAAAGAGCTTGAAGAAGTCATGATAGAAAGGGAGATACTCAAGACGCAAGCTGGCATAAAGAGACACAAAGGAGTGTGTGATGACGAGGCTCTGATGCTGCATATGGGTTCTTTAACTGAAGCTCTTGAGAAAAGGGATGTCTTGATCAAAGAAATGATTGAAAAGCCGAATCACCAGCGTACCCGTATACTTTTTGAGGAGATCAAATACTCAAGTGATAAGCTGAAGGGTGTGGAATTGTCAGACTGATGTTCTTTTCCTTATATTTTGTTGTTAATGGTTACCATCAGGCTTGTTGATGGATCCATTTTTCCTTGTATTGCATTTGCGGTTGAACCTTTCTTAAATATACTTGATTACTTCGTTGAATGAGTATGAGCAGTTTTATTCAGAATTATTCCTTATCAGATAGCTGCACACAAGCACATGACCACGACACGTCTCTTTATATCACAATTTCTGGTCTTCAGATTTCTGTGGTGGGTTTGGAATCAGGGTATAAAGCACCTCGGAAATGACAAACATGGCATTGCATGGCATTGCATATCATTTTGCATTTTTGTTACTTGCTTTTCAGGTACTCGTTGCGGGGTCTCTAACCTTTATTTGGTTTCAGGCATTATAGCGGAGAGTCATATTCACCGATATTCGACGCGAAGGAATCAAGTAAGAATCATGGATCAAGTGCAAAGTGATTTGGCTGAAATGAGGGCGCGTATGGACCAGTTCATGACCCTCATGACTGGCATGGCGCAAAATCAGGAGAGACTGAGGCTTCTGGTAGAGCGTCCCGACAATGGGCCCGAAGGTGACCAACATGACAATTCACAGGGACACGGCATCCCTCCTCCCGGTGGTAACCCTCCTCCTGGTGGTAACAATCGGGGTAATGGAAATGGTAGGCATGCTGGTGTTACTCTTGAAGATACTCTGGAAGACCAATTTACTCTGCTGGATGCTGATGTGGGTAATCAAGGGGATCGAATGTATGATGAGTTAGCAGAGAAGATCAGGGCCATAGAATGCAAGAACTCTATGGGTATTGATGTTACCAGCTTGGGGCTGGTCTCAGGAGTCAGAATTCCCCCTAAATTCAAACCTCCTACTTTTGATAAGTATCACGGCAATGCGTGTCCCCAAACGCATCTTCAAGCTTACTTTGGGAAGATTTCAGCCCATACTGATGACGAGAAGCTATGGATGCACTATTTTCAGGACAGCCTGGCGGGGGCGTCTTTGACCTGGCACATGAAGTTGAGTAGAGCTGCTGTGAAGAATTGGAAAGATCTGGCAGAAGCGTTCCTGAAGCAATACCAATATAATATTGACATGGCGCCCAACCGCACCCAATTGCAGGGATTGTCACAAAATGCCAAGGAGAGTTTCAAAGAATATGCACAGAGGTGGAGGGAAATGGCTGCCCAGGTTCAACCTCCCTTATCAGACAGAGAAATGGCAGATATGTTCATGGGCACCTTGCAAGGGGCCTATCTGGATAGATTAGCTGCTTGTCCGTCAACTGGATTTGCTGATATTGTGATTGCGGGAGAAAGAATAGAAAGTCTGTTAAAGCTTGGAAAGATCCAGGATGTGAGTGGGGCTGGCTCTTCGGGGACGAAGAAACCGTTTGCTAGTAACCAGAAAAGAAGAGAAGGTGATACGAATGCTGTGTTTAGAGGACGAGGCAGAGGGCGTTCTCGAGCTTATTATCAGGTAGATGCTGTGACAATCCCCACACCGTCTGTTCAGAAACAACAACCCCAACAACAAGTTCAACAGCAACAACCTTTTTTCCAGCAAAGGTCTAGACAGAGGGATCGTAAGATGGATCCTCTCCCTATGACTTATGCCGCGCTGTTGCCCCGGCTACTCGAGTTAAAGTTGGTAGAACTCCGTACTATGAAAGCTCCGGTTGCCGGAAACCTGCCACCTAACTTCGATGCTAATGCTCGTTGTGAGTTCCACTCAGGTGCTCAGGGGCACTCCATTGAAAAATGCTGGGCTTTCCATCATAAAGTACAAGATTTGATTGATGCTAAAGCCATCAATTTCTCTCCCGCTCCTAATATTACTCAGCATCCCATGCCTGATCATAGCGCAGCAAATGTGTACGCTATTGAAGATGGGAGGAGATTGAATCTGGTGACAGATATCCGTCAAGTGAAAACTTCTTTGTTGGTTGTAAAAGATCGTTTATTGAAGGGACAGGTGTTCCCGGGCTGTAATCAAGATTGCTTTGAGTGTATGAATCAGGAGAACGGCTGTGATAAGTTGAAGATGGGTTTACAGAATCTGATCGATGAAGGATGTCTACAGTTCGACAGAGTCGTGAAAGACACTGATGAGATATCAACCGTGACCATCTATTACACTCCCGCTGAGATTCAAATGCCGGTCAATGCAGTTCCCGTGGCGAGTGTTGCGCCAGAAGGGCCCAGTCCTGTCACTATCACGGTGCCAGGACCAATTCCGTTCACATCCACGAAAGCTATCCCATGGCACTATGGGGTAGATGTATATTACGAAGGTAAAAAACAGGAAGTTGAGTCATCAGTCAGCCCAAATGTTGATAACGTAGGGGGTGTAGGGGGCTTTACAAGGAGTGGAAGGTTGTTCGCTCCCCCAACCTTGAGAAGTGATAAGGAGGTAGAAGCTGCAGCAAAGGATAAGGGTAAACAGGTGGTTGAAAGTGCACCTACACCTGAAGCAGAGACAAAGATTACTTTTGATAAGGAAATGGAAGAATTTATGAAGATAATCAAGAAAAGCGATTATAAGATTGTGGACCAACTGAATCAGACCCCTTCAAAGATTTCAATCCTGTCACTATTGTTGTGCTCTGATGCGCACCGACAGGCGTTGTTGAGAGTGTTGAAGAGTGCGTACGTGCCACAAGAAATTACTGTTAATCAGCTCGAGGGCGTAATCTCCAATGTTAATGTCAGCCATGGCTTGGGCTTTACAAGTAGAGATTTGACTGTTGAAGGAAGAAACCATAATAAGGCTTTGCATATCACGATGGAGTGTAAGGGCGCAGTGTTATCTCATGTACTGGTAGACACTGGTTCGTCACTCAATGTCTTGCCCAAGAAGGCATTGATGAAGCTGGAAGTTGATGGTTTGATCTTAAGGCCTAGTGAATTGGTGGTCAGAGCATTCGATGGGACCCGACGATCTGTGTTTGGTGAGGTGGAATTGCCCGTACAAATTGGACCACAGGTATTCAAATCCACGTTCCATGTAATGGACATACAACCTGCATATAGCTGCCTATTGGGACGCCCTTGGATTCACGGAGCCGGGGCTGTTACTTCTACTCTACATCAAAAGCTGAAGTATGAGTTTGAAGGGCAGGTTGTGACAGTGTGTGGGGAAGAAGACATCTTTGTGAGTCACTTGTCCACGTTCAAGTACATTGAAATGGATGGGGAAATTCATGAGATGCTGTGCCAATCATTCGAAGCAGTCAATATTGACGATGCACCTGAGTCTTCTTCTGTACCAGTTGGGGCTGGTACCTCCATTTCATCTTACAAACAAGCTGTCGAGGTCGTCAGGGCAGGCAACGCCCAAGGTTGGGGCAGGTTGATAGAGACCCCAATGAAGGAAGACAAATTTGGTATTGGTTATCATCCCTCTACAACTTCAGATGCGGGGAGCAGGGGACCCATTACTTTCAATAGTGGGGGAATTATCTACATGGACCAGTCTTGTGCAGCCACGGAGGATAGTGTTGACAGTGATTGTGACTTGGACAACTGGGTACGCCCTCATGTTCCGGGACAACAAGTGCAGAACTGGTTCGTTGAAGAAGTCATCCGGGTTACTCTTCAGACAGAGTAATTTTTCTTTGTTTTTTCTAACCATAATGCATGACAAAATCTTGCGCTCTGCCCAAGGCGTATAGATTCATTTGTAGGGCCACCATGGTTGCATTTGCAATGTTTAATCATTAATAAAGGACGTTTTGCAATCAAATTTTGTTCTCTGTCTTTCAGTTTTTATTTTTGCACAAAAAATATAAAATGGCAATGTTTCATTTTCTTTTGTTTTGCTTAAAAATAAATTCTAAAATAAGGCATGAACCCGTTCATGCAGACTTGATCCTCCGGATACCACTGATAACGATTTTGATATGGCCATGTATGACTTTGACAATCCGATTTATCAAGCCGAAGAAGGGGATGAGAAAGATTGTGAACTCCCTGAAGAACTGGCCAGATTGTTGAAACAAGAGGAAAGGGTCATCCAGCCTCATCAGGAGACTGTAGAAATCATCAATATTGGTACCAAGGACGCCAAGAAAGAGATCAGGATTGGTGCCAGCTTGCAAGCAGATGTGAAGCAAACTTTGACAGAAATGTTGCGCGAGTATGTTGACATCTTCGCCTGGTCGTATCAAGACATGCCGGGGTTGGATACGGATATTGTCGTGCACAGGCTACCATTGAAAGAAGAATGTCCGCCAGTCAAGCAGAAACTTCGTCGGACTCACCCCGACATGGCCTTAAAGATTAAGGAGGAAGTCCAGAAGCAGTGGGATGCTGGTTTTCTTGCTGTGACAAAGTATCCTCCATGGGTAGCCAACATCGTGCCAGTACCGAAGAAAGATGGAAAAGTGAGAATGTGTGTGGATTATCGAGATCTTAATAAAGCTAGCCCGAAAGATGATTTTCCACTACCTCATATTGATGTGCTGGTCGATAATACAGCTCAGTTTTCAGTGTTCTCATTTATGGACGGTTTCTCCGGGTACAACCAGATCAAGATGGCACCTGAAGATATGGAGAAGACCACGTTCATTACTCCGTGGGGTACATATTGTTATAAAGTAATGCCTTTTGGGTTGAAAAACGCAGGGGCAACGTACCAGCGGGCGATGGTGACATTGTTTCATGACTTGATTCATAAGGAGATCGAATGTTATGTAGATGATATGATTGCCAAGTCGAGAACAGAAGAGAAACATCTGGTTAATCTGAAAAAGCTGTTTGAAAGGTTGAGAAAGTTCCGTCTGAGATTAAATCCAAACAAGTGCACGTTTGGGGTGCGTTCTGGAAAGTTACTGGGCTTCATTGTGAGCGAAAGAGGAATCGAGGTTGATCCTGCCAAGGTGAAAGCAATACAAGAAATGCCTGAACCGAGAACAGAAAAAGAGGTTCGTGGTTTCTTGGGTAGATTGAACTACATTGCAAGGTTCATATCTCACCTAACAGCCACGTGTGAACCAATATTTAAATTGTTAAGGAAAGATCAAACGGTCAGGTGGAATGACGATTGCCAATTGGCATTCGATAAGATAAAAGAATACTTGCAGGAACCTCCGATTCTAATGCCTCCAGTTGAAGGGAGATCGCTGATAATGTATCTGACAGTGCTTGAAGGTTCCATGGGTTGTGTTCTCGGTCAACATGACGAGACAGGTAGGAAGGAGCATGCTATTTACTACCTGAGCAAAAAGTTCAATGATTGTGAGTCCCGATACTCAATGCTTGAAAAGACATGCTGTGCGCTTGCATGGGCCGCTAAGCGATTGAGGCAATATATGGTTAGGCACACGACCTTGTTGATTTCAAAAATGGATCCTATCAAGTATATTTTTGAGAAACCAGCATTGACAGGCAGAGTTGCACGGTGGCAAATGGTCTTGACAGAGTATGACATTCAGTACACTTCACAAAAGGCCATCAAAGGAAGTATCTTGTCCGACTATCTTGCGCAACAGCCGATTGATGATTACCAACCCATGAAGTTTGACTTCCCTGATGAAGACATCATGTTTCTCAAAGCTAAAGACTGCGAGGAACCACTTCCGGAGGAGGGGCCAGACCCTGAATCCAAATGGAGTCTGATGTTTGATGGGGCTGTCAATATGAATGGGTGCGGAGTTGGAGCAGTTCTTATCACGCCGGAAGGTGTTCATATGCCGTTCACTGCCCGAATAACTTTCGGATGCACCAACAATGAAGCAGAGTACGAAGCTTGTATAATGGGGATCGAGGAGGCGATTAATCTACGGATTAAGACCCTTGATATATTTGGTGATTCAGCCTTGGTAATCAATCAAGTGAAAGGGAGTTGGTACACGCACCAAGCAAATCTAGTGCCGTATAGAGATTATACAAGGAGATTGCTGACATTTTTCACAACAGTGAAACTGTACCACGTTCCTCGAGATGAGAATAGGTTCGCTGATGCCTTGGCCACTTTGTCTTCCATGATCAAAGTGCAAGGATGGAACCATGTACCTAAGATTGAGGTATCCCGCCTTGACAGACCAGCATTTGTGTTTGCGGTCGATGCAACGTCCGATGACAAGCCATGGTTTCATGACATTAAGTGTTTCTTGAAAAGTCAAGAGTACCCGTCAGGGGCATCGTCCAAAGACAGGAAGACGTTGAGAAGGTTAGCTGGTAGTTTCTTCTTGAACAAAGATGGCGTGCTGTATAAAAGAAATTTTGACACGGTCCTGCTTAGATGTGTGGATAGACATGAAGCAGACTTGTTGATGATTGAAGTGCACGAAGGCTCTTTCGGTACTCACGCCGGAGGGCATGCAATGGCTAAAAAGTTGTTAAGATCGGGATATTATTGGTTGACTATGGAGTCAGATTGTTGTAAATATGCCCGCAAATGCCATAAATGCCAGATCTATGCAGACAAGGTGCATGTGCCTCCAAATCCGTTGAGCATCATGTCGTCGCCTTGGCCGTTTGCCATGTGGGGCATTGATATGATCGGAAAGATTGAGCCTACAGCTTCCAATGGTCATCGTTTCATCTTGGTGGCAATTGATTACTTCACCAAATGGGTTGAAGCCGCATCCTATGCCAATGTTACAAAACAAGTGGTCGCTCGTTTCTTAAAACGGGATATCATTTGCCGATATGGAGTTCCCGAAAGAATCATTACTGATAATGGTTCTAATTTGAACAATAAGATGATGGCTGAGTTATGCCGGGACTTCAAAATCGAGCATCACAATTCTTCTCCGTACCGCCCAAAGATGAATGGCGCGGTCGAAGCGGCCAACAAAAATATCAAGAAGATTGTACAGAAGATGGTTGTCACGTACAAAGATTGGCATGAGATGTTACCATTTGCTTTGCATGGGTATCGAACGTCGGTACGCACGTCCACTGGGGCAACCCCATTCTCACTTGTATATGGTATGGAGGCAGTGCTACCGGTTGAGGTAGAGATTCCGTCCCTCAGAGTCATGATGGATGTTAAGCTAGATGAAGCTGAATGGGTACGAGCCAGATTTGATCAGTTGAGCCTTATTGAGGAAAAGCGATTGGCGGCTGTATGTCATGGGCAACTATATCAGCGCAGAATGAAACAGGCATTTGACCAAAAGGTGCGTCCTCGGGTTTATAAAGTCGGAGATGTGGTACTCAAAAGGATCCTTCCTCCCAATACAGATCACAGGGGCAAATGGACTCCTAATTATGAAGGTCCATTCGTGGTTAAAAAGGTCTTTTCGGGCGGAGCTTTATTGCTTACAACCATGGATGGCGAAGACTTTTCATCCCCTGTCAACTCGGACGTAGTCAAAAAATACTTCGCATGAATAGACCCGCTGGATAATAAAAATAAAAAAATCCAGGCAAAAAAGGGCATCCCGGCGAACCAAAAACAGAATAAGGTTCGGGCAAAAATTAGGGATATAATTGAAAAAATTTTGTACACCCGGTAAGTTGAAAACCCGAAAGGGCAACTTAGGCAAAAAAGGGTATCCTGGTGGATCGAAAACCTGAAAGGGCGGTCCACACAAAAGAGGGATTTAAGCGAATGACTACGGTTTGAGTTATCTGTACCCTATCACCGTTTGAACAACTGACGTTCTGAAGGATAGGAATCGGTCTGATCATTCCTCAGAAGGCAAGGTCGGGGAGTTTTGAAGACATACTGGTCATAACAGAATGGAAACTCAGTGGAATTCCGTTTTCACATTGCCATTAGGATAGTTTCTTTTCTCAATTTTTCAGCAATCACCTCTTTCCAGGGATTGCTTCCAAATGTAATTGCCTATTCTGGGCTCTCAGTCAATAAATTGAATTTCAGTAAAAAGCTTTCTATTTTTGTTTTATTGCTTTGTTTGCAAAAACGTCCTAATTGTTGATAAAACATTGCATTTGAAAACATGGCAGCCTTGCAATAACATGCGCAGAAAAAATATTTGAAATTACTTCGAATGTTGAATACTCCCGGATGGTGGATTCTAGCCACGCAATATTCGGGGCATGTGGGCATATTCTTTTGTTGCAGGTAGCAGGTGCAGATGATTTTAAGCACAAGACCAGCAATAAATCACCCCACGCAAAAGACTAGGGCAATTATGGGTAAGGAGATCGGCGTTCATCGTTCGGTCGACGATTGTTCATAACGGGTCGATATCAGTGAATTAAGTTCAACTGGGTACCGTTGCATCTTATTAAGTCGATTCTCTCATTCAGTACTTCCAACAGCTACAAGCTTTTCTATATCGATAACGGTCACAGGTTCCCCAAAAGAGTGGTCTCGTCGACACCGAAACTGATGGTCATTATCCCCAGCGAAGTCACAAGAGTTGGAAGAGGCTAGATCTTCTGTAAAATCCTCTTATGACATCCTTTGCGGGGACGAATTGTTGTGTTGTCCAAGCATGGGGCATGATTGTTTCCCCAGCATGAAGTGTTGGTCACCCCCAGTAGAGTTTGAGGACAGTTGGTCTTCTGTAAAATTCTCTCAAAAGGCATTCCCCAACACGAGACGCTTTAAAGCAGTTTTCTCCAGCAGAGTTTGTTATAAACTCGTCATCCCCAACGGAATTGTCCAAAGGGAAAGCTCGCCTAACATGGGGCATTGTGGTACTCATCCTAAGCTTGACAGTCATATTCTTCAGCAGACTACTGTGGATTTGCTTTGGGTTTCCCCAACAGATCTCTAAGGACTCTTTCTAGCAAGTTGCAGTAGAATGTTCTAACCAGGATTTGCATATCCCTGGCAGAGTAGCCCTGATACCCAGCAAGATCGTATCTCTGGTCATGGTATCCCCACAGAGGTCAGCATCGAATCTTGTCAGCAACTTCCAGCTGAGTTGTTGTTCTCTCCACAGAGGTTTATCAGATCGACAGAATCTATTCCTCAACAAGGATGGTACAGCCTTTCCCTAGCCGGGTCAGAAGGTTGATAATCCCTATAAAGGATCTTGGGTTGAATAAATCCCCAAGCAGAGTTTTAATGGCTCATTTCCCCAGCAGGACGTCATTTAAAAATTCTCATCCCCAGCGGAGTTGCTGTGACCAGAATCCAGCCCCAAACAGATGGAATAATTCCTGCCAGAGTCGTCATTCCCTCATATCTTAAAGTCCAATTTATTTTTGGCAAGCTTGACAATTCGAAGCAGACGGATTGTTCATCCATTCGCCAGCAGAGATATTATCCTTTTAGGAGTCTCCGAGATTAAATCATTGATTGTGGTTCCTCAGCAGAGTCGGCAGAGATGTCTGGCGCAGAGGCAGAGAGTAATTCGATTTTAAAATTCCAAAAGTCCAACAGTGGATTGGCAAAAGTCCGTCTTCGGGTGGCAAAAGTCCAACAGTGGATTGGCGAAAGGTCCATCTAAGGGTGGCATATTCTAAAAGTCCAACAGTGGATTGGCAAAAGTCCGTCTTCGGGTGGCAAAAGTCCAACAGTGGATTGGCAAAAGTCCGTCTTCGGGTGGCAAAAGTCCAACAGTGGATTGGCAAAAGTCCGTCTTCGGGTGGCAAAAGTCCAACAGTGGATTGGCAAAAGTCCGTCTTCGGGTGGCAAAGGTCCAACAGTGGATTGGAAAAAGTCCGTCTTCGGGTGGCAAAAGTCCAACAGTGGATTGGCAAAAGTCCGTCTTCGGGTGGCAAAAGTCCAACAGTGGATTGGCAAAAGTCCGTCTTCGGGTGGCAAAAGTCCAACAGTGGATTGGCAAAAGTCCGTCTTCGGGTGGCAAAAGTCCAACAGTGGATTGGCAAAAGTCCATCTTCGGGTGGCACGAAGCTGCAAAGTCCACCAGTAGTGTGGCAGGCCAGTAGTCGTCTGGAGTTGCATAAAAGACATTATTAAAGTCCACCAGTAGTGTGGCAGGCCAGTAGTCGTCTGGAGTTGCATAAAAGACATTATTAAAGTCCACCAGTAGTGTGGCAAGCCAGTAGTCGTCTGGCGTCGTTCAAAAAGACAGTATTAAAGTCCACCAGTAGCGTGGCAAGCCAGTAGTCGTCTGGCATCGTTCAAAAGACAGATCTCTCCGACGTTTCATCGAGGACTCAATCCAGCAGTCTCGTTGGGTTTATATCCCTGTTATTCTTCATCATCCAGAGCAAATTTTTGGTTATATTTGGTATTCAATCACTATATACCTTGAAAGTCCGAAAGCAATTGCTTTCAGGCATTCAGGTCTACAGCGCTTGAATAGGGGCAGCTGTAATACCCCAAAATTTGCTCTTCCCTTTTGGCATCATAGCATGGCATTATCATTTATCATATCATATCCATCTCATTAGCATTGCATTGCATTTAACATAGAAAAATGAAGCATGGCATCCTTCTTACCATCAGGGCATGTGATCAGGTGGAAGGTGGACAATCAAGGGATCATTCAAAGCACAAAAAGGTCAATCAAGTTGGCTCTAGGCAAGCCAAGAGGTCTCTCATGTCTCATACTATCTCAATTGATCTTCCAAAACCTCAAGGAAGTGAGATTCAATGGAAGATTGAAGCACTACATCTTTCACTATGCAAGAGATTCAAAAATTGAAGGAAAACCCTCAAAAGAGATAGCTCATTGATTCAAAATCATTCTCAAGTGGCATTTCTCATCATCCTTTAAGAGGATACACAACATACTCTGAGGAATTTGGATTTGGAAGATGTGCAATTTCCTCCTAACCAAAGGGGGTCAAAACTAGGGTTTCCCATTAAATCAGGGAATCTTTGATTTTTTGGACAAAGCTTGTTGTCATGGTATTCTACATGTTCTTAAGTGTATGTGTGTGGAAGATTGCATCTCAATTGGTTTTAGAAGTGGTTCAATTGGAAGAAAGATCAAGAATCAGAGAAATTGGGGCAAAGTCAAATAATCAGAGGAAAAAGTCAACTCTTGACTTTTTGAGGCCAAATTCATGAAATTCATGTTACATATGTCCAATGTACAAAATTTGATCAAGAAACTCCAAAGGAATCATGAAAAAATCAAGATGTGGAAAGTTGCCATTTTTGGATGAAGAAGGGTTACTAAAAATAGCAAGTTTTGGCCATTTTGCATCAGAGTTTGAACCAAGGCCATTCAAATTTGGAGCACCAAATGAAAAATCCACTCTGCCTCAATGAAAGATCTTGTTTTAAGCTTTAAATCCATGTGTAGAACATCTCCATTGGATAAAAATTGAGAGAGTTATAGATGATCAAAGTTGAGGGAAACTTGGGCAAAATGCAAGTCAGCTTGGGCAAGTTTCAGGTCGCGCGCAGTCATTTTCACAAACACATGGTGGGCCAAATGTATTGATCAATTACTCATGGTTAGAGGCCTCAAATGAAAAATCTTTCAACATGAAAGTTGTTCCTCTATGTGAGATCTTCAAAAGTGGTGTTTATGATTTTTTCATTTGATCAAAGGTTGAGAAGTTATGATGGGTCCAATTTACTATGATCACGCTGAAAACCTAAGTGCCATGTTGCTTTGTCAAACGACCATGTGCCACGCCCTTATATCAGTCCCAAACCTTGATGCTCCAAGTTGCTTTTCACCAATTTCCAAGCCTCAATTCAATTCAATTTTCACCCCAAACTTGTTCCATGATATCTCCTCTTCCATTTGGCATCAATACCTCTTTGTTTCATTCACAAACTAGAGATAAATTCTTGGTCAAACCATTAAACCTTGGGCTGCTAAAAACCAGAAAAAAATGAATGTTGTTGTTGTTGTCTCAGCTTGCTCGTGCATTGCTCACCCTCCAACTCTTTCTTCATTTAACCAAACACTCATTACATGTCCATGCACATGAGCACGTGCCATGCACGAAAATAGAAAAAAGCAACTTGCTGAACAAGTTTGGTGAGACAGCCGTGCAATGTCAGTTCATTTTCACTTCCACCATAACACCATGGACCTCCACCACTATAGCACAACCACAGCTGACTCGCCCTAACTAACTTGGCTCAGTTAGTTAGAGGCAGCTCAGTTAACTCAACTTGGACTCAGTTGACTCACTCACTTAACCACCTATGGTTCACTTCTAACTCACACTATAAAATCAAATCTCACTCACATTTCTCATGACAACACTCATTTCTCTCACTCACTTCAGAATTTTTCTCTCACTCTCTCTGATTTTGCTCATTTTCTTCTCCACGATCTCAACTCCATTGTGCTTCCATTGCTCATTGTTTTGGTGTGGTTGAATCAAGAACAACTAGAGCAACTCCATTTCTGCAAGATTAGCATCATTGCAAATCCATATCCATCATCGTTTTTCAAAAGTGGAAAGCCTTTATTTGGCCAAGTGAAGCTCAAGGAAGGAGCAGTTTCCTCTGGTATTCTTGTGTACTCAAAGCTTCATCAACTTCAGGTTTGAGTTCTTGAACTTTGATTGCACGATTTCTCTTCATTATCACTTGTTTCTTGTTGGTTTCAGCTCAATAGGAGCATTCCTAACTCCGGCTAGTTGATAGGCCTTTTAAAGGCGTAGTTGCAAAACTTAGGGCACAAATTCATCTCCTCTGTTCTTGCTATGAGTGCATGACATATTGTTTTTGGGAGTGAATTCTTAACCTACATAAGCTCAGCTTCAATTTGGTACCATATTTGTGGATTTTTGTGAGATGTGAGAGTTGCAGGTGGTGGTTCTCGCCGGAGAAGGTGACCGGAGGTCCCTCTCCGGCCGGTAGCTTCGTTCTAGGGTTTTTCTTGCCAGTTGGAGTTACAGCCGTTTGATCTTGTTGATCCAACGCGTGAAACATTGCCAGCGCATTAAAAGAAGCATGCACCTCACGTGCCTATTTTCTGAATTCACTTATGCAACGTGTGGTGCAGTGCATGGTATGTTATGTGTTCCCTCACGCGTGTGTGTTGATCATGATTACGTTGACTGCTTGTTTGACTTGACTTGATCTCATGGTTGTGATTGCTTTGACATTGTGTTGACTGAAGCACATGGTTGTTAACATGTTATGCGCAGAAATGGACCTATCCAGATTGCTATTCACACCTCCTCTTTTTCAAAGCCCAATGAATTTGCACTGTCCAATTACTATGTTCATACCCCCCTGCATTTTGCATTTAATTTTCATTTTTATTTCTTTCTACACGTTTGATTTCTAATTTTTAAAAATACCAAAACATATTGGAAAATTCTACAAAAATTCATGTGTATTCTTAAAACATTTAGGAAATTTTTCATGATTTTATTTTCTGATTTTATGACCATTTTGCCCCTGTTCCATTATTTCTTTTGAATTTCCATTTGCATGCATACTTAATGTGACATATGATTTTGTGCATTTTTGTTCTTGATCATAAAAAATGATTTTGATGCCTTTCTTTTTGCATTGTGGTCACAATATGTTGAGGTATGTTTGAGATTTATGAGATGATTTTTAAGTCTTTTTTGGATGACTTTTGATGTGTTGCTTTGAGCATGAATGCATGAAACTTCCATGGGACTTTGACCTAATTGTTGAGTGACTTTGGTTCTGATTCATTGCTTGTGGACTTGATATGTTAATGGCATGTGTTTAAGGTGTTTGATTGGTGAAAGTCATAATTTTTGAAGCATGTTTGCTATTTGTTTGAAGCATGAAGTTTAACTTGTTCATTTTGTGAATGCATGCCTCATGTTTGGTTTGCTTGATCATGAAGGCACTTGTGCCATGAGTTGTGGTTTTGTTGGAGGATGTATAGCATGTTAATTGACTTCTGATTGTGACATTTGGGTTTCATCTTTGCATGTTTGATGTTTATGTTGCACCTTAAGTCACTTGTTTCACAAGTATGAACCACATTCACATCACTTCACCTTTTCTTCTTTGCTTCTTGTTGGATTGAGATTTTGTTTGCATGATTTAGTATGCCCATTTAGGATAACATTAGGTTGTGTAAATATGAGTTACATTCTGACTTGGAAGCATGTATAGCATTCAATCTCATTTCACCTTGTTTGTCAACTTGTTTGAATTTGATTTGTTCATTATATTTTCTTACTTTACTTGTAAGTGATTGTGCCAACCATGTAGGGGCTTTGGTAAGTTTCAATTGAGTGTGGATAAGGAATCCACATTCAACTTCTATCCTTTCTCTTTTACAATTCCATGTTTTGTTAAGCACTTATGTGCTTTCTTTTAATAACTCATCACTTTCCCTTTGTGAATTACAATTCATCTTCTACTTTAGAAGTGAATTGTTTAATTCATTCTTTCTTTAGACGTTAGGTTGAAACCTCACAAACCTTAGGATCACTCCCTTAACTAATCAATTAGGATTGAGTCTTAGTCCATATAGATTTTTACCTTTATCCTCCCTTGAGTCTCTTTTCTCATCTCAAAGAAAATTCAAAACATATAATAAAGGTAGGCATTTATTGCATTTAGGCCTTTCATATAAAGAAAAGGTTATAAGGGGTCTTCTCTTATAATCTTAGAATGTATAGCATACAGCCCATCTTGGGTCAATGTGTTAAACATTTGATCTTGTATGAGGGACTTAAATGCAATACTTGTTGAAGGTGCAAATAATAAAAAACACTTCTTCATTTCTTAATCAACAAAACACTTAATAAACACAAGTATGCTAGTGTGTTTGAACCTTGACAATTGGAACTAAGTGTGGGGGTCTTCTTCACTCTTAGTGTGCTTTCTTACCCATTCCATCTTGGAATGTGAGGATGTACACATTCCAATGACTAAGATTCAGATACACTATCATATGCAAACAAATGAAAAAACTCTTAAAAGACAAAAACAAACAATAACGTCTTTCCTTCGGGAATTCTTTTCTCACCTCATTCACTCCCAACGCACGAACGCGCTTCTACTCGTTCTCTTGCAAGATGGTAACGCACTCGGACCAGCGAGCCTGCAACACCTGAGCTAGAACGTCAGCCGTTCTCTAAAAAACACAAACAATTCATCCCTAGTGAGGGGAACTACGTCGCTCTGATTCTCATGCTCCTGATGAGATACGTAGGCAGTGGGGTAGGGCCCATGCGAGCACTTCTTTTATTTTCCCTACATTTGTTTCTCTTTCTCCTTTCCTTTTTCAGTTCTTTCTCAGTATTCCTTTCTTTACACCCTTTTGATCGAGACAAGCAAGCGTGGATCCCATCGGGTACGATGGACGTGAGGGGGTGCTAATACCTTCCTCTCGCGTAACCGACTCCCTTACCCACTTCTCTTGGTCGTAAGACCATGCTTTTCCTTTCCCTCAGGTTTACGCGGTGTTTCCTTTCCCTCTCTTGGGATAAATACACATTGCTGGCGACTCTGTTCGGTGCCACTTTCGCGTTTGTACTTGGATGAAAATCCCGGGAGCGACAGTACGGTATGCCCATAAGACGTTGTACAACTCTTTGACCCAAGCTTTCTTCATTTCGTCCAGCCTCCGTTTAAGGCCTCGGAGGATGACTCAGTTCGCTGCTTCAGCTTGCCCGTTTGTCTAGGGATGTTCGAAGGATGTGAAGTGTTGCTTCCTACCCAGCTGGGCGACGAAATCTTGGAACTTCCTGTCCTTGAACTGTGTCCCATTGTCCGTGACTATCGCCTGGGGGATGCCGAAATGCGCAAGGATGTTTTGTTTGTAGAAACGTAGTATGTTAAGGGCTGTTATCTTGGCTAGAGCCTCCGCTTCTATCCATTTTGTGAAGTAATCCACGCCTATTATTAAGTATTTGTTTTGGTTTGATCCTACCACAAATGGACCCAGGATGTCCAGGCCCCACCAGGAAAATGGCCATGGGGAGGACATAGCCTTAAGCTCGTTAGGCGAAGCTAGGTGCATGTCCCCGTGCCGTTGGCATTTATCACACTTCTTCACGTGTTCTTTAGCATCCTGCTGCATGGTTGCCCAGTAGTACCCTGCTCGAAGGGCTTTCCGGGCAAGGGACCTTCCTTCGAGATGTTGGGCGTTGATTCCCTTGTGAATTTCGTACAAGATGTGGGCGACCATCTCTTCCTTGACACACTTGAGCAGCGGGATGAAGAACCCTCGCCTGTAGATTTTACCTTCGACCAGGACGTATGAGCAGGCTCTTCGCCTGACTACGCTGGCCTCTTTGGGGTCAGACGGAAGTTCGTCCTTAGCGAGATAGTTGTAAACGGGGGTCATCCAACAGTTGCTGTTGCCGATCATTTGTACGTCAAGGGTCGGGGAAGTTTTCTCGATACTGGGTCGAGGAAGTACCTCCTGTATGACGGACTTATTTCTGCCTTTCTTCTTCGTGCTTGCCAGTTTAGACAAAACGTCTGCCCTGACGTTATGTTTGCGGGGAACGTGCCTTACCTCTACCGCTGCGAACTTCGTCATTTTCTTCTTGACCAGGGCTAAGTATTCGGACAGGTTGTCGTTTTTGACTTGATACTCTCCTCGAACTTGGAGGGCCACGAGTTGCGAATCTGTGCAGATGACGACTTCTTCTGCACCGAGATCTTCGGATAGGCGTAAGCCGACGAGGAAGGCTTCGTACTCAGCCTGGTTGTTAGAGGTGGGGAAGGATAGGGTAAGTGATACTTCGACGATGATTCCTTCTTCGTTCTCCAATATGATGCCTGCCCCGCTTCCAGCTGAGCCGGATGCCCCATCTACGAAAATGGTCCATTTGCGCGCCCCGTAGGTCGGGGAATCTGCGAACGTCATTTCTGCGACAAAGTCAGCCAAAGCCTGGGCTTTGAGGACTTTTCTGCTTTCATACCGGATGTCAAATTCGGACAGCTTTAGCGACTATTTGAGCATTCTACTGGCCATGTCTGGTCGTCCTAACAGCTGCTTCCCGGGTTGATTTGTCCAGACCACGATCGTGTGAGCCAGAAAGTAGTGTCTGAGTCTTCTAGCTGCGTTGGTGAGGGCCAGTGCCACTTTTTCTATCTGTTGGTATCTCAGATCTGGTCCTTGCAGTGCTTTGCTCGTGAAATATATGGGCTTTTGCCCGTCAGGTGTTTCGCGGATAAGAGCGGCGCTCACTGCCTCAATGGCTACGGCGAGATATAGATACAGAGTCTTGCCGTTGTCCGGGCGAGAGAGGACTGGTGGCTCTGAGAGTGCCCGTTTCAGATGGAGGAGAGCCTGGTCGCATTCCTCCATCCATTTAAACGCTGCCTCCTTGCGGAGGAGTTTGAAGAAGGGTAGGGCATGCTGGGCTGATTTGGCCACGAAACGGGATAAAGATGCAAGCATCCCGTTAAGGGACTGGATGGATTTATTTGATTTGGGCATTTGAAACTCGGAGAATGCCCGACACTTATCAGGGTTGGCTTCGATTCCTCGTTCTATTAGGTAGAAACCGAGGAATTTACCTGCCCGGACACCGAACGTGCACTTCTCCGGGTTGAAACGCATCTAGTATTTCCTGGCATGTTCGAAGACCTTTCATAAATGGACAGTATGATTGGTTTCCGCGCGGGATTTTATGGTCATATCGTCCATATAGACTTCGAGCATGTCGCATATCTCTCCTCGGAAAACCTTGTTCATCATCCTCTGATAGGTCGCTTCGGCGTTCTTCAGGCCGAAGGGCATTACGTTGTAATAATAGTTGCCCGATTCGGTCATGAAGGCCGTGTATTTTTTATCGCTCATCGCCATTGGTTTTTGATTATAGCCCGAATAGGCGTCCATGAATGATAATAGTTTAAAACTGGCAGAGTTATCAACAAGTTTATCAATATTGGGGAGGGGGTAGGCATCCTTCGGGCATGCCTTGTTAAGATCGGTATAGTCAATACACATTCGTCATTTGCCATTAGATTTTTCACAAGTATAACGTTGGACAGTCAAGTGGTGTACTTGACCTCCGAGATAAATTTGGCCTCTAGGAGGTCCTTTATAGCTTTTTCTGCAGCCTCCGTTTTCTCCAGAGACTGCTTTCTCCTACGTTGTGTTACTGCTTCCTCCTACGTTGTACTTAGCCTCCGAGATAAATTTGGCCTCGAGGAGGTCCTTTACAGCTTTTTCTGTAGCCAAGAAGGTGACGGATGGGTCCAAGCCGGGCATCTCGGCGGTGCTCCAGGAGAACAGATCAGCGTTCTCACGGAGGCAGGCTTTGAGTTACTTCCTTGCAATGTCGGGGAGATCCGCTCCAATTTTTACTCCCCGCTGGGGGTCGTTGCCGAACAAGACGAGCTCAAAATCTCCATTTGGGATGAGACGCATCGGATGGGAGCTGTTGCTGGTCGGGGCAGATGAGATGCTCGAGGTTGCTTGATCCTCCTTCTGGTCCTCTTCGGGGAAGCGACTGTCGAGGTCGATGGAGTCAACCTGAGGTAGTGGCTTGGCTTCCTCGGAGCTGCTGGACAAGGCTGGCTTATTAGATACCTTCGGCTTGGATGCAACGGCGTTGAGTCCCTTCGTGGCTGCCTCAAAGCACCATCGTACAGCTTCGATATCACCATAGAGGGTGGCGACCATCCCCTTTGAAGTGTAGTACTTCATCTTGAGATGAACAGTCGAAGGCACAGCTACCAACCCGGTCAAGGTTGGCCTTCCAAAGATGCACTGGTATAGGGACGGACAATCGATTACCAGAAACTGTACTTTAATGGATCTGGACGTCTCCACTAACCCAAAAGTTGCGATCAGTTCTACGTATCCCCACGGTTTGGTCACCGACCCATTGAATCCTTGCAAGTCAGAACCCACATAGGGGGTGAGGTGCGACTCGTCCAGCTAGAGCGTTGAAAACAGCTGGGAATACATGATGTCGACCGAGCTGCCTTGGTCGACGAGAATTCTGTGAACGTCGAAGTTCGCCATCCGAGCTCTGACGAGCAGGGGAATGCTCAAGTTTGGAGATCCTTCGAGGAGTTCTTCTCGGTAGAAGGAAATGGGGATAGAGCTCTTCTGGGTTTGATCGAGTATGGTCACCTTGTTGGAGCTTGTGCTGATCAGGTGCTCGAATTTCCTCTTCACGGAGCCCACCGTGACTTTATTGAAGCCTCCCCCTGAGATGACCATAGCGGAGGGGAACATCTCCCACGGGTTGTGGGCTGTGAAGTAGGTAGGAGCGCTGAGCTCATCTGGGACGTAGAAATCTTCTAGTCGCGATATGGACATGGCGACTTGGATGCTGGCCTCTTCCAGGAAGGCACCTCTTCCTCTACCTTCTTTGACTCCTGGACGTCTTGCCGGGGAGTATCTTTATTTTTTGTGAATTATTTCAGGTGGCCATCCCTGATCAGTATTTCGATAGCATCCTTCAAATGGATGCAATCTTAGGTGGTGTGGTCGTGACTCTTATGGAAACAACAGTACTTTGATTTGTCGGCGTTGGGCTTGGCCGGTATTTGTTTGAAGAAGCGGACCCCTGCTTGTTTGAATTCCAAATTTGCGCATTCGGACAGTATCTTTTCCCTGGAGACGGTCAGGGGGGTTTAGTCATGAAATCTTCTGGAAGGTCCCTTGTTATCCCGGGAGTCTCGAGGACGGTCTTCACACTTCCTTTCTCTTCGAAGAGATGTCGAGGGCTCTTCGTCTTTGGAGGCCCGGGCGTTCTCCTGGTGGCGGGAGGCTCGGGCGGAGTTGGCCACTTCCGTTTCCTTATACTGAATGTACGACTGCGCCTTGAGGAGGAAGGCTTCTAGGTTCCTCGGAGGTGCGAGGCCGACCGTTTTGGAAAACTTAGAGTGTGGGCAGAGTCCCTGTTCGAGCATAAAATTTTTTCATATCGTCGGTGGTAGTGACTTGAACCGATTCTTTGTTGAACCTCTCGATGTATGCCCGGAGAGGTTCGTCCTTCCCTTGGATGATGGCCCTAAGAGAGGCTTCAATCTTGGGGTGGCGGTGCGACGCCGTGAAATGCCTGGAAAACATTCTGCCTAACTGCTTCCACGAAGTGATAGACTCTTCGGGCAGCTGTTTGTACCAAGTCATTGCTCCTTTTCATAGCGTGGTCGGAAACAGACAGCACTTGATGTCGCCCCGGACGCCACGGTAATCCAACAGTGCATCGATGTTTTCGATGTGTTCGTTGGGGTCAGTCGTTCCCTCGTATGTGCCCAATGTCGGGGGCTTCTCCAAGCCCTTGGGGAGACGTGTTGCCAAGATTTCTTAGGACAATGGGCCGTGAGGCTCATCACTGCTGCTGGAACTGGTTAGTGATGGGGACCGGATGACTCGCTCGTGACGGCGACCTCTTTGAGGAGAAGGTGTATGGGCCCGACCTTTCGTCCTGGCCGGGGGTGATTGTTTGTCCCTCCGGGTTCTCTTGTGACCGAGAGAGTACTGGTTTCGCGAGGAAACATGGTCGCGTTTCCGAATAGCATGAGATTCTGGTTCTTGGCGCAGCCTTCGGTCGACTTCTCGCCGGGGTTGCGGGCTCTTGGATCGTCGATGGCTTTTCCTCGGAGGGGGGGGATCTTGGACGAGTAGATTCCTCTAATGCCCTGATCCTTTCATTTTGCTGAAGGATCAGGAGGTTGGTTTTGTTGATCGCCTCAAGAAGGGCCACCACGGACGGGTCGGTGTTGGGTGGAGCAGGAATGGGCTGGATGTCCAGCGAGTGTCCCCGTTTCTCAGAAAACGGGGATCTTCGAGGAAGGATGAAGGACCGTCAATGTCAGTCTTGTTGACGGGGAGAACAACAAAATGGAGAGCACCTTTGACGCGATCTTGAGAGGTCATGATGATAATCTTGGACGAGAGTGTTTTGGTCTTAGTATCAAAGGTGGATGTTAAAACGGGGAGAATAATCTCCCACAGACGGCGCCACTGATCGTGAAGGCTTGATCAGATCCTGTGAGTGGGCAAGAAGAACGGCTAGGATGCTGGATACGAGATGAGGAGGAAGGGGTGTACCTGCAAGCCACTCCGACGCCCCAAGTGAGAAAGGGTCAGAGAAAAGGGGCAAATACAAAGTATGAGTTCTTAGGGTGATTATTGAATACCTGACCCTCTCAAGTGAGAGGGTTTAAATAGTGCCTTCAGCGCGTAGTCAACAGTCCTATTTTCGGGGCGAAATAGCCGTTTTCCCGAATAATATGTAACTGCCCAAACTAGCCGTTATGTCGGGCAGGGTGCCCAAAACTAGCCGTTATATCGGGCAGGGTGCCCAAAACTAGCCGTTATGTCGGGCAAATGAGTAGTTTCGGGCACATGCCCTTAGCTGTTCGGGGACGAATGAAGCCGTGCGGTACGAGCAGCAGTACCGGGGAGGAGTGATGCACTCCTTGCCCGGTTGGGGGGCAGAAAGGTAACTTTTGCCCCTTTATGGATTGGACTTAGGCAATTGGGTCGTTCTGGGAACAGAAGCGGATTGGGCCATGCCTAGCCATTGGTCCAGTCCAGAACAGTAACTAAGTGTGTGTATACTGAAAGAAAAAACTCTTTTAAAAAAAACCTCCCACGTCCTTTTACAATTACAGGTAGGCATATTTTGTAGAATCAACCTCTATGTTACCACTTTCATTAATATATTGTTAGTTTTTTTTTTCCTTTTATTTTAATTTGAACAAATATTTGAAAACACCAAAAAATAAACAGACATTTTTATCATTTTCTATCTCATTTGTATATTCTAAAAAATAATAGGATCAGAAATATTGTAATATTTTATTTTAATTTTTTTTAAATTTAATTATTTGTTAAATATTATAAATACAAATTCATTTGTTTTTTTAGACTTTGTTAGTTTATATTTTAAAATAAATAGTGATAAAGCATGTTTCTATTTGAAACTTGGGTTACTGTTTTATATAATTTGTGAGCTACATTATACTTTCTGTTATACAATTTATATATTATTTATTTTTTCTCTTCTTTGAGGATTTCTTATTACACCATATAGGATTCTTAGGTACCACGCAAAATTTCGTTTTTGCCCCCAGTTTTCGGATATGCACATACGGACGCACCTTTTTTTTTTAAAACATTGATTTATTCCGGATGTGCATATCAGGAATAATTCCTAATCTGCAAATCCGGAAAAATAGCATAACTTTTTAAAAAAAAAAATCAGTTTTGTTGATTGGTTGCAGTTGTTAATATATCGTCGCAACTTAATATACATTCGAAAATATCCATATATAAAATAAAATGATATATATACATAATAATACTCCTGTCAAAATACAGTACATCAATGTAATAAAAATAGAATATATCAAACAAAAATTACTGTGTATGCCGAAGGATCTCTCCTGGCTCCCCTGCTCCTCTGCCCCTACCCGCCGTCCTGGCTCGATGTCTGCGGTACTGAAGTGCCCCCCGAGCAATCTCAATAATCCTATCCATGGCAAGTCTGCCACCAGAGCCCTCAGGGAGGTGACCATCCGCAATGGCCGCCCGCGCTATCTCCTCTATCTCACGACAGCGAGGTTGGACATCCTGAGTATGGTCCAGCTGAGACTGTCGCTCCTCTAATATCTCTTGATGAGCAGGTCTGGGCGGCGATCCCTCAGCAGTGGGCACCATGCATGGGTGTGAGATGGTATAGAACCACATGATGTACCCGGCAGCAACGCTCCAGTCTCTCGGCGCTCTGATCGCCCGAGCCTCTTCCGATACCAAGTGGGACTGGAAGTCAACACATGTCTCACCTATTTGCGTGCAGGTCAAGCCTAGAGGAGCAAACTCATGAAGCATCCTGGGGATTGTCTGCGTGTAACCGAACTGACGCAAGACGCGCTCCGGCAGGTATCGAGCAGTAATGGTCGAACTGCATGCCAACCATCCTGAGAACAGCGAAACTTCATCGAACGGGCACGTCACACGGTGATTGGCATATGAGTCATAAAAAATGTTCTCAGCAGCCATCCGATCAAGATAAACTCTGTAGGGCTCGGGCGCCTAGTTCCCTCTCAGCAGGAGAAATGCAGCAGCACGCGGCATATCCTCAGTGTACCCCTCGACACTCCCCGAACCAGTAATCTTGGGAAAGTGCTGTAATATCCACGCCTGAAATGGAAAACATAACATCGGTGTCAAACATTATAATGAATATAGAAAGAAAAGAAATGAAAAAAAAGACTTAGAATATAAGATTGTTACCACGTATAGTGTACAATTGCCTGCCACAGTCTTGGCTGCCCATAGGCAACCATCTGAGAGCCTAGAATAGGTGTATGCCAGTGTAGCCGCCCCCCAGTTGTACCCATGGATCTCTGTGGGATCCAAAAGGTACCTGAGGTAAACGATATCAATGTAAGTGGCGCTGGTGTCCACAAACAGCTGTGTGCCGAGCAAAAACGGATAGTAGCATCTCAGGGCACGTTGCCTGTGGATCTCCATCTCAGCTGGATCACCTGCTACCCGTCCTGCCTCTACAAGCTCCTCACGAAATCTGCTTGTCAGAAAGGAGAACCAGATGTGTGCTCCTCTCAACTGGGTCACCTCTGTAAGTGCATCATCTGGGGTAGCCCCAAGCTCCCCAGTCAGCATCTCTACGCCTCCACCTTTGACATCTTACCGTGACGGAGAAGGGTACCCGTGATCGGTAGATGTAAAAGGCACGAGATGTCATCGAGTGTGATCGTGAGCTCGCCGTAAGGTAGATGGAATAAGGATGTCTCAGGGTGTCATCTCTTAACAAAGGCCATCAGCATACCGTACATGATCTGGGGATACCTAATCCTAGAAAGGCCTCCGAGACCAGAGGTAGCAAGTGCAGACTGGAACCACACATCCTCTGGCAGCTCCGCAATCATGTCTATAACCTTGCCCCCATGGTTATAAAACTTCTGGGAATCCTTCTCTTGAAAATTTCCAAATAAAACAATGTTACAAATGAAAATATTTTCAATGAAAACAATTCTATAAATAAACCGAGAAAGCTTACCTGTCCTAGCCAGACATATCTGGTAGTATGCTCAAAGTAGCCCAAGAGTAGGGACATATCAGACGGTCCCCCGGGGTAACCCTTCAGCTCATCGAAATCGTCATTGTCGTCACCACCCTCATGTGCTGGGTGATCACCCTTAGGAATAGGAACAGGGGATGGAATAGGAGCAGGTGATGGAACTGGAGTCTCCTGACGATGCCTGCGTGCGGGCGGGGACCCTGATGAACCAGCAGTAGAACCCCGACGCCTCCGAGATGTAGAAACGGCGGCTGACGGGGGAGTGACCTGAACCTGTGATGTGGAAGGCTGTAGACTGCGTCCCTCAGCTGTAGGGGCTGCTGGAACTGCCTCTACTGTAGACTGCGTTCGCTCACGTCGGACAAATGCATACTGAGATGTCTGTCCATGTATAATATGATCGTCTCTGGCAGCCATGTAATCTGCAAAGCATAATAAATAAATTAGAATTTTTTAAAAATAATTAAATAAAAAAACAACAAACAATAAACAAAAAAAAAAATAGAAACCAAGTTGCTTCCGGATTTGCACATCAGGAAAACTTCCGTAGATGCACATCCGAAAGTACTCAGAATATTTAACGTTGGGTTTTCCCGGATCTGCACATTAGGAAAGCAATCAACGTTAACATTTTTCCTGATCTGTATATCCGGTACGTATTTCAAGTTCTAAAAAACGCAGCCATGACTACTTTACCATAGAAAAGGGCATTTTAATGCCCTGATCGTCCGTTTGAAGTAGTAAACAATACCTACATTGTCTCTAACTTATGTTATTCATACCACCTAACAATTTATACATCTAAATGTCTACTCTAAATTGATTACTCGAAAATAACTCCGAAATTCTAAAATTAAAAAACTTACCGATTAAATTGAGATACAGAGGATTTGGAGTGTCTTGATCGTTGTAGAATTTGCTCTGCGCCGAACTCGAGTGAAAAAAGTCGGGATTTGTGGGAATGAGAAATTGAGAATTTGAGAGAGTTTGATAGTTTGAAATGTAAAAATCTAAAGACTGAGGGGGGGGGGAGAGCTTTGGCGCCAAGTTATAAGAAATGGTTCCGGATTTGCACATCAGGAATTATTCCTGATGTGCACATCCGGAACAAATCAACATTTTTAAAAAAAATGGTGCGTCCGGATGTGCACATCTGGAATCAGGGGGCAAAAAAGAAATTTCGCGCGGTGCCAAAAAAACCCATGTGATGTATTAAGAAATTCTCTATATTTATAGCATAGATTTATAGTGTAGTTTGTATATTATAGTTTTTTTATATATTATAGTTTTTCATAGTATAGATTTACATTATAGCTTTTTACTAAAGGTTTTTTATATTACTTATTTATTTATTTATTTTATTTTCATAATTTATTTTAATTATCTATTTGTATATTAGAAAGAATACTAAAAACATAAAAAAAAACTTGTTTTGTGATATTTAGAAAATACTAAAGATGTGTCAAAAAACTTTTAATTTTCTAGTTCTTTAGTTAATTTATAATATTAAAAAATGTGTCAAAAAATATGTATAATTATTAATTAATTTAAATATTTTTATTTAATATTGATTAATTAAATTATTAGTTAATCTTATTAAAGATTAATATTTAACTTGATTAATAATTCTCGTCGCCTGATCCTATTCCATGTCTTGTCTGCTTCCTAGTTTTGGGCACGACGCTTTGCCGTATATATTGTTGTTTATCTTACACTTGACCCTAGAGGATTTCCTCCTTGTTTCTATGTTGCCTACACCTCACATTCCAAAGGAAATGGTCGTTCCCGTTGACTGTCATGTCATTTAGGATAGCCTTGTGCATCATTCCCTTATCTCACGCCGCCGTGCGATCGAGACTTACCTCCCCTTTAACCTAACCTTAGGTTTAGAGCCGCCGTGCTCTATTTAGATATTCCGCCGTGGACACTTCTTTCCCTGTTTTACCTAGCCTTAGGTTTGGAGTCGCCGCACTCCACGTAGGTGTCTTGCCGTTAGACCCTACTTTCCCTTGGAATCTTGACCACTGTCAAGAGTTCTTTACCTCCGTTAAGGGGAACTACGGACACTCTGATTTCTCAAGTTCATCTTGAGAATACGTAGGCATAGGATTGTGAGATCCTAGCGAGCCACCTTTTCTTTTTTCACCTTTTTTATTTTTCACCCTTTTACCCCGTAGTGAGGGGAACTACGAATGCTCTGATTCCATTCCCATCAGGATACGTAAGCACGAGATGCGATGTCTTGGCGAGCATACTTAGTGTATATACCCCTAGGTCTTTACCTTAGCACATTTCCCTTAGCAAGCAAACTTTAACATAACACAAATACTAACAAGAGGTTCCTGTAGAGTACTACAGATACTTAGGATGTTAACACCTTCCCTAGGTTCCTGATAGCGCACAAAGGGTTTTTCGATCTTTACCATTTCCTTTGGATAAATCAAAGCACGGTGGTGAATTATGATTTGCGATTCAAGTTAATTAATAGCTTGATATCTGATTCTCACCGCGACAATATGAACCAACTATATGCAAAAACTTCTGGAAAAAAAGAGCGGGGAGACCGTCGGGTCCAGGAGATTTTAAAGGATTCAATTGGAAAAGGACCTCTTCCACTTCCTGAGAAGTAAAACTTCCCTCAAACCACCTAATGTGCTATGGCTTCAGTTTTCCCTGCACCACTGAACAAACCTCATGTATATTTGCGGGGATAGATGAGGAGAATAAATAAGAGAAATAATCAACAAGAAATCTTTCACAACGAATGTCTCCTCTCCACCAGCATCCATTTTCGTCCTTCAACTTCTTGATGGTGTTTGTTTTTCCTCTTTGATTTGCTTTCCCGTGGAAGAGATTAGTATTTCTATCGCCATGCTTAATCCAAATTGCCTTATTCTTTTGCCTCCAAATAATCTCCTCAACCTGAAGAAGATTATTCCTTTGACTCTCCAGTGCCTTATAGGTATTGATAGACTCCACATTGGCATCCCATCTATTATCTTCCTTCAGAAGTTCTTCAAATCTCCTTAATTCTTGACTTACAACTCCAATTTTGTACTCTTTGAAGTACTCTTCTAGACCTTGCATAGTTGCTAACTTTTTAGTGCCCTGCATGGAATGGTTACTCCACAATTGATTCACTAAATTTTCACACCTACGATCTTTACTCCACACCTCTTCAAATCTGAACATATGCATTTTTTTCCTATCTCTATTACCCGAATCAGCTTCCAACTCAATTCTGATCGCAACATGATCAGACCCAAAGCGGGATAAATGACTCATTTTGATTGGGGAGAACCTGTTCATGGAACTATTGGAAGCTAAATTTCAATCAAGTCTGCATTGAATATTCTCACTATCATGTCTCTCGTTAGTCCAGGTGAATGGATGCCCTTCATAGCCCAAATCAGTTAAACCACAAAGATGCATAGCTTGGCGCCCCCAAGAAAACTGTTGAGAAGTCCTATAGTTCCCCCCAATCTTCGCGTGATCGAAGACCATATCGTTAAGATCCCCAAAATAAATTACTCTTTCACCATCTCTCCTGACAAAATCTTGGATTAACAACCATGTTTTCCTCTTGTTTTATTCCTCCGGATAACCATATATACCATAGAAATGTCACTCCTGATTGTCACATTCATCAGCCACAAATCCCCCAGTATGATTGTTAGAGAATGAGAGAATGTTAAGTTGTATCTTCTCCTTCCATAGCATAATTATGCCTTCTGCTCTCTCCCTTCCATTCCCACTACAATAAACACTTTGATAGTACTCAAAACTACTTTTGAATCTAATAGACTGAGCCTCATCTTTCTTGAGTCGAGTTTCCATGAGAAACACCAAATCAGGATTTTTAATGCGAATGAGCCTCAACAAGGCTCGAACTGCACGAGGATTTGCTAACCCCTTGCAGTTCCAACTGAGTATTTTCATTGTTGTAGATGGTGTTGTTCTTCCAACACCACCTCTGGTTCAGAATCATGAATTTCATCCCTGTTTCTTGGCCCTTCAACTTCTTCTCACCACTCCCGCATCCTTCAAGAGTGCCATCAATAATCATTACATTCACAAGGTATCTCTCCAATCTCAAGATCCAACTTCTTAGCCTGGCTAGGGTTCGTCTTCCTAACCCCTTGTCTTCTGAACCACCTTTGTCCTTTTCACATTGAAGGCTTTTAATGTTACTCATTTCCCCTTTCCTTCATTCAATATCTCTACCACACCTAGAGATTCTGCCACAGCTTCTATCTCCAAAATGTTTCCCCCGGATGGAGGACTTTTCGCTTCCTGAGCCACATCCAGTTTATTGCCATTCAACTTATATTTATTTTGTTCAACCTCCCAATCTTCCCCTTCTTTCTCCTTGCCTCTGGTTTCACACCTGCTTTGCCCTGATGAAATATTGAATAAACTCTTACTGCATGAACTAGAGTTAGACTCCTTCTTCTTTTGTTCATCTAGGAGTCTTGGCAGAGGAGACACTCTTTATCAAACCCCGTACGATAGGTCTTGCTCCTCCAAATCATTGAATCTCTCTTCACTCAGATCGCCAACCGCTTTGCAATCTTTTAGTTAGTGTCCCAATTTACCACAGACAAAACAAAATGTTGGCAACTGTTCATACTTGAAATGTACCCTAAGGTTCTTGTCTTTGAACCACACCATCGTCCCCCACTTAAGAGGTTGCTTAAGGTCGATTGTCACCTTAATACGCAAAACTCTTTCGTTTCTATCAACTTCCTTTTGGTCCATCTCTTCAAAATTTCATAGAATACCACTTAGCTTCCTTGGAATCGCTTCAAATCGGAGCATGAGTGGTAGTTCATAGATCCTGACCCAAAACACATCGTAATGTAGGTTTAGATCTAACGGTTGTTCCTCCCCTGAGACCTAATCTAGAACCAGGAGGCTTCTATCGAAACTCCATGGTCCATTTCGCAACACACCTTCCAAATCTCTCTTCGTAGCAAAACGAAACAAGAAAAGGTTCTTACTCGACTTTTGGGTTTCCACCGGATTTTTTAACTTCCAAGCCCCAATCATCGTGTTTGTGAAGGCTCGAGAGTTAAAACTATTATCAGTCCATAGTTTACGCGTAAGAGTTCGTTGGAAAATCTCCTCCCCACAAACCTCCTCTACCTCCGCCGTGATGCCTTCTTCTTCTTCCTTTGACAATGGAATGTTCTTCCATTTGTCCATGGTAACCAAGAACCAACAATTCCTCCCACTGACACAGAGAAGACAACAGCCTCAAACAAGGGAAGAGAAAAAAAACCAAAGAGTTTGGATGAAAAACAGAAGAACTGGGGAAAGAAAAGCCTTCCAAACCCTAGAAAGGATAAGAAAAGGGGAAAACACACTAAGCTTCCAAACCCTTAGCATTTCACAAACAATAGTTTAAAGTTCATATTAGATGCATGTTGGTATCCAACTCCAACACATGTCTCATGCCAGTGGTTTGTAGATACAAATTTTAGGCTCTAGGAGTTTGGTTAACTCTATTCTCACATAAAAACACAATTAAAAATGTTTTATTACTAGAACAGAATAAGAAATTGATCAAAGCTGTCATTTCCTCTGACTCAGTTGTTTGATTAAGTCTGGCAGAGAGTGCTCTTTCTTTACACTCTCAATCCACCTTGCTTTGATACGAATCTTCTCGATGCTTAAGTTCAAGTTCAGAGTGATGGAAGGGTTCACACGGCTGCCAAAAAATGCTTCTATCTCATCTGCGTCCTCATTGCTGTTAACCTGCAACATCATGAATTCAAGGAATGAGATGTTCCAGTTTTGACGCAAATTGGAAATTCAGTAATGTGTCCACTAACTCAGCTTTCTCGGCAATTTCTTACCAACGGAACTATCTGGCTTATAAAGTTGGTAAGCAAGAGTCCAGCACCATATTTTACCAAGATTCTTTCCCAATTATCCTGCATTACGTGTCAAACCAAAAATAACTCCATAAGATCAAAATAGAAATCTTTGTTCAAACACATTATAAGCTAAATGTTTCATACTTATTGATGTTAGTTATATGAGTTAGTTTGAACTTGTTAACGGAAGCACATACGTACCTTCAACCATCTTACTGCAATTTCACTGCCTTCTAAGCTTATTCCTCCTAGTACATAAATGATATCTTGATCTGGAATCTAAAAAATCATTTCGATAAAAGAAGGCCAAATAAGAAATAATTTTATTTCATCTACTTATAACTAGAGATTGCGTTAAAAGTTTATAATACCTCATCAGACAACAAAAGATTTAGAGCCTCTAGAACGACATTTGGGTATGCACTTGATGCAATACAACCTATAGGAGTTCATAAATAAACATGTTTAATCAAGTAAGTAAGTACTATATTGATAAGTGATTATGGTGTTAGCGCGTGATAAAGTTATTTATGTAAAAAAGGCTTAAATGCTAGTGTCATACGCAATATATCATCCCTTTCTTGCAAGACGTCATTGCTCTTATAGAAACTCCATAGGGACTCAAATGCAGTCCTACTTTCACCAGCAGCACTCCTCATCACAGCTACATAAGCAGCCTGAAAAATATTTTGCAAATTTACATGTTAAAAGTAAATTGAAAGAAAAATTCGATGAAAAGTAATCTTGAGGGAAAAAATGTTACCTTTCTGGTGTTGGCTGAAAGCAGAGAAGTGTTTCTATTGTTCAACAAAATCTGAAAACGGTGTAGTGCTTCTTGTTGAGTTTTATCGTGATCAAAGGTAGCCAAGGCCTTAATAACTTTTCCCCTCAAAAGTGAATTAGAATGGTCTTCTCCAGATATAGAATCCCAACCTAACTGTCTGCACGGACAGTAACTATGTCATTTTCTTGCAAGAGAAGCAACCAACTTTATGGTGAATTATTTGAGTGAAGAATGCAACAGTCTTACTCTGCAGAATACATGAGAAGGTTGATAAAATATTGCTTTAATTCATTCACCGAGCCTGGAATGGCATCAATGGCGATATTCAGAACATCATAACAAACCTGTCATAAAATAGAATTACGATATATTGTGTCACTATAGATAGATGTTGGTGTTATTAGATAAAGTATAATAGAGAATGAAATTCTGGTACAGATGTGTGATGTCATAGTGTAATGTCATAACATCGCAATCTGCTGAACAAGGCAATAATAGAAGCAATAACGCACTGAATTGTTCACCCAGTTCGGTTCAACAACCTACATCTGGGGGCATACCAAGCCAGGAAGGAAGTCCACTATTAGTAGTATCAAATTACAGACTCAACAGACCAGTTGACAATCTACCTAATTTAATCCCTACCCAATGACCCTTCTACCTAAGTTTTCCCTAGGTAAGAGACTCCATCTCACTTCCAATCATCTCAATTATGTCTAGCAGTCAACTACACCATCACTGCATCAACAGCTTGATTTCCTAATCTTTTCTATCACATAGACTTTGGAAGACACCCTTCCATGACACCCTTTGGAGTTGCTTCAAAGCTTCCTCCAAGAACAATACCAAACACAAACTCATTACCTACAGGTTTCTGAGTTACACACAGTGACCATCTCACAACCCGAGTGGTTCACTTTGACAAAGCCCTAAAGATCTACATCTTGGACCCGTACCTATTCTAGGTTACAAGCACTCTATTTATAATGTAATCCAACTGGATTTGGGCCTTCAAATCATATCAAATCTTCTGTACCAAATCTGCCAAAGATTCTGCTCCTAAGTAGATCTTCAATCATATCTTCAATTAAACCTTCAATTATAAACTCTGAATATTCTCCATATCTTTAAGCTTTAAATGCGCAACAAACTGATCTTCATAACTGATTGTAACAGAATATATCTCTCCCTTGATC
Organism: Lathyrus tuberosus; assembly: GCA_022829125.1. Taxonomy (NCBI): domain Eukaryota; kingdom Viridiplantae; phylum Streptophyta; class Magnoliopsida; order Fabales; family Fabaceae; genus Lathyrus; species Lathyrus tuberosus. Next base: position 18,032,509 of record JALAZF010000065.1, on the reverse strand, counting down.
TTCGCCTATATTCTTTGATTCTCTTTAGCAGAATATCTCATTCACACCAGAAACACGTGCAGCCCTAAACACATAACAGTCTGATGTTTTAATGTTCTGGTATAGTGATGTTAAGACATCGCATGTGACATCACTCTTCAGTACTTTAACTCTTCAACAATACACCAGAATGTTAGTTATACTGTTAGAAGCTCATGTTGCAACATCAACCATGACATCAACATTGTTTTAACAAAATTTCAGCCAATTACAAGAACTTACAATCTCCCCCTTTGGCTAATTTTGGCTAAAACAACTATATAACCATTACAACTCAGATTACAGCAGTAATTACAAATCTATACTACTGTCAGTAGTTATCAGTAACCACTGATCCTAACAGTAACCATCAGTAGCTACTGTGCGCAGGAATCCTGGAGAACATCTTCTAGGGAATAGTTGAATGATGTTAAGACATCATGTCTGACACATTCTTTTGGTAGCACAGCCCACCACAATCACTTCAGACAGCACATCAGGAGGAAGAAGTATAAAGTCCCGAAGTTGTGCACTCAGATTACAGATATCTGGTGTACATGAGGAAGAAGATTTTAGACACTCCCTCTTGATGTAGCACATTTCTTTTTCCTTTCAACTCAGACCTGGAATCATAGTGGAAGACTCCCCCATAAAAGAAGTGTGTGTCTGTTCACCAAAGACCAATGGTGGCATGAGAGAATTCTGCACACCTTCTTTGATCAGACCCCCTGGTCAATCTGTGGCATAACATGACACGTTGAGAAGTGTCATTCTGCCAGCCCAGGTAACTCAGAACACAGGTCACAACTGTGTTCATAACTCATGACACAAGTCACAAACTCAAGGATGTACCATCCTCTTCTGCTGCATCAGGAATTGTAGGTTCCAAGCCTAACCACTGCGCAAACCATATAGACCCTCTCTCTCCTTTCTCCCCCTTTTTAGCCACAAATTGGCAAAGGAAACCCTCACAATACCAGACCCAAGAAGTGCTTACCCAAACACGAATAAAAGCCATAAGACTTATGAGATACAAACACTCACTGGCTGAAGGAGAACAAACTAACCCCTATAAATAGCTGACCAGTAACTTAGAAAATAACGAGCCTTGAATATGTCAATGTTCTTGGTCAAACAAATGCTATATTAGGTATCAAAAACTGCATTCAAATTCAATGCCTACCTTCCAAAAACTGCCTTGACTGCCTTAAATAATTTACAACAGAATCTTGCCATAAATTAGGCCAATAACGCTCCATGCATAGTCTAAGCCATATGTTTCACTTTATCCAAACACCACCGTCCAAAATACCACCCTGTTTGGGTCAAGCAAAAACATGTCTTATATCATGTTCTGACATCTCTTCAGACATTGCCTACTGGCTCATTAACCACATCTAGATGCAACTTCCCACTTTTGCTTTTCAGACCTCTCCTGTATCGGCACTATCTTATCACACATCAAGATTAGAATCTGCCCATTCTAATCCACACTATGTCAGAACTGCCACTTCAGACTATAATGCTGCTTCTTCAAACTCCATAAGTAAGGTACATACCCAACCATAATGTTGTAACAACATGTAGGACATCAGCACGAGTAGTTATATCAGAAGGAATAACATCAGACAACTAGACAAGACCTAGCCTCATCCTACTAGGACCACTTCCACCCAGGCACCAAGCACGAAGTTCTGGTAACCAATATGTCAAGAAAAGCAGGTTCCCAAGAAGAACAGATTCCCATACCAGAGACTACTCTGACTGGTCAGGCGATACAAGCAATTCCATATTATCCATTATAAATATCAAGCCTCCTTGCTCCTATCAGCACACCAAGGAAGGAAACATGAGTCAGTCTAACAAGAATGCAGCAAAGAGGCGCATGCAAGAGGACAAGAAGCCAGATCCTTAGAAGTTGAAGGACACAACCCTGTCCAAAGCTGGATCATCTTCTGGAGCAACAAGAACACGCAAGACATCAGAAACCAGGATGAAGACTATCAAGAAAAACCAAGTGCAGCTTCCAGCAACTGAAGATGAATGGGATGAAGATTGGAAGACTTTTCTTGATTCGGGGGGTTGGGATAATCTTTAGACACTTTGTTTGTTGTTTTTACTAATCTTGTAACCTTTCATCAATGCAATAAACTTCGGTTTTACTTCTGTTCCATTTACACAACTGTACAAGACACTAAATCCTCATGCAAACAACTCTTCAATTTACTTTAACCTAAGTGCCAACACCAACAACTCCCATAATATCATTCTCCCCCTAAGAAGAACACCTTCCATCAACACACACCCTACTGAGTTCTTCCAAAACTTGCATAGAAACGCAAATTTTCCACAAACAAAGCTGTCCTTCAGACTCCTTTGCAACCAAAATCCACAGACAAGTATTCCCCCATGCTCTTCATCTTCAGACTTCTAATCAATACCTGAACTACATTTTCCATCCAAGGTAGACCTTCTACTTCATCATCCTCCCGTATGACTCTGTAGACACTCCTTAGGAATAATGTAGTCACCAAGTTCCTGAACCAGAGCATAATCATCCTTCACCAAGGATATCCAACCAGATAATGTACCAACACAAGTTAGAACATCTGCCACACACCAAGACATCATCACCATGATTCTTGATATGTTCCACCAACTGGACTTACTATAGCATAGTAATCCAAAGAGCTAGAGAATTAAACTCTCATACACCTTCAAGAAGAATAATCTCCTTGAGTCTTCAACTCATCACCCTTCTGCCCAAGAGTCACTTGTTCCAAGACAATCCTAAAAAATAACCAGCTGCCATACTCTGATTATCTTGATTCTTCGAATCCACTTCTGAGATCAATCAGATGCCACAGTTGAATCACCTTTTCACGTATGTCAGAACTCTCACAGAGATATCTTGATCCACCAAGAAAACTTGATCTTCAAGTCACATGTTCCACTTGCTCAAAAGCAAACACACTTAGACTCCCTAAGCCATGGTCATGTAACATCTTCTCCTTCCTGCAGCTCCCGCAAACTGCCATGAGAACGATCTTTTGAAGCATCCTATTGTTCATTCCTGTAGATCACATCACTAGCTGAGACTCCTGATGTTAAGCTAGATGTCAGAACATTATGACATCCAACTGTTGAATTCAGCTCCTCCTTCTGCCACCCAGAAGAACCTCCTCCCTTTGCAGAAACAGATTTCCATGCTCTCATAGACTTGATACAATAATCAAGTTTGAGTAGACAACCTCCATCCTACTCAGAAACTCCAAAGACTTCAAACCTACCACATCTGAATCTTTAGAAAATAAGTAGTCCAAGACTACCTCATAGCAATACCAAAGAATGCCACTTCCCTTAGTAGAGCCATCAATAGAAAGCCAGAGATAACTGCCACTTATCCTCGACCTTCACATCCAGAGAAAACACCATGCTCCCAACCACTTAGGTCACAAACTGATCCAAGCTGTAACAATCAAGATGTGATGTCTTCAACAGCACCAATAAAGAGCCACACAGAGAAGAGTATATTCTCAACACTTCAACAGTCCTGTACTTTTACATCAGACATGTACATAGTCTCCCGTCTATGTATTTTGTCATTAGTTGAAAGCACATCCTCAAAGGTAGATAAAAACTCAACACCAGTCAAGGTAACAGCCATCTGCTGAATCTTCTCCAAAACAAACTATCATGACTACCACAAAACTCTTTCAGGTAAGGGCAGTGTCTTGATCTTTTACTCTACTCTGATCAAAGAACTCTTGCGGTGAACACATGAGAATATCTGATCAACTTCCAAGACTGCACAGTCTTCCATCAGCTTCAAGGTTCAGACCTCCTCAAGAATGATACCTGACCTTCATTTGTATCTAAAGAAGAACTTCCCTCTAACCAGTATCTGAAGCACATAACAATAACCAGGGAATCATCAACTTGTTCCTACTAGTCCTTCAAGCCACAATATAGGAAGAGTTCATCTCAACCACAAGCTGATTCACACTGCTACTGCCCATGATCTCTTGGATGCATTAAAACTAAACCATGGATAATCTCCTTCTCCTTTTCTTCTGTCAAAAAGCTAGGGCATTATGAATGAAACTTTGCACAAATACACCCGTCAGTAGCATCTCAGATATTGTTCAATTTCACAGCTTCAGGGATCCTTCAAAACAGCTACAAACTGATAGGTCTTTGACTTGGCTTTACCATAAGCAGCTGATGTGTAGCGTGATGTCGAGACATTAGGATTGACATATCAAGCTCAACTACTTTCTTGATGAAACTTCCTCTCGTTCATGATCAGAATCATGTACCTTCACCAGAACTACACTGGATACCATAACCACGAATCTTCTCCTACTTAGGACACCATAAGCTTAAGAGATAACATATCAAGATCTTCACTCCCGCATGAAAGAATTGACATTGATACTCTTTTGCTTTGGCTCCACCCTCTTCTTATACCATCAAGAAGGAATCTATGTTCTGGACAGATTTGTCTTCAATACCTGATTTGAAATATATTCTTCTTCTGCTGAGGAGACCAACCAAGGTTACATCAGATACCATGCAGCGGAACACACAATAACTCCTCAACAACCTTTAGGCACTACTCAATAATCCTTGCACACCACCACCATAAACCAAGTGCCAACAAAAAGGTTCAAACTCACAACAGCAGTTCTCCACCAAAGCTACATACCCTGTCATGAATAGTCCATCCTCCACTTCAAGGGACCATACAAACACCTCTATGAACTGACCAAATCCATAACTCAGCAACACTATCTTCCTTGCTCTTGAACCAGAAAGTATCTTCCCTAGATCTCATCCAGAAACAGACAGGATGCCTGCTCTGATACCAATTGAAATTCTGGTACAGATGTGTGATGTCATAGTGTAATGTCATAACATCGCAATCTGCTGAACAAGGCAATAATAGAAGCAATAACGCACTGAATTGTTCACCCAGTTCGGTTCAACAACCTACATCTGGGGGCATACCAAGCCAGGAAGGAAGTCCACTATTAGTAGTATCAAATTACAGACTCAACAGACCAGTTGACAATCTACCTAATTTAATCCCTACCCAATGACCCTTCTACCTAAGTTCTCCCTAGGTAAGAGACTCCATCTCACTTTCAATCATCTCAATGATGTCTAGCAGTCAACTACACCGTCACTGCATCAACAGCTTGATTTCCTAATCTTTTCTATCACATAGACTTTGGAAGACACCCTTCCATGACACCCTTTGGAGTTGCTTCAAAGCTTCCTCCAAGAATAATACCAAACACAAACTCATTACCTACAGGTTTCTGAGTTACACACAGTGACCATCTCACAACCCGAGTGGTTCACTTTGACAAAGCCCTAAAGATCTACATCTTGGACCCGTACCTATTCTAGGTTACAAGCACTCTATTTATAATGTAATCCAACTGGATTTGGGCCTTCAAATCATATCAAATCTTCTGTACCAAATCTGCCAAAGATTCTGCTCCTAAGTAGATCTTCAATCATATCTTCAATTAAACCTTCAATTATAAACTCTGAATATTCTCCATATCTTTAAGCTTTAAATGCGCAACAAACTGATCTTCATAACTGATTGTAACAGAATATATCTCTCCCTTGATCTTCGCCTATATTCTCTGATTCTCTTTAGCAGAATATCTCATTCACACCAGAAACACGTGCAGCCCTAAACACATAACAGTCTGATGTTTTAATGTTCTGGTATAGTGATGTTAAGACATCGCATGTGACATCACTCTTCAATACTTTAACTCTTCAACAATACACCAGAATGTTAGCTATACTGTTAGAAGCTCATGTTGCAACATCAACCATGACATCAACATTGTTTTAACAAAATTTCAGCCAATTACAAGAACTTACAGAGAAGATGTATATACTTACTTCAATCAGTCTCGATATAATAACATAATCTAACTCTTTTCGATAAGCATCCACTAACATAAGCAAAGATGACAGCGACTGTTCGCAAGCTTGACATAGCGCGTTTCCATCATCCAAAATGCATGTAAAATTACAAAACACCTCTCTTAAATCAAACCGCCTAGAAAAGAAATTGTATTGTAGATTTATAGATTCTATTCATTTATCATTATGACTTTGCACGCACCGAATTTATCAGTAGGAAGCAAGTAGTTGTTTTGTAAGGCTTTCCTCAATCGAATCGTGAGCTTGTCTTCATAATTCACCCTATAAAAACCACTTTGATCAACACTGACTTTGATCCATAGATTTTCTTGACTATCCTCTTCATGCTTCTTTTCATTTGAATTTACATCATCACCAATATATTGAACCAGTTCGGATATATCCACCATTCCGTCGCTTCTCTCCAGAAATTTTTTTTTCTGTCTTTCATATGAACCAACACACAAGGTAATCAGAACAATCCACTGTCCATCGATTTGAAGACCGAATAAAAGAAATCGCGACTGCAAATTCAAATGCCAATAATAGTTACTTTCAAACGAGAAAGTTGAAAAAGTTCCGTCTATGATGCATGTTAGTTTTGATTGAAACTTCATAATATACCTGTTTGAATTCCAAAATGTTATCTGTTAATTGAACATGAATAACTGGATATCCGGTGCTCTTTATCCAAGCATTCATCATTAAGTTCACCGGTTCACCGGATACTTCTGAAAGAACATTCCATAGATCTTCTGTTCTTGCATTTTTGGCTTGATATCTTGTTGTATATGTGCTTAATGATTTCTTATTTAAAAATAAAATAATGCAGTCAGAAAGGATAAATTTTTTACATGAAATAGCGCCACTTCGATAATTCAGTTGTTACCTGAAATGTAACATCTCCAAGGTAACCTTGTAACATTCTAATTACAGCAGATCCTTTCTCGTGGCTGATAGCATCAAAAATTTCAATAACGGAACGTGCATGATGTATTTTTACCTGAAAATATGTCATACATGAGTAGTTGTTTAATTTGTTAAATGATAAAAAAGCAACGCCGCTATGAATGTTTGGGGTCTACATGCCAGATATCCCCGTGGTAACTTTTCTGAAATTAAGAATCCTTAGACTAAAGAATTCATTGGCCACGTTTTCATGTTTCGTATTCGTACTGGAAATCAGAATCAATCGAACTTTTATCCTTTAGTTCTACACGACATTTCTAAGCTCGTTGAACTCATATCACAATTAGGACTAATAACGGCAAAATCAAATCAAATAAAAAAAAATCATTTGTAAAGTTCTTGCCTCAATTGGATGTGATTTTTCGAGTGCGCCATTTGTAAATCATTAGAAGTTTCTAGAAGAAACTGACTCCAAATATTCCATTCTGGATATAAGATGTTGGTGACCATAAAACTTATCTGAAAATATGTTAGCAAGTATGAAGATTATTTACAAATCAATGGTCATAAATCAAATCCACAAGATTACGAGAGCCAATTATTACCCACGTCGCAAAACCTTCATTTAGCCATAAATGAGTCCACCATTCCATAGTTACCAAATTTCCAAACCATTGGTGAGCTACTTCATGTGCTGCCACAATTGTTATCTAAGGGAAACAAATGAACCTAGCTACATAATCATGTTCCCAAAAACACATAAAATTTTCAAAAATAGAACTATGAAACATACTATTTGCTTCTTAGATGGAGGAGAGTGCAAGTCATGGTAAAGTAGATCACTTTCTCTATATACGATTAAACCATAATTTTCCATTGCTCCAGCAGAAAACTCAGAAACTGCGACTAGATCCAGCTTGGGAAGTGGATAAGGCACTGAGAAGTACCTATATGATGTCAAAGAAAAAAAATCAACCAACAACAACGCAAGAATATTTATGAAACACTGACACAGATATGGACGCTGGACATGACACTGATCAGTGATCTTGTTATGAATGAGAAGGGCAAAGAAGTCACTACAGTAATTAAGTCACATGTTGAGAAAGGACAGGTGGCAACAGATCCAATTTGTGAGGATCCAAAACGTGGAATGAGGCCCAAGATCCCTAACAGAAAATACACTGAGCACTTTGTTAAATAGGGCAATGATTGGTAATGATTGGGGAGGAATATTAGTGGTGGAAACCTGACTCTCTTCTCTCTCTAAGCTGCTATGCTTTTCTATCTGTCATTAAATTCCTCTTCTTCCTTATTGTAATTGGCTTAGCCATATATACTTCTAATTCCCAGTGTACTGTTGCATCGAATTAGTGGTATCAATTACATTTCCAATTTCTGTTTCTGCACTGTTGTTTTATCAATTCACTACAGATCTCTTCTCAAATTTGAAAGGAAAGGATTTACTTGGAATATATTTCTAGTGACTTCACAGCTATATCCAATGCAAGCTTCCCCTGTTCGCTCTTTCCAACTGGACAATAAACACCAACCACAACCCCTTTAGAAAAAAAGTTCAAACTGTTCAATACACACGTTTATAAGTTATAAGTGATTTTCATAAGCTATTTCTAAGAGCTTATGAAAATAAGCTGGTTTACATACCATTACTAGTTGTATCCTCAATATGGTCAAATAAGCCAACAACAACAGCCACCAAATAAGTTGACATGAGAGGAGACTCCTCAAAACAAAGTCTTTAATTCACCATCTTGCTTTTCATTTTCAACTGGCATATTAGATAACGCTGTTAACTCTGATGGCACAGTAAGTGTTACCTTGAAAGTTGCCTGTAATTCACAATAATCAAATTCTTGTAAAAGCTATTATTAATCCGATAAATTGATGATAATAGATTAATGAAAACCAAGAATAGAATTCTACATACATAATACCTTTAAAGCAGGTTCATCATAGCATGGAAAACACCTTCTTGCATCTACTGCCTCAAGCTGTGTTGCTGCCATATTTTTCTTCACTTCTCCATCAACATAAGTACTGTTGAAATAATCATAACGTAATTGAAGTCGTAATATAAAGATTTAGGGTTTAGGGTTTACCGTCGTGATTTAGAACCATGCTTAAAAATTAATATATAACAGAAAAAAGGGAAGAGGAAAAAAATATGCACCATCTATAGAATCTTCTAAGATGTTCATTGAGGATACCAGAAAACTCAATCACCAAAACTCCTTCTCCAGCACTAAGTGTTTCATCAAACACAAGTACAAGTAAATCATCCTCATCATCCACAACAACATCACATGGAGTATACTGTTAAACAAATCAATTAAATCCCTGAAAGAACTTAACCAAAATAATCAAAATTCAAAAAGTGCTTAAAAAAAAAGTCACCTTGCCATAAGAGTTGGTGAAGCTAGTAGTTTGAATAGCAAGTTCCAAGGAGTTTAAGACAAGAAACTTGGTTTTTTCAATGATGGAGAGGTTGATTTTAACTGTGCCTGAAAATTTGCATGTTGAAAAATTAGGTGTTAAGTGAAGATCATATTTTTTTGGAATTGCAAAATTGGGTAATCTTGTTTGGCCTTTGAATTCATCTATGTTATGTTTCTTTTCCATTTTTTTTTCAACGAGGGTTCACTCTCAAATTCTTGTATTTTGAAGTGAAAGATTCCCGACAACAATTTTTTTTTTCAAAGTTGAAGTTAGGGGTGTGCAAAAAAACTGGTTTACAAGAATCAATTTTAAAAATATGGTGCACCGATTTTAAAAGTCCATATTATTTGGTTTAAAAACTAGTCCAGATCCATTTTACTAAAACCATAAAAAATTAGTATCCACTTTTGAAAACCAATACATAAATGGTTAATCCACTTTTCAAACATAGTGTATTATTTGTTTTGTCTTGTTTCATGGTCATAAGTGACAAAATGAATTTTCAAATTAAATTCTATTCATTTTGTTTTTCCAACTGTTGAAGTATAACTTGTATTAAAACTTTGCTTCTGGAATAACTCAATTTTGTTTTTCTTGATTGAAAATTAAATTTTTTTTTCCAATTTCTTAGTAGTTTTGTTTCATAATTATTACTTATTATTTCTATTCATTTTTATTGAGCTATGTAATTTTAAGAAATGTTTCGGTCGAGATTCAAGGATTCATCGCCGACGAATGGTTATTGATTTAAAAAACAGTTGGATGGAGTGAATAATAAGTTGTTAAATTGAAAATTGAGTTTTAGTTGAAGTTCCAAATAAACTGGTTTGTTGGTGCAAACCGGTTATTAACCAAACCGATCCAAACATAAACCGGTTTTAGAAAAATAAACCAGTTTTGTCAAAGTGGTTTTAAAAACCAAACTGATCCATATATTTGGTTCAATTTGGTTTGGTTTAAGAACCGTGCACACCCCTAGTTGAAGTATTATCTACCATATAAGAAAAGTAATGCCTTTGGAAAGGTCTAAATTGCCCCTCTGCTCATACAACCCTCCACATGGCTGTTGTAACCATCCAACACGTGGCTTCTTCTACAAAAAATCTTCAACTTTTGCTTGATCACCTAACCAACCTCTTGCTTTGAAAAAACATAATACACTTTCTCTCTCTTCCTTTCTCTCTCTTTTTTCTTCTTCCTTCTGCATCTTCTTCTTCCCCTTCTTCTGCTTCTTTCTCCCTCTTCCTCTTCTTTATATACTTCGCTAATAAACTCCTAACCGAAGCATCTGAAACTGATTATGTTCAAGTTTAAGTTTTTAACTTTTTTTAGGGTTTATGCTCTTTTGTTTTGATCTAAGATTTTTGTTGTTGTTGTTGCAGGAATAGGAAAGATGGCGACGGCGTTTCGGTCAACTTTTCAGCGATATGTGATATCGCGTTGGTAGATCTGTGGTGGATCTTGGTCAAAAAGGGGACTTGAGGTATGGATATGAAGCATTGAGTTTTGAATATTTCGATTGTTCTTACAACTTGTATCATATATCAGTTTGATTTTTTTTTTTGAAGTTTTCATTATTTTGATTCTTATTTATGGTTTTTATTCAATGTTTTCACTGTTTAAGTTCTTATTTATTTTTATTTATTACTATGACACTGTTCAAGTTCTTATTTATTTTTATTTATTATTATGATACATGTTGAATGTAGTGAAAATCTGCCAGAAAAGTACATAGAGGACCACAGGCTGCCTTTACATTTTGATGGTAACAATTCTGATATCATAAATATCATATATGTTTTCTATATTTTTAGTAAACTTTATGTTATATTCTCTTAAACTATTTTAAGGTTTTTGTATATACCACTCATATTTACCTTCCTGTAGGATTCAACTCTTTATTTTTGTATCAGAGATTATACCAGTGTCATACCGCATTGGACACATTTTATACAGAAGGTGAAAATGTGGAAAGAATAAAAGACATCTCATTGAAAGACTTTTTTAACGAGTATGACATGAAGAAACTGGTACAAAGATTAAAGAGTTTTAGTAGTAATTATTAGATACTGCAAGTATTTTGGATAAATACAATAATTATTAGATACTGATATTGTGGATTGTCTTTTTAAAATGATGATTTTACCTATCCATATTATTTCTTACTGAAGAATGATTTATTGTCACTTTTATTTCTTGTACTGTAGTCCTGGCCTGTTGTAATTTTTTATCTAGCCGTTAAGGTCGTAGCATGGTTTGCTTTGGATGGTGCAGTTTATGGTGTTTAGATGTTGCAAGTTCTCTTTTTTGGCCAGGCTAGTGCAAGACTATTTTATGGTTGTATGTTGTAGGTTCTCTTTATTGGCCAGGCTGGTGCAAGACTATTTTATGGTTGTACCAGTGACTGGCTTGTACTCTTTTGGTCTGCCTCTGCTCACATTGTGTTTAGTGTAGACATATTAATATATTTAGCTTTTTCAGAAAAAAATTGTGGTTGTGATTTAATTATTTTCATCTAATGAACATTTATCAAATGGTTCCATCCTTAATAGTTTCGATGTTAGATCTAAATTTTTATCTTAGAGTTGTTTGATATATGAATGCCGTAACACCCATATATAGAATCCATACATCAAAGCATAAATTATATATATGAATCCAAGTATTTGGTATTGAAATACAATAAGTTCCTAGTTAACACATTATACACATAAATGCCTCTAATACATAACACTAAAAGTCTAAGGCATTACATATACAAGATGTTCCAAAAAGATAAAAACTAAGAACTAGATCATAACAATGATCTCAAAATAACAACATAGCGGAAGCTAGCCATCACCAAGTAAAGAAAAGATCAAACGACCTTGTCCTTACTCTTCTCGGAACCTGAAACACCTGAAATACATCAACAACGTGGGGTGAGATACATCAAATCTCAGTGAGTTCCCTATCTTATGGATTCTATCGGATTATTCACGGTTCTAACAATCCTAACTCAAGTCTGGGGAAGGGAAGGACTCTTGAGTTCACACTTGATAATCTCACACTATATGGAAACATGACATGAGTTCATTAACTAACCACATCACTAATCGATAACCGGTACCAAGGTATCTCTTATTCTTGTCCGCTTCTACGTCTAGAAGGCGACCCGAGTCATAGATCCTTGTAGTTACTTGGTATACAATTGGATTCAGGATCATCGGCCTGTTAACCGTGAATCGTCACTTCTCATGGCCTGTAAACCATCACAAGTCTCGTACCCATTGCATAGGTTTCCAATTGTACTACACGTAGGGAATCAAACCTACCAAGTAATCCTGCCTGCACTTCAGAGGAGCTCGAGACTCATGAAGGCCTTTCAAGGGCAACTCAAAATAAAATGGTTACGATTACATGATCACACAACAAAATAATGTATTCGACAATGCCTAGGCCAAAATGCCTCAAGGCCTTTCTTGTCCTTCAACCCACAAAGTTAACCTCATGTTCCATACTAGTGTTCCACTCTCGACTAGGCTAATACCGGCAAGGATGCACTTTCTTACAACACGTGCCCAAGTATTGCCATCTAGAGTTGTCTACCATTCCTAGTTCTTCCTAGGTTTTCTTATTGTCAAGGTTGATGTTTTTCTCACTCTTCTTATTTCATTTTACATTAACATGCATATTCACTCACAACATGTTAAACAATAAGCAAAACACATCATAATGACATAATAGAATAATATACCATAATTTAAAACATAATTATATCACTTTAGAACTTTCCCAATTATTTAATCGGTCGGTAATTTCGACATATATCAGCTCCATTGCATAGAATATTTCCTTAGCTTCACATCGATATAAAGAACGCTTAAATCGGACACCCGAGTAAAAAGTTATGAATTTTAGAAAATATTTTCCAAAAGTTACAGTGTTAATCGGTTAACGCATTTGGTTAACCGGTTAACCATTTCAATTTTCACGTAAAACACCATTTTTCCATACCGTTAACCGGTTAACCCTGTTGCAGAAGCCAAAAACTCTGTTTTTAATCACACATTTCCAACCCAAACTCATTCAATTCATGATCAAACTTCATAACAACTATAAACAGGTGATTCCACACATATATTGAGCATGCTACACAATTTATAACACATTTCAACCATTAGAACATCAATTCCAATAATTCTAACCTAACTCAAACATTTCCAAAAATTCTAAAACTAAAGTTCTAACTAGAACCCACCTTGAGATGAGCAAGATGAAGATGATTGAGAAGATTGGATGAAGATTGATGAATGGATGATGATGATCTTGATGTTCTTGAGCTTTTTCTCCTCTTTCCTCTTTTCTCTCCTTTCCTTTCCTTTCTTTCTTCTTTCCTTCAATGTTTCTATCTTTTTCTTTTGTTTGCAAAGTGAGAGGAAAAGAATATAGTAACTTAGTATTAGAAATAATACTACTAAATGTCCAAAAAGTCTCTAAAGTCCAAATTAATAAAATACCTCAGAGTCAGATAGTATTAATTGGATTTATTCTAAGTTCCACAGTTACTCGAATTTATTTGTCAAATAATTTCTCAGAGTACACTGGGCTTAGTCGATCACAATATAATATTATCCGGAGCAATAAAATACGGGGTATTACATCCTCCCCCCCTTAAATAGAAATTCGCCCTCGAATTTAAAGATTACCTGAACAGATGAGGGTAAGCATCTCGCGTTTTCGATTCAAGTTCCCAAGTTGCATCACCCGGATGCGTTACATCCCACTGTACCTTAACGAGAGGAATATCCTTGTTCCTTAATACTTTTGTTTCTCTTCCCACAATGCGGCTCGGTTGAGGTTCAAACGTCAAATCCGCTTTTATTTCAATAGTATCCGGTAGAATCGGCTGAAGAGGATTTGGAACAAATCTCCGAAGTTGAGATACATGGAAAACATCGTGCATTTCCGACAGAGAAGGCGGTAAGGCCAACCTGTAAGCTACTTCACCAATCCTTTCTAAGATCTGATACGGTCCCACGTATCTCGGGCTTAACTTGCGTGACTTAAACGGTCCTTTCAATCTCAATCTAGGAGTAACTTTCAAAAACACATGGTCACCTTCTTCAAATTCTAAAGGTCTCATTCGATTGTCCGAATAACTCTTTTGTCGATCTTGTTCTTGCTTAATTTTCTCGCGGATCATTCGAATCTTTTCCGTAGTCTCTTGGATGATTTCGGGTCCCAAAATTCTATCTTCGCCAATTTCCGCCCAACACAAAGGTGTTCTACATTTTTGCCCATACAATGCTTCATACGGAGCCATACCGATGCTCGCATGATAACTATTATTATAAGAAAACTCAATCAATGGTAGTAGTTCTTTCCAATTCCCTTTACTCTCTAACACACGAGCTCTTAACATATCCTCCATCGTTTGTATCGTTCGCTCAGTCTGACCATCCGTCTGTGGATGATTAGACGTGCTCAAACGCAACTCCGTCCCCATAGCTTGTTGAAAGATTTTCCAAAACCTTGAAGTAAACTTTGGATCTCTATCCGACACAATATTAGAGGGAATACCGTGCAATCTAACAATTTCTGCAATAAACAACCTCGCAAGATGACTTGCCTTAAAAGTAGTCTTCACGGCCAAGAAATGCGCAGATTTCGTTAGTCGATCTACGATCACCCAAATTGAATCATAACCACCTTGCGTACGGGGCAAACCTACTGCAAAGTCCATAGAAATGCTATCCCATTTCCAAACTGGAATTTCTAAAGGTTGCAACAGACCGCCCGGTCTTTGGTGTTCAATCTTAACCTGTTGGCACACTGCACATTCTGACACATACATCGCAACATCCTTTTTCATTCCGGACCACCAATAGTCCTTCTTCAAATCCTGATACATCTTCGAAGAACCAGGATGTATCGTAAAAGTACCTTTATGAGCTTCATCCAAAATATTTCTTCTTAACATTGCATCATTCGGAACACAAATTCTTTGGTCGAACATAATAATTCCGTCGGTAGCCTGAATAAAACCCAGTAGAAGTAACACTTCTTGTAACTTCTCATCCAACATTTGACCTTGTTGAATCTCAACTCTTAGAGTAGAATTGACATTCAAATTTCCCATAATCACACCATCTTGGGTCCACACAAACTGAAGATTAAGATCTCTAAAATTCTCCAACAATGCATACTCCAAAATCATCAATTTCGCGCTATGAACTACTTTCCGACTTAACGCATCTACTACCTTATTCGATTTTCCTGGATGATAATTCAATTCTAAGTCATAATCTTTTAAGTACTCCATCCATCTTCGTTGTCGCATATTTAACTCCCTTTGGTCAAATAAATATTTCAAACTCTTATGGTCACTGAACATTTCAAAATGTACACCATACAAATAATGCCGCCACACCTTTAGTGTAAAAACAACCACTGCCAATTCCAAATCGTGAGTTGGATAATTCTATTCATGAATTTTCAATTGTCGGGAGGCATAAGCTACTACTTGACCACCTTGCATCAGAACACCTCCCAATCCCATCTTAGAAGCATCACAAAACACTTCGTAAGAGTTGTTAGGATCAGGAATGATTAACACCGGAGCTGTTGTCAATCTCTCCTTCAACTTCATGAAACTTTGCTCATAACCCGAATCCCACTCAAAAGCAAAATCTTTACGAGTAAGTTTCGTCATTGGTAAAGCCAACTGAGAGAAACCTTCGATGAACCTCCTATAGTAACCTGCCAGCCTTAAGAAACTTCTGACTTCCGAAGCATTTCTGGGCCTCTCCCAATTTATCACTGCTTCTACCTTCGACGGATCTACTGCTACACCACCTTGTGATATAACGTGACCAAGAAACTTAACTTCTGCCATCCAAAATTCACACTTACTTAACTTAGCAAAAAGTTGCTTCTCTTGCAACACGGATAACACAATTCCCAGATGTTCCTCGTGCTCTTGTGAGTACGAGAGTAAATAAGAATATCATCAATGAAGATTAGAACAAACTGATCCAAGTAAGCTTGAAATATACGGTTCATGTAGTCCATAAAAACCGCTGGAGCATTAGTCACACCGAAAGGCATCACTAAGAATTCATAATGACCATAACGGGTCCTAAATGCAGTCTTAGGTACATCAGAATTCTTCACTCGGATTTGGTGATAACCCGACCTCAAATCAATCTTCGAGAACACGCAGGCTCCTTTCAATTGATCCAAAAGGTCGTCTATCCTGGGCAAGGGATACTTGTTCTTAATGGTGACTTTATTCAGCTGACGATAATCGATACACAATCGCATTCCACCGTCTTTCTTCTTTACTAACAGAACTGGAGCTCCCCACGGTGAAACACTAGGTCTAACAAAATGCTTTGCCATAAGCTCTTCTAATTGATCCTTTAATTCCCTTAGCTCCCTTGGTGCCATCCGATACGGAGAAACGGATATAGGAGTCGTTCCCGGTACCAGGTCAATAGAAAATTCCGCTTCTCTCTCCGGAGGAAGAGAAGTGACATCTTCGGGGAAAACTTCGGTAAACTCGCAAACTACAGGAATGTTCGAAACTTGAAGGTCGCTACTCCCTTTCTTAGTGAGAACCAACAGCACAGATTTCTCTTCTTCAAACAAGAGATTTATCATACCAACCGTACCTTCTAGAATAGTTCTTAAAACATCCTTTGGTGTAGCCTCAACAGACAGAATGATGATAAGCTTCTCCTCACACCCAATAAACACCGAATTAGCAGAAAGCCAATCCATTCCCAAAACGACATCAACTTTCTTAAGCGGTAGACAAATAAGATCAATCTGAAAAACTCTACCGTCCACTGACAAAACACAGTTTTCACACATCAACGGTGTTTCAACTATTTCATCCATGGCGGTAGTGACCACCATAGGAGGAGACAAAGGAACGGACCGTAACCCAAGTCGCTTCATACATTGCATCGATACAAAAGAATGTGTAGCTCCGCAATCAAACAAAACAAAACAAGGAAATCCGTTAACAAAGCACGTACCAGCAATTAAGGAATTGTCACTCTTCTTCTTCCTTGCATCTAAGGTATAAACCTTCCCTTGTGTCTGAGTCCTATTCTGAGGACAATCTTTCTTCATATGACCCACCTTCTGACACTGAAAGCACTTTACCCCTTCATAACCACACCTTCCGAGATGATTCCTGCCACAAGTGCGACACACGGGAGGTGTACCCGCCCTTGTATCTTGTACCTGTTTCCCCTTGAAGGATTGTGGCCTAGGTCTAAATGGTTGATTAGACCTTCCACGATCACCTTGAGTTACCCGACTTGCTACACTTTCATCTCGAACCTTTTTCAAACTAAGCTCCGCCACATAACATTGTCTTAACATTTTGGCATAAGTAGTAAATTCTCGTTGAGACATGCTATGTGAAATTTCAGCCCTTAAACCAAACAGAAACTGATCAATCTTCCACCTCCCATTAGGAGCATACATGGCTTCTCTAGAATAAGCGGCCATAGTTTCAAATTTCTCAGCATAAGAAGCCACAGTCAAGTTACCTTGTCTCAATTGTTGAAACTCAAATTCCTTCTGAGATCTCAAGGAACTTGGAAAATATTCCTCCATAAAAGTTACCTTAAACTGTTCCCATACCTTCGGTACCTCTTGAATTGTCATTAAAGCTGAAGCGCTCTCCCACCACCTCATAGCAGGACCCTTCAACAAGTGGGAAGCAAAGACCACCTTGTTCTCCTCACTGCACTGAACTATTTGGAAAACCCGTTCCATACCTGATATCCATTCATGAGCCTTCACTGGGTCTAACCCTCCCTGAAATTCCGGAGGATTCAAATGAATGAAATCCCTAAAATTTCCTCCTGCAACCTCAAGAACAACCACTGGAGGATGTAGACCACCCGCCATCTGCTGAACCATTTGTTGCATAAACTGATTTTGTTGTTGCTGCATCTGCTGCATGAATTGATACAACAGAGCATTCCCCTCGCCAACTGGCATATTAGTCCCTGCTGGAGCATTTCTCGGTCTACCACGGTTGTTTCTGCGCCCGTCAGCCATGTTCCTGAATGTCATACAGATAGGATTAAGTTGATCAGGCTCAATGCCATAAATATAACACTTAACACCAATGGAGACACAACACATATGAAACGGAAAGAAAATACTCATACTATTTCATGGCTAGGTCGAGGATACGACCTGCTCTGATACCAACTGTAACACCCATATATAGAATCCATACATCAAAGCATAAATTATATATATGAATCCAAGTATTTGGTATTGAAATACAATAAGTTCCTAGTTAACACATTATACACATAAATGCCTCTAATACATAACACTAAAAGTCTAAGGCATTACATATACAAGATGTTCCAAAAAGATAAAAACTAAGAACTAGATCATAACAATGATTTCAAAATAACAACATAGCGGAAGCTAGCCATCACCAATTAAAGAAAAGATCAAACGACCTTGTCCTTACTCTTCTCAGAACCTGAAACACCTGAAATACATCAACAACATGGGGTGAGATACATCAAATCTCAGTGAGTTCCCTATCTTATGGATTCTCTCGGATTATTCACGGTTCTAACAATCCTAACTCAAGTCCGGGGAAGGGAAGGACTCTTGAGTTCACACTTGATAATCTCACACTATATGGAAACATGACATGAGTTCATTAACTCACCACATCACTAATCGATAACCGGTACCAAGGTATCTCTTATTCCCGTCCGCTTCTACGTCTAGAAGGCGACCCGAGTCATAGATCCTTGTAGTTACTTGGTATACAATTGGATTCGGGATCATCGGCCTGTTAACTGTGAACTGTCACTTCTCATGGCCTGTAAACCATCACAAGTCTCGTACCCATTGTATAGGTTTCCAATTGTACTACACGTAGGGAATCAAACCTACCAAGTAATCCTGCCTGCACCTCAGAGGAGCTCGAGACTCATGAAGGCCTTTCAAGGGCAACTCAAAATAAAATGGTTACGATTACATGATCACACAACAAAATAATGTATTCGACAATGCCTAGGCCAAAATGCCTTAAGGCCTTTCTTGTCCTTCAACCCACAAAGTTAACCTCATGTTCCATACTAGTGTTCCACTATCGACTAGGCCAATACCGACAAGGATGCACTTTCTTACAACACGTGCCCAAGTATTGCCATCTAGAGTTGTCTACCATTCCTAGTTCTTCCTAGGTTTTCTTATTGTCAAGGTTGATGTTTTTCTCACTCTTCCTATTTCATTTTACATTAACATGCATATTCACTCACAACATGTTAAACAATAAGCAAAACACATCATAATGACATAATATAATAATGGCTTAATACCCTTTTTGGTCCTCTAACTATAGGCCAGGGTCCATTTTGGTCCTCTTCCTTTTAAAAGTTCCAAATTGGTCCCATACGTTATTAAAATGGTCCACGTTTGTCCATTCCGTTAAAAAAGTTAAAATTTGACTAAAAAAGTTGAATACGTGGCCTTAGCTGGCTGATGTGTAATATATTGAGTGGTGATGTGGCATTGTGAGCAGTGTTGACTTGATAAAGCGTTTACTTTTTAGTCTTCAGCGTTCACATTCATAGCCCAGCTTGGAGAAGACGAATCATCACACTGTTAGAGGAAAAAGAAGAACACTAAGCAGTAGACGAAGAACACGAAGCATTCAAGAGGAAGAACATGGAGCATTCAAGAGGAAAAAGAAGACGAAATCCAAACGAGGTTAGTAACGATTTCCTCTAGGGTTTTTTGCCCCTTTCGAAAACTACATGACATTCCATGGCAGTGTGAAAATATATAGCAGATAAAGCAAAAGTGCAAGCATCTGTAGCCAAGAAAAAACTGAATACATCAAACTTCTTTCATAGTAGAGAAATTACATGGCAAGGGAAAATTCCATAACAAATGGTAAAATCCAGTTTCTATTGGAAGTTCTAGTTCAATAGGTCATCTGCAAGCAAGGGTGATAGGAAGGGCCACTCATGGTTTTAGTTTTGCCACGACAACCTCGTTGACGATCATTCTTAAATCACGACGATGTATCTAGACCTCACCTCGTTGGCATGAATGGGAGTTTAATAGGGAACTTCATCGGTTTCTATCAGATTGCTAAGCTAGCTATGAACCCAGTATCGTGTCGCCTGGAAGTAGTCTCGAAAATGTGCAAGATTCGAAGGACACAATGCTTAGCATTGTCTCAGTTTTGGCTAGTGCTAGCAGTATATCCCAACCATCACCAACTGCAGGACATGAACTCTTTTGAGAGTTTGATGATGACATCCACGGTAGCCTGCAGTTCAACAAAAGAAACATGATTTCCAAGCATAATCTGTTGCAGTGTTGCTAACTCTTTCAGAAGTTGTCCGTTGTGCAGAAAAGGGTGTGACTTTCATAATCTGGAGTTCCATGGATCATGTGCAAGCAACTGAATGCACCAGAAACAGTGATAAATACTTGCAATGGAAGGTACTGTGGAGACACTTTTACTGGCCCTAATAATCCAAATAAACCTACTTTATGGACTGAGAATTGGACAGCACAATACCGAACATTTGGAGACCCGCCATCTATAGTATTACATGTATTATGGTGGAACAAAATTTGGAAGGACATCATCTTCTTTTGTGACAACTCAGTACTATGATGAAGCTCCTATTGATGAAATATGGTCACCTTAGAGACTTGCATTCTGCTTTAAAACTTTGCCAGAAAGCTTTACTATGGGGAACTCCATCAGTGCAAAATTTGGGTAAAGATTTAGAGGGTATAACTTATGAAGGGAAAGGAAGTGTTGCATGTGCTGCTTTCTTATCCAACAACGACACTCTTTTGGAAGCAACTGTGGAATTCAGAGGGGCTAAGTATAACATTCCTCCGCGTTCTATAAGCATACTTCCTGACTGCAAAATAGTTGCATACAATACAAAAATGATTGTTTCCAATTCAGTTATCAATTTTTATCAGACACTTATTTGTGGGATTTCAAAACAAACCATTGTTGAATGTCACCAGAAATCCTAGAACATAGCCAGCCAGTGAAGGACTCAAGTAAAAAATAATCTTTGGAAATGGTGGTTCTTCAACATCTGACTAGCAGCAAAAAGTTTGATGTTATAGTCTGCATGCAATGTGTAATCTTTAGTCTGCATGCTGCCTTTTGTCATAACTGTTCATTTTGAATGATATTTTGTGTAACTCTACTTAATGCTATCAACTTCTGGTTTATGTAATGCTATCAACTTCTGGTTTATATAATGCTATCAACTTCTGTTATTAACTTCTGGTATATGTAATTCTGGTTTATATAATGTTATCAACTTATGGTTCAATACATGTTGTGAATGTTATCAAATTAAGGTTCAACACCTGTTATGAATGCTATCAAATTAATGTTATCAAATTAAGGTTCAAAACCTGTTATGACTGTTATCAACTTATGGTTCAATACATGTTATGAAATGTTATCATATTAAGATTCAAAACCTGTTATGAAGATGTGGAACACAAACTGATAAGCAACAAATTAAGGCAACAATTTGAGGAAACAAATTGTAATAAAATTATGGCAAGAACCCTAACATCAGACCAACAAAGTAAACCAAACATTTTTCATTAATGATAAACTTGGTACATCAGACCAACAAAATACAACTCAACTACATCTCAACTACATAAGATCAACAAAAACTAGACCTAATTTTCATAACTTGATAACCACTAAGACAAACAACAGTATGTAACACAAGCCCTTCCATACAATCTTCCATTTGTTAGTGTTCTTCAAGCCTTCAACCAACTACAGATTCTCTAGCCTCAGAGCTTCCACAATTTTTTTTGCCTCAACCAATTCTATTTTGACTTCATCCATCTCTTTGTATTGCATTTCTACTTTCCATTGCATATTCCTGATGCTTTCTACCATTTCACCATTAGAACTAGAACCATCATAAAACCATTCAAAGTAGTCACACCCAGAATTTGTGCTTCCCTGTACAACAAAGACTCGCGTTCAGAATTAAGAAGAGAAGAATTTCATACCAGGTTAGGAAAACAAAACATTACCTTAAAATGTTTACAGCCCCAAAACAGCCTACCATTGTTAGTGGGAGTTCTTGCTCTTCGAAGAACAGCTCAGTCTCCTCAAGCACAAATAACCTTCCCAAAATTTGTGTACACATCTTGCTCGAACCCAGTTCTTGAGGAAGGAAGAAGAAGAATCGCTCCCAAAACTCATGTTGGAGGTCAATTGCGTTTCAATTTGAGGAAGATGGAATCCTTTCATATTGGGGATGGAAATTTTTGACCTAGGTTTAGGTTTATAAAAGATGGCGAAGCAAATTAGGGAAGGAAGACAGAAGGATGCTGCGAGTACATTTCCAGAGTACACATCAGATTCCACATCATCATTTTTAACACCGTTAGCATCTATTTAACGGTTTGGATCAACGTGGACCATTTTAATAATGTATGGGACCAATTTGGAACTTTTAAAAGGAAGAGGACCAAATTGGACCCTGACCTATAGTTAGAGGATCAAAAAGGGTATTAAGCCTAGAATAATATACCACAATTTAAAACATAATTATATCATTTTTGAAATTTCTTGATTATTTAATTGGTCGGTAATTTCGACATATATCAGCTCCATTGCATAGAATATTTCCTTAGCTTCACATCGATATAAAGAACGCTTAACTCGGACACCCGAGTAAAAAGTTATGAATTTTAGAAAATATTTTCCAAAAGTTACAGTGTTAATCGGTTAACGCATTTGGTTAACCGGTTAACCATTTCAATTTTCACGTAAAACACCATTTTTCCATACCGTTAACCGGTTAACCCTGTTGCAGAAGCCAAAAACTCTGTTTTTAATCACACATTTCCAACCCAAACCCATTCAATTCATGATTAAACTTCATAACAACTATAAACAGATGATTCCACACATATATTGAGCATGCTACACAATTTATAACACATTTCAACCATTTGAACATCAATTCCAATAATTCTAACCTAACTCAAACATTTCCAAAAATTCTAAAACTAAAGTTCTAACTAGAACCCACCTTGAGATGAGCAAGATGAAGATGATTGAGAAGATTGGATGAAGATTGATGAATGGATGATGATGATCTTGATGTTCTTGAGCTTTTTCTCCTCTTTCCTCTTTTCTCTTATTTCCTTTCCTTTCTTTCTTCTTTCCTTCAATGTTTCTATCTTTTTCTTTTGTTTGCAAAGTGAGAGGAAAAGAATATAGTAACTTAGTATTAGAAATAATACTACTAAATGTCCAAAATGTCTCTAAAGTCCAAATTAATAAAATACCTCAGAGTCAGATAGTATTAATTGGATTTATTCTAAGTTCCACAGTTACTCGAATTTATTTGTCAAATAATTTCTCAGAGTACACTGGGCTTAGTCGATCACAATATAATATTATCCGGAGCAATAAAATACGGGGTATTACAATGCTTTGGTTACAAATTTTCCTTTGAGTTTACTCTTGATTCCTACTGCTATAATATTGTGAGAAGTGTTGAGTTCTTTGCAGCTGAGGCAGACTATATATCCTTCAGAGTTAACTTTTCTCTATTTTTTCAGAAAGCACATACTTTGCATAACGCCTTTTCCAAGGGAATTCACTGTTGATAGCAGGGATTGAGACATCTTCATCAACTCACTTTTGGTGATATCTTTCTTACCAACTCCCTTATTTAATGATATCTTTCTTTATTATAAGTATTTTGTTAATTTTTTCCATCTTCAATACCCATAACTTTTTATTACACGGGTATGATTTTGTTTGGAACCTGAGATCTTTTTTACACTTTTTGCTGCTATATTTCTCAACTTTTAAATTTGACTTTAATTGACGGGAAATTGAGATGTTTAAAACATATGTATATATAATACATAAATTAAAATATTTTTACTATTAACAAACCGAAGAGGAGTATTTGATTTCATTACATACAAAATGGCAACATAGTAAATATGTGTCATTAATAATACAAAGAAATAACAAATATTTATATCACAATTATTTTGTTCAAAATAATAAATTGTGAAATATGGAATTAATTATATTAAATGAAATTTATGTTCATAAGATTGTTAAATATATAAATAATACATGAATGATACATTGTATTTAAATTATGAGATGATATGAACAACTCATAATTATTTTATAATCATAAAATATAAATATTATATGAGTTCATGATAAAACACATATTTTTTTGTCTTTTTAACATTTTTATTTATTTTATTCTTTCAGGTTTTAGATCAATCGATAAGATGACGGAGAAATTTAATCAACGTGAACAATTTCTGAATATATTTTTACTTTTGATATTTATTAATTTTTCTCTCTTCTGTTCCGGAATTTGTTATGTATTTTTAAAATTTTATAATCATGAAAAAGTGTAATTATTTCTCTAATGTTTTTGAACATTGAAATGGAAAAAAATCTATTATTTATTTTAATTTAATATCTTTTATCATCATTATTATAATAATTATTAATTTTATTGGCATCATCATTATAATAAAAGAGGTCAAAATCAGTAATAGTTAGGATATGTTTCAATAAAAAAAATATACTTTGGATTTTAGCATGAACTTCATAGAAAATAGATAGTTAGACTCATTTTTTTGAATGGTGGTGTTCCACAAATGAACATATCTGTGGAATAAATGAGTTAATTTTATAGAAGATAAAGAAACAAATAAAATAATATTTTTATTTTTGTTGAACTGATTGAAGTGAGTGATACAAATTTTTAATTTAAAAAATTCACATTGAGAAATGAAAGTAGAATTTGAAATGGGTGGTACTACTTTTAATTCAGAAAAGTCAGACATTATCATCCATGAAAATATGTGAACAGTATAATAGCATCTGTGTGGTCAATTAGTTATAAATGTCAAGATGCTTTGAAAGTTGGACAATATAATTGAAATTTATTGTACTATAACTTACTACACGGTGTGACACGCAAGATTGGAATATAAGGTGATGTTTGACAATAATGATGACTAAATATATCATAATGATGAAGAATTTGATGAAAATCTTCTTTAGCCAATAGAAAATTAACATATTTTTTAAAAACAATTGAGATAATGTGTATTTAATGAGAGATAATGTTGATTAAATATGAAAAAAAAATGTGATTCTTATTATTTAAATATGAAAAAATATATTATTATTCAAAATTTTCATCCTAATGCAGTTGCGTATCACTCTACTTAGGTCTTCTTTTTTTATTTAATACATTATAGTTTTTCAAATTTCCATTCTTATTTTTTTACATAAATTTTTATACACGGGAAAAATTGTTGTTCTACTTAATATTTATATTTATATTCAAATTAATTTTTTTTTATTTTATTTAAAATATATCTTTCATATCCATTATATAAATATTATTAAATACATTTTATTATGTATTACATATTTATAAAACCTTTGAAAAATTTAACTTTTTATTCTTGAAATTACTTTCTCACAATATAGATATTTTTAATATTACTTACAAAAATTAGGAGATTGTAAGAGAAAATATTAATGACTACTGGCAAAAAAAAATCGGTTACCTTATCGAAATTTATATCATTAAATAATGATTTATTAAATATGTGTTGTTATTATTTTAAATATGATAAAAATATATATTACTACTTAGGTATGAATTTTTATGGAATTCATGTTGGAAATGGGCATCTATGTTGATTTTTTAATTTATATTTTCTGTTACAATATTTTTATCTAAATTAAAATTATAATTTACCATTACAATTGATAACTGGTGTCTAAGTGTAATTATTTATTAAATTTATAAATTTATGAGATAAATTGTATGAAATTCTACATTTATATTTTTTTAAATCAATATTTTTACACAGGAAAAATTGTTGTTCTACTTAATATTTATATTTATATTTAAATTAAAATTTTTTAATTTTTTTTAAGTATATCATTCATATCCATTGTATAAATATCATTAAATATATTTTATTATGTATAAATGTCATTGATAATATAGAAAAGCATATGAGACAATTATTTTTATACACGGAAAAAATTTAAATATTTTAAATTTAATTTTATTTTTAGATATGAAAAAAAATGTATGGATGATCCAAATATTTTTATTTACTAATTTTTATTAATCCTATTTTTTTTTAAATTTTAAATATAAACAAATGCGTGTCACCGGCGGGTACCCGTGCGAAAGCACGGGTATTCCGCTAGTTTATAACATAGAAAATTACAAGATGTGAAAGTGACAGAGATACTTTATAAGGATTGAGGAAAATTTTCCAAAACGTGTTTTCATTGATTGAAACATTGAATCTAACATATAAGAATGTAAATGGCTGTGGAAAGGACGGTTTTGCCCCTCTGGTCCAACAAGCTTCCACGTGGCCGCCTGCTTCTCTTACACGTGTTGTTTCTACACGTGGCTGGCTTCAACCATTGCTTCTCCTCAGACTAAATCTTGGAAAATAAGGAAAAATGCTCCTCTTTCTCTCTCGTCCTTTCTCTCTTTTGCTTTCACTTTTCTTCTTCCTTCTGCATATTTCCCTTCCCATTCTTCTTCTTACTCCGTCTTCCTTCTTCCTCTTCTTTATAAGTTTTTAGCTTTCTTTTAGGGTTTATGCTCTTTTGTTTTGATTTAAGATTGTTCGTGTTGCAGGAATGAAGGGAGATGCCGGTGGCGTTTCCGTCGATTTTACAACGATCTTAAAACGGTATTGAGTGTATAACTCGAATGTATTAACATGAATGAATATTTATTTTTTTAGGTTTAACTTGTGTAGATCCTACTTTATACCTGATAGTTTATATAATTTCAGCTAGCACATCAGAAGAATCGGGTGAAGGAATCGATAGATGTTGATGAACCAGAAGGTACATAATATTCTGCAAGACTATGAACCAGAAGATTTGGAGATGATATGTTTTCTGTTATTGGTACATGTCGCTGCTGATATTGTTCTGGATCGCTGTCAGTTTCAATTCAATTTTGATCTATTCGTATTTGTTTTCGATTTAGTTTCGCTGATATTATTGTTGTTCGTTGTCGGTTTGTTGCAGTAATTCAATTCTGATCTGTCGGTTTATATGTGAGGAATGTTGTGTTTCTGCACTTTTTCCCAATTCTCATCAATGTTAATAAGGGATGACACTATCATTTTAGTTTAGTCGGTAACATTGTAACTTCGTTTTATTTTCACTTCTTGTATATGCTGCTATGATAATTGTGGCCGTTCGTCACTTTATTTTGGTGTTGGAACGATTATGCTTATTAGTCTGTTGTGTGGTTTCGTGTGGAACCTAATCATATTGTTTTATGCATGGTTAATGTCGAGTTTCTGTGATAACTGTTGACAACCGCTAACCACTGCTCAACAACCCTTCTATGATGGAATTGCTTGTGGATTTTGATTGCTTTTTATCGCTTTGTTCTCATACTACCGCTGAATTTTGACAGGAGAGTTAACAGTGCCGATGTCGCATTTGCGAGTTATTTCAGCTAGCTGCAGGTTGTGTGTGCAATTTGAATACCGTAGATAATGGGTCTGTTCTATGTATACATATTCAGCTGCTGATTGATTTGTGTCACCTATTCAACTCACTGCTGTTCAATCACTGGTTGACGATTAGGTTCGAACAAACCTGTTCCAGATGCTGCCGTTGTCATGGAGCTGAAAGCAACAACCTGTCTGTATTGAAATATGGTCCAATTACACAATTTCGGTAACGATTTTGAGTTTCTTTTAAGCATATATATATAGTGTTGTTGTTACATTGTTTCAGTTTTGGTTCATAAGTCCTGTAGCTATTAGGAATGCTTTATAGTAAGCTATTAAAAAAAGCAAGAATTCATTGCGTCATTGGGAAGGTTAGTTTGAGTTAGTCAATTAAACTTGTATCACATCTTACCACTTTTATCCATTGAAATATTGATCTGTGCATCTTGCATGATAACAGCCACTGAAGAAGAGGTAGTAGAAGCATATGACATTGCAGCCATCAAATTTTGAGGTACAAATGCTGTAACAAACTTTGAGATGAACAAATTTTTATAATGCGAGATACTCTAAAGCATGCATCTGGTGGATGTTGTTCATAGGAATGTTTTAACTACAGGCTTTTAGCTTCAATGAATTAATTTTTGTCGAAATAATGTTTTGATCTATAGAGTCTTGATTTATTTTTAACTCTGCTGCTGCTGTTCATAGGAATGGTGGAACATCGCCGTCTTCGTACGACAAGTACATTGATTTTCTGATGCAGCAGCACAATGATAATCAAAGGTGAGAACAACCTTTTGGTTTGCTTGCTTTGTTTTACTTTTTGTTATTGTGAATATTTTGTTCTAATATTATCATGCATGGCTTTGATTTTGCATTTCAGAGCCGCGGCTGCGGCAGCTATTGTGATTAATCATTCCAGGTTCAATGCTTTAGAGTGATCATTTGCAGTAATTTTCCACGATTTTGACTATGCATTGCACACGATGAAAGTGGTTTTGCATGTTCTCCTTGGTGTGATGCTTCCTGTGGAAGCCCTAGGGAAGATGGAATTTTGATTGCCTCTGATGTTGATCCTGTCTCCTAACTTATGTAATGTGTCTTTTGCCATCCTTGATTGATTTGAGCTTGCTTAGCAATTAACGGCTTTTCGCTGACGCCCTTCTTCTATATGCAATTTCTCGACATGATGATAATACATCAAGTTACGGCCTTCCTTTCGAAGCTGTGTTTTGTGTGTAACATTTACAGTTTGTCTGTTTTGAGTCATCATTTGTCGTTATGGATGCTGATTTTATGAATAATATGCCAGATGCATGCTTTGTTTGTGAAGCATATGAATTGTGGCCTTTATATGTATAATCAAGTTGATATTTAATTTTTTCTTTTGCATGGTTTTTGAGGCCGTGATATCTGGTTGATCTTATATTGTTCTAGAACGTGTAATATCGTAGCATCTGTCTGTAAAGTTTAGTGGTGCTTCTTCATGTGTTTTTGTATGCATGCACTCCAATCCATGTTGAGCGAATTCATTCATTGACTCGTTGTGTTTTTTATAGGCTTCAAGAATGAAATGTGTGGGATATTGTTTTGGACAGAAATGATATACCAATGAATGGTTTCATATATAGATGGAAATTCCTTCATTAAATGACTTTGCAGTACCATTACCACTGCCATCACTTGAAGCCAGTGAATTCTTGCAAATTGGAATTGGTTTTCGCAGTTGGTTTCAGAATATTAGGTTCTTATGTTGGTTTGTTGGATTTCCTCAGGTTTGCAGGTCATTCATCAACTAGCGTGGCCAGAGGAAACATTGAAGACTCATGATATCGTACCTGCAATCCAACCACAAAAAATGCTTGATGAAGATCATGGACTTCTTGAAGGATTCACTGCTGTTATTCTACCGAAAGAGGGATAACGACAACCTCTTGGCCATGGTAAATTTTAAATCCAAATCTATTTCATTAGGTTCTCTATAAAACTTCTTCGGCTGGCTTGCTTCAACTATCTCTAGCATTTCCTTCAATCTGACAAGCTTTATTCCTGGGTTTTCTTGTAGGTGTGTTTCATGTATGACGGCACAAGGTGTAGTGAGCCCATGAGGGAATGTTCTGATTGTCTTTGTTAACCAAATAAGTCTACTAACGCATTACTAATGTTGATAATTGCCGGTTGTTGCTTCTGTTTGCGAGAGTAAGCTGATCCTATCAATGAGGTTTTGCACTGTACGTGTTATTGACATAAGGCGTAAGGCTGGCCACCGACATCTTGCGAGACCACACATGGTTGTAGTTCAGGGCAACATTGGGTCTTCATCACAGGTTCACCTGAAATCGTCTGCTTCTAAAACAATGCTAAACGACAACTTTCTCAGTGGTCACATGTTCGTGAATTTCAGTACGTAGCCAAGCTGGAAAGAAATGTACTGTCTTGTATATTCACTTATTATTTGTTTTAGTTTAATTTCTTAAACTGATGAGAATTTTAGCTCACAGAACTTGATCCTGTAACTAAAATTGAAACCGCTTTGTATCTTCTAACATCAGTTGTGTTTGTCCTGGTACAGATTGCTGCACAGTTCCTCAATGTGGCTTCGTAACGGTTTCGACTTCAGCAAAAACTTCGAGGTACTTTATTTAACTTATTATAGCATTTGTATGTAACATTATTGCTGCTGCTGTGGGATGTGTTGCTTTTTGCAGGATGATAATTGTTGGAATGTATTGTGGCTTGAAAACTTTCCATTCTCAAATTAAACATCTTTATGATTTGGACATGTTGTTTACTGTTTTGGAAATTCACTAGACAAAATCATTCACTTTGAAAATGTGTCTTGATTATGTCGGCAACCATCACTCCATGTTTCCTTGCAGCAATCAAATATCAAATGGTGAGGTAATGTTCTAAGACGGCTACCAACAAATTGAGGTATTTTCTTAAAACTGATGTCTGTACTGCAAAGTCATAATGGGATAGGTCTTTGGACTATTTTTTGTGATTGTCTGGACAGGTTCGGATATTGGTGACGGCACCGATGCTCCCCAGGTTCGGATATTGGTGACGGCACGTGATTGAATGCTTGATGATTCAGAATTTGCGGCTTTCTTGTAATCACTGCCAGCTCTTGCTTTAGTTGAAGAGTATGCAGCCTCTCCTTACCAAGTCATGATTCTAATTCATCTCTCTCAGCCTTTAGTGTGTTCATATGCATTTTAAGGCAATTCATATGTTAATTCTTCTCAAGTCTCAACTATGAGGAAATGAATCATATGGTAAAGTATTCTGTTGTTTCTGAAAATTATTATTTTTATAATATACTGTTTAGAGTAAAAGAAAATGAACATGAGGAAATCATTGAAAATTTAATACCTGAAAATGGATTTTTTTTATAACAACTAACCAAACTAATGGGTCTACTGGTTACTGCCAAGTTGAAGTGTGGTGCCAAATTTGGGTTTTCTATTTCATTTCAAATTAATTCTATTAATATCAAAAACCAATAAACCTTTTGAATCAAAAAGAAAATTTGTGAAGAGAAGACAAATTGGTGGTCTGTGAGGAATATAGCAGTATGCTACACATCATATTTAGCCTAAAATAAAAATCAATTTTCATGTAAAATACAACTTCTATTTGGTTACTGGTAAATTGAGTTTTGGACTCCCCATTCAGTTTTCTTCAGTTTAATTAATCTGGATGGAAATTTTAGAGCAGAAAAAATGTCTGAACTTTTTCAAAACAATTGCCCAAAACCAGATGAAAACAGTAAGCATCCTGTTGGACTAGCCCTTTTCAGCTGTTTCTGGAAACACTTAGCTTTCCCTGCTTTCCTTTCAATCGTTAACCTTTGTCTTATATATGTTGGTCCATTGTTGATTCAGAGTTTTATTGATTTCACATCAAGGAAAGATAGTACTCCTAGTGAAGGTATTGTTTTCTTCTAGACAAACTCATGGAACAGGACAGATTGTGAACACATGGCTGTTGATGCTCAACAACTCTCAGATATGATGATGCAGTTTCATCATGTATGGTTGATGCCATTGCAAGTTACTGCAGCACTGGCTGTTATATATAGCTATATTGGTGTATCTGCTATTTCAGCATTTCTTGGATCTGTCGTAGTTTTATTTTTCACGACATATCGATCTAAGAGTAGTAATGGTTTCCAGTTTCAGATAAAAGGGAGAGCGAATGATATTTGAAGATGACCTTAAAGAAGCCACAATGCACTTGGAACAACTTTCCAAGGAAAATTTATCACTTAATAGCACTTTAGATGAGCACAAGGTTAAAATAGAAGAAATGACAGAAGTGTTTTGAAGATATGGAGTACTCAAACCTTCTAGATCAAGCTTATGAATGTGGTAAAATGGTTAGTTATTCAATGTATCCGATCTATATATTGTTCGGATACATTAGTTATTCGTAGATGAAGTAGCATATAAAAGCACTAATTTTGGTAAACTATTATTGAGAGATGTTTTTGTAATGAATCTGTCATATTTTGCACAGGGTGACAATCTAATGAGGATGCTGTATGTGGCTGCATTTGCAGTTTCAGCGTATACAAACACCAATGGTAGAAGTTGTAAACCATTTAATCCATTATTGGGTGAGACATATGAAGCTGATTATCCAGATAAAGGCATAAGATTTATCTCTGAGAAGGTACAAATCATGTATTTTGTTCATGAAAAATTGCACATGCACATGCTATTTGCATGTATCTAACCATTCATTTTGTTTAGGTGAGTCATCATCCTATGATTGTGGCATGTCATTGCGATGGTCATCGTTGGAAATTTTGGGGTGATAGCAATTTAAAAAGTAAATTTTGGGGTCGTTCGATTCAGCTTGATCCTATTGGTTATTTAACCGTAGAGTTTGACGACGGAGAAGTCTTTTATTGGAGTAAGGTATAGTTTTGTTTTGTTTCGAATTACAAGTATTTAACAATAATCTCCTAAACAAACTTTGATTAGATAACTGATTAATATTCATCGTCAGGTAACAACATCCATTTATAACCTAATTTTAGGAAAACTCTATTGCGATCATTACGGTACAATGAGCATAGAGGGGAATCGCGAGTATTCGTGTAAGGTCAAATTCAAAGAGCAATCAATCATTGATCGAAATCCTCACCAGGTACTTTTTCTAATTGAAGCGACAAAGATTGAATCTCAGTATGTCATAGATATGCGACATTATATACATAAATATGAAGTTATAATATGAAATGAATGATTATGTTGTGCAAAGTTGATGAACATACTATGTAACTTGTGATATGCAACTTAAGTTTTGTTGTAGGTTCAAGGCATAGTTGAAGATAAAAATGGAAGAACATCAGCAACTATATTTGGGAAGTGGGATGAGATGCATTATGTAATTGGAGCATATTCTGGAAAAGGAAAAAGGTCCAATGTGTCATCGAAACCGCAAATGTTGTGGAAGAGAAACCAATTACCAGAGCAACAAACAAGATACAATTTTACCGAATTTGCGCTTACATTAAATGAAATCACACCTGGTCTAAAGGTAATTTGTTTCAACATTTGGATCAAAAAAATTCTTAATATGGTTATGTAGTATTGTTGATTAGATTTGGAGTACCAACAGGAGAAGTTGCCACTAACACATTCAAGGCTAAGACCTGATCAAAGATGTTTGGAGAATGGAGAATATGAAATGGCCAATTCGGAGAAGTTAAGATTGGAAAAAAGACAAAGACGGGTAAACATATAATTGTTACATTTGAAAATTTGTTAGAAATATTGCATGATGTTGGTTAATATGTTTGTGTCCATTAATTTTCAGGCGAGAAATATGCAAGAGACATGTTGGAAACCAAGGTGGTTTGCTTTTGTTAATTGTTCCTTCCTATATGTTTGTTAAAATACAACATTTCCATGCTTTATTTCTCGGAGGTGTTAATACAAAAGTGGTAAAATCTTGATTATTGTAGTGAGCTCACAACATTGTTGCCCAAAAATTAATGATAAGTGAAAATTTTTGGAGAAGCATAAACATTAAATTGACTCTATAGCTTTAGGAAATTTGTCCTGCCACCCCGGTTATATTTATATCCCCCATTGGAATGTTTTTATTATATTATCTTTAAATATTACATTTTCATTGTAACCTTTTGAGTTTTAAAAACTGTAATTTATCAAAGATTTCAAGCTAACTATTAGGCATGGCAAGAAAATCCGGGTTTGCGGGGCCCGCCTGGATCCGACTCGAAATTAATGCCCGCAGTATTTAATTTAATACCCATATTTAAATTATTTTATTACACATTTATTCACTTTTGGAGAAGTAATTAAAAATCCTCATTAGTCATTTCTCACCATTAATTTCTAATAGTCTTACAAAAAAACAATTTTTATCTTAATATTTTATAAATTTTTTTGTCAAATTGGTATAATAGAATTAAATACACCAATAATATAATAGAAATTAATGAATATTACTTATATAATAATATTATTCTTTCATTATTTCTATCAATTTAAATTTAATAAAATCAATGAATTTCTATTAAAAAAAATCTTATTTAAGATCAATAATGTCTCTTACCTTTATCATTAAATGCGCACCCGTGCGAACGCACGGGTATCATTGCACCAAATTTTCTTCATTAATTGAGGTTTATACCATTAAAATAATTATTTAAGAAATATTTTCCATTGATGTAACAAATAAAAATATTAATTATAATAGTAATTTATTATTTTAAAATTATAACAAACTATTGTTTTAATATTATATTAAATAATGGTAATTTAAATTTACTATATCCTTATTATTAATTGAGTAATTTATTGGGTAAATAATGATAATTTTTTTAAGGAATTCTTTTTTTTTTTTATATATATATAATATATTTCTTATTTTCTATTAAATGTTATTATGACTAATACTTTTTATGAGCAGTTTTCAAAATTCTCACATTTAAAAAGGAATTAACTAGGGGTGACAAAACGGGCCCGACCCGTTGGGCATGCCCGTTTTACCTGCACTTTAGTGCGGGGTGGGCCAAAGGTTTAAGCCCTCACCCTATAATGTGTCCGCCCCGCCCCACCCCGTTTTCTTTGCGGGCTTTTGCGGGCACGAGCATTTACATAAAATCTTGCATTTTTAGGCTTAAAAGGTGCAGTGCCCGCGGGCTTTCTCCGCCCCGCCCTCACGTTTTTGCGGGGTAGGCATAGGTTTTAGGCCCACATCATCAACTATGACCGCCCCGCCCCTCCCACTTTTTTTTACGGGCATTTGCGGGGCGGCCCTAAACGGGGCGGGCATGCCCGTTTGCCACCCCTAGAATTAATATATAAGAAAGTCTTAATGGTTTTTTAATCAAATCTTAATGTTTTAATATTATAATTTTTTTTTTTGTTTTAATGTCATACTCATTAATATATAAGAATGTTTTAATTTATTGTTTTAAAATTGTTTTAATGTCAGAAATAAATGCTTTATAATTTTGATTGCAAGATAAATATTTATATTAATTAGTAAAAGATTAAGGTTTCAAATTTTTTAATATGTAATGTTTATAGAGTTAGAAATTGAATGGATGGATAATCATTTATAATTAATAGGAGATATTGAGTTTCAATTTTTTTTAATATGACACTAATTATAGAGTTTCAAACGTTTATAACAGAAGAGTTATAAATAATTTTTATTTTTACTAAGTAATAAATAACTCAAATTCAATTTATTATTTTGTCTTAAACTTTGAGAGAAAAAAAAGTTTTCTTTTTTATAAATTAGCCCGATGGTGTTGTAGGTTAATCAGTACCCGGGCAAACACACGGGTACTGATATGAGTATCCCACAAAATAGATATTTGTAATAATATTTACATAAAATGTATTTATTTATGTTGATGATATTTATTTATTAAATTAAAAAAATATTTACAAATACTATGATATTATTTGATATTTATAAAACTAAATCATTGCATAAATATTTTTAAAAAAAAATATCAAACGATGCCTGCGGGTATTGATTTTTTTTTTAATTTTTAATATGTACTGTTTGTAGACTTAGAAATTAAATGGATGGATAATCATTTATAATTAATAGGAGATATTGAGTTTCAATTTTTTTTAATATGACACTAATTATAGAGTTTCAAAAGTTTATAACAAAATAGTTATAAATAATTTTTATTTTTATTAAGTAATAAATAACTAAAATTAAATTTATTATTTTGTCTTAAACTTTGAGAGAAAAAAACGGTTTTTTATAAATTAGGACCGTAGTGTTGTAGGTTAATCAGTACCCGGGTCAACACACGGGTACTGATATGAGTATCCCACAAAATAAATATTTGTAATAATATTTACATAAAATGTATTTATTTATGTTGATGATATTTATTTATTAAAGTTAAAAAATATTTACAAATACTATGATATTATTTGATCTTTATAAAACTAAATAATTGTATAAATATTTTTATAAAAAATATCAAAGTATGCCTGCGGGTATTGATTTTTTTTAAATATAAATTATATTTTTTGTATTTATTAATTTTTATTAATTCTAATTAAAAAAAATAAAAACAAATCTGCATAACACATCAGTACTTGGGCGATCACATGGTACTGATATGGGTATCACATGAAATAAATATTTGTAATAATACTTACATAAAATATATTTTTTTATATTAATAATATTTATTTATAAAATTAAAATAATATTTACAAATACTACGTTATTATTTCATATTTATAAAACTAAATCATTGCCTAAATATTTTTATAAAATATACCAACTGATGTCTGTGGGTATTGATTCTATTTTTTTTTAAAATATAAATTATATTTTTTATATTTACTTATTTTTATTAATTGTATTTTTTTCCAAAATTTTAAATGAAAACAAATGCGCGTCACCGAGGGTTAATCGTGTGAACGCACGGGTATCATATTAATTTTTAGTAAATAAGAAATTTACTAATTTTTATTACATTTTGTTTTTTTTTTCAAATTTTAAATATAAATAAATACATTCTAAGAACAAATACATTATGAAAAAAAATACATTATGAAAACAAATACATTCTGAGAACAAATGCGCGTCATCTTCATTCTTCTTCATAACATTCATTCAACACACCAGTACACAGGCAAACACACGGGTACTGATATGGTACAACAATAATTACTCTAATTTTTATTTATTATAAACTATTTTGGTAAAACCATTTTGTTTTTCTTATTTTTATTTTGTATTACATTTTAAAAACAAAAGTGTATGAACCACACAAGTACGCTGACAAACACACAGGTACTGATATGGTACATGCATATCATACTGATATTAAGTTAATTATTTAAATATTAAATAATAATGGGAACAACTTTACTATTGATTTGAATATTTTATTTATTTCTGTTACTAATATTTATTTATATAATTAAAATAATATTTTCAAATACTATGTTATTAATTGATATTTATAAAACTAAATGATTGAATATATTTGAAATTATTTTTAAGTTGAGATACAATTTTTTTAAACATAATGTATGGAAAATTGAAATATATATTATTGATGTAAAAATATTTTGGTAAAACAATTTTGTTGTTATTTTAAAAATACGTCTTTCCTTTAAAACTAATTAACTATTTTGGTAAAACAATTTAGTTTTTCTTATTTATAGTTTTATTATATTTTAAAAACAAAAATGTGCGTGTCACACCAGTACCCGGGCGAACACAAGTATTTATTTATGTTGATAATATTTATTTATTAAATTAAACAAATATTTACAAATACTATATTTTTTTTTTATTTCTACATTTTTAAAAAAAATAAATAATATGACAACAAATACATTCTGAAACAAACGCGCAATAACGACGGGTCCCCGTGCGAACGCACGGGTTCCACACTAGTTGATTTTTAAGGTTACAACTTTCCTCCTTACTAGTGGGAATTTTTTTCCAATCTGCCACACTATTAGAATTTAGGCTAAAATACTGAGTAGTTAAGTTATTTTAAAATATCAAATTAGTTATCTAAGTTTTTTTTTTTATGTTTTGGTTATTTTTTAAAATTTTCTGTTAAAATAAATTGCAAACTTATATATCCTTACCACTAAGTCAATTCACTTATTTTGTTATTTCATGCTTTTAAAATGTATATATTATATGTTTAGTATTTTTTTCTATTAATATAAACTAAATTATTTTAACATTAGAATTTAGTATTTAGTTTAATAGTTTCTAATAATACTAATAGTTTAATATTGCTATTCAATTTAGTTTTTATTTACTAATACGTTAGAATTTATTTATTCAATTTAGTTTAATACTAATAGTTTCTATTAATAGTTTAATAGTTTTTAATAATACTAATAAACTAATTTAATTTTTGCTACAGTAATTTTATTGAATATTTTTTAGTTTTATTTGAATATTTTGGGTTTTACCTAAAACATTATTAAACTAATATTATTATTAGTATATTAATTTGGTATGTTAATTTAGTATATTAATTTAGTGATAAAATGTTAATTTAGTAATAAAATGTTAATTTAGTATGTTAATTTAGTATATTAATTTAGCATATTAATTTAGTATGTTAATATGGTACAATAATTAACATTTAAATATAAATGTTAATATTAATTTAGTTAAAATATTTAAATATAAGCGTTAATATAGTTTTAGTTAAACTAATTTAATAAACTAATTTTTGACTAATTATTTTTAGTAATGTTTCCAAACTAATGTTACAATATAGTATAAACTAATTTTCTTAATGTTTTATCTAATTTAATATATTTTTTAAACATTTTAACTAAATTAATATTAATATTAAAACATAATATATTTTAGTCATAACATTAATATATTTTAGTAATAATAACGATAATAACGTTAATAATGTTAAATAATATTAAATAATGAATAATATATTAATTAATATTTTAGTTACAATATATAACATATACTAAATAATATAATAGAAATATACTAAATATAAAAAAAATCATTAAATACTTAATATTAAAGGAAATATGTAATATATACATTTGAATAACATATCATATCAGAAAAAACAAACTATCCTAGTGGTAGTGCCTCTCTTATTTGATATTGAGGTCATGGGTTTTTTACCCACCTCTAACATTTTTTGAATGTTTATATATTTTCAAAAATAAACCAAACAATAAATATAAAATGAAATGCCTACGTGGAAATAAAAATAATTCAAAAAAAAAAGCCAACTCGTCATCCACATAAGAAAAAAAATTTTAAAAAAATAATAAATACCTTCCACGTCAGCATTTTTGATGACTGGATGTGATGAATGTCAAATGTTAGAGGAATTCTTGCAAGTTTTTTTTTACAGGGGGTTTTTTCGGAAAGCGCCTATATGGCAGGGCGCAAAATGGCTATTAGCCCTTGTTTTTTCGCGCTGATCACGAATATGCAATCAAATTTATCAAACAAATTACGGTTCATGAGAATCAGATAAAAATGGACGAAATATATAACGAAAAAGAAATACATAACGAAAAATCATCGATCCGACCAAAATACACAATCAAACCCAAAACTAATTACATATTTGTGATTAGCGCAAAAAACCAGTTCAAATGGTATATGAGTTTGTAATTTATTGTAACAGAGATTTTTAAAAAAGGGCCAAAGCGTTACAAAAAAAAAACTTAAGGGACTAACTTGATATTTTAAAATAATTTAAAGGACCTAGACAGTAGTTTTGCCTAGAATTTATATACCATATTGCCATATCATTCAACTATTACTATTGAGAGGCACGATGCCTGGTAAGGGTGGGTGCCCTCGTCCATTTTTTGACTGGAATATTGTCTATCCACCTTAAAGCATCACCATTCACTATGCCAATTTCAGACCGTTAATACTGAAATGTTGGTTGGTTTAAAGCATACCCTACATGTTAAAAAAATTGTTAATATTATAATATATATAATGGACAAAGATATAATATATGTTATTGACAAAGATTTAATGTTATCAAATATACTTACCCATGTTAATTACTTTTTTCCGTAGGTTCCTGTCCTTGATTTCTCTCATAAAATTATGTGCAATGTGTCGGATATAATAGACATGCACCGATGGGGGATTATGCCAACCATTTTCCAGATTATTGTATGCACTTTCAATCGATGCATGTATGTCTGAAATCAAACATAGGTCAGGTTGTTGAGCAATATGCCTCCTCAAGTTTCGTAGAAAGAACCCTCAACCTTTGGCCGTCTCACCTTCCACAAGGACAAAAGTAACTGGGAAAATATTGATGTTGTCATCCTGTGCCACCGCCATAAGCAATGTGCCTTTGTACTTACCATATAACCAGGTTCCATCGATATGAAAAACCTCTAATGCATGGTTGGAATGTCCAGAATAGCCGGTGCAAGATGTGTTTCCCTTCAATAATTGTTCCGTCATCTATATACATGGGTAGTGTTTCTATTTCCAGCACCGTACCTAGAACAAATTTTCTAAGTGCTAACAGAAAATGTGAAAGTTCTTTGTATGAATTCTCCCAGTTACCGTATACCTGATCAATTGCTTTGTTCCATGTAAACCATGTCTTTATATAAGACGGAGTGAAATTATATTCAGAAACAATTTTACTGATGCAAACGCTCACCTTGATAGAAGGATCCTTGTCTACAAATGGAATTAATAGTTTAGACATTCTTCGATCATTTTGAGACAGATGATGTATCATCTCTAAGACTTATACTACTATCATTAACGTTTATTTATACTTTTTTTAACTAATCCTTTTTTGAACTACATTACAGTTTCTATGAAGGGCATATCTTGGACTTGAAGATGAGGATCCGACTGAAAGTGACATGTGGAGTTCTACAACATTTATATTTTGTTTCACTTATGTTGATATACATCATTCGGATAGGGTGGAACTCTAATTTGGGATTCAACAAGAAATTCCTGGTCCACCTAGGTGCATGGAGAAGTACCACAAGAGTGTAACGACAGAGCAATGGAAATTTGAAAATTGGAGAGACCATAATAGACAAGAACGTCAACAATGGAAAAATCGTCGCCAAACTGTCTTACAAGGAGATGTCATGGAAACCGAATGTTAACCCAACAGGGAATACATGAATTGGTATAAATTTGTGACCAATTTGTATCTATCACAAAATAGATACTTATTTGACCCTCGTAACCAACTCACATCTTCAAACTTCCAACACACCAGACAAACATGTAACACCTAACCACAAACATTTAACACTCCACAACAAATACTTAACACCCAACCACAAATATTTAACACCCCACAACAAATATTTAACACCCAACAACAAACATTTAACACTCAACAACCTTTCAATCCAACATAACAACCTTATACCGCAAGCCAACACTACCATCAACCATACATATCATTTAACCTAACCCCCTTCAACACCCAACAACAAAACCCATCATCTTCGTACACCCAACAACAAACACAATCCACCACCCAATATAATCAATACTCATTCTCTCAACCTACCCCACAAGAACATAACTACCAAACACCCCAACCACAAGTCCCTTTTTACCCCTCACAAACCTTCACTCTTAATTCATCTCAAGACCAACACCCATACACCCCAACATGACTAACACAATGCCACCTACCACCCTACCAAATTGGAGTAATGAGGTAACAAGATTAAGTTAGAGCAGTGCGGCGGCAATACCAGTTGTGGACGAGTTTAGTGATGATATGGTTGATAAATTCATGAATCCTAGGAGATGCAGGACCTTCTACTCAACATAGAAATATTGATGTTGATCGTAAAAGGTCCACCCGAATTGGACAGACTCCTGCATGTGGAACTCACCAACGCTTTCATCGACCGAGTCAAAATCAATGATAGATAGGGTTTAATGTACTTTTTTATTTTATGAATAAATAAATATTTATTTCAATTATTATTTATTTTATTTTATTATTATTTTATTTATTAGTTATTTATATAGTCTCAATTACAAAATTAATTAATCACATAATTAAGCTATTTATAATTTTATAATTTTATAATTATTATTTATCATTATTATTCATAATTATTAATTATAATAATTTAATTTAATTTAATTAAAACATAATTATTATAAACATAATTAATTAATTACACATAATTACAGAAATAAATAAAATAAAATAAATAAATAAATAATTGTAGTCATTGCCGCCCTTTGAAAGGGCGACACCTTTAAATTTTCAACAATACAACTCATTGAAAGGGCGACACCCTTGTTACAAAAACGAAGTTTTTTTTGAAAAGATGACAGTTTGGTATATTTGTTGAAATGAA
Organism: Lathyrus tuberosus; assembly: GCA_022829125.1. Classification (NCBI taxonomy): domain Eukaryota; kingdom Viridiplantae; phylum Streptophyta; class Magnoliopsida; order Fabales; family Fabaceae; genus Lathyrus; species Lathyrus tuberosus. The sequence goes on along the minus strand of JALAZF010000065.1, from coordinate 17,990,222 downwards.
TAGTATTATGAAGTATTGTATGCAAGTGTGGCAAAGTAGAAAAAAATTCTACTAGTGGTTGCAAATAATGAGTTGAAATATATATATATATATATATATATATATATATATATATATATATATATATATATATATATATATATATATATATATATGCCACTTAATGTAACACCCCCAATCTATATCCCCGAGCAATTAAAGCGATAACAAATAATCAGAGTATAATTAAAACATTCATGGCATAGACGGAGGCGTCACATCAATTGAAACAAAATACAACAACCTGCTCATATAGATATGCAACAATCAGGTAGCACACAACAGAGGAACTCAGTTCCGAACACCCACAATTCAGATACAGAATAAAAGCGAAAAATCTGCAACTGAATCTCATATATATATATATATATATATATATATATATATATATATATATATATCATAAAAGGTTTGTCTGTCATTAACAGAGTCATACATGTATAATCCAAAAAGAACATATACATATACACATAATCACACACGATCTCCCCGACTACCAGGTGCTACATATCAGAGCCGCCCGACAAAATAATGAAGACCTAAGCTTCACAAAAAGACCTCCAGCATCTAATCTGCAATGCCTCATAGAGCACTCAAAACAGCAGAAGAGTGAGAAACACAATCATAATATAATTGCATACAATTATATTATAACACAAGAATACACATGTAAAACGTTTTCACCACAATTTACACCATAATTCAAACATAAAACAACACAATGCATGTCTCATATATCCATCACCAAGACTTATCAATTATGCTCAATGCATTTATCACCAACACACATATATATTTCAACTCATCAATTCCATTTACAATTCCCACACATAATCAATCCATTTATGATTTATGTAAATGCACAGAGACCGACACAACGACTTTATGCATGCGGTACCATTCCATCCATCATACTCATCATCAGTTCACTCAGGAACTATTGGAATCATCGCTTGTTACTTAGTGTAACTCTCCGTCGGGAAAACGATGTTCCCCGTCGCTCACACCTCTTTGTATAAGGCACACGACATTTATGGATCGCTCACACCTCTTTGTATAAGGCACACGATCCGATCGCTCACACCTCTTTGTATAAGGCACACGATCGTCTATAATCATCGCTCACACCTCTTTGCATAAGGCACACGATGTTATAGCGGATTCCCTCTGAAATCATTTCTTCGCTCCCACCCACTAGGGCATACGACATCACAAGAATGCATATCATGATGCTTGGCATACAATGACTCATGACATTCAAATGCACACATATATGCAACCATAATCATGCATATACAACCAAACACAACAACTTGCATTTACTTGCCCTTAGGCAACAAACCATCATCACAACATTTAATCGCATGCATTCACATCATATAACATCACACAAGTCATACAACATATATCAAAAGCACATTGCATGATAACACATCAATTACACCCAGTACGACGGCAAAAGTCGACAAAACGACACATTTCCAAATTCCCGACATAATTAAATCAGCCAACAATCTCAAAACCATTATCATAAGAAAGAACATTTCAATAGCTATCCAACAATACCAAGAATTCTCAAAACGGATAATCGGAACACAAGTTATGGAATTACAAAGAAAGAGAATCGTGAAATGGCAACATTCTGCACCCTCGCTGGCTATACGCGTATTGCCCTGAGCCATACGTGTATTGCCTTGCACCATATGCGTACCATTACGCAAATCAGCAGATGGCCGAGAAAAATGGATTTCCATACGCGTATTGCCCTAAATTCCCCTTGTCATACGCGTATTTCCTAAACCAATACGCGTAATGCCCTGCGTGTTACGCGTATGGGCAGAGAAAACTCAGAATTTTTCCTGCAGAATTTTTCTGCTACGGGTTCACCCAATTCCTCTCCCAAATCTCACCTAAACAACAGCAAATCACCAATTGAATGCACAACAACACCTATCTAACATGTCTCAGCAATTTGGAACATTAAAACATGATTTCGGACACAATTTGAATCAATTTCCAACAATTTCAACATGTTATGGTTTTTGTTCTACATTCAATTTCAACCAAATATCCAACAAATACATACATACATAATCATACACAAGTATAGAATAATCGAGTTTCGCACCCTTACCCGATTAATTGTGTTTTTAATAGTCAATTGATTCGATTTCTTCCTTCCCAAGTTTTTCCTCTTTTCTCCTTTTCTTTCTCTTTTCCCTTCTTCTCTTTTTCTTTCCTTTCTATTTTCTCTCTTTTTCTCTCTATGTTACCAACTTAAGAAAAATAAGCAAAATGACCAAAATACCCCTACACTCAAATATCTCGCAAACGCTTCCAAAACGCGATAAAACATAACAACAATGAAAAATAATATATTGCCAAATAAAAGTCAAGAATAAAATAATATAAAAACAAAATAATTAAATCAACTCGATTAAATAAATCTAACAAAAACTGGGGCGTTACAACTCTCCCCCACTTAGAAATTTTCGTCCTCGAAAATATTACCTGAGACGAACAACTCCGGATACGACTCCCACATCCGACTCTCCAACTCCCAAGTCAAATTGCCCTAGGCAACGCCTCCCCACGCTACTTTCACAAGCGCAATATCATTGCCTCTTAACCGCTTCAACCCGCGATCCAAAATCCTCACTGGTAATGCCTCAACCGTAAGGTTCTCCCTTACCTCAACCTCATCCATCGGAATCACATGTGACGGATCCGGAACATACTTCCAAAGTTGTGAAACATGGAACACATCGTGCAAATTCGAAAGACTCAGCGGCAACGCCACCCGATAAGCCACGACACTCACTCTCGCAAATATCTGATAAGGACCAATAAACCGAGAAGTAAGCTTCTTCGACTTTAATGCACGCCCAAAACCCGTCACCGGTGTAACTCTCAAAAATACATGATCGCCCTCTTGAAACTCAAGATCTTTCCTCCTTCGATCATGATAACTCTTTTACCTACTATGAGAAGTCTTCATTTTCTCACGAATAAGTTTCACCTTGTCCGTAGTTTATTGAATTAACTCCGGTCCAACCACCGAACTCTCACCAGATTCATGCCAACACAAAGGTGTTCGACATCTTCTTCCATACAATGTAACGCCCAGAATATTTAATTATTTATTTAATTAAATATTTAATTAATTATTTACGATTATTCGATTAATTTTGTGTTGAGGAGATTAATTGGTAAGTTGGTATTTAAGTTGGTTTAATCGTAGAATTATATTAGAAATAATATAATTAAAATATTATTAAGTAATTCCCGAATAAGTGATGAATATGTCGATTATGTGGTTAGGTCGATGAGTTGATAGTCGGGTATAATTAGCCGAGAAATTAACACTAGGATTAATATTATATTTTTATTAAGTTGATTTTGTGAGAAATAGTACTTTTGGGCCTACATTGGGGTTTTAGTAGCAATTAAGGGTGTGTGAGAACTTAAGCCCAATTAGAAACTAATTCTTATATTCTATTTAATTAAAATAAGAGGAATAGAATAGAAGTGGTGTTGTCTAAGTGGCAAAAACAAAAGAAAAAAACTAAAACCTAAAGGAGAAGAAAAGGAAAAGCTGCGAACAGTGCTTGAGGGAGAGGAAGACGAGAAAAGTGCTACCGGTGTGGAAAAATCAAGAAATTCGAGCTACCTTCGATTCAATCAGGTAAGGGTGGGGTTCGAATTTTATAACCGGGAGAATGATAGTTAGTATGTAGAAATTGGGAATTATATGATTTTGCACTATGTGGTATTTATTGGATTGAAATTGGTATATTATAGAGACCCATTATCATTTGATAGAGTAATTAGAAACCATATTTTTCAATTGCCATAGACTGTAGCGGTTTGACTTTTGGAATTTAATCCTTGAGGCACTTTCTAGGTGGCCTTGGTAATGTGTTTATTTATATATATATTATAGTGGGGGCGGTGGCTTTTGAGTGGTAAAAGAAGAGAAACAAATCCCATATTTGACTCCAGGCGGTGTGTATGGTGTGTGGCATATCAGTTAAATTTCTTGCGCTACAAGGGATTTGTAGCATGGCCTTTGGTTATTTTGTTTAGTTAAATTACAAATAATAATTAGCAGAGTTCAAGTTAATTAATTAGTCCAATTGGATTATAGTATATATGTTTAGTAGAGTTATTAAAAATAGCAGAATAAATAAAAATAAGTGAATTAATCCTTTGAAAACATAATGCATATTTTAGTAGTATTATAAAATAGCCTGTTGTAGTGAAGTAGCAGAACAAGAAAATAGCTGATAGTAATTTTAGCAGATATTGGTATTTCTGTAACAGAGCTAATTTGATGGCAGCATTTGGTAGTAGGGAAAAAAATTTGTATCAGTGAAATAAAATTGACAGGAATTGTTAATTGACTAGTAGTAATAATAGAATGTGGAAACAGTACCGAATTAGCCAATTTAGCCAAATTAAGCGGTATATTTAGTTGCCCGGAATCGAATGAAAATTTTTGGGGAAGTTCGTAATAATTAGTAGGTAGTGTGGTTATTTTTTTTTGTTGAAAAGATGCTGGAAGTTGAAAACAGTAGGAATTTTAGTCGCCCGGTAAAATTAAGCGGTATATTTAGTTGCCCGGAATCGAATGAAAATTTACAGGGAAGTTCGTATATACGAGTAGATACGTGAATGGTGTTTATTTGTGTCAAATTAAGTTGAATGCGTGGAATTGCCGGTACAGTCGATTGAGTTGGTTTTTGTCCCAAAATATGGACATGTCTTGTTGGAGGCCTAAATAGCCAAAAATTGAAAGTTGTTTATGTTGTGCTGAGTTGTATTTGTTGTGTTGATGTGGTTAATTGTATGTCGTTCATATGTCGCATACATTGCATTGTTTAAGTTGGCCTTGATGGCATTGATTAAGTTGGCCTTTGATGGCACCTGTTTAAGTTGAAAATTGCCTCGATAATCTGGCATATGTTTAAGTTGGGAGTTCTACTCCGAAATGGTACCACATGCATCTGCATAAGTTGAGTCGCATTGAGTCGTATTAATGGATTTGTTGTTATGATGAATGTTGATTGGTTGTGATATGGTTGTTAGTTGTGAAGTGGTGAAACTTGTATGGTTCTAATTTTAATATATTAATTATCATACTTTTGATTATATTATTGGATATCTCACCCTTTCTTTGTTTCGCCGTTGCCTTTATATTGGTAACGTGCTGGTAATCCGGAATGAAGTAAGCCTACCTTCATTAGTTCGAGTCGGTGGTTGTCGCTCTGATACGTAGCACTCGGGGGGATAATCGCATGTTTTTCATATTGATTGAATTATGTTTAAGTTGCTGAATTTTATATTGTTGTTATTAAAAACTTACATTTAAAGTTGTTTTATGTTGGATGAAGATGCTTTAACTATTTGAATGGTAAAGACTTGTTGATTGGGAGTTGTTGTTTTGTTGAATTCAAAATTAAGAAATTTTTATGTTGAATTTATGAATCCGCTGCATGAAAGTTAAAGTTGTTATATTTTAAAGACTAAACAGGTTCGAATTAGTTATCCGGTGAATTGTATTCTTTATGTATGATTTACATGTGATTGTATGATATGTTTAAGTTGAAATGAATGTGACATCCTGTATGTTGTAATTTTATACTCTGATATTATATAATTACGTTGGGTAGAATAAGGGTGTTACATACAACGCTTCAAAAGGTGCCATTCCATTACTCGAATGGAAACTGTTGTTATACGTGAATTCAACCAACGAAAGATAACTATCCCAAGCACCACCTTGCTCAAGAACACAAGCTCTCAACAAATCTTCCAATGGCTGAATAGTTCTCTCGGTCTGTCCATCCGTCTGAGGATGATAAGCAGAACTCAACCTCAACTTGGAACCTAACACCTTTTGCAAACTTTCCCAAAATCTGGAAGTAAACCTCGGATCTTGATCTGAAACAATACACAACGGAACACCATGTAACTTCACAATCACACTGATATAAATCTCAGCCAACCTCTCCAAAGAAAAACTGATGTCAATCGAAATGAAATGCACTGATTTAGTCAGCCTATCCACAACCACCCAAATGGCATTATGTCCCCTCTGTGTATTCGGCAACCCTGTCACAAAATCCATAGAAATGCTGTCCCATTTCCACTCGGGAATATCCAACGGTTGCAATAATCCACTAGGCTTCTGATGTTCTACCTTCGACTTCTGACACGTCAAACACGCATAAACAAACTGAGCCACATCTCTCTTTAATCCGGACCACCAAAAGTTCTTCTTCAAATCTTGATACATCTTATTAGCTCTCGGATGTATACTCAAACTACTCCGGTGTCCTTCCTCTAAAATCATCTTTTTCAAGTCCGAATCATCAGGAATACAAATTCTACCACGGAATCTTAAAACACCCTTGTCATCCACTTTAAAGTCACCATTCACACTTTTATCTCCAACCGTCATCAAATCAACAAATTTCACATCCAACTTCTACCTCTCGCTAACGGTCAACAGAAAATCATTAGTAACCTTTAACATACCAAGCCTTACGCTATCAGATTTCAATTCACACACCAAACTCAAATCTCTAAATGCTTCCAAAAGTTCCCACTCTTTAACCATTAAAGCGGACATATGCAAAGATTTTCGACTTAACGCATCGGTTACCACATTAGCTTTACCAGGATGGTAATTCAAGCCAAAATCGTAGTCCTTCAAAAATTCCAACCATCTCCGTTGCCTCATATTCAACTCTTTCTGATCAAACAAGTATATCAAACTCTTATGATCACTAAAGACTTCGAATCTTGCACCGTAGAGATAATGCCTCCAAATTTTCAACACAAAAACCACAGCCGCTAATTCCAAATCATGAGTAGGATAGTTTTTCTCATGAATCCTCAATTGCCTCGAAGCATAAGCCACAACCTTACCTTCTTGCATCAACACTCCACCTAAACCAATCAAAGACGCATCGCAATACACCACAAACGGTTCAGTAGGATTCGGTAAGATCAAAATCGGAGCTGTAGTCAATCTTCTATTCAGCTCAATAAAACTTTCCTCACACTGAATATCCCAAATGAACGCTTGACCTTTACAAGTCAGCTGGGTCAAAGGAAGTGCTAACTTAGAAAAACCTTCAATGAATCTCCGATAATATCCAGCTAAACCCAAAAAGCTTCTAATTTCAGTAACAGATCTAGGAGCCTCCCATTGTAGAACTGCATCTACTTTAGATGGATCCACAGCAATACCATTACCTGAAATCACATGCCCAAGAAAACTCACTTCTGACAACCAGAACTCACACTTGGAAAACTTGGCAAAAAGTCTCTTTTCCCTCAAAATTTGCAATATAATACGCAAATGTTCCGCATGCTCCTCCCAGGACTTAGAATAAATCAAGATGTCATAAATAAACACAACAACAAATCGATCCAAATGCTCATGGAAAATACGATTCATATACTCCATAAACACACCCGGCACATTAGAAACCCCAAACGACATCACAGAATATTCGTAATGACCGTAACGTGTCCTAAAATCCATCTTCTGAATATCTTCCTCTTTCACTCTAATCTGATGATACCCTGACCTCAAATCAATCTTACTAAACACACATGCACCGACCAACTGGTCCATCAGATCATCAATTCTCGGAAGATGATACTTATTCTTAATCGTCACCTTATTCAGCTGGCGATAACCAATACATAATCGCATACTTCCATCTTTCTTTTTCACCAATAAAACTGGAGCACCCCAAGGCGATACACTCGGCCTCACAAACCTCTTTTCTAATAATTCATTCAACTGCTTTTTCAACTCAACCAACTTAGATGCCGACATTCGATATGGTGCCATAGATACAGGTCTAGTACCAGGAACGAGATCTATAGAAAACTCCACCTCTCTTTCTGGCGGCACATCAGAAATATCCTCTGGAAACACCTCTGGAAAATTACACACAACTGGAGACACATCTATTGCAACTTGACTATCCACAGTCAACGATGCAAACAACCCAAACAACTGAACTTCATCCGCCAAAAATTTCTTCAACTCTTTGGTAGATAAGAAACTCGATTCCTCGTCTTCCTCAAGAGAAGGAAACCTTACCAACTTATGATAACAATCAATATGAACCCGATTGAACTGCAACCAGTTCATTCCCAGAACCACATCTAAACCCTCCAACGGTAAACATACCAAATCCATCTCAAAATCTTTACCATAAATGGTCAAAGGACAACTTAAACAAACCAAAGAAGTAGTCACTAACCCCATTGCTGGAGTATCAATAACCATATCTCCACCCATCGAAGACAACAAAAGATTCAAACGCTTTGCGCACTCAGACAAAATAAACGAATGAGTCGCTCCGGTATCAATAATGGCAACTAAAGGCGTACTATTAATAAAACAAGTACCTCTGATCAGACGGTCTGCACTAGAAGTCTGAGTTCCCGCCAATGCAAACACCTTCCCCCCAGCTTGAGCTTGCTTTGGTTTCGGACACCTCGTACTAATATGACCAGTTTCACCATAGTTGAAACACTTCACCACATTCTTCTTGCACTCAGCTGTGACATGTCCAAAACCTCCACAATTGGAACACTTTCTCATATCCTTCCTACATTCAAACTGACGATGTCCTAAGTCACCACACCTATAACATCTCAGAGGATTAGACATACCTCCCCCACTTGGCCTTTTATCATAATTAGCCCTTTGTTTTCCCTTATCAGCTGGTGACACATAAGGACCACCACGAAACGATTGCTTTCCTTTCCTTTCGTTCACACTCTTATAGTGAGTAGAACGAGCTTTGCTATCCTCCTCATAAATTCTAAAATAATCCACCAAATCTGAAAACCTTCTAATCCTTTGATAACCAATTGCCTGCTTGATCTTGGGACGCAACCCGTTCTCAAACTTCACACACTTGGAAAACTCTGCAGTTGCTTCGGCATAATATGGATAAAACTGAACAAGCTCCACAAACTTAGCAGTGTAATCAACAACAAACATATTACCTTGTTTCAATTCCAAGAACTCTATCTATTTCGTTACTCTAACATCTTCAGGAAAATACTTCCTCAAAAACTCACTGTTAAACAAAGCCCAAGTGACCACTTCATCTGCATCTTCCAACACAAGACGCTTACTAACCCACCAATCATCATCCTCCTCCTGCAACATGTGAGTACCCAGTCTCACCTTATGTTCCTCAGCATAGTCCATCACTCAAAATATTCTTTCAATCTCCTTAAGCCAAACCTGAGCACCATCAGGATCATGTCTCCTTTTGAAGACAGGCGGTTTGTTCTTCCTGAACTCATCATTCTCACCAGCATTAGGTGCACCCCGCACAGCCTGAGCCATAGCTTACATAGCAGCAGTAAGAGCAGCGTCATTCCTACCAACCATATTCTGTTCATATCCAATAACAGCAACTATGGTTAAACAAATAGCTCACCCAACACAAAGACCAACACGGACTGGCAAGAACTGACACAAACCGACACGGACTGACACGGACTGACTCTGATACCACTTAATGTAACACCCCTAATCTATACCCCCGAGTAATTAAAGCGATAGCAAATAATCAGAGTATAATTAAAACATTCATAGCATAGATGGAGGCGTCACATCAATTGAAACAAAATACAACAACCTGCTCATAAAGATATGCAACAATCAGGTAGCACACAACAGAGGAACTCAGTTTCGAACACCCACAATTCAGATACAGAATAAAAGCGGAAAATTTGCAACTGAATCTCATATATATATATATATATATATATATATATATATATATATATATATATATATATCATAAAAGGTTTGTCTGTCATTTACAGAGTCATACATGTACAATCCAAAAAGAACATATACATATACACATAACCACACACGGTCTCCCCGACTACCCGGTGCTACATATCAGAGCCGACCGACAAAAGAATGAAGACCTAAGCTTCACAAAAAGACCTCCAGCATCTAATCTGCAATGCCTCATAGAGTATTCAAAACAGCAGAAGGGTGAGAAACACAATCATAATATAATTGCATACAATTATATAATAACACAAGAATACACATGTAAAACGTTCTCACCCCAATTAACACCATAATTCAAACATAAAACAACACAATGCATGTCTCATATATCCATCACCAAGAATTATCAATTATGCTCAATGTATTTATCACCAACACATATATATATATTTCAACTCATCAATTCCATTCACAATTCCCACACATAATCAATCCATTCATGATTTATGTAAATGCACAGAGACCGACGCAACGACTCTATGCATGCGGTACCATTCCATCCATCATACTCATCATCAGTTCACTCAAGAACTATTGGAATCATCGCTTGTTACTTAGTGTAACTCCCCGTCGGGCAAACGATGTTCCTCGTCGCTCACACCTCTTTGTATAAGGCACACGATCGTCTATAATCATCGCTCACACCTCTTTGCATAAGGCACATGATGTTATAGAGGACTCCCTCTGGAATCGTTTCGTCGCTCCCACCCACTAGGGCACACGACATCACAAGAATGCATATCATGATGCATGGCATACAATGACTCATGACATTCAAATGCACACATATATGCAACCATAATCATGCATATACAACCAAACACAACAATTTGCATTTACTTGCCCGTAGGCCACAAACCATCATCACAACATTGAATCGTATGCATTCACATCATATAACATCACACAAGTCATACAACATATATCAAAAGCACATTGTATGATAACACATCAATTACACCCAGTACGACGACAAAAGTCCACAAAATGACACATTTCCAAATTCCCGACATAATTAAATCGACCAACAATCTCAAAACCATTATCATAAGAAAGAACATTTCAATAGCTATCCAACGATACCAAAAATGCTCAAAACGGATAACCGGAACACAAGTTATGGAATTAAAAAGTAAGAGAATCGCGAAATGGCAACATTCTGCACCCTCGCTGGCCATACGCGTATTGCCCTGAGCCATACGCGTATTGCCTTGCACCATACGCGTACCATTATGCAAATCAGCAGATGGTCGAGAAAAATGGATTTCCATACGCGTATTGCCCTAAATTCCCCTTGCCATACGCGTATTGCCCAAACCAATACGCGTAATGCCCTGCGTGTTACACGTATGGGCAGAGAAAACTCAGAATTTTTCCTGCAAAATTTTTCTGCTACGGGTTCACCCAATTCCTCTCCTAAAATTTTTCTGCTACGGGTTCACCCAATTTTCCTGCAAGATTTGGGAGAGGAATTGGGTGAACCCGTAGCAGAAAAATTCTGCAGGAAAAATTCTGAGTTTTCTATGCCCATACGCGTAACACGCAGGGCATTACGCATATTGGTTTGGGCAATACGCGTATGGCAAGGGGAATTTAGGGCAATACGCGTATGAAAATCCATTTTTCTTGGCCATCTGCTGATTTGCATAATGGTACGCGTAGAGTGCAAGGCAATACGCGTATGGCTCAGGGCAATACGCATATGGCCAGCGAGGGTGCAGAATGTTGCCATTTCGCGATTCTCTTTCTTTGTAATTCCATAACTTGTGTTCCGATTATCCGTTTTGAGCATTCTTGGTATCGTTGGATAGCTATTGAAATGTTCTTTCTTATGATAATGGTTTTGAGATTGTTGGCCGAATTAATTATGTCGGGAATTTGGAAATGTGTCGTTTTGTCGACTTTTGTCGTCGTACTGGGTGTAATTGATGTGTTATCATGCAATGTGCTTTTGATATATGTTGTATGACTTGTGTGATGTTATATGATGTGAATGCATGCAATTAAATGTTGTGATGATGGTTTGTGGCCTAAGGGCAAGTAAATGCAAGTTGTTGTGTTTGGTTGTATATGCATGATTATGGTTGCATATATGTGTGCATTTGAATGTCATGAGTCATTGTATGCCAAAAATTATGATATGCATTCTTGTGATGTCGTGTGCCCTAGTGGGTGGGAGCGACAAAACGATTCCATAGGGAATCCGCTATAACATCGTGTGCCTTATGCAAAGAGGTGTGAGCGATGATTATAGACGATTGTGTGCCTTATACAAAGAGGTGTGAGCGATCGGATCGTGTGCCTTATACAAAGAGGTGTGAGCGATCCATAAACGTCGTGTGCCTTATACAAAGAGGTGTGAGCGACGGGGAACATCGTTTGCCCGACGGGGAGTTACACTAAGTAACAAGCGATGATTCCAATAGTTCCTGAGTGAACTGATGATGAGTGTGATGGATGGAATGGTACCGCATGCATAGAGTCGTTGTGTCGGTCTCTGTGCATTTGTATAAATTATGAATGGATTGATTATGTGTGGGAATTGTGAATGGAATTGATGAGTTGAAATATATATATGTGTTGGTGAGAAATGCATTGAGCATAATTGATAAGTCTTGGTGATGGATATACGAGACATTCCTTGTGTTGTTTTATGTTTGAATTATGGTGTAAATTGTGGTGAGAACGTTTTACATGTGTATTCTTGTGTTATTATATAATTGTATGCAATTATATTATGATTGTGTTTCTCACCCTTCTGTTGTTTTGAATGCTCTATGAGGCATTGCATATTAGATGCTGGAGGTCTTTTTGTGAAGCTTAGGTCTTCATTCTTTTGTCGGTCGGCTCTGATATGTAGCACCGGGTAGTCGGGGAGATCATGTGTGATTATGTGTATATGTATATGTTCTTTTTGGATTGTACATGTATGACTCTGTAAATGACAGACAAACCTTTTATGATATATATATATATATATATATATATATATATGTGTGTGTGTGTGTGTGTATATATATATATATATGATTCAGTTGCAGATTTTCCGCTTTTATTATGTATCTGAATTGTGGGTGTTCGGAACTGAGTTCCTCTGTTGTGTGCTACCTTATTGTTGCATATCTATATGAGCAGGTTGTTGTATTTTGTTTCAATTGATGTGACGCCTCCGTCTATGCCATGAATGTTTTAATTATACTCTGATTATTTGTTATCGCTTTAATACCCATGTAGGCGTGCATTAGCAACATACACTTTAATGTAGTTTTGTGTGGGGCCCACCAATTTTGGGTGGGACCCACATTAAAAAGAAGAAGAAAAAAATAAAAAGAAAATAAATGTAGTGTATTTTTGTGTGGGGCCCACCACTATATATATATATATATATATATATATATATATATATATATATATATATATATATATATATATATATATATATATATAGGGTTCATATCCTATGAGAATGTCATTTTTATGTAAAAAAATGAGAATGAATCTGAATCATTAGATTTTAAAAGAAATGGTGGAGATTTTGTGTAGTTTTTGATTTTCTCTCTCCTCCATTATTAAAATAAATGATGGAGGAGAGAGAAAAAAACTGACACATAATCTCCACCATTTATTTTAAAATCTGATGGTTCAAATTCATTCTCATGTTCTCACATAAAAAAAAGAGTTATAAATAAGTCTAAATCTACGTTGCGCGCATAAAAAAAATGATACGTTATTGTAGCTGGAATTAGACGGTCCACATTCTCATATTATCTTCAATTTGATCCGTTATCGCATATGGTAAAAAAAACGAGTTAAAAATATAGTTTAAAGTCGTATAACAAAGAATCCTAGTTTACTTACTTAAATTTAGAATCAATAAATTTATAAATATGGTTTTCGAGTTTGTACAATTTTAGGGAATTTTGATAAAAATGTGTATTAGGAAAAATCAATTTATCTATTAATATCGTCAAGTATTTGATCTAACAGACGATCTTTTGCAACAATCCATTCTCGAGGTAGCTAAGTTGAGGTCTCTTATTTTTATTCCTCTTCTTCACTTTTCTCTTTATCATCCTTATTGTCCTCTATTATTAGAGGATCATCTTTGGGAGTGTCGTCGTTTACCAGTCGTTTTGTTATCACTCTTGAAACATAAAAAAGACTGCATTTTTCTGACTTTTGGGGTTTGGTTTCATCAAAAGCCATGTGGGCCGACTTTTCAACAACAAAAGTTATATGGTTGCAAACTCTATATGCTTTCCTCGATGATGAGTACCCTAGAATAATTCTTTTATCTGACTTTGCATCGAATTTGCTAAAATTAACTTTCTGTTATTTAAAATAAAGCATTTGCAGCTGAAAACACGAAAGTGGAAAATATTAGGTTTCCTACCTTTAAGTATTACATAAGGTTTCTTCTCTAGGATGGGCGTATGACCATCCCGTTTAAGACATGACATACAATATTAATTGCATCCTCCCAAAAATACTTAGACAAACTAATTTCACATATCATTGTCTAGGGCAATTCTTCTAAAACACGATTTTACACTCAACAACACCAATTATTTGTGGAGTACGCAGACATGAAAAGTTATGAATTATCTTGTTTTGTCACAATTTTGTTTATATTGATGGTTTATAAACTCACTATGGGGAGAGTTTCAAGTTGAAAAAATGTTTTTAGGTTTAAAAGACACTCTCACTTGTTTTCCTATTTGACAAGCATCACAAAGCTTATCTTTATAAAAATTTATATTAGGTAGACTAACTACTAAGTTTTTGTATGTTATCATATTTATCAAGTCAAAGTGTATGTGTCCTATTTTTTTTTTTTAAATTGATGGTTTACAAACTCACTATGAAGAGATTTTGAAGTTGAAGCAATGTTTTTAGGTTTAAAAGACACTCTCGTTTGTTTTCCTATTTGGCAAGCATCACAAAGGTTGTCTTAAAAAAAATTATATTATGTAGACTAACTACTATATTTTTTTGGATGTTATCCTATTTATCAAGTCAAAGTGCCTAATGTTCAATTAAGCAACTCAAAGTATCAAAAACAATTGAATACCCCATCGTCCCATGATTGACTAATGTTTAATAAGTTATGTTTAAACCCTTTAACTAATAAAACATCTTATATGGTAATAGTGGATGGATTTCCCATAACACCTTCTCCTAAGATTTTATCTTTAGTGTTGTCTCCATAAGAAACGTGATTGATTTCTTTGTGATCAAACTTGATGAACATCAAAGCTCCCTTCATGTACCTTGAACACCCGCTGTCTAGGAACCACAAACTTTTGCAGAGGCAAGACCATCATATAAAAAATCAAATAGGTAATTTAGGTACCCAACTAATAGGTCCTAAAGGGTTAGTAAAATAACACTAGGTATCTAAGTCATGGTACCATTATGAACTTTGACATTTCTAATATGGAAAAGAGGCCTAACGTGGCCTTTATCACTACGATAATGACAAGTTCCTTTAGATGATATATTCTTTGATCTCTTCAAGCAAAGTGAGGATTTTTCTTAAAATCGCCATTCTTTCACTTGGATAAGTAGAAACAATAGTAGATAGAAAAATAACTTGTGTCAATTGTCCTTTAAGGTTTTTATATTCAAGTTTTAAAATTGGACAAGTATCACATTCCATTTTAACTACCTTTTAAACTAAAGTAACAAAAGCAATAAACTTCTCACTAGCGAGAGATGCATGATCTTTCTTTAAAAAATGGGTTAATACCATTTTTGGCCCCTTATCTTGACCCCGGGGTCCATTTTGGTCCCTTATCTTTTAAAAATACCTATTTGATCCTTTATCTATTCATAACGTGTCACAATTATCCTTTCTATTAGATTCATTAGTTAAAGTCAAATTAAATTGCCACATGGCACTTATGTTGTTTAGACGCCAAAATGGAGATAAAAAAGTTGATGTGCACATTAACTGAAGTTAAAATTCGAGTCTCTAAGATCAAATTCATTTTTTAATCATTTCCAAACCTTAGCAGATAAACAAAGGCAACTGCAAACCCAATAACAAGTGGAAGAGACAACGTTTAAAGATTCTTTGAATGCGAAATCCTAATCGAAGGTGAAAACGAGTGAATGAGACAAGGATTGAAGGTGAAATCGAAGGTGCATATGCCATTGAAGAATATTTATTGCATACATTTAGTGTCAATTTTTTTGTTATCTGTTTCAGATTATTGGGTTTCAAATGTTATGTGGCGTTCTTGCGAAAATGAACTTTCATCTGGTGTTACGATTTTAGGGTTCTTAGTGTTATCTTGTGTCCATGCATCAATGCAATGTTAGGGTTTTTTAGTGTTAAGATTTTAGGGTTTTCAATGTTATGTTGTGTTCATGCATCAATGAAATGTTAGAGTTTTCTGATGTTATGATTTTTGGGTTTTCAATGTTATGTTGTGTTCATGCATCAATGAAATGTTAGAGTGTTATGATGTTATGATTTTTGGGTTTTCAATGTTAGCTTGTGTACATGCATCAATGAAATTATAGACTTAGGTAGAAATGGATGAATACTTTAATTTGAAAATGCATCATAGTGGTGAGTTTATAGATAGTGAACAAAATATGTATGAAGGAGGAATATACGATGAATTAAAAATTGATATTGAGAAGTGGAGTTACTTTAAATTGGCAGTTATACTGAAGGAACTTGGTTATAGTGAAGTAGATATAATATATTATAAGGATCCCACATTTAAGATGAATGTTCTGAATGATGACAAAGGTGCATTAGACTTTTTTTTTTATCTTTGTAGGGTGCATTTAAGTGTTAATGTTTATATACAACATCCATTATCCTAACCAGAGAATTTTGAGGGTCCTCGTGTTGAAGAAGAAGATTTAAATGATAAGGATATAGTAAATATTGAGGAGGAAGATTTGAAATCTAAACTTTATGATGAAGCACATAGGGGGGATTCTAAAATGAATAGTGGTGAGGGCCAAAATAATAATGTGCAGGATATTGATCAAGATGGTGGTGTTAATATTGGTGAAGGGAAAAATGATAATGAGGTGCATGATAATATAGAGACTGATTTTGGTGAGGGGGGAAATGATTATGAGGTGTTGTTAGCATGGTATTTTCTTTACTTAGTAGGGAAAGTCAAATGAATGTTGCATTAGTGAAATGCTAAGTGTTAACATTGATGGACAGGATTCGAAAGCAATGATACTCCCACTAAGACTTCTCGACTGACATCTTGAGATGCAGTTTCAAATCATCTCAAAAGCAGATCTTAAGATTTAGTTTGGAGGAGTCTCAACAAAAGACTTAGGTAACCACTCGACACCATGTCGAGGACACGTATTTCGACAAGCTTCAAACACTTAAGAAATTGAGGAAACCAAAGACACATGAGACTTAACACTATTCGGAACTACCTTCGATGATCACTCAGTTACTAGTTGTTAAATGTAGTTAGAGAACGTGGGATAATGGTTTCAACAGTTTCAAAGCCTTGAATATGTGGTAATACATTGGAATATGAATTACATGCATTCGAAGACGTGTCAATTCTTTAGGTGTAAACTGTTCTGAATAATTATTTGTAGTTTACTATATATAGCAGGCTCATATGTTGTAATCAAGGTCGCAAATTTCATATATTTTCTCTATAGAACTGGAGTACCCAAACTAAAAAGTGAAACAGTTTATGAGAAATTATGTGAGTTTGCGTCCTCTTTTCTGTGTACTTTTTATGTTTCCTTAATTGAAACATCTTTTTATTTTGTCATTTACTGCATTAATTTAATGTTGTTTATTTCAAACTTCTTTTAGTTTAATTTAAGTTTTATTGTCTTTAAAGTTTACTTTTACACCGTCTGCAAACAAACATTTATAATCACATTCTACACATACGTTCTTGTAAAAAAAATTAAAAAAGCTATTCCCAAGGATTTTTGAGTTAATCTCAAAGACTTTCAACCAACGGCAGCATCAACTGTCATCCTCCTGTTATAGAGGAGACCATTATAGAAAGCGTTGATAATTAACCACTTCTACAGACTATGATGCGGGAGAAGTCTCACCATGTCTTTGTACATTTCCCAGGCATAAAAAAATATTCTCCTTCAGCTTGTCTAAAATAAGTTATTTGGTTTCTTAACACTACCCTTTTACTCGGTAGGAAATATCTGGCTAAGAACACCTTCTTGAGCCCATTCCATGTAGTGATGGAATTAGAGGGTAGGTAATGTATCCAAGCTCTCTCTTTCTCTCTCTCTCTCTCTCTCTCTCTCTCTCTCTCTCACACACACACACACACACACACACACACACACACTCAGGGAAAAGGGGAAAACATAGTTTAATAGCTTCAGGATCGACACCATTGTTTTTCAACGTGCCAACATACCGAATGAACACGGAAAGATGCAGATTAGGGTCCTCCGTAAGGCTACCGGAGAATTGGTTCCATGGCACGATTTGCAGCAGAGAGAGTTTACACTAAATATTGTTAGCTTGAATCGTCGGGGGAGCAATGGTTGAATATGGCTCCTCCTTAGATAGGACGACATATTCCTTAAGAAGACGCTCAACATTATTCACAGTCATTGGGATAGTGTATTAGGCGTAAAGTTGTTTTAATCGACGTCTAATGCAAAAAAAAAATGCTTGATTTTGTCAATCAGTTGTTCTAACTCGTCCCTGGATGTGTGGGTACTTGGTATACAACCGCGAAAAGGGATAGAAAAGAATAAAAAGTGTGTCTTAGATACGACGCAACAACTGAGTCACGATATTGACTAATTTGGTCTCCGACAACGACACCAAAAACTTGATAGGTCCGCAAGTGCATGGAAATATAGTTAATAATATAAAAAATGTTGAATCCACAATGACCAATTATCAACATACCATTATCTATTGCTACTATGTAAATTTAAGGCTATGGATAATAGTTTTAGTGTGCGGAAGAAAGAAATAAGCTTGTTTTAAAAATCAATTAAGAGACAGGAGACTTGAATGTGGCTCTCGTCGACCAATAGCGCTCGCGAAGTCGTTTAACTTATAATTAAATTGGGTTAATATTTTCTTATAGAAAAATAATTGTTAGTTCCTGGATTGGCTGGAATTTTGGTAAAACAAAGTATATTCAATGTTGATGTCAAGGTGTTGATGTTGCAACATTGAAGTCTTAACACTGTGCTGTGTTAAGTATTTTATTGCTGAAGTTGGATGTCTGATGTCACACAGGTGATGTTGTAACATCAGATCTGCAGAATCAATAACATCAGGTTGTGATGTTTTTAGGGTTGCGTATTAGCTGGAATTGTGGAGAGCAAGCTGGCTCATTGGATGCGAATATCTTGGGATAGATATTTGCTGCTGCATAGGAGATCTGCTGCAGATTTGTAGGAGATTTAAAAGGTTGAAGATTTAAAAAGATTTTGGGAGAAAATCTGTTTTAATATTCAGTTTTAAATAAAAAATCTGGGAGATATTGTAGCAAGTCCAAGACCAATTCAAGGAGCTATATAAAGCGCACAAGACCAAAGGAAAAAGGTACAGAAATACAGAGAGAAGATCAAGAGCATAGGCTGAGTGTCTTGAGTATTTTGTACGAGTTGTGTAACCAGAATTCTAGGGTGAATTGCTGTGTCGTATTCTGTCCTCTCTAGAAGCTGTGAAGCAATAGAGAGTGGTTGCTTGATCGAAGCTGTGAAGTAAGATCAAGGGTACTCAAAGTGGGTTCTTTGAGAGTTTGTAAGGGATTGAGTGGTGTTCTCATACCTAAGTGGTTTCTTAGGTAGGAAGTCATTAGTAAAGTATAAGTTTAGGAGATTGTCAACGGGTTGTTGAGTCTGTAAATTATATCTACAAGTAGTAAATTCGATCCCTGGCTTGGTAGCCCCCAGAGTAGGTTGGTTGTAACCGAACTGGGTCAACAATTCTTGGTGTTTTTTACTGTTATTACTGTCCATTGTGCAGAGTGTGTTGTTGTGACATCACACCTTAACATCACACGTCTGATACCAGAATTTCAATTGGTATCAGAGCAGGTATCCTGTCTGTCTCTGGGTGAGATCTAGGGAAGTTACTTTCTGCTGAAAAGATGGACAAAGAAGTTAGAGGATTCGTCAACAGACCCCCTATTTTGGATGGATCCAATTATGACTATTGGAAGCCAAGGATGACCACCTTCTTAAAATCCTTGGACAGTAGGGCTTGGAAGGCTGTTATTAAATAGTGGAAAGCACCTGTTGTATGTGAGAAGGATGATGCTGGTAAAGATAAAGAAGGCACCTCTAAGCCAAAGCCTGAAGAAGAGTGGACCAAGGAGGAAGACGAGCTTGCCCTTGGAAATTCCAAAGCTCTGAATGCCATATTCAATGGAGTGGATAAGAATATCTTCAGGTTAATCAATACCTGTGAAGTTGCTAAGCAAGCATGGGATATCTTGCAGGCTACTCATGAAGGAACATCTAGAGTCAAGATGTCACGACTTCAGATTTTAACATCAAAATTTGAAAGCCTGAAGATGAAGGATGATGAGACCATTCATGACTTCCACATGAATGTTCTGGAGCTGGCTAATGCATCCAATGCTCTTGGTGAGAAGATGTCAGATGAAAAGCTTGTGAGGAAGATCCTTAGGTCCCTACCTAAGAAGTATAAGATGAAGGTAACTGCCATTGAAGAATCACAAGACATCAGCAAGATGAGAGTAGATGAGCTCATTGGATCTCTTCAAACCTTTGAGCTTGGGTTGAATGAGGAAGAACCAGAGAAGAAGCCAAAAAATATAGCCCTGGTGTCAAATAATGAAGAAGAGAAAGGAAAGAGTTCTGAATCCCAGGAGGATTTATCTCAGGCCATAGTGATGTTGGGAAGACAGTTCACCAAAGTATTCAAGAGAATGAATAATAACTCCAGGCCTAATGTCAAGAACATGACTTCTGACACCAGCAAGAAGGATGAAGAGAAAGCTGCCCAAGATAAAGGAGTGCAGTGCTTTGAGTGCGAAGGGTATGGACATGTCAAGAAAGAATGTCCCACCTTCTTGAAAAAGCAGAAGAAGGGCATGACAGTTTCCTGGTCTGACTCAGATAGTGAAAGTGAAAGTAAGTCAGCAAAACATGTTAGAGCCCTAACAGGAGCTGTTGTTTCTGATGATGATTCTAGTGATGGAGAAGTAACTTATGAGGAGTTAGCATCTACCTATCAAGAGCTGTGTTTAAAAAGTGTTGAGATTTGTCAAGAGAACAAGTGCCACAAGCAACAGATTGCTCAGCTAGAGAATGAAAAGACTGATCTTGAAAATGAAGTGGTGCGAGTTAGAGCTCACCTTGATCAAATGACCAAGTCTGTTAGGATGCTGAGCTGTGGTACAGACACACTTGACAAGATCCTTCAGTCTGAAAAAGCTGCTGGAGACAAAACTGGGATAGGTTATGTGGTTGAGGATAAGGGAACTTCAGAAGGAAGCACTTCAGGTTCAAAGAAGGAAGTGTCACAACGTTTATCTCAACATTAGCCAAAGAAGCAGGATCCTACCCCTAAGAAAGCTGATGTTTCCCAACCTAAGAAGATTGAGAAGAAGACTGGTCCTTATCAGAAGAGAAAGTAGCCACAAGGAGCTAGTCAGTATATGCTCCCACAATACCACAAGAGCATGCAAGCTGCTCAGTACAAACAGCACATGTCTCATCAGGTGTCTCAACATCAGGACAACTGGTATGGTTATGGATATGGATACACCAATGTTGTTCCTTATATCTATGGAAGAAAAAAGCCACACCATCATGGGAGACAATCAAGGAAACAACATTCTCAGCCGTCCTATGGGAGAAGATACCCGCATAATAGATGGCAGGGCAGTTATGGTAGGAGGAGATCACATTATGGATGGCAGCATAAGCAATCTCATCATGGCAGAAGATTCAGAGATGAAAGGGTGAGATGCTATTATTGTGGAAGGTTTGGACATATGCAGTACTCTTGCTACAAGCTGCATGGATACCCTCAACCTCAAAACAGATGGAGAGAGCACAGGCCCAAAGTTGTTAAACAATGGGTACCTAAGGAGAAGGTGAAGTGCTTGTTGGCTCACTTGGCTGACAAAGAGGCTAAAGAAGGAACATGGTACTTTGACAGTGGGTGTTCCAAACACATGTCTGGATATAGATCCATGTTTGCTAAACTTATACCTTGCCCCTCTCATGAGGTCATATTTGGCAATGGAGAAAAAGGTGTTGTTGCAGGAGTTGGGAAAATGCAAGGTGATGGTAGACCTGAACTTGACAATGTTATGTTTGTCAGTGGCTTAAGTGCAAATTTGATTAGCATAAGCCAGTTGTGTGATGAAGGTTACAAGGTAAACTACACTAAGGATGATTGTGTGGTTTCTGATGAACATAATCAGGTTGTTATGAAGGGTGCCAGAACCAAAGACAACTGCTATCAGTGGACCTCTCTTAAAGAAGATTCAACTAGTAATGTTTTAGTTGATGTTATAACACCAGACTATGACATCAGGATGCTGAAAGGTCACTCTGAGTTAATGAGTCCTGATGTGAATGTTTTAAAAGGAAAGTCTTTATGGAGGGAGAAAATTAGTAATTGGTCTTTAAAGAGTTCACAAAACCTGGCGCCTTACCTCAGATCCTCATTTCCCATTATAGCAAAATCCCAGTTCATCAAAACTCATATCTCTCTTCCGTTCAACAAAAAGAATCACCTCAATCTCTACTCCCTCAAAGGAACCATGTCAAAACAGACATCCTCTCCTTCAAAAAGTACATCGCAGAACAAAGCTAGGGTTTCTACAAAAGAGTACTCTGAGGATAAAGCTCTGAATATACAACCCATCTCCGTAATACTACCAGAATTAGGTAAACCTAGACCATCTAAGCTTGCTTCAAAAAGGGCCGCAACTATTTTTAAAAATGCTGAAACAAAGAAGTTGGTCACCAGTATCCTATTTGGTGATAAACCAACTCCTAGGTCATCCACTGTGGTAGAAAAGTTTGATGTTGACAAGAGTATGGGTAATCTGGCAACCAAAATACTGGACAAAGGAATACCTGTGAAAGGCATCTCTATACCATTGAATCAGATGCCATCAGAAAAGGTAGACATGCAAGAAGATGAGTCTGATCTTCATAGACTTGTTGTGTCTGTCATTGAAGACTCTGAAAGAGGAAGGGAATAAGAAGATGTGCATGAGGAAGTTGATGATAGTACTACTCCTGAAGAAGAAAAGGATGAGGACGTGATCAATGTGGTTGACCTGTCTGATAATGAAGTAATTGGAAATGCTGTTCCAAGTATTGCCAAGAGACTAAAGACAAGGAAAGGAAAAACTAGTGAATCCTCTCCTAAGAAGTCTACTGAAGGAAAGAAGAAAACTGTTGTTAGTCCCACAAAACCTTGGAGCAAGGTTGTCACACCCTCCAAAAAGAGAAAGATTAGAGAAGAATCTGAGTCTGAGGATGATGTTGAGGAAGATGTCCATGACATCACACCAGTCAGAAAGACCATCTTGAAGAGAATTTCTGATAAAGTCCCTGAGGTGCCTGTGGACAACATATCCTTTCATTATGCTAGCAGTGCTTCCCTGTGGAAGTTTGTGTGCCAAAGGAGGCTAGCCCTGGAAAGGGAGCTTGGAAAGGATGTCTTAGAGATGAAAGAAATTATGGACCTCATTCATGGTGCTGGACTACTAAAGACTGTGACCAGATTCTCTAAGTGCTATAGTGAACTTGTTAAGGAATTTGTTGTCAACATTCCCATGGACATTTCTGACAATAGAAGTGTGAACTACATGAAGGTGTTTGTTAGGGGACAGTGTATTGACTTCTCTCCTAGCACTATCAATAAATATCTGGGAAGAGATGAGCAAGAGGAGTGTGAGCTGGAAGTGACTGATAATGAAGTGTGCAGAGAAATCACTGCCACTCAAGTTAAGGTGTGGCCACTGAAAAATAAATTGATAGCTAGCAAACTCAGTATCAAGTATGCTATTTTGCACAGAATTGGTGCTGCTAACTGGGTACCTACTAATCATAAAACCACCATAACTGTGGGATTAGGAAGGTTCATCTATGATGTGGGGAAAAAGGTCAAGTTCAACTATGGAAGCTATATATTTGATCAAGTGGTGAAGCATGGTGCCACCAATGCTATCAAAATGCCTATATCATTCCCTTCCCTTATCTGTGGAATGATCTTAGATCAACATCCTGGAATCTTAACAAGTACAGAGGTAGCATGTAAGAGGGAGTCAGCTTTATCTTTGCATCCCAAACTGTTTGCTGGGTGTCATGTTCCAGACATTGTTACAACATCAAGCTCTGGGGTTAAAAAGGTCAGAACAAAATCTGAGCTGATTGAAGAATTAAAGGCAACCTGCAAGGATCTTGATATGGTGATCCAAACCAGCACTGTCAGGAAAATGAAGATTGAGCAGATGATTAAAAACTTGGAACAGGGGGAAGATAATGGTGACACTGAGGACTCCAGGTCAGATGAGGGTGAAGAAGATGTTGATGGTACCAGCTCGAATGAAGACTAATCTCTATCTGCTGTCTTTAGATAATAGTTTCGGTATTAGTTTAGTTTTTGTTTGTTGGTTATGTAATTTGAATATTGTGCTGTTTTATACACTGTTTATGTTTTTAGTTTCCTTCTATGATTTGTTTTGCCTGTTTGTTAACTGAGAGGCTAACAATGAGAGCTAAGGTATACTGACTATAGTTAATAGGGCTTCTAACAGAAGTTTGACTAATTATGGCTAAAAAGGGGGAGAAAATAGTCAAGAGAGTCTAGATAGTCATGGATTGCCAAATGCTGGGGGAGTTATTGACAGTTGCTATGCTGAGCAACATTGTTGAATGCAACATTGTTAAAAGTTATTGCTGCATTAAGGGGGAGTTTTGACTGAGCTAGTGAAGAGTTCATAGCATTTGAAGAGTGCAGCCAAGCAGACATCAAGGGGGAGAGAAGTGCTGCACATTGTGAGCTACTGAACAGCTGTGATGCTGGTTCATGTTTTCAAGGGGGAGCACCAATTGGCTGTTGTCAATAATGAAGATGGTGCTGCAGCAGATCAAGTAATGAAGACTATGAAGATTGTCAAACTGCTACTGATTGAGAGTTTCAAAATTCTGAAGATTATTCAGCTGCTGAAGTCTCTGAAGATGCAGAGATTGTTTTAGCCAAAATTAGCCAAAGGGGGAGATTGTTAGTTCCTGGATTGGCTGGAATTTTGGTAAAACAAAGTATATTCAATGTTGATGTCAAGGTGTTGATGTTGCAACATTGAAGTCTTAACACTGGGTTGTGTTAAGTATTTTATTGCTGAAGTTGGATGTCTGATGTCACACAGGTGATGTTGTAACATCAGATCTGCAGAATCAATAACATCAGGTTGTGATGTTTTTAGGGTTGCGTATTAGCTGGAATTATGGAGAGCAAGCTGGCTCATTGGATGCGAATATCTTGGGATAGATATTTGCTACTGCATAGGAGATCTGCTGCAGATTTGTAGGAGATTTAAAAGGTTGAAGATTTAAAAATATTTTGGGAGAAAATCTGTTTTAATATTCAGTTTTAAATAACAAATCTGGGAGATATTGTAGCAAGTCCAAGACCAATTCAAGGAGTTATATAAAGCGCACAAGACCAAAGGAAAAAGGTACAGAAATACAGAGAGAAGATCAAGAGCATAGGCTGAGTGTCTTGAGTATTTTGTACGAGTTGTGTAACCAGAATTCTAGGGTGAATTGTTGTGTCGTATTCTATCCTCTCTAGAAGCTGTGAAGCAATAGAGAGTGGTTGCTTGATCGAAGCTGTGAAGTAAGATCAAGGGTACTCAAAGTGGGTTCTTTGAGAGTTTGTAAGGGATTGAGTGGTGTTCTCATACCTAAGTGGTTTCTTAGGTAGGAAGTCATTAGTAGAGTATAAGTTTAGGAGATTGTCAACGGGTTATTGAGTCTGTAAATTATATCTACAAGTAGTGAATTCCATCCCTGGCTTGGTAGCCCCCAGAGTAGGTTGGTTGTAACCGAACTGGGTCAACAATTCTTGGTGTTTTTTACTGTTATTACTATCCATTGTGCATAGTGTGTTGTTGTGACATCACACCTTAACATCACACGTCTGATACCAGAATTTCAATAATTAATTTTAAACGAACTATTCGCTTTCGTGCAACCGGAACCTGGTTTTAAACTAAAATCTATACTACTACTTTCGCGTGTCCTGCGTGTTAAAGTGCAAAACTCTTTTTGGAAATTAATTGCTTTCAAATACTTGAAAAGTTGCTTAAGGTGAAAAAATTAATCTAAAGACATTATCAGCTTTCACATGTCTAATATCGGATTTTAAGCGCATAAACATCCGATTTATCATGTCCGTTCATGTTCTTAAAATCACCTTTTTGAAAATTATTATTTTTCCTAATTAACTAAAAAATGCTTTCACCGTTTTAATAATTAAAAAATGAATTTTTTCTAAGTCAGATACAGGTTATGTTCTTTTGAATTGGAACCGATAACTCTAAGTTACTGCTTTCGCAATGAACAAATTAATTAAAACAAAATTAATTTCAGCTCTTTAAACAAATTCCATTTAATTATTATTTTTACGACTTATTGCGAGCATCGTCAGTACGACGGTCCTCATATTCCGAACTCAACTGAATTAGCAGGACATGTTAACCACGAAACATGTACTGTAATTGAAATTCATACACATGCTAGACATACTTTATTTAATACTAATATAAAGGCACATGCAAGTAATATATACAAATAATTGTAGAAATAGTAAAGAATGGAACCTGTTATGGCAGAAGGTATACGTGATAATATAAAGAAAAACTCCAAACAGGTACAGAAATGTTGCTGAATAAAAATTCTGGAATGTTGGTGTCGGCAAGATTAAATTGTAATCGATACAAATACATATTGCAAAACTCTAAATTCTGACTCCAAGTTGCAGAAATCTCTCTGTGTGAGAAAATAACTGCTTTTATAAAGGTGAATTTCTTCCTAAAATAAAATTTTAAAATCTTGGATATGGAAAACTGAGCTAAAGGGTCCTATTTATAGTGAATAATTCGTACACGGGTGTCACAAATCATGTAAGAGATAGTGGAGATAATAGTGAAAAACTAAATTGTCGAGTCCTTGAGTGGTGGCGTAAAATTCTGAGTTTTAACACCATGACGGGCATCATGGTGCTGATGCCTTGATTGTCACAAGCTAGGGAGGGATGACGGGCATCATCTTGGTGACGACCTACCCGTCATCTAGCTGGTACACAAATTCTTTAATTTATGTCCTTTTGTTGTGACGGGCTTCATGATGCCACGTCATGACGAGCGTCATGCTGGCAATGGACCCGTAATGACAGTGCAAAATGCCTATTTCGCTTCTATTTTCGCTGTTTTGCATCGTTTTATTGTACGAACACTCCTATAAGTAAAGTACCTAAAACGTACACCAAGTACCAACATAAAAATATAAAATGGGAAAGTAAAAAAACACAAAATATCATGTGAATTAATTCGAAAATGTGATACTTTTCCGAGTTATCACTTCTTATGTAGAAGGTTCTGAAGAAGATCAAGATGATGAGGAGATGGCTTTTATCATTAAAAGATTTCAATACTTGGCATAGAAGAATAAGAGATTCTCTTGTAGAAGCAATGGCTTTAGAGAATCAAGTTCAAGAGAAAGAAGGATGATCAGAAGGGATACTTCAACTACAAGAAGCCTGGTCACTTCATTGCTGACTGTCCAAAACTCCAGAAGGACAAGTCAAAGAAGGGAAGCTTTCAAAAGTATAATTTCATAAACAAGTTCAATAAGAGTCGCATGGCAACATGGGATTAACGTGACAATGAAGATGACTCTGAAAAGGATGAAGAGCAGACCAAACGTTGCTTTGATGGATCTTACATCTTCAAAAATAGAATATGATTCAGATTCTAGTTCAGAGTCTGAAGAAGAGGATGATGTATTTTCTAAAATATCTCGTTCTGGTTTAATTACTTCCATTCAAGACCTCATGGTAAGGTGTCAAGAAAAACCTAGACACGTGAAAATATTGAAAATTAATGAACTTTTGGAAGATGAATAAAATATATTCAAAACAAAAATGAAACTTTAGAGAGATATCATATTGCTCTAGTAAAAGAAGTGTCTGATAAACCTCTTGATGAGCATGAAATGGCTCTTCAAGAGTTTATCATAAATGGCTTTAACCGAGCTAAACTTGCATCCATTATTTATGGTGTAAGTAAAGCAGAAAATATGGTCTGGGTTACTCTAAAAAATCTTTCAACCCAAGGTTTGAAACCATGAGTAAACCAACAGATCCTTCTTCTTCAAGCTCTTCTCAAAAAGGGATTAATTCTTATTGTGTACTTGATACTGACAATGCAAAGGTTTTGAACTTGTTAGAACATAAATCTCTTGAGTCATGGGTTTTGAAGAAAATAGAATCTGAGACTCTCAAGTCAAAGGTTCTGAAGAAACCATAACATAAGACTCAAAAGTCAAAGGTTCTGAAGAAACCAGAACCCAATACTTCAGGAGCCATGGTTCTAAAAGGTTCAAAACCTAAGGATAAGATCCATTCAAGATAACAAACTTTTAAACCAAAAGTCTTGAATGATTTTAAGTCTTGTCATTTGAGAGAAAACGTGCAAAACAAGAAGAAACCCCGTCAGAACTAACCCCAAAGGACCCATAAGACTATGAGTACCTAAATCTGAAATTGTTTTTGCTACAGAAATGCTTGAAGGGAGAAGCAAAGTTGCAGTCATGGTACCTGGACAGTGACTACTCACGACATACGACAGGAGAAAAACCTATGTTCTAAACCCTAACTCTGAAAGAGGGAGGAATTGTGGGATTTAGAGGAAACCACAAAGGAAAGATTATTGGTATGTGCACTATTGATAATTCCTTTAACTCAATTAATAATGTTTGGTTAGTAGATGGACTAAAATATAACCTACTGAGCATTAGTCAATTTTGTGATAGTGGTTATGAAGTCATGTTTAATAAGAATAAATGCATAGTCATGAATGAATCTGACAAGTCCATAGTATTCAAAGGTAAGAGGAAAGACAATGTTTATAAAATTATTTTTTCTGAATTGGTTTATCACAATGTACTTTATCGTCTATCGGGGAGTAATGAGAAATGACTCTAGCAAAGAAGGTTAGATCATGCTAAGTGGAGATTAATATCTAAACTTAGCAAGTTGAAACTTGTTAAGGGATGCCAAAATTCAATTATAACTCAAATGCTCTTTGTGGAGCATTCCAAGTAGGGAAAATTAATAAAACCTCTTTTAAAACTAAAAACATTGTCTCTACCTCTAGACCCATAGAATTACTTCACATTGATTTGTTTGATCCTATTAATACTGCATTAATCAATGGGAAGAAATATGGATTAGTCATTGTTGGTGACTATAGCAGATAGACTTGGGTTAAATTCCTTAGAACCAAGGATGAAACATATGATGTGTTCAACATCTTTTGCATAGAAGTACATACTGAAAAGAAATACAGAAATTTAAAAGTAAGAAGTGATCATGGTGGTGAATTTGAAAATGAGCCATTTGAAACTTTTAATGAAAAACATGGAATTCTCCATGAGTTCTCTTCTCCTAGAATTCCACAGCAATATAGAGTTGTAGAGAGAAATAACAAATCTTTACAAGAAATAGCTAGAACAATGATCCATGAAAACAACTTACCTAAGTACTTGTGGACAGAAGCTATAAACACAACATGTTATGTTCAGAATAGAATCTATATTAGACCTATTTTGAACAAGACTTCATATGAGTTGTTCAAAGGAAGAAAGTCAAGCATTTCTTATTTTCATCAATTTCGATGTACATGTTACATCTAGAACAATAAAGTTTATCTTAAGAAATTTGATGTCAAAGCACAAAATGGTATCTTTTTAGGATACTATGAATGCTCAAAGGCATACAAAGTCTATAACTCTGAAACCAATATAGTTGAAGAATCAATACACATCAAATTTGATGACAAAGAGCCAAACAATAAAATTTCAGAGCTTGTTTAAATCTTTTCAAAAATTTGTGAGTTTGAAGAAATCTTAGGAGCTAGAGGTACAGAAGCTAGAAATTCAGAAGCTAATAATCCATCAGGAGTTGGATGTTCAGAAGCTATCGGAACTTTAGAAGTTGGCAGTCCAGAAGATGATCCTACCTCTGAAGCTCATCCAAATGTTGAAGATTCTGTAGAAGCTCAAGATGGCTCCTCAGAAGCATCACAATCCAATATGACCTTCAGGTACAAGTCTTCACATCCAGAAGAGTTAATTCTTGGAAACAAAGATAGCCCTAGAAGAATAAGGTCTACCTTAAGAGAGGGACATTCAATGCTAGGACTACTCTCCATGTCTGTTTAAATTAACGTGGCTAATGAGTGTTTTTTGTATTAAGTTAACATGTTTCACACCTCTAACACACATCAAAACTATTTTATAACAAAACTAGAAGGGAATTCGTTGAAGAAGAAACATAAATGGTAAAAAAAGATGAAAACTAACGAAGAGAACTGAAAACGAATAAGGGAACCATAACCTATAAAAATGACAGTGGCGAGAGAAACAGTGGTGGCGAACAGCCAGGGCAGCAGTTTTGTGAGAGCAAGTTTTTATGGCTTATGGCTTCTATTTTTTTGTTTGAAGATTAGTTTTTGCTACATATTTTGCTCGATGAAACGAAGTGCAAACAAAGATGGAGATGCGTTGGACCGATACAAAGTTTGGGCTTAATAATGAGCTAAATAAAATATCAAGTAGGTATTTGTAGTCATCAGTTCGGTTCATCGGTTTAGTAGTTCCTAAAAACTAAAGTCGAGAGCCGAACCAAATCACCTTAGTTTTTATTGGTTTGGTTCGGTTTTTGAACCTAATAAAAAATAATCAGGTTTTTTTTCGGTTGATTTTGTTTGGATTGTTGGTTTAGTTGTTTTTTCTGGAAAAATACCCCTTTTCTTCCCTTAACTTTAGCTCGGGGTCCAGTTTGGTCCCTTAACTTTAAAAAGTGGCAAGTTGGTCTTTTAACTTTTAAAATGGTGTCACGTTTATCCTTCCGTCTATTGTCGTTAGTTAAAGCTAGTAAAATGGTGCCACGTTTGTCCAGATGGCTTTTATGTTGTTGATATGGATACAACATGTATTAATACAAATCCAACTGTATTTTTGCTTTCCATTACCCAGAAACTCAAACGACTGAAGACATAATCTTGCTGCTGTGATGGTGAATGGAAGGGACAAATCTCAGTGAAGGTGCGACGGATTGAGGGCGCATAGGATTGTTGCATCAACGACATGAAGGATTGAAGACGATTCAAGACGTGTTTATCAAAAGGTTAGTAAATTTCTTTCTGATTTAGGTTTTACGAATGTGTTAGGTTAATATGTGGCTATGTTTAGATTTTGGGTTTATGTAATTGTTTTAGTGTAAACTTTAATTATTTAGGTAATATGAATAGGTATAATAGATGAATACATAAATCTCAAAATTCATCATAGTGGTAAATTCATCAATGAAGGTCTTAGTGTATATGAAAATGGAGTAGTAGATGATTTGAGAGTAGACGTCGACAAATGGAGTTATTTTGAGCTAGTTGGTGTATTGAAAGACTTGGGTTATAGGGAGTTTGAGACAGTATATTACAAGGACCCTCAATTTGGGATGAATGCACTTGTTGATGACAAGGGTGCTTTAGAAATTGCATATCTTTATAGGGTGCACCAAAGTGTTGATATTTACATTCAACACACATTGTCTCAACCTAACTATTGTGATGTTGTTGTTGATAATGTTGATGAGGGGCCTGCTGAAATTGTAGATGAGGTAGAGGAGTTACTTAGTAAACTGCATGATAAAGCTATTGGAGTTGAACAAGCCACTATTGGGTTGGAGAAAGGTAATGTTGGAGTTGAACAAGCCACTGTTGGGTTGGAGGAAGGTAATGTTGGAGTTGAACAAGTTAATCCTGCAGTAGAGGAATGTAATGTTGGAGTTGAGAAAATTAATGTTGGAGTTGAACAAGTTAATCCTGCAGTGGAGGAATGTAATGTTGGATTTGAAGAAGTTAATGCTGGAGTTGAACAAGGTAAATTTGGTGTAAATAATGATGACTTAAGTTCTGATGATAGTGAAAATGAAGACTACAATTATGATAGTGCTCAAGAAGTGGCTTTTGGGGATGAGTCTGATGGGTATGATGACATTGAGGAAGATGAACTTGCTAACCTAATTGGGTATGAAAGTGATTGTAATGGAAAAGTCAAAAAACTTAAAGAAAAGTCTGTAGAAGATAAAGGGAGTTACAATGACAGTGAGGACATGCAAAATGGTTGTGATAGTGATGATAGTAGTGGACTTCCAAGAAAAAAGCATCCAATTTTTAGGCAGCCAAAAGACATGTTAGATTACAAGTGGGATGTGGGAATGTTTTTTAGTTCAAAGGGTGATTTTAAGGAAGTAATAACATCCTATGTTGTGCAAAATGGTAGAGACCTAAGGTTTGTAAAAAATGACAGAGTTAGGGTAAGGGTTAGATGTAAAGTTGGTTGTGAGTGGGAAGCTTATTGTAACAAGTTGTCAAATGAAGACTCTTGGCAACTCAGGAAAGTAATTGACAAACACAGTTGTAGTAGAGAGTATAATGTGAAGTTGATGAGTGCAAAGTGGTTGAGCAAAAGTATTCAGAATAGCTTGAAAAACAATCCAAGGATGACCATACAGGATATCAAGGAAAAGGTACAAAAAAGTAGAATGTTGGGGTCAACAAAACCAAAGCAATAAGAGCAAGATTTGCAGCTAGAGACTATGTTGGTGGTTCTTTTTTGGGTGATTACATAAAAGTCTATGACAATTGTCATGAATTGTTAAGGGCCAATCCAGGGTCAATAGTTAAGATCAATGTTGATCCTGTACAAGAAGGTGTTGGGGATCACAAGCCATGTTTTAGAAGGATTTACATATGCTATGATGTATGTAAGGAAAGCTTTAGGTTGTGCAGACATGTAATAGGTCTCGATGGGTGCTTTCTCAAAGGGTTGTGTGGAAGGCAGATTCTGGCTACCATAGGGAGGGATCCTAATGACCAGATGCTTCCCATAGCATATGCAGTTGTGGAGGGTGAAAACAAGGATAGCTGGACTTGGTTTTTAGAGCTATTAATTGATGACCTTGGAGGCAAAGATCAATGCCTGGCATACACATTCATCTCAGACCACCAAAAGGCAAGTATTCAATTATTGTTATGTTATTATATTTTTCTGTTTTGTAAACAAGGTATGTTATGCTATTCTTTTCTCTCTTGCAGGTTCTGCTACCTACAATGGATGAGCTATTGCCAAGGGTGGAGCACAGGTTTTGTGTTAGGCACCTCTATAACAATTTTAGGAAGAGGTTTCATGGAAAGATGTTGAAGGACATAATATGGAAGACTGCCAAGTCAACATATTCACAAGCACGGGAAAGAGAGATGAAAGGAATGAAGGCCATCAATGAAGAAGCATTTAAACATATGATGAAGACCCTACCAAGGTTTTGGAGTAGATCTTACCTTAAAACCTCAAACAAATGTGATGTTGTTCTCAATAAATTTGAAGTAAGGCACTTGGAAAATCAAGCTGATAAATTTATTGTAAACCTGAAAGATCATATATGTTCATGCAGAAGATGGGAACTCACAGGACTCCCGTGTGTTCATGCTTTGTCAGCTATGAAGAGTAGGAATTTCAAAATTGATAGTTACATTCCAGAGTATTATAGGGTTTTAAGGTACAAGTCCGTTTATAAGCATGTGATCTACCCTGTAAATGGATCAAACTTGTGGGTTAAGACACCATATCCAAATGTACAACCACCCAAGTATAGGAAGATGCCTGATAGACCTAAAAAGAGGAGGAATCTTGAACAAGGAGAAATTGATGGGTCTGATCGCAAAATGAGAAGAACATGTTTCGTGGTGAAGTGTAGTAGGTGTAAGAAAGCAGGACACAATAACACATGCTGCTCAACAATCAGACCAACCATCTCAGACTCCAACACAGTCTGCTCAACAATCAGGCCAACCCTCGCATACTCCAACCTAGGCTGCTCAACAATCAGGCCAACCATCTCAGACTCTAACCCAGGCTGCTCAACAATCAGGCCAACCATCTCAGACTTCTAAGGGAAAGACTACTCAACAATCAAGCCAAGTATCTCATACTTCTAAGGGAAATGCTACTCAAAAGACTCATGGACCTGTTAAGGGCAAGATAGAAAAGCTGCCTGTTAGGAAGGCAACAAGGCCTTTTGTACCACCTAGGCCTACAACTAGGTTGAGTGCTGCCAAGAATGTTGTTGGTCCAGTAACAAGGAGGTCTACTCCAACAAAGAAGACCACACTAAAGAAGAACCTCTAGATATAATTAGGCTATCAGTTCATCTATTTTGTGTTTTTTGGAACTGCTATGATGTTTAATTAGGCTATCAGTTTATCAGTTTGAAACATATTATCAGTTTAGTGCTGTTTGGAACCAGTTTATGTATTTTGGGCTTTTTGGAACTGCTGTTATGTTATGGAACCAGTTTATGTATCACTTTATGTATTTTGTGGAATATATGTATCATGTTATGTATCTGTTATGGAATGGAACCAGTTTGTGTCAAAAATTATGTGTTGAAAATTATGTGTCAAAAATTATGTGTTCAATATTTAACTTCTCTTAAAAGACCAAATATTGAAAACATATTCAACTTTATGGTAGAGACCATTTATGCTACAGACCAATGTATCAGGTTATGTGTTGAAAACTGATACAAATCTATATAATATATTAAATCTAAAGCGACACATTATATTATGACACATGCTAACAATTCTATTCTATTTGTTACACATCACATCATAGTCCCATGTGGCACCTCCGAAATCTTATTTTCACTTTTCAAATAGAAAAATACAATATTCATTCTCTATTTGAGGTCGTGGGTTCGAACCTCGAAAAAGACGAAAAAAATTCTCATTTTTAACAAAAATGATCTAACAAATTATCTTTATTCCTCAAAATGTCATATTTAAAATAGACATGTGACCATAGAGAGTGTTATAAAAATATTGAGAATAATGTCTAAAAAAAACACTCATATTTCAATCGATATCAAGGAAAAATCAGATAAATTTTTACAATCACATTAATAAAATTAAAATAATTATTTAAAAAACAATTAAGATACTATAGAAACTAACATTTTCAACCCTTTATTCATTAGATAACTAAAGTTTGACAAAAATATATATAAATTTTATAAAGCTAATAAAATTTTATTTGATAATATTTGCAAATAAACTTTTAATTTTATTTAACATTGAGAATACACACCTTTAACAACTTAAAATTAAATGTCTAAATTAAAGATAACTACTAAAAAGACATGAGAATAAAAAGAATTATTTTATAGTTATCTAAATTTGCAAAGCTAATTAAGAATTTCATTATCAATTTACAAACATGTATTTTCCTTTTAAATAAAATGTATCTTTTTATATGTGATTAATTTATATCATTGTCTTAATTATAATTCAAAATAAATTATTGTAATATAAATTTTGTAATCATATTTTTTTAAAATAGTTTCTTAACATATTTAAAATTAAATAAAAAATGAAGAAACTAATTTACAACCGGGCATTGTGCGGATTTTATTCTAGTTCTTATAGAGACCATTACAGGTCATGCTCAAAATTATATGTCAATATTTAACTTCTCTTAACAGACCAAATATTGCAAACATATTCAACTTATACAAATTCAATCCAACTATTGAATTCATATTCAACTGATACAATCCAACAGTTACAAACTTTAACAGAGCTTTAACATAATTCTTACAAACAAACCTTAACATAATTCTTACAAACAAACCTTAACCTATTCTTCATAATACCCTAACTCATTCTAAAAACTTATACAATGATAATCATCACAAACATCAAATTCAAAAGCTTTTTCCACTTCATGATATTCTTCATTTCACTTTCAAGAGTCATCAACTTTTTCCCTAATTCTTCATTAACCATTGTGACTTTTTCAATGTCATTTTTTGCTTCAGCAAGTCCCTTTGTAACCACACCCAGCCTATGCATCCAAAATTTTTCATTCTCATCACCCACCTCCTCATAAAACCAACCAAAGTAACCACACCCAGCTTCCACACCTCCCTGAAATTTTCAATGTTTAGAGGTCAAGGCTACCTACAAAATGAAACTTAAATAGAAATTATTAAGAAATTAAAAAACTTGCATACCTTATAATTTGGATAACCCCATAAAACTTTTCCCATATTCTTAACAGTAGTTGTCCTTTAAAGAACAAT
Source organism: Lathyrus tuberosus (assembly GCA_022829125.1). Lineage (NCBI taxonomy): Eukaryota > Viridiplantae > Streptophyta > Magnoliopsida > Fabales > Fabaceae > Lathyrus > Lathyrus tuberosus. The sequence goes on along the minus strand of JALAZF010000065.1, from coordinate 17,953,899 downwards.
CATGTCTCCACAATGACATATGGGCTTCCATCGTGACCTACTACAAACGTTCGAATCTCCACTTTCTGAGTTTTTATGTTTCAACATCGACGACGAACAACCTGATTTCATGCTTGCCAAAACCCTAGGTCTGATTTGGGATTGGAAACGAGAAGGGAACAGGAAGGAAACAAGATTTCTGAAATTGGAAACAAAAAGGGAACAAGAAGGAAACAAGAAGATGAAGTTACCTTGCCCAGTCATCTGCCACGTATTAACAATGAACGGACGTTTGAGGACAACTAACGGTGAGGACTCAAGTGACACCATTTTAAAAGTTAAATGATCAATTTGCCACTTTTTAAAGTTAAGGGACCAAACTGGACCCTGAGCTAAAGTTAAGGGACAAAAAGGAGTATTTTGCCTTTTTTTTTTCTGATCCGCTTACACCCATATGCGTTATTTAGAAGTGTAGAATAATTGTTTTAAAAAATTTATAAAAAATTGTCACAAAAAAAAATTATAAAAATAGTTCATCAATGATTATGTTTTAATTTAGGCATAATTAGTCACCGAGTCCTTTAACTTAATTTAATGTTCTTCTTTAATCTCTTAACTAAAAAACGTTACAACTTAGTCCCTTAACTTCATTTCCGTTACCCTATTTGGTTTCTTCCGTCAATTTCTGACAAAAAAATATTAACTTCTGGTGATGTGGCGTAACAGCAAGGTCATTGGTACAAATCTAAATCAACGTAGTTAAAAATTGATACACTATTTAAATTGGGGATTTTGTTTTTTAGGAACTCCGTAGTTTAAACAGTGTATAAATTTTTAACTACATATGCTGATTCAGATTTATATCAATGATCTTGCTGTCACACTACGTCACCGGAATTTAACGTTTTTTCCTCGAAATTTACAAAAGTGACCAAATATAATACCAGAAATTAAGAAACTAATTTATAACGTTTTTTTAGTTAAAAAACTAAAGCGAAACAATATTTAAAGTTAAAGAACTAAAACATGCATTAAACCTTTGAATAAATATCAATGTAATAAAATTTAGCAATACTTTTTCGTTGATTAACATGATAATGTGAACTCTTGTTTCAAAGTATAAAATTAATGGCAAATTGTTTTTACTTATTTACACTAAATACACATCATAGGGTTAATTTATTATTAATTTAATTGTAATATTCGTCTCATCACATTCATTTTATTTGGTTTTGATCTTTCTATTTAAAAATTTATATTTTTGATCCTTCAATTTTGTTTTTTTTTTTGTGATTTTAATTTTCTTTCTAATTTAAAATCAATTTTTAATGACACGACGGTTAATTTAATGACCTGTCACGTATTTTTATTAATTTTAAATAATTTAAAATAAAAGTAGGTGTATTTAAAAAGAAAAAAAAACATATTTAATTTAAGTTATCAATCACTAATTAATTAATTATTGAAGAATAAAAGATTTCGTTTACTAATAATGAATTTCCTTTTTAATAAGATTTTGCTGTGGTATCAGATGTCTTGAAAATACGCATATGGATGGGAGCAACCCAGTTACTAGTAGGCCCAACAATAAAGAGACAACAAATGTGTTGGGTCCGGGCCCAATATTGCGGTCTGATTTGGATTTTGGAGAGAGGCCCACTGACCACTCTTTGGGGGCACAGAAGTCAAATTTGGAACCTATGCAAAAAGTGTTGAGGAAAAAGAAGTCTTTGAAGGAGGTTTACGATAACATCCAGATTCCGTATGAACCTTCTTATTTCTCCACGCTCTTACACTCATCTTTCAACCATAAAAAGCGTAAGGGTCAGAGTGAAGGATCTGGGGATACTAGGTTGAATTTATTATCTCAACGTGGGGATAGTGAGTCGCATTATTCGGGGGGATCCATCTTATGCTGCGATTCTATATCGGATTCTGATGTTAGAAATGGTAACGATAGGGTAAAGAGAAGATCGAAAGACGTTTCTAGCAAAGTTTGGGCTATTCTCAAGTCGATGGGTATTGAGGGAGAGGAAGACGACGAAGTGCTTGAAGGAATTCTGAGGAAAATGGAAAGTAGAGACTCAACCAGATTGGAATATGGAAAGGTGGTATCTATGGTGGCCTCATGAATTTAACAACCTATAATGTCAGAGGGTGTAATTCTTCAATCAAAATAAGAAGAATTAAAATGTTGATAGAGAAGAATAGTATTGAGTTCTGTATGCTCCAGGAAACAAAATGCAGGAACATGGAGGAGGATTTAGTGAAGAAACTATGGGGTAGGGATGATTTCGAATGGTCAGCTTCCAACTCAAAAGGAATGTCTGGTGGTATGATATCTATTTGGAAAAGTAACTCTTTTAAAGCTGAATTTAGTTTTTCTGGAACCGGTTACTTGGGTGTTTATGGTAAATGGAGGGGTAGGGATATGTACATTGTAAATATTTATTCTCCGTGTGCAATTGTTGAGAAAAGGTTACTTTGGGGAAAACTTCTCAGTTTGAAAGCTAGCTTGCCAAAGGGGGACTGGATATTGGGTGGGGACTTTAATTCTATCAAAAGCAAGGAGGAGAGGAAAGGAATAGGAAATTACAATTTGAACGAGATGGAGGAGTTTAGCGTGTTTATAGAAGAGATGGACTTAATAGATTGTCCTACAGTGGGGGAATAGGTTCACATGGTTTAAGGCTAATGGGTCCTGCAAAAGTAGGTTGGACAGATTCTTAATTAGTGAGGAGCTATGTGATCTTTGGAAAATTGTAAATCAGAAGATAGGTTCAAGAGACATTTCGGATCATCGTCCTGTTTTTTTGGTGTTGAATGAAAGTAATTGGGGTCCTAAACCCTTCAAGTCTATCAATGCGTAGTTTGATCATCCTAACTTTCTGGAGGTGGTCAGAGAAAGCTGGTTCACTGTGGGGAATTCTGGAAGAGATGCAGGTGATATACTGATTCAGAAATTAAGGCACCTTAGAAAAAAGCTTAGATGGTGGAACATTCATGTTTTTGGTATCCGGGACTTAAGAATCGAAGAGAAGGTGAAGAGTATTAATGAGCTTGAAGAGGTAATGGCTGAGACTGTAGGTGACATTTCAGTGGATGTATTAAAATCTAGACAATTAACGATGGAAGACTTGTGGAATAAACTACAGACCAAGGAAAGCATTCTATATCAGAAATCGAGGTTGAAATGGTTTGAAGAAGGTGACCACAATACAAAATTCTTTCATTCGGTTATCAATGGTAGGAGAAGAGTTAATACCATTTCAGCCTTAAATATTGGGCTACAAGAGGAGGATAATGTAGAGAAGGTGAAACAGTTCCTACATGATCATTTTGAAGAACAGTTCCAGAATTCAGATTCTAACCACTTTGAGTTTGACTTAAGTGCTTTGAATAAACTGACTGAGGAGGACAACGTGAGATTAACTGAACCGTTTTCGGAGGAAGAAGTTTGTGAAACTATTAGATCATGTGATGGAGACAGAAGCCCGGGGCCTGACGGATTCAATTTGAAATTTATAAAAAAGGCTTGGGATATTGTTGGCCAGGATTTTCTTAACTGCATCAACGAATTCTACGAGAAAGGTACCCTTTCAAAATCATTTTACTCGGCTTTCTTTGTTCTTATACCTAAGGTTGACAACCCCCAAAAGGTGAAGGATTTTAGACCAATAGCTCTGATTGGCTGTCTCCATAAAATACTGTCTAAGATCCTGGCTACGAGAATCAGAAGGGTCATAGGTAAACTAATTTCTCCCACTCAAACAGCCTTTGTCCCAGGCAGACAACTTCTAGACGGTGTGCTGGTGGCTAATGAAGTTTTGGACTTTGTCAAAAAGAAAAAGAAGAAAGGATATATGTTCAAGGTGGATTTTGCGCAAGCGTATGATTGCGTTAATTGGTGTTTTCTTTACAAGGTGTTGGCTGCTATGAATTTTAGTCCTAAATGGATTGATTGGGTAAGAGGATTGGTAAGTAATAGTTATGGTTCAGTATTGATTAATGGCAGCTCCTCCAAGGACTTTAGGATTCTAAAGGGCCTGAAACAGGGGGATCTTTTATCCCCTTTTTTATTTATTTTAATTACAGAATGCCTGCCATTGCTAATTAAGAGTGCAGAATTATGTGGTCAGTTTAAGGGGATTGAAATAGAAGGGGAAACGGTTAGCTCTATACTCCAGTTCGCAGATGATACACTTATCATCTGTGACAACTCTTGGTCTAATATATGGGGCATTAAGTCAGTCTTAAGGGGTTTTGAAGCATTGTCTGGCTTGAGAATTAATTACAACAAAATTAGTATTATGGGCTTTGGCATTAAGGAGAATAGTGTTACAGCAGTTTCTAAGTTTCTGAATTGCAAAGTTGGTAAATTTCCATTTAAGTTTCTTGGCCTTGATGTTGGTGGCAGACACAAATCTAAAGACTTTTGGAAACCTGTTATTTCATCCTTCAAGAGTAGGTTGGCAACATGGAGGGGAAAATTGCTCTCAATTGGAGGTCGGGTAACTCTGATAAACTCAGTATTAACTAATCTGCCAATTCATTATTTGGCTTTCTACTTAGCTCCTACAGGTGTGGTGAAGACTCTCAAGGCTATATAGAGGAGATTTTTGTGGTCTGGTGATGGAAATAAGGAGAGCATAGCCTGGGTAAGGTGATCCTTAATTTGTAAACCAAAATCTCAGGGGGGGCCTTGGTGTCAAAGATATTGGCGCGTTCAACAGAGCTCTGTTAGCTAAATGGCTATGGAGGATATCCTATGATCAAGATGTGATCTGGAGGAACATTATAAAGGCGAGGTATGATGGAGATTTTAATTCTCTGTTTCTGTTTCAATCTGTGCTATCAAAATCGCAGAGATCAGCCTGGTGGAATGATTTATGCAGTCTGGCTAGTTGCTCTAATAATGAAGGAATATGGAGGAACTTGGTTTGGAAAATTGGGAATGGAAGCAACACTTTGTTCTGGCATTCTAGATGGTTAGGAGGGAACGCTATTAAATATCAATTTCCTTCGTTGTTCTTGGCTTCTCAAAACAAAGACATTCTGATTAAGGACTGTGGCTACTGGGAGGGGACTGAATGGACGTGGGACATTATAGGTAGGAATGTAGTCTTGCCTGATGCAGAGGAAGAGTTAATCCAAGACCTGCAACTATTACTGTGTGAAATCAACCTTAATAACAGGGAAGATGATGTCGTTTTATGGCCAAGGAATGAGGATAACTCTTTTAGTGTTAAAAACTGTTACAATTTGTGGATTATTAGTAGGGAGGAGATCCCTTTGGAGAATAACCTGGTGGAAGCTCTTGGCTTCTTGTGGAAAGTTAAGTTGCCTTTGAAAATACTGATTTTTGGATGGAGGCTTTTGTTGAATCGGTTACCGACACGCAGGAACTTGATGGTTAAAGGAATTATAACTGATCCACATCAATTCTCATGTGTGTTGTGCTTCAAGGAGATCGAAGACATTTCTCACATTATTCTTGGGTGTGAAAAAACTAGGATTTTGTGGAGAGATTTAGAGTTGTGGCTTGGAGTTAAGCTGCCTAGAGGTAACAGCTGTGTAGACATGTTTTTAGAATGGGCTAAAACAATTGGCATAGGATCTGCTATTACATTTTTCTGGTTGACATCATGCTGGACTATTTGGAGGACAAGGAATGAAGTTATTTTCAAAGATGTGGTCGCCAATCCGAGGGTTATGATGCAGGAAATCCAACAGGCCTCTTGGAACTAGAGATGGAGGAAGAAAAAGAAGTGTTGTTTAGGCAGTTTTTATGAGTGGCTGAAGCTTCCCTTGGAAACCTGCTTAGGAATGCTTGTTTTGAATTTAGTATGTTGCGTTTTCAGCTAGTGGGTTTGTGCTGATATGAGTATTTTGCTCATAGTATAGCATTTTCTGGTTTCTGTTTTTCTCTGGCTCATGTTATCATGTTTGGTCTAGAGTTTTAAACAGTTTTCTTGTCATTTGTATTTGGTACTTTTGTCGATATAAATAATAATGATTATTCAAAAAAAAAGATTTTGTTATATAATTATCAAAGAATAAAATATTTGATTTCATAATAATTAATTTTCTTTTTAATAAGATATTCTTATCAATAATTATAAAATATTATATAGAACCGTGATATTTATATAGAACCTTGGCTTCAGTTGAGGATTCTGGAATAGACTCGCCGGGAACATGGAAACTGTTTCTTCCTTTTCAAATAACATGGTTCCTTTTTCTTTTACCTAACTAATAATAATGCTATATTTATAATAGTTTTATATAACGGCTTTGCTTAATTCGCGTAGCAACCAAAAGATTAATATTCTATAATTTTTTTTTAAATTGAGATCGTCTATTTTAACTTTAAAAAAAGAAAAAGGATGGTGCATTGATAGTGTAAATTATTTTTATACTGTCGACCAATAACGATCATGTATCCCGCCAAATCAGCCTTTAATCTTAAATTATTTAAATGATTTGGCACTTTAAAATATTTTGATTGGATGTATGTGTAATATTTTTTTACACCGACAATGCACTATCATTAAACCTTTAAAAAATAGTTTTTTTTTATTTAAAAAAAATAGATTTTATAAAATCATTTTTTTAAATAGTATCAGTTTTTAAATTTTTTTTGTAATTAAAATACTAATTTTGAAATCATATAAGATAAATATATTAAATATATATTATTGAAAATTAAGATACAGTTAAAATCGCATTTTTTTTCAAAAAAATTATATTTTAAAAATTATATTTATAAAAAAATATTTAAAATAGTTTTAAAATTAACTGATTTTTAAATTTTAATATAATTTTTTTAATAAAATAATAAAATATTTATAATAATATTTTAAAATTACTGTTCAAAATAAATTTTCATTTGAATAGTTTTTTTTTATACAAAATTAGACTATACTATAAAAATCAATTAAAAAAATTCATAATAATTTGCTGTGATCCGCGGCACCCACTTAATTGGCTGTTAGGTAATGGCCTTGAATAAATCAATTATTTATTCAAATCATATCAACATGAATTTTATAATTATTGATAAGAATATCTTATTAAAAAGAAAATAAATTAGTATGAAACCAAATATTTTATTGTTCGATAATTATATAAGAAAATCTTATTAAAAAGGAAATTTATTATTGGTAAACGAAATCTTTTGTTCTTCAATAATTAATTAATTAGTGATTGATAACTTAAATTAAATATTTTTTTCTTTTAAATACACCTATTTTTATTTTTAAACTATTTAAAAATTAATAAAAAGGAGTGACAAGGTCATATCATTAAAAATTGATTTTATATTAGAAAGAGAATTAATATCACAAAAAAAAAAATACAAGGACTAAAACATTTAGCAATTGAGGGAGAGTCACACAACTAAGGGAAAATTTTCAATCTTTATGAAAAACACAAGAACAAAGTATTTGTCATGATAAAAAAGAGGAAAATTGTGAAAAATGACTCTTCTATTTGGCTTGGTTTTTATGAAGACAAGTGTTTATTAAAGAATAAAAAGATAAGGCAATTTCTTAATGCACCATCCAAGTTTCTTAGGCACCACGTGAAATTATTTTTTTGCCCCTCTATTTCGGATGTGCACATCCGGACGCACCAAATTTTTAAAAATCGTAGAGATTTTCCGGATATGCATATCCGGAAAGAATTCTGATGTGCACATTCGGAAGTATTTCTTATTAGTTCGCGCCAGACGTTCTTCCCCCCTCATTATTCACCTTTCCATTTCCAAAATCTCTCAAACTCTCAAATTTTCAATCACCACAAATCTCGATTTTTTTCACTCGAGTTCGGCGCAGAGCAACTGCTACAACGATCAACACACTCCAAATCCTCCGTATCACATTTTAATCGGTAAGTTTTCAAATTTTACAGTTTCGGAGTAATTTTCAAGTAATCGATTTAGAGTAGACATTTAGGTGTATAAATTGTTAGGTTGTATGAATAACATAGGTTAGAGACAATGTAGGTCATTTTTACTGCTTCAAACGGACGATCAGGGCATAAAAATGCCCTTTTGGTTGTTACAGTGGCCATGGCTGCCGTTTTTAAACTTCAAAATACGTACCGGATGTACAGATCCGGAAATATTGAAACGTTTAGTGTTTTCGGATGTGCACATCCGAAAATACCCAACGTTTAAAATTTTGCGTCCTTCCGGATGTGCACATCCGGGAATACCTAACGTTTAAAATTCTGAGTCCTTCCGGATGTATTTTTTTTTCCTTTTTTAATTTTGCTTGTTTGTTTGTTTTTGTTTAATTATTTTTAAACAAAATTTAATTTATTTATTATGCTTTGCAGATTAGATGGCTGGCAGAGACGATCGTACCATACATGGACGGACAGCTCAGCATGCATCTGTCCGACGTGAGCGGATGCAGTCTACAGCCGAGGCTTCCGACGCAGAGGGAGTTGGGGTAGCCCCTACAGCTGAGGGACATCCTACACCACATCCTACACCACAGCCATCCACATCACAGGTTCAGGCCACTCCCTCGTCAGTCGCCGATTCTACATCTCGGAGGCGTCGGGATTCTACTGCTAGTTCATCAGGGTCTCAGCCCGCACGCAGGCGTCGTCGGGAGACTACAGCTCCATCAGCTGCTCCTCCTCGTTCCCCTGTTGTTGTTCCTGTTCCAGAGGGTGATCACCCAACACATGAGGGTGTTGACGATGATGACGATTTCGATGAGCTGGGCGGTTACCCCGGGGGACCGTCTAATATGTCCCTACTCGTGGGGTACTCTGAGCATACTGCCAGATTTGTCTGGCTAGGACAGGTAACCTTTCTCGGTTTATTTATAGAATTGTATTCATTGAAAATATGTTCATTTGTAACATTGTTTTATTTGGAAATTTTCAGGATAAGGATTCACAGAAGTTCTATAACCATGGGGGCAAGGTTATGGACACGATTGAGATGCTGCCAGAGGCTGAGTGGTTCACGTCTGCACTTGCGGAGTCTGGTCTTGGAGGCCTGTCTAGGATTGGGTATTCCCAGATCCAGTATGGTATCCTGATGACATTTGTTGAGAGATGGCACCCTGAGACATCCTCATTCCATCTACCGTACGGCGAGATCACGATCACGCTAGAAGACATCTCGTGCCTCTTACATCTACCGATCACGGGTACCCTTCTGTGTCATGGTAGGATGACGAAGGCGGGCGGCATAGAGTTGTTGGTTACAGAGCTTGGGGCTAGCCCAGAGAAGGCACATGCGGAGGTGTACCAGTTGAGGGGCGCACACGTCCGGTTCTCATTTTTGATGGATAGATTTACTGAGGCGCTTGCAGAGGCAGGACGGGCAGATGGTGATCCAGCTGAGGTGGCGATCCACAGGACGCGTGCCCTAAGGTGCTACTACTTGTTTTTGCTAGGCACGCAGGTGTTTGTGGACACCAGCGCCTATTATGTTGATATCGTCTACCTCAGGTACCTTTCGGGTCAGACCGAGATCCATAGGTACAACTGGGGGGCGGCTGCGCTGACATTCACCTATTCCAGGCTCTCTGATGGTTGTCGCTGGGCAGCCAAGACTGTGGCAGGCAGCTGTACGCTATACGTGGTAACAATCTAATATTCTAAGTGATTTTTTCATTTCTTTTCTTTCTGTATTCATTATAATGTTTGACACCCATGTTATGTTTTCCATTTCAGGCGTGGATTTTACAGCACTTTCCCTATATTACTGGTTAGGGGAGTGCCCAGGGGTACACTGAGGATATGCCACGTGCTGCTGCATTTGTCCTGCTCAGAGGGAACCAAGCGTCGGACCCCTTCAGAGTGTATCTAGATCGGATGGCTGCTGAGGACGTTTTGTATTTCCCCTATGCCGCTCACCGTGTGACGCGCCCGTTCGATGAGGTTTGTTTGTTCTCAGGATGGTTGGCATGCAGTTCGACCGTTACTGCCCGATACCTACTAGAGCGCGTCTTGCGTCAGTTCGGTTACACGCAGACGATCCCCAGGATGCCTCATGAGTCTGCTCCTCTAGGCTTGACCCGCAGGCAGATAGATGAGCTATATGTTGACTACCAGTCCCACTTGGTACCGGAGGAGGCTCGGGCGACCAGAGCGGAGACAGACTGGAGTGTTGCTGCCGGGTACATCGTGTGGTTCTACACCGTCTCACACCCATGCATGGTGCCCACTGTTGAGGGATCACCACCCAGACCTGCTCATCAGGAGATATTAGAGGAGCGACAGTCTCAGCTGGACCACACTCAGGATGTCCTACCACGCTGTCGTCAGATAGAGCAGATAGCGCAGCAGGCCATTGCGGACGGTCACCTCCCTGAGGGCTTTGGTGCCAGACTTGCCGTGGACAGGATTATTGCGATTGCTCAGGGGGCACTTCAGTACCGCAGACATCGATCCAGGATGGCGGGTAGGGGCAGAGGAGCAGGGGAGCCAGGAGAGATCCTTCGCCATACGCAGTAGTTTTTTATTTGATGTATTATATTTATATTAGATGTATGCATTGTATTTTGACAGAGATTTATTATATATATATATATATATATCATTTTATTTTATATATGGATGTTGTCAAATGTATATTAAATTGCGACGATTTATTAACATATGCGACCAAGCAAAAAAACCGATTTTAAAAAAAAAATAGTGTTCTGCCTTTTTCCGGATCTGCAGATCAGGAATGTTTTCGGATGTGCACTTCCGGAAAGAATCAGTGTTTTTAAAAAAATTGGTGCGTCCGGATGTGCACATCCGGAATCAGGGGGCAAAACCGAAAATTCAGATGGTGCCTAAGAAACAAGGGTGGTGTGATAAGAAATTGCCAAAGATAAATAGTTTGAAGACAAATGTATATTAAAGATGAAGATGTCATGAAGAATGATCATTGGAAATCAAAGAAAAGATTTGAGATGATCATCAATTTAAATATACACATTGCAATTCATTCTATATGACTTTGAATGCTCATAAATACTTCATAAATTTCATTTAAAAAGTTCTTAAACATAATGCTTGAAAACCATTGAAGTTAATCTCCCAAATATTGTATTTTTCATAAAAATAGCAATGGTAATCAATTATAAATTTGTGGTATTATTGTATTGAGTGTCAAAGCTTCATGCAATCTTTTAAAACTAATGCATCCGTCATAGAGACTTTTAAGGGTGTATATAAAGCATTATACACTAGAAAACAAAACTTACCTCTTACATAAATCATTTTTAGACAATTCAAACATTTTTTAAAGTGTTCAATCATACTTTAAGTTTTTAAAATTTTGCATATTTTCACATATCTGAAAAAGTTTTATTATACAATCTGAGCACTGAAGTAATATTAGTTTGAATTGTGATACAATAAAGAGAAAGATCATAAATTTAAGAGTAAACTTAAAATTCAAGTCAACAACAAATATTTCTTCAAATTATTTACAAAAGTGTGTGTAGTACTTATTCATCTAGGTTCCGATGAAGTATTGATATAAGAAAATAGTGTTCTTTCGTTATTGTTGTGCTAGAAGGTTGTAAAGATGTCTTGGTGTGAGAACCGTAAAAAAATTCAAAAAATAGTGAAAAATCTTCTTAAAAAAATATAGTGACTATATGTACTCTTAAAATGATAAGGAGAACATATATAAATTCTAATGTGTTCTTTATTTTCTTCATAAGTAACACAAATCTTCATCGCTTCCGTCCTATAATTAAATTGAAAAACTTAAAAAAAACGAGAAAATTATTTTGTCCACCTCTCTTATATTGCTTCTTATAATAACAATTGGCGTTAAAGTAAGAGTCAGATTAATTGATCCTATATCCGCAACAAATGACTGCCACTAAACCATCTAATATTTTAAACAATAAGTAAGAACCTTCTTCAATTAGTAGTAGGGGTGATTATATGAATTAAACAAAAATGTATTTTTCCAATCATAAACGGCTTATTCTTCTCTACTCAATTGTAACATCTAAATTCTAATTAAGAACATCAAAAACAAAACATTTAACAAAGAAACAAAATGAAAGTGAAGAAACCTCTAACATACAAATCAATGAAAATAACTACAACTTTTTCAATTGAATATTCAATTGACCATTAATTAACAATGATTCACTGTGTAAGCTTTTTAATCATGTGCTGTAAAACAGATACTTGTAACCAGGACTATATGTATGCAAATTTCTTTGTTCCTCAAACGAATCTATGACTCAGTTATTGCAGATATTACCATAATTAAAACTAAGAGATCCTTTGCTTTTTTGGTTGATGCGATGTGAAGAAATTAGTAAGTGGTGATATCAAACTCTCAACAGAGACTTGTGGAGACCTTTCAATCTCAAACTTAGTAAACTTAAAAGTATGATTCTTGAAATCATAAACAATCATCTTCTTCATATATTTCAGCAGCACTTGGTCATCCTCCAAAATATTTATTACTTGGGTAAAGTCACACGAAATAGTGAACAATTTGGTCCAAGACTCTTTATTTCCATATTCTTTCATAAGCCAAACATCATGACCAGAAATCACCCACAAGCAATCCTTCCAGACCCCCAACTGGCAAGCACTTGCATTTATCTCTCCATAATCCGGCTGCGAAATCCGTCGATAAGACTCTTTCTCCAAATCAAAAGAAACAATAAAAGAAGGACCTTTACCACGGTAATCATTATAGGCCAACCAATTAATGGCGCCGCCGACAAATTGTCCAGAATGCCAAACAGAAACACCACCAAAAGGAAATTCATGAATACTTTTCCAAAAATTAGTACCCAAAGTATGAACCTTGACTTCAGTTTTGTGTACCTCATATAAAACATAACTTAAAACAACCACTACCTTGTAAACATGATTAACATGATCATAGCCAAAACCATATTCTATATTAGTTCTTCTAGAATTTTCTGGCCTTTGAAAAACAGGTAATTCCTTGTATTTTCTAATGGAAGGGTTCCACAGTAGAACCAAAGTTCCAAATTTGTTGGCAAGACAGAGAACGCCGTGACAAGAGCCGACAAAGTAATCTATACCGGTGAGAAGATGATACTGAAATCCAGTAACATTGTGTTGAGGATACTCAAGTCGAGTGAAGTTAGTGGTGGTGACATTAGTGAAAACAGTGTGAAGTGGATAAGACGTGAGAATAAACTTGCGTGAGGGATTGAAGTAGGATAGGAAGTGGAGGGCAAGAGTGGTGGAATAAGTAAGGTGTTTTTGGGCGAATTTGGGATGAGAGATTATAGAATTCCAAGATTTACATACGGATCGGAGTTGAAGCAAGAGTTTGACCGGGAGTCTACAGAAGATCTCTGCAATGAGGTCCAATGGAAGAGACTCGCCGGGAGAGAACATGGAAACTGTTTTTTCCTTTTCAAATAACAACATGGTTTTTTTTTTTTTTTTTTTGACCTAACTAATAATAATGGTATATTTATAACAGTTCTATATAACGGCTTTGCTTAATTCACGTAAGTAAAAAAAACAACTTTTATAATTATATACATAGCTGGCAGTTGAGAACCTCCGCACCCTACTGCTATATTTGCAGTTAATTATTGATTTATTAAAATCATATCAACATATTATCTTATTTAATTATTATAAAATTAAATATTTTATTTTAAACTGATTTATAATAGTTTAATTCAAGAAAAAAACAACATTATCAAATATTCTATTATTTCTTTTAAATCATATAAACTGTACTCATATACACTAAATTTGTTGAGATTTTTGACACCCACTTAATTTGCCCAGTTAATTAATTGCTTTGAATGAATCAATTGATTTATTTAAATAATATCAACATGAATTTTATAACTATTGATCAAAATAATCTTTATTGGTCATCGAATTAGTCGGCCGTAAGACTAAGATTTAAAAAACTAAAAACCGACTGCTATATTTGCAGTTAGTTAATGGCCTTGAATGAATCAATTGATTTATTTAAATCATAGCAGCATGAATTTTATAATTATTGATAAGAATAGCTTATTATAAAGAAAATTAATTATTATGAAACCAAATATTTTATTCTTCGATAATTACTCCTATATAAGAAAATCTTATTAAAAAGGAAATTAATTATTATTAAATGAAATATTTTATTCTTCAATAATTAATTAATTAGTGATAGATAACTTAAATTAAATATGTTTTTTTTCTTTTAAAAACACCTACTTTTATTTTAAAATTATTTAAAAATTAATACAAATGAGGGACAGGTCATTAAATTAACCATCATATCATTAAAAACTGGTTTTAAATTAGAAAGAGAATTAAAATCACAAAAAACAAAATTGAAGAATCAAAAATATAAAATTTTAAATAGAAAGATCAAAACCTAATAAAATGAATATGATGAGACCAACATTACAATTAAATTGATAATAAACTAACCCTATGATGTGTATTTAGTGTAAATAAGTAAAAACAATTTGCCATTAATTTTATACTTTCAAACAAGAGTTCATAATATCATGTTAATCAATGAAAAAGTATTGCTAAATTTTATCACATTGATATTAATTTAAAGGTTTAATATATGTTTTAATTCTTTAACATAATTTAATATTCTATTTTAGTTTCTTAATTAAAAAACGCTACAAATTAGTTTTTAATTTCACTTCTATTATTTTATTTGATCCCTTCCGTCAATTTTTGACAAAAAAAAACCGTTAAATTTCGATGGCGCGGCGTGACAACAAGCCAATTGGTATAAATCTGAGTCAGCACATGTAGTTAAAATTCGATGCACTGTTTAAACTACGGTACGAGGTTCTCCAAAATTAAAACCCCCAATTTAAATAAATATCAATTTTTAACTATGCTGACTCAGATTTGTACCAATGACGTTGCTATCACGTCACATCACCAGAACTTAATATTTTTTTGTCAGAAATTGATGGAAGGGACCAAATAGGGTAACAGAAGTGAAGTTAAGGGACTAACTTGTAACTTTTTTTTAGTTAAAGGACTAAAGAAGAACATTAAATTAAGTTAAGGGATTTGGTGACTAATTATGCCTAAATTAAAACATAATCATTGATGAACTCTTTATAATTTTTTTAAAACAATTATTCTACACTTCTAAATAACGAATTAAGGTCTAAGTGGATAAAAAAAACCAACTAAACCAACAATCCAAACAAAACCAAACCGAAAAAATCTGATTATTTTTTGTTAGGTTCAAAAACCGAACCAAACCAATAAAAACTGGGGTGATTTGGTTCGGCTCTCGGCTTTAGTTTTTAGGAACTGTTAAACCGATGAACCGAACAAATGACTATAAATACCTACTTAATCTTTTATTTAGCTCATTATTAAGCCCAAATTTTGTATCGGTCCAACAGTTCTCCTTCTTTGTTTACATTTCCTTTCTTTAAGGAAAATATGTAGCAAAAACTAAACTTCAAACAAAAAAAATAAAATCATAAGCCATAAAAACTTGATCTCACAAAACTGCTGCCCTGGTTGTCCGCCACCACTGTTTCTCTTGCTACTGTCATTCTTATAGGTTATAGTTCCCTTATTTATTTTCAAGTTCTCTTCGTTAGTTTTCATCTTTTTTTACCTTTTATGTTTCTTCTTCAATGGATTTCCTTTTAGTCTCGTTATAAAATAGTTTTGATGTGTATTAGAGGTGTGAAACATGTTAATTCAATACACAAAAACACTCATTAACCACACTAATTTAAATAGACATGGAGACTAGTCTTAGCATTAAATGTTCCTCTCTTAAGGCAGACTTTGTTCTTCTAGGGCTATCTTTGTTTCCAAGAATTAACTCTTTTACATGTGAAGACCTGTACTTGAAGGTCTTATTGGATTGTGATGCTTCTGAGGAGCCATCTTGAGCTTCTACAAAATCTTCAACACCTGGATGAGCTTCAGAGTTAGGATCATCTTCTGGACCACCAGCTTCTAAAGTTATGATAGCTTGTGAACATCCATCTCCGGATGGAATGTTGACTTCTGAACCTCTAGTTCCTGAGGTGTCTTCAAACACACAAATTTTTGAAAAGATTTGAACAAGCTCTGACATTTTACTGTATGGCTCTTTGTCATCAAATTTGATGTGTATTGATTCTTCAATCATATTGGTTTCAGAGTTATACATCATGTATGCCTTTGACCGTTCATAGTATCCAAAAAAAAGATACCATTTTGTGTTTTGGCATCAAATTTCTTAAGATATACTTTATTGTTTAAGATGTAACAAGTACATCTAAACTGATGAAAATAAGAAATGCTTGACTTTCTTCCTTTGAACAACTCATATGAAGTCTTGTTCAAAATAAGTCTAATATAGATTCTATTCTGAACACAACCTATTGTGTTTATAACTTCTATCCACAAGTACTTAGGTAAGTTATTTTCATGGATCATGGTTCTGGCTATTTCGTGTAAAGATCTGTTCTTTCTTTACAACTCCATTTTGCTGTGAAATTCTAAGAGAAGAGAACTCATCGAGAATTCCATGTTTTTCACAAAAAGTTTCAAATGGCTCATTTTCAAATTCACCACCATGACCACTTCTTACTTTTAAATATTTTTATTCTTTTTCAATTTGTACTTGTATGCAGAAGATGTTGAACACATCATGTGATTCATCTTTGGTTCTAAGGAATTTAACCCAAGTCTATCTTCTATAGTCATCATCAATGACTAATCCATATTTCTTCCCATTGATTGATGCAATACTAACAGGATCAAAAAAATCAATGTGAAGTAATTCTATGGATCTAGAGGTAGAGACAATGTTTTTAGTTTTAAAAGAGGTTTTATTAATTTTTCCTACTTGGAATATTCCACAAAGAGCATTTGAGTGATAATTGAGTTTTGGCATCCTTTAACATGTTTCAACTTGCTAAGTTTAGATTTAATCTCCAGTTAGCATGACCTAACTTTCTTGGCTAGAGTCATTTCTCATCACTCACCGATAGAAGGTAAAGTACATTCTGATCAACCAATTCGGAAAAACTAATTTTATAAACATTTCATTTCTTCTTACCTTTGAATACTATGGACTTGTCAGATTCATTCATGACTATGCAAATGTTCTTATTAAACATGACTTCATAACCACAATCAAAAAATTGACTAATGCTCAATAGGTTATGTTTTAGTCCATCTACTAATCAAACATTATTAATTGAGATAAAGGAATTATCAATAGTGCCCATGCCAATAATCTTTCCTTTGTGGTTTCCTCTAAATCCCACAATTCATACCTCTTTCAGAGTTAGGGTTTAGAACATATGCTGTACTCCTGTCATATGTCGTTAGCAGCCATTGTCCAGGTACCATGACTGTGACTTTGCATATCTGTAGCAAAAATAATTAGATTTAAGTACTCATAGTCTTATGGGTCCTTTGGGGTTAGTTCTGATAAATTTCTAATTGTTTTGTACGTTTTCTATCATATGACAAGATTTAGGATCATTCAAGACTTTTGATTTAAAAGTTTGTTGTCTTGAATGGATCTTAGCCTTAGATTTTGAACTTTTCAGAACCTTGGATCTTGAAGTCTTAAGTTTTTATTTTTTCAGAAGCTTTTAACTTTTGAGTCTTAGGTTCTGGTTTCTTCAAAACCTTTGACTTAAGAGTCTCATATTCTGGCCATTTATAATAATAATGCTATATTTATTATTATTATAGCATGGTTTTGGCTATAATCATGTTAATCATGTTTACAAGGTGGTGGTTGTTCGCACTAATGTAGAATATGGTTTTGGCTATGATCATGTTAATTATGTTTACAAGGTGGTGGTTGTTTTAAGTTATAGTTGCGGTAAATATGTACAGAAAACTGAAGTCAAGGTTCACACTCTGGGTACTGATTTCTGGAAAAGTATTCATGAATTTCCTTTTGGTGGTGTTTCTGTTAGGCATTCTGGACAATTTGTTGGCGGTGCCATTAATTGGTTGGCCTATAATGATTCCTGTTGTGAAGGTTCTTCTTTTATTGCTTCTTTTGATTTGGAGAAATAGTCTTATCGACGGATTTTGCAGTCCGATTATGAAGAGATAAACGCGAGTGCTTGCCAGTTGGGGGTTTGGAAGGATTGCATGTGGGTGATTTCTGGCCATGATGTTTGGTTTATGAAAGAATATGGAAATAAAGAGTCTAGGACGAAATTGTTCACTATTTCGTGTGACTTTACGAAAGTAATAAATATTTTGGAGGATGACCAAGTGTTGCTGGAATATAGGAAGATGATGATTGTTTACAATTTCAAGAATCATACTTGTAAGTTTACTGAGTTTGAGATTGAAAGGTCTCCACAAGTCTCTATTGAGAGTTTGATATCACCACTTAATAATTTGTTCACATTGCCTAAACTAAAAAAAGCAAAGGATCTCTTAGTTTTTATTATGGTAATATCTGCAATAACTGAGCCATAGATTCGTTTGAGGAACAAAGAAATTTGTACACATATAGTCCTGGTTACAAGTATTTGTTTCACAGCACTTGATTAAAAAGCTTATACAGTGAATCATTGTTAATTAATGGTCAATTGAATATTCAACTTAAGAAATTGTAGTTATTTTCATTGATTTGTTTGTTAGAGGTTTTTTTCCCTTTCATTTTGTTTCTTTGTTAAATGTTTTGTTTTTGTTTATGTTCTTAGATCTTTAGATGTTACAATTCAGTAGAGAAGAATTGGTTTATAACTGGAAAAATACTTTTTTTGTTATTTAATTCATATACCCCTATACTCCTAATTGAAGAAGGTTCTTACTTATTGTTGTTTAGTATAACACATAGTTTAAGACCATAAAATATGAGATAGTGTAGTGGAAGTCATTGGTTCCGGATTTAGGACCAATTTATCCAACTCTTTCTTTAATGTCAATTGTAATTATAAGAAGCAATATAAGAGAGGCGGGCGAAATGGGATTGTTGAATTTTTTTCGTTTTTGTTCTAAGTTTTTTAACTTGATTATAGGTCAGAAGCGATAAAGATTTGTGTTACTTATGAAGAAGATAAACTAACACACTAGGATTTATACAATTTCCACTACCAACTTAAGGGTACATATAGTCTATATATTCCTTCAGCGGATTTTCTACTATGTTTAGCATTCTTGTACAATTCTCGCACTAAAATTCGTTTACAACCTTGTAACACAACCACAAAGAAAGAACATTACTTTCTTATATCAATACTTCACCATAACTTTGATGAATAAGTACTACACACAATTTTGTAAATAATTTGAAGAAGTATTTGTTGTTGACTTGAATTATACCTTTACTCTTAAATTTATGATCTTCTCTTTATTGTATCACAATTCAAACTAATATTACTTGAGTGCTCACATTGTATAATTAAACTTTTTAAGATATGTAAAAATATGCAAAATTTCAAAAACATGAAGTGTGGTTGAACACTTTAAAAAGATGTTTGAATTGTGTAAAAATGATTTATGTAAGAGTTAAGTTTCATTTTCTGGTGTACAATGATTTATATACACCCTTAAAAATCTCTATGAACGGATGTTTTAGTTTGAAAAGGTTTTATGAAGTTTTGACACTCAATACAATAATATCACAAATTTGTAATCGATTACCACTGTTATCTTTATGAAAAGTACAATATTTGGAAGCTTAGCTTCAATGGTTTTCAAGCATTATGTTTAAGAACTTTTTAGATGAAATTTAAGAGGTATTTCTGAGCATTCAAAGTCATATAGAATGAATTGCAATGTGTATATTTAAATTGATGATCATTTCAAATCTTCTCTTTGATTTCCAATGATCATTCTTCATGACATCTTCATCTTTGATATACACATGTCTTCAAAACTCTTTATCTTTTTATTCTTTGATATACACTTGTCTTCATCAAAATCAAGCCAAGTATAAGAGACTTTTTTAACAATCTCCCCCTTTTTATCATGACAAATATTTTGTTCTTGTGTTTTTCATATTAGTTGTATGACTCCCCCTTAATTGCTAAATGTTGTAGTCCTTGCAATCTTATAGACATGCAATTTTGATTGAACCAAAAAAACACAACAAACCAACCTTGAGATATGAAGATATGAAAGTTAAATACTATGGTTTGGAGATGAGGGGTGTCGTCATCGGTTACTGGGAGTGAAAAGAAAATGGAGAAAAAATGAGGGTTGTGCTTAAATTGTGGCAAAAGTCCGAGCTAATAATCGATTACTGTACTTGTCAAAAAGTATAGAAGCGTGACAATCCTTAGTGATTGGGGATTTCAGAGGCTTTTGGTGATTTATGGTTGTTGTAGGGAAAGCTTCAGGAAGGTTGTGAGAAGCCTTAGTGTTGGTAGTTTTTGGTCTTGTATGAATGTGTTCTCCTAACCCTAAAGGTCAGGTATTTATAGGGGAGAGTTGACCTCTAGGTCAAGAGTTAGTTTCTTGGAATTCCCCACTCTAGTTATTATACCACTGATTCCGTATATCCTTGCCAAATGTGGGGAATTCCATTACTTAGTAGACTGTGCTACTCGTTGACTAAGATACGTCACTCGGGACCATCTATTCACGGTGTTACCCTCTCGCCTTTAGGAGGACGAAGGATTTTGTTGTTACTTTGATTGACTGCTTTAGTTAAAACAACATGATCAACACAAGGTGTAAAATATGAAGAGGCATCATGTGGGACAAGATGTTCCAGCATGAGGTGCATCTTTAGCCTCAGTATGTAAGTGAGGTTTCGTGAGTAAATCTAAGCGTGATTATGTTTGATTCCAATAATATTTATTGTTTATGAGTTGTATCTTTTAGCAATATTTTTTAAGAAAGATTTGCTAATAAGATTGTCCAAGACCAAATCAAATTAAATGATGATTTAAATTGGATAAAGATCAAATCAAATCTACAAAAAAATCAAATCCATTTGCCCGTTGCACAAAAGCCTAACAGATTTGTTATATAAGAAGACTCATTCCTAATAACAAAGGTGACAAGAGCAAGAGTTGAAGATCTAATATGTTAGAGTTTATTAATTGAGTCTTTATACATGTTATTTGTGCATCTATATATCGCCTAAGTTTCATATAAATGGCATAGTGGCTGTTTGTGTTAGTTGAGTTATAATTCAACAATCGTTGATTTGTCTTATGTATTGATCACTATGTTAGTGATTAAGAGAAAGTGAGGATGATTCCCATATTTAGGGGAAGTCCTAAATATAAAGTCACATGTAGTATTAGAAAGACAAGCATTGAACAAGGTTTGTTCATATAAGACTATTTTTACTAATACTATTTAGAGAGGATTTCCTTTCTTGGGTTGGAAAGCCCCTAGACATAGGTGACGTTGCACCGTACTAGGTTAACAATCCTATGTGTTCATTATTGCTTTATGAATTATTTTCTGTTATCAGTTAATTTGTTATAAGCGCGTTATGAAGTTGAGAAAAACACAGGAAGGGGGTTAAATTCTGTTGACTTTTTCTTTATTTTCAAACTCTTTGTCAGATTCTAAACACAAGGTATAAAATCTAAATCAATCAGAGGCAGACAGCGGATATGAAATGCAAGAAAGAAGAGAGACACACAGAGTTATCTTGGTTCCTCTCACAACTTGAGAGTAATCTAATCCCCTTGTACTTACAAGAGATTTTCACTATAATCACACAAGATTACAATTTGCTCAAGCCCGCAAGTAAGAGACTTTCAATGCTCAAACACTAAAGTAAGAGACTTCTATGCTTAAGCACACAATTAAGAGACTTTCAATGCTCAAGCACACAAGTAAGAGACTTGTATTCACAAGCACACAAGCAAGAGACTTCTAACAATCTACCTAATAGATAAAAAATTATTTGGGGTAATACACTAGATATAAAATCAAAGGTGTAGACAAAATACAACTTAAAGGGAACTCTTTAAGACTTAGGGATTTTTAGAATATACACGGATAAGAAATCCTAAGTTATGTTTGTGCTTGTATTTTGATAGAGTAACTTGTCTTCTTAATGTCAATATAATATATGTTATTCTTTAAGTCTTCAACTTCTTAAATGGAGTAGAAAAAGAGTTGTTAGAGATCCAACACAATAGAGTCTTTGAGAAGCTTCAAAACATACATTGAAATGTTTCTTCAAATAGTCAGGGTTATTGAAAGTTTGTTTGAAATCCCTTTGCTACATAAGAAATTATCAGTTGCATCTCAGCTGACTCTAAGAGAAAATAGAGCCTTAGGTCTTCACGTAAAAAAGTAGGTTTTGAGGTAAACAGTGACCTATCAGAGTCACTTTGGTCCTTGCGCTTTGACTGGATCAGGTCCTGATCTTCAGAAGCAGACTCCTTCAAAGTCTAGTCATCATATGTTGACTCCTTCAGACTCTGATCTTCAAACGTTGACCTCTTCAAAAGTTGACTTCTTTAGAGTCTGGTCTTTAACTTCTAATCCACCAGATTTTGGTCTTTAAGCTTCTCTTTAGATGTTCATAGTCAGAACCAATACTTGGATTCTATATGAAATTTTAGTCTATGGTTCTACACACTTGAAAAAATATAAGTAAACTCAATTGTTCTTTAAATACTTTGTTATCATAAAAAAACCAAGGGATATTGGACTAACGAGTTTTGTTCCAACAAACTCCCCATTTTTTAAGATGACAAACATAAGTATTTAAGACCAATGGTTGTTAATTTAATTAATAAGTTAGCTTCAGAGTCTCGAAAAGGCCCACTTCGCGTATCCTAGCATCTCTTCCAAACGGAAAATGAGTGTGGTCCAGCCACTAGCCGTAGGCACATGACACACCAGTATCAAGAAATCACCTTGTGGTCCAACCACTAGCCATATGGCGCAAGCAGATCCATTTCACACATCATTCACATGCATATCAATACATCACATACTTGAATATGGATGCACATATCATACCATTCATGCTTATATCATATCAAATCATTAACCAATACTAGTGCATCACATTAAGTACACATATAAAGCTTGCATCATGTCATACATGTTAGCATATCGTTATTACCCCTATTCATTGGCTTAAACTCATTCCATGACAGAAACCCAACAATAATCCTAGCACCAACATGATTCCTTCTCATCCATAATAGATACATAATAGGATATCATCATTATCTTATCCATTATTAGTTTATACTCATGTTTCTACATCAATATCATATAGAGCATTGAAAGACTTTTCCAACGCTTCTGACCGTCCCTCATTTCGAGTTACGGTTCTCAAGTTATGGTGCAAACAAAGAGCCAAGTATTTTTCGCAGTGCAGGGAAGTTCGCTAAGCGAACTAAGACAATGACAAAATCCCCTGTTTTCACTCAAGCGAGCCGTAGCGAGCCAGAACACTTCCTGGACACATTTTGGGGAGAAAAACCTTAAAAATCATCATTTTGATCCCTCTAATGACCCAAAGCAACATGCATATGAATATCGTAACATAATAGAGTTTAAATATCACTTTTATCATAAGAATTTCATTGATTAATCAAGCATGCAATATCTTACTCTCAATTTAATCCCATTATCATACAATTTTCCCCGATTCCTACCCCAAGTTCCTAATTAATGAAACTCACCTTGAGATGGGGATTCTGATCTTGCATGATTGAGTGATGAAGATGATGGTGATGATCAACCCAAGCTTGACTCTTTGTTCTCTCTCTCTCTCTCTCTCTCTCTCTCTCTCTCTCTCTCTCTCTCTCTCTCTCTCTCTCTCCAAAATGGTTAAAGCTTTGCACATGCATGTTGATGGTGAAGCTTTGAGTCCACGCCTCATCTTCTCTCTTCCTTTCACGTTTCCACCCTTCCTCTATATTCCCTTTTTTTACATCCTGATCTAGCAAGGTGGGAGAATGGTAAAATGAGAGGAAACTCTACACTTAACCTTAATAAAACACATAATGAGAAAAGACCATATTGCCCTTGCATCTTAGGAACATTGGCCAACATGTCATTCTTAATTAATTAGCTTACTAATCATGCCACTTATTAGATTAATAACTCAATCTTATTCAATTATTCACTAATCAAAATGTCTTCTTCGAATTTCTACTAAATGTAATAAGCAAGCTTTGGTGAAAATCGAGGTATTACATATATCAAGTAGGTAATTCACAATATGTAACACAAATGCTCAATGATTATAGTGTTTAAACTTTCAAAGATGATTGTAAATTTATGCAGTAAGTTTTGAACAAAAAGTTAAGTCACAAGGCACTTGTTTTGAAAATGAGAGAGTTGTGAGTTTGAATTGCTATGAAAGAGAGAAAAGTTTCAAATTTTGAAATACATGGTATATATAGTGCCTTAATACCTTTCTAAAAGTGTAAAAATGCATGTAAAGATGTCATGGTTGATAATAGCATTCAAAAATTTGTTTGGATCAGAATTTGAGTGAACCATTGCCACTATTTCGGTGGTAACCGGTTACCAAAAAGGGCGTAACTATTTACCCTTCCTCTATATTCCCTTTTTTTACATTCTTATCTAGCAAGGTGGGAGAATGGGAAAATGAGAGGAAACTCTACACTTAACCTTAATAAAACACATAATGAGAAAAGACCATATTGCCCTTGCATCTTAGGAACATTGGCCAACATGTCATTCTTAATTAATTATCTTACTAATCATGCCACTTATTAGATTAGTAACTCAATCTTATTCAATTATTCACTAATCAAAATGTCTTCTTCGAATTTCTACTAAATGCAATAAGCAAGCTTTGGTGAAAATCGGGGTATTACATCTATCAAGTAGGTAATTCACAATATGTAACACAAATGCTCAATGATTATAGTGTTTAAACTTTCAGAGATGATTGTAAATTTATGCAGTAAGTTTTGAACAAAAAGTTAAGTCACAAGGCACTTGTTTTAAAAATGAGATAGTAGTGAGTTTGAATTGCTATGAAAGAGAGAAAAGTTTCAAATTCTGAAATACATGGTATATATAGTGCCTTAACACCTTTCTAAAAGTGTAAAAATGCATTTAAAGATGCCATGGTTGATAATAGCATTCAAAAATTTGTTTGGATCAGAATTAGAGTGAACCATTGCCACTATTTCGGTGGTAACCGGTTACCAAAAAGGGCGTAACCAGTTACACCTGAAGCGGTACCTAAAAATTGAAATTTTCGAATGCGTAACCGGTTACACCAGACACATTTTCAAAAATTAAGGTAATTTTACATTTTGAGTAAATGGTGAAAATTGTGGCGGTTTTAAAGTGTTGTTAAGGCGGTTTCAAATGCCGCAATTTACCAAAAACAGAATGGTTAGTTTCAAAATCATTTTAAAAGATGCATGAAAGGTTTAAGATGAATATGCATGATTGTTCTGAGTAATTTATATATTTATATATATTTATATATATATATAGTGGCGGAGCCACATGGTGCTGAGGGGGTGCAAGTGAACCCCCTGAATTCTTAAACCTTGCACCTATAATGCTATATTTTTATATTTTGCACCCCCTGACTTTTGAACTTTGCACCACAAGCCACAAAACCTTGCACCACAACATTTTTGCACCCCCTGATCTGGGGTCCTGCCTCCGCCACTGTATATATATATATATATATATATATATATATATATATATAAATTTTAATTCATATTCAACCATCTTGATTCTTCCATTAATTTTCCAAAGCTTTTTGATAAGTTGAACTTGATTGCTCTAGTTCTCAAGCTTTGACTTCATTTTGTTGACGTGTTCGTATTCACCAAAACTATAACCAAGGACAAGAAGAACTCTTCTTCAAAATGTCTAGGAATAAGAGGTATATTTATTTACTTTTGCATTACATTTGTTTTATATTAATTTAATCGTGATTGATGTTGATATATTTATTATTACATGAACGTCTATGTTTAAAATTCATAAATCATAAAGGAAGATTTTGGAACAGGAAGAGAATGAAGATGACTGGTTCTAGAATGTTCTCCTCTAGGGCTTGCCTGTTTGTGTACAGCTGGGTACAAGACCATAAATCATCGCATGCTAGCAGCATTTGTATAGAGATATCATTCAAAGACGTCATTTTTCCACCTTCCTATTAGTAATATGTCCATCACCCTGGATGACGTCTCATGCCTCCTACATCTTTACATCAGGGGAATTTATTATACGACTCCAAGCTCGGCGAGATGAAGCCATCGAGATGATGGTTACCTATTTGGAAGTTAACCCAACTGATGCCTATAAGAGGTTAGTTGACGTCATAGGTTCTCATGCTAGATTTAAATTCTTGGGAGACCTTTATAAAGATCACTTATGTATGGTTGTGGATATCGACGATGATGATATGCAGGCTGAGTAGCATCGATAGTGTGCATTGAGGTGTTACCTCTTGTCCGTGTTGGCACATCCATGTTTGTGGACAAAAGTGTAACCTTTGTCGATGTGGTCTACCTTAAATACTTCATCGACTTAACAAAGATTCACGAGTATAGCTAGGGGGTCGCTTGTTTGGTCTATTTGTACTCGAAGTTGGGCGTAGCTTGTAGTTGGAAGACAAAGCAGTTAAGAGGAAGTTGTACGTTATTTACGGTAATTTATTGCTACTAATATTTTCATAACTCTTTGCTATACTTGCTACTAATATTTTATCTGAATCGTTTTTCAGGGATGGGTCATCTCTCACTTTCCACGCATTTGCGGCTAGAAACCTGAGAAGGAATTCATTGAGGAATGGCCACATGCTTGCACCTTTTCGCCGTACACAGGGAATCAGGGGATCGAACCCTTCCGGATGTATCTTGACTGCATTGTAGCAGATGACATTGTCTTTTTCCATATAGTAGTAACTGTTAGATGCGTCATCTGGAAGTCATTTCGTTATACTCCGGATGATTGGCATGTTGGTCAGTTCTGATGTATGCGCATCTTCCCGAGCGAGTGATGTGTCAGTTTGGATTTTTGCAGGTTATTCCAAAACACCCTCAGAGTCTGCTCCTCCCACCGTCTGCCATAGAAATCCTGATGCCATACTTGAGGATCTCGATAGTCATCTGGTACTAGAGGATTGTCGCAGGTGCCAACACATGTATGATGGGCTTATGCATGCGACTACATCACATGGTTATATAGGTTGTCACATCATATCATGACACCAAACATTCTTGGAGAACCACCTAGGTTATCTCATCAGAAGATAGTTGAGGATGAGCATGCTAGGAATCACCATGCCCTTAAAGTGTTATCGGTTTGTCGGTGTATTTTGGATATGGAGAGATCGGACATAGAGGTTGGACTTTTGAGAAAAACAGTCCCCAATTGACCCTCGTACAGGCCATTATTGGCGAGGCACAAAATGTTTTGCAATACAAGTGGCAAAGGAGAAACCGGAGGGTTAGACATACCCAATAATTTACATTTGTTTGTATAATTTTTTATATTTTAAAACAAATTATGTATGATCGATACATTTTGAATTTATTGAATTAATGCATGAATTTTTTTAATGTGTGTATATCATGTTTTAATCAAATTATGACACTCTTAAATAGATTTATGAAGTTGGTCTCAAAAAAAGTCAAAGATAATACAATGTTACTTCCTAGAATGCATTCAGGAGATTTCCGAAGATGCATCTCCAAAATCTAAAATATCCCATGTGATGTGCAATAAATGCACTTCTAATAGCTTAAAATGCTTTCAAGTTTTTACAAAGATTTATCTTCGAATTCACCCCCAAAAAAAATTACGAATATACATCTCGGAACCAAATTTTGACAAAAATGGAGTTTGTGGCTGAACTACAATGGCTGGTGTGATTTTAAATGCGTCCAGAGATACATCTCCAGATACTAATAAAAACATTTTTAAGTTTTCAGAAATATGGGACACATGGGATGAGTATTTCCTATAAAAAAAAATGGATAGCACAGCCCAGAAAACAATGGATTTTTTTTTTCTTTTCCAATTTTTCAACAAATGCATGATAGCAAGTTAGCAGCTACTAATTAGCAATCCCAAAGATACATACATGCATAACAAAATACTTAATGAAAATCAACAACCTTCAATAAATAAATACATCTAGTTAGTTTCATCATTCTTTGTATACATGCACACACCTATAATAAGGTAATAGATGCAGCAGAACTTTAAGCCCCATAAAATGGAACTGAACTAGCTTTGCATGCCAAGAGCTTGATCTACCATGTGCATAACCTTGCGTTCCTCTTGTAGAAGTTGATATTAGAAGCTATTTTCATTTTCTCATCTTTTTCTCGGCTAATTGATTACATTCAGGTTAGTCGATAGTTGGAAGTTACAAGAAGATAACAACTATTGTTATCACCACAGTAATTGTGCAGATCAGAGCCTGCAGTATCAGCAAAATTTAAGAGAAAAAAGAGTAGTCACTTATTCACTTCCATGAGAAAAACAAAACAGTATGCCAGATTAAAAAAAAAACACAGTATATGCTTCCATTCAATTATGACATATGGCATGTATACTTTTTATTTGCATAATTGTGTTTTTAGTCCTCTATTATACCTCTGCAATTTTGGTCCTCTAATTATTTTCGGAGTGAATTTAGTCTATCAACTTTTCAATTGTTACAATTAAATCTTTCCATCACTTTTCAGTTCAGTTCTTGTAATCTAATTCAAAACTTTCATAAAAGTGAATCAATTAAATTACTTTTCACATTTTCTACTCAATTCACCAATTAAAATATCAAATTTCAATCAATAAAAAGGTTGCAAATATTCCATCTTTTTAATTCTTTATCTTACCTTTTACAAAACCCTTTAAACTTTATATAAATCTCCCTTAATTTCCAACTTCTAAACTTTAAAGTATTTTCTATCTCAAATCTATCATATACCTCTAAAAATAGTGATTAAAAAACGAGAATTTAGAGGTTTACCAAAACAAAATTCACAATAGGACTATATTTGCTTAATTTATAGAGTAGATGGACGTGATAGATTAAAAAAAACTTGAGAAGCCAAAATCACACGTGGTCTAAACTAGAGAGAATAAAATGTACTCATGCTATATTTTTATTTTCTCACGAGAAATATAAAAGAAAATACTCAAAGACCAGTTATTGTAAAAGAGGGAGTACTAATGTAAAGCTTGCTCTCAAGTACATAACTTACAGCAATTGCAGAAGCAGCGAGTCCAGCACGTTCCCTTGGATCCTTGTGATAGTAATTTCCAAAGTAGAGAATTGTAGCATAATACCACATCAATGGGCATACAAATCCTAGCAGAAAACTGCCAAACAAAAGGGAGGGAGGAGAAGATTCAAACAACAAATTATGAAGGCTAAAGAATTGAGAAAGATGAATCTTTACGAAATAACTTACGAGAACCATCCAATACCACAGCCAAAACATGGAAGTGGCTTGTCAAATCTTCCCAATTGTGGGTGCTCTGGATCTCTGAGGGGAGCATAATCGCCCTTTATTTCGTTAGTTGTATCCATCTAGATTCCTATCACGATGTATATTAAACTCAATTTTAGGCCAACATATATAAGATGCATAATTTCTTATTTGCGTGTAATGTAAGGCTCCTAAAAAAAGACTCGTGTCAAACTAAAACTAAACATTAATGAAAGAGTTTTAAAATAAAAAAGAATTAAATCAACAATTTCATAAAAATTTAACACTATCATTCCAGAAAAAGTAAAGGCATGGATTTTTATTATAACCATATCATAAGAGGTAGGAATAAATTGAAACCAAAACAGAAACAAAGAAAACGGCAGAAAATGGCATACTTCATGAGTGTTAAATAGAAGCCGATTTCCAAAGTTTACTATAACTGCCAGAAAACTATTGAATAACTTAGTTACTAGCATTAAAACATAATAAGAACAGTATCAACATATCACTCCATGAGATATCTCTAACTAGAATGAGAACATCCTAGTTAATTGGATGTTGATAGTTTAGTCATTATTAAAACCTCTGAAAGGTATTTCACCATATCATTATTCTATTATAAAATATGTTACATTATTTCTTGATTTAGCTTACATATTTCCTTATTTTTATTATGTGTTTCCTTATTTAATTAGGATTAAGAGTCTAGTACTCAATGTTTAAAAACTCAAGAGTTTGCACAGAATTAATAGAGGATAAAAATTCGTAACTCAAGGATCGTAACACGGATCGTAAGATCCTACTATCCGTAGAGAAAGCTAGAATGTGAAAGAGGAAGAGGAAGTAATTCTGTTTAAACAGGAAGAAGAACAATAATGGAAGAAAGAGAATTTATGCTGAAACAATTTGGTAACGGTTGAGTTTAGGTTGCAATCACGAAAGCTGGAATATTGTGCAAGATACGTACGGTTTGGTTTAAAAAGAGTTATTTTGATCGTGTGTTTATGAATTTCTATTTTAATAAAAAATAATAAATCAGTATTTAATAAAACCCGACCCGATACAGGCCTGTTTTAGAATTAGGGTTTTTTCTTAAAAAAACCCTTGAAACAGAAGCGTCGCATCTGCAGAATGGAAACGAGTCACATTTCCAACTCGGCCGAGTTTACCGAGTTTCACTTTCACCATGCAATCTTACCTACGATTCACCACACTGGCATGTGATTGGAACGTTAATTCGGGCGAGTTCCGAGTCAACTCGCAATCCTGCATACACTACTAGTATTATAATAAATAAATGTTACCATTCTATCTTCTGGAATATCATCCAAGATATCAATTACATTATTATAATTAATATAATTTTATTTCCCCCTTATATACCCAAATGATTAAAGCTTAGAACTTAGACAGCTAAAAACTTTGACAAAAGAGGAAAAGGCTTCTCTCCTACTCCCTTAGTCTTATGTGCTCATACCCTGTGATAACCTTTAACGACAATCATAACCATGTCATGAAGCTACCACAAAGCCAGCTATTACTTACAGCCAACTCACACGTGGCTAAAATGCTTTGCTTAATAAGGTTTTTTGTTCTAACAAATGCAAAAAAAAACCATTCTGCAGTGATGGATACTACTACTCTTATGCAGAAATGAAACTGAATAACTTCTATTTTTTGCAACACCAATGACCTTTTGACATATGATTACTGTTTCTCTATTGATAGGAAACATCTAGATTCAAAATTGAAGTGTATTGAGTAGCTTCATCCTGAATGATAGAGAAGTAGGGAAAACAACCTCATATGGCCTTATAACTACTGTTTATAAAAAGCAAAGAATTTTCTTACTCTGTAAATGCAATTAAATTCAAGAGACGGTTTATAGCTTGATGCTGAGGTTCATTTGCAAATTCTATGTGACTACTTGTAAAGAGAAAAACGCACGTGTGTTTTAGGCAATTGATTGAGACACATGTATTTGTGTAATAGTTAGAGATTTAACGGTCAAGAGAGGCATATCCAAAAGTTTCTAAGGCAGCGTGTACGATAATGTAAGCCAAGGTAAAAAGAGAGCTAATATTCAATATCAATATCAGACTAGTCAATAGTGGCCAATAGCAGCGCTATCCCGCTATAGCGTATCGTAGCGGAGGCCAGCCACTATGGGAAGAGCCTTAGCAGTGCAGAACACTATAGCGGCCACTATAGGGTAAATAGAAGGTAGCGGAGGCAGAACATTTCCCGGCCCAGAGCGGGTTTTGTCCCGCTTATCTTTTCCCCTCTGAAAAACCGAAATTACACCTTAAATTTAGAACGTTTTAAGGGTAGTTTTGGATTTTTCAATCAGATTTGAGTTGAGAATCAACCCTAACCTCCAACGTTTCTGCATGTCAGCCATTCCAAAGAAAAATCGCAAGTTCCTTCCTCGTCTCTCTCACTTCATATGCTTATAATTATTATTCATGTAATATATCTAAAAAAGATTAAATAGCGGTCATCCCGCAATACGCTATCCCACTATCCCATTTCTAAGGTCGGCAGCTCTGCCACTATCCAGGATTGACTACTTTATATTCTAAATATATCTAAGAATCGTCTAAGGCATCTGCATACAAAATCAATATCCTCTGCATAATACAGGCAGTAACGGCAGAGTAAACTTCCAGAGCTCAATCCTAACTACCTAGAGCTAACTGAGCTGAATGCAAGAGATCATAATATTTAAAATCAATATAGTCTTACTCTCATCATAACAGCACCATAAATAATAGACCATTCCAAACAATATACGTAAGCATATTCTTAAAACCAGACAAATTACCCTCAAAAACAAAATGCTATCAAATTTCTGCACTTGGTTAAAATTACCCTCAAAAAATTGTTCAACCTCACTACGGGATTTCACGAAACTAATTTCTAAAGAACACTTTCCAACAGATACTTTTCATTCCTGAATTCAATCAGCTTCACATCATATAGATCTAAATCATCCACAAAATTGAAGATATTTCAGAAGGAATCCAAAACTTATCTCAAAAAAGGAACATGTCTATACACTGTTCTCACCTTATTTTCAAAAGCTCTCCACACGATACCTTATACAAAAACAGTTTGACTTTACTTGATCTTTAGTCATACAAATAACTTATAAATAAGCACTTATATAATAAACACTTAATTAAGCCGCTTATCTCAACAGATCTATATTTCAAGCTATAATTAACAGACTTTTCTGTTACTGAAATTCCAAACCCTTACAAAAATACAACATCAAATAAAATTGAAGGTGAAGAGATTTATTACCTGAGAAAAGAAAGCAACGAAGCGAGAAAAAATGGATTGTGAGGAAATAAGCGATTCTGATCTACATGACGGTGAGGATTGGGGGTATAAATGGAAAGAGTGAATAAATAACGACAGCAGAGTGCAGTGAAGTGCAGGTGAAGTCGAAACTCTCAGATTTTCTCTTTCCAAATT
Organism: Lathyrus tuberosus; assembly: GCA_022829125.1. NCBI lineage: Eukaryota > Viridiplantae > Streptophyta > Magnoliopsida > Fabales > Fabaceae > Lathyrus > Lathyrus tuberosus. The sequence continues at coordinate 17,921,104 of JALAZF010000065.1, read as the reverse complement.
TCAAGACGCACGGGATTGCCTTTTCACGACTGAATACGACGTCGTATGACTTGTGTGAAAAGTTAAATGATTTGAGTTTGGATATTAAGGGATCACACCTTACTATAAATTGCATATGCCATGATTTGTTTCCTTACCAACATTTACTCTAAATTTAAAATTATATATGAAAACATTTATTTCTTTATGACCACTTTAGTATAATTTAGATCTCAATATCAAGTTTTTTGTAACTTTAATTAAATATCTAAATATTTATGTAATTAATAATTTAACCAGCTCATTTGATAGCTGCACATATTTAGAGAATTTTAGAATTTTAAAAAATATATATATACTCCTATTAATTAGTAATTTAATTGCATTATATTACTTATTATTTTTACCTATATTACATTTTGGATGGAGGTAAACAATCTACACTTATTCAAAGATAATATTTATATTCATGTTTTTTATACATTTTTGGTGGTTAAAAAGTCAAGGACGGAAATAAGATGAATAATTAAAATGGAAAAACATTGTTAGAAACATATACTAATTTAAATTGTATTATATTTTTTTTCTATAATTTAAATATTTTTAGATAATTTAACTCTGTTTTTTATTACTATTATTATTCATACTATCATGTAACAAGAATTATTTTTTAATAAAATAAACAAAATTGTTGTACAAGATGTATCTTTTATTTTTAAAAATGGTTTTAGTTTATGTAATTACAATATTTTGTAGTTTTAATCTTTGTAAATTTTATGTTTAGATTCTTGTAAACTTAAAACTTCTTGCTCCAAGTCTCTTCTATGTAACTTCTTGTCCTTTATTCAACGAAATAAGAAATTTTGCATATTTTCGGATAAAAACAAAGAAAAAGAAATCGAAAATTTGCATATTTTCGGATAAAAACAAAGAAAAAGAAATCGAAATGAAAAGATGAAACAAAATGTTATATAAATAATTTTCTAGGTATGTTACAACAGTTTTTTTTTTAGTTTATCTCTTTACAATTTAAATTCTTCTTAATTTTTCTCTCATATTTTCTTAATTTGGCTTGTTTCTATTTATAATACATCTAACATGTGTTCCTAATCAAGGTTATGAAAACCGGACCGGACCGGACCGGCCGGTTCAACCGTTTAGACCGGGAACCGGCCCTATGTCCAGTCAATTAAATCCTTTAAACCGGCCTGTCAAGGAACCGGGACAAAAACCGAAAAACCGGGTGGAAACCGGAAAAACCGGTCAAAATCGGGAGTTTGTCCAATTAAATGGGTTGAACCGGATTTTAACTTTTTTAGCTTTTTTTTTTTATTTTTTTTAAATAAAAATATAATAAAAGATGGAAAAAAAAAACTAATTTAATACTATTGAACCAAATGGGTCTTATAATTGAAGACCTCACTCTAATCCATTCAGAATTTGGATTTTCTTGATAATAAGGCCTAGAATTCTAATATTTTTTGGCCTAAATCAAGCACAATCTAATATATTTTACATAAGATACAAAATACTAGTATTTTTAACTCTTTCTCAAACTGATTCTATTTAAGAAATTATAGGAAATAAAAGTCACCAATCTATATGATAAAAAACTAGTACTAAATCATATAACATATACAATAATGGTCCGACCCTCGGTCCGACCCGGTCAAACCTTTAAACCTTAAACCCCAACCTATACTGGTTCAATATCTGGTCCGGTTTTAATTACCTTGTTCCTAATTGACCGATTAATCATAATGGTTGTGAATTGTAATTGCTTCAGATTTGATGTTGTTTGTCTCCAAGGGATGCACCCTTTCTCTAACAATTACATCTTTCCGAATCGCACTTCCTAGCCCCAATGGGTGCGTCTCTGCACCAAGGATTATGTCCCCTTGATTCACATCTCCTGATCCTACACCCCTTGTGTGGGTCGTGATTGTTGGGTGGTTAGCATCCCATAGGTCTTATTAGTGGCGGCGGCATTAGACAAATTTTAAAGTCTGGTCAAAAATTTAAAGATTGCAGATTCGCATTGTATATAATATATAAATAGTAGGGCCGGTCCAATAAAACAGGAGGTTTAGTTCTAATTTTAAAATAACTTAAAATAAAAAAAAAACTATAATAAATAAAAATAACACATAAAAAATATAATTATATATTACCAAAAATAAGATTTAATTATAATTATTTTGACTTTAATCAATCTCATTTTTTAATGTATTGGGTTTTTATTATAATATTTTTTTAATTAATTTAATTTTTTAATAATATTTTTTATATTTATTAATATTAATATATAAAAAAACTAGACTTTTTAACATTTTGGGGCCCTCTAAAATATGAGGCCCTGTGCTGTAGAGCCTACTGCTCCTGCACAGGGTCGGGCCTGATAAATAGTCATCAATCAAAATAAAAGAGACTAGTCATTTTGTCAACAAAAGTATAGTTTAAACTAAAAGAGATGAAACATAACCTTACAATAGCGTGTTAAATAAAATCACAAGGCAAATGTCCTTTCCAAGACTTATTTGCAATGAATGTTCGAATAATATCAATATCATCAAGTGACTTAAATATCTCTCGCTCGGTGTAACATATCATCAAGTCATTGAACCACACATCGTTGATCTTATTGTGCAATTTAGACTTGATAATCTTCATTGCTGAAAAAGCTCTTTCAACAGATGTTGTTGACACCGACAATATCAAAGCTAACTTAATAAGTACCAAATGTTTCTCAGTTTTAACCATCTTCATAGCCAAACTTTGAACATCTTCACAGGTGAAAAATGAAGCATTTCTTTTCACTTGAAGAACATAAGTTTCAAGTTGATCCCTTATTGTTCCACGGTCATCATCGAAAAAGTCTGCATGATAAATATCAGCAACACGAGCATGCTTATCAACATCAAACTTGGAGAAAGAGTTCTCGGGGTCAAGACATAAGAAGCAATCAAGGATAATGTTACTTCTTTCACTAAAGCAGTGATCCATCTCCACACATATTTTGTCAATAGTAACATAAAAATATGTGTACGGTAATAATGAAGATTAGTGGTAGTCCTCCCTTCTACCATTGAATGATCCCGAACCAGTATTTCGTCATCCATATTTGGCACCAGAATACCTTTAGTAACACAAATTCTTGGGCATCGACAAATAAATTATCACAACCACACTCTCTCATTGTGGTCAACCGAGCTTTGACAACATCAACTAATTCCATGGCAATCACAATATTAAGATATTTTCTTTGCAAGACATATGAAAGCTCGTTTGTGATACTAAACAACTTTCACATTAACTTCAAAATAAAAGCAAATTTAAAGCTCTCTGTTTTTTCTATCAAACCTGTTGCTTGATATGGTCCACGTTCATCTCCATCAACCATACTAAGCACATTTAAAACGGAGGACCACATTTGATCCAAATGAAGCAATGTAGTATGATGTGAACCCCATCTAGTATCCCTGGGTCTAGTGAAACTAGATGATTGGTGCAAGCCTCTTCCTCTAGATATCTCACCACTCTCAAGTTTATTTAAAATATCTTGGTGTTGTGCCTCTATCAAAGCATCTTTTCTCTTACATCGTAGTGCTTGACACGTGAGTTGTGCAAATTATTATGACTACCAATGTGATCTTTCAAGCCTTGAGATGCATCCTTCTAATCTTTATATCTGCTTTTAGTGAAGACTTCAAAACCATAGTCTTCAGCCCTCCCGTATTTCTTAAAGAGAAAGCAATAAAAATAATAAGTTGCATCCTTGATCTCACTGTATTCTAACCATGTATAATTCTTATACCATGGTTTACTAAATGCTCTTTTAATACTTCCAAATAAAGTACGAGGAAAGTTTGGCAAATCTGATTGCATTGAACCCTTCAATATATATGACATCCTCACTTGATCTTGAATATCCGGAGCATACTCATTAATTTGTTTCCTACGACCTAGATCACGCACAATCTCATTCAGGTTAAACTCATTAACCACATTAGACAGTGATTCTGGTTCTGGTTCTGATTCAACCAAAAATATCTTCATTCTAAACAGAAGAAGAATGAAAAATATAACTAATGGTGTGAGAATTAATAATTAAAAAAATAGAACTATAATCTGTGAACAGAGGAAGAAATTAACCATCAGTGTGAATACTATATTATATTATGTTATGCATTACTATTAAACATCTTGCACCTGCATATATTAATTATTCCATTCTGTGGATCTATCTATCAGTGTGAATATTACTACTATTTTTGAAGGAATATCACTACTATTAAACATCTCTGCATGTTTATCATATTTAGAACTTAATGGTGACATATATTGTATATAAATACCAATCCAACTGTTGGAACTTGCACTCATCATTCAATAACATAACATGAACCTATCCTACGGTACAGAGAAAGAATGAAAAATGGATATGATAAAGAGTTTCAATTAATGGTGTGACAAAATAGACAAATAGACAATTGTTCATGAACAAGCAACTAAGCAAGAACAATAGTATATATTCAACAAGCAACTAAGCAAGAATAATTCAAAAGTTTATACTCTAAATACACTTCTATTCCTTAATTTCCACAAGTTCCAAAAGTGAATCAAATTGCCATAAAAAATTTTGATAATTTCCTACCCAGTTCATTAAACACAATCAAGAAATCAATAGAGTTTTCAACATCAGATTCCAAGATTAATTTTTCCCCAATTTCATTTTCCTATCAACATCAGATTCCAAGCTTAAATTTGCCCCAATTTCATTTTCTCAAGATTAAAACACAGCCAAGAAATTGTCATACCCCAAATTTGTCCTACTTGTATATAATTTTCATCTGTACATCCATCCACTAACCATATTCAGAAAATTCAAAGAAAATATATATCGCTTCTGGTTGTTGTAGTGGTTGAGGTTCAATGGTCAGACAAGTTTGTTTTAGTATTAAAGTCTGATTGTGTTTGATTCAAATGATGGGCGAAGCTCCAATCAGGGTTTGTATCAGGCGATTCACCTGTGCAAAGATCAAGTTAAAAAAATGTGTTGAATTTAATAGTTTCATGGTTTAGAGGTTGTCAAGGACCAGATCATTTCCAATTCAGGGTTTTAGCGCATTGTTATGGATTCAATTCAAGTGTGGTGTTGGTTTAAGTTCAATCAGTGTGCATTTGTGGATCTAAGTCAAGAATTCGTCCTTATAATTCAAGTCCATAATCCATTTTCCTTTTCTTTTTATTCAAACCCTTTATCCATCCATTTCCATTTATTGATTCATTTCATAACCAATTATCTATTTTCTTTAATATCAATATCCATTTAAAAACCCTTATCCATTTTGTTCATGTCCAAAACATCCAATTTCTTTCAACCCCAAAACCAAACCATTTTTGATCAACTTCAAATCCATTTTTCATATTCAATCCATTTTATTTTTATTTGTGCCAAATTCATGTCAATAGCTCATTCTTATTTCTAAAAATCCAATGTTCATATGGCAAAAAAAAACGATAACAATAGAAGGCCTATACAATGTCACAAAAATGTCCAAAGTTCATTATAAGGTTTTAACAAAAAAAGTGGGTCAGGCTCATGAAATTGAAGCCCATACATTGTAGTGACCATGTCAATATACGGACCACTTCATTTTTCAGTAAGATTCACATTCACACAAACCAATGCAATTTGAGCATCAAGTCCTTGATTTTTTTTTCAACACACACAAACGATACAAGATACAAAGAAAATGCCACACAATATTTCATCACCACACTTTGATGCTACATCACTCACTATTATTCAATACACGACCCCACCAAGCCTGTGCATAGAAGCCACTAGCCAATACACTCATCACCTTTGCACGACATCACCTACAGCATAAAACCACCTACAACACAAACCACAACAAGTCGTGACCAAAGAATTATCAGCTACTTTCAACCTTAAACAATCCAAATGCCAACCTTCATGAGCATCCAAACCAGCGTGTGAATCATGCAACTTCAGATACTATCTTGCAAAACTCTCACAACTAATTCAAAAGGACCCCACAACATTAAAATAACAGCATGACTCCACCTCACCAAAATGAAAACTGCACAAACCGGAAGAATACCTGCAGAAACGACAAAGCCAGTGACAACGTACCATGTGATTTTCAAGACCATTCATCACAAAAACTATTTCAGCAAAATATCTCTCTCAAAATATTCGCACAAAACCACAGCAATATCATTCGTACTCACCACAATTTCCAGCTCACAACTTTTCCAATTCATCCCCAAATTACCCTTCAATCCCACTTATAAATAAACGCATTTTCTCTTCATTTTCTAAAGCCCTGGCCGCCACAAAACCCGACATAATTTCCTCTCCACCTTCTTCTTCAAAAAAACACTGCAAAAACCCAAATCCTCCTTCATTCTCTGTTGAACAACCTTCTTCAAATAAACACCTTCAATCGACCTTCCTCCAAACCAATCTTCAACCTTCAAACCCTTCTTTCAACCGCAACACCAACAACCCTTTTCAACAGCTACAACTCAATCAAAATATTTAACACATTCAAAACCCAAAATCGGAACAAAATCAAACCAGAATAACAGAACAGAGGAAGAAATAGAGATGGAGTGAACAACCAAATCAAAACGGAACCGAAACAAGCGAAATCGAACCTGAACGAGTCGAGACGGAAACAGACGGGAGAAACTTTTAGAAGGTCGAACACGATGATGACGTTTTTCCTTTCTTCTTATTTGTGACTTGTTTTAGCTTGTGAGTGTTGGGAAACAACATCCTGTGTGGGTTTTAATTTGAAACGTGATGATGATGATTCTCTGAGCACAACACTTCATTTTTTTCTTAAAATATTTCAAAATGACTCAGTGGTATTGATGTTTTTTTCACTACATAATGTTGTTGTTCAGAAACTATGGATCGAGTTCAAGTTGTACGGGCTTTTCATGCTTATTGATCCACACCTCCCTTTTAATTCATACGCACACATTTTCTTTGGTTTTAATTTAATTTTCAATTTTTTTTATATAATTATTAACATTTTATGGTATCTTTCTCCTTTAAGTTTTTTTATATCCATCTATCTTATTGCTTAATTTCATTTTATTTTCAATTTATTTCATTTCCCTTTCGATTTTATTTTCCTTATTGATTTTTAAGGGTCAATGATATAACAAAAGGTCTTGGATTTATTGATTTGAATAAATCGGAAAATCTAGATCAATATGAGACCACCTTTTTACTTTTATTTTTGTTATTGGTCAATGAAAGTCAAGAATCATAGATTATCGATTTCTCGATTAAATCTTGATTAAGACGAGACCACTTCGATTTATTTTCTATTTCCATTTCACTTCATTTCACATCTTCTTCTATCTTCTTTTTCATTTTCGATCGATGAAGTCTTTCTATTCACGAATGTTAATGGTTGAAGCGATTAACCTTCATTATTTCAAATCTGTAGTGAGTGATCATCGAGATCTCCTTCTATACTTTGAGATCGTGATAGGTTACCTTCGATTAATCGACGAAAGTTTGTGATTAAGACGAGATTGTCACCTTTTCTTTTCGTGTGGCACGATTTCATTGGAGAATGATCCTCAATATCATTTCTCTATCGTGTTTTAGCACATAAATCAAAATGTGCAACCTCCTATAGTGTGATCTTCATCATAGATCGTGCTACGATGGTTTAGCGCTACATGTCCCGTATCATTTGCTCCTAACAATTAACTTTACTTTCCGTCAATATTACCTTGCTTTATATTCTTGTTCATATTATCTTGTCCATATTCATATTATTCATATCATATTCATACTTGTTCATCTAACTCTTTTGTTTTCTTTGTTCATACCTTATTCAAAAACACACTAACAATTATCGAAACAATAAAAAACTCAATTGGCGGACTGTTAGTTACTATCCTTTGCTTGGAGCTTTTGTCCGACTCTTGCTCAAGGCTTAGTTTAGGACACTTCGCACACACACGGCTTCCTCTTGGGCTACCTTACAATGAGACCTTTTATTTCATGTCATCCCCTGTACTTTACATGTACCCCGCTCCCATTTCGATGTACGCATTCGTTGTTTCTTTGATTGTGGTTTGTTTACTAGGAGCACCCCTAGGGACTAGCATAGACAACCCATTTTCAAACTAATTCTCGATTCGTCGTCGAGCCATTTTCAAACAAACCCATTTTCAACCAAACCCTCGACTCGTCGTCGAGCCATTTCCAAATTAACCTCTAACCAAACTTTTTTTTCAAACTAACCTCTTCGCACACAAATAAACCCTTGATCCAACATCAAGCGAATTTTCACAAATAAACTTCAAAACAACTAACAACTATCGAAACTCTTTTCAAGGTGAAAAATTGGGGTTCAAGTCTTTGATCTCTCTTCGGTTGTTTAGGTGCGGGTTCTCTTACTCGTGTGTGAGCAATTGACGCCTTTAAAACAAACCAACTCTCCTCTTTTCATGGGCGTACCACGAACTACGACTGCTCTGTTTCTTTATTCTCGTCCGAATAAAGATACGTAGGCACAAGATTGCGATGATCTTGGCGAGCATACTTTTTCTTTTTTCCCCATTCACACTACCATCTTTTTTCTGTCAATCCCCGTAGTCGAACTATGATTGCTCTGATTACTCATTCTCGTCCGAATGAGCATACGTAGGCACAAGATTGCGATGATCTTGCCGAGCACCCTATCCTTAAACCACCCATTTCCCCTTAGCATCTTTCCCCTTTTATCTTACCGTTTTGCATTTATTTTTTAGAAGAAAACAACCAAGCTTAGCTAACAAGCATCGCGATTCGAATCAAGAGGTTCCCGTTGAGTACAATGGATGTGAGGGGGTGCGCGTACCTTCCCCTCACGTAACTGACTCCCAAACCCAGAATGTGGTTGCAACGACCATGTTCTTATCCCTCCTTAAAGGTTTTCTCGATATTTTCCTTTCTCTCTTTTGGGATAAATAAAGTTCGGTGGCGACTCTGTCGAACCGTTCCGCGCCTTTCGCGCGAAGGGTCGTGTCTTCGATTAAGCAATTTTTTCGAGGTGCGACAGAAATCAATAGAGTTTTCAATAATTTCTAATTCCAAACACACTAAACAAAAATTCAGCAGCCAAAAAAGGAAGACGAAAAACCCGCGACGACAATGGATATGCGAGAACGATACAACATACTATGAAAAACAGGTGGTGGTGCGGTGTGGTGGACAGTGGCGACAAGCGCAGGCTCAACCGCGACAGATGGAGGAGAGGGGACAGAGAGGTGGGTGGCGTCAAGCGTGGCAGGTACCCTTTTTTTCCCCCTTTATGTTTCTCATTTCCCTTTCTATTTTCCTTTCTTTTTTTTTTTTGCTTTTTATTAACCCTCATACCCAAATAATATTAGGGCTAGAGCCTGGGCATGTGCCCTGCCTGCCAGGCCCAAGAACCGCCTCGGGGTCTTATGTGCCCTGCTCCTAGTGGTCTAAGGTTGTTGCTTTCCTTGCTCACTGCTTGCGCTGTAAACCATGGTGATGAGTGGTTTACGATTATCAATACATCCACCTAAAAGACTCGCCTTGTCTTCAACGTGATAATCAAGGAAAACCTCTTGTACTTTAGCCACATATTCCCAATAATTTTTACTTGTAGGAAGATTCTGCCCTTGAGTTAAGACTTCCACGTCGCTAGATTCACGAATATCTAAAATAGAATGTGATTTTTTTTCCATACGAACCACAAGAAATAGATGGGAATGCTCAACAGCTAATCTCAAAGTTAAGATCTTTGGAAATACGAGAACATGTATGTCAGAATGCAAAATGATGATGCAGATGCACACATGGGATCAAGGAGTCAAGTTGCTCTGAACGTCTGTTGTGCTGTCAATGGAACAGGGAATAGAAATCCAGGAATCCAGAATACCAGAATATCAGATCACTAAGATAATCAAGAAAACCAGGTTGATAAGTCCACACTGACTAGGAAATCCATAAAACCAGGTTGGTTAAAGGTCAAGGTCACATGTAAACATGCAAACACCCAACCCCTCTCACATGTGGGTTCTAGAAAACCGAGGGTCCTCAGCATCGGACTCCTATGTCGAGAAATGATGATACGGTCACCATTTCTGGTTTGGCATCATCATTAATCGAGGAGACCTCAACTGACTCCCCTCAAAAAGGTCATCCTGCATAAGTTCCCACCTTCGGGTCCTCGGATCAAGAAGTATAATGGGTTTGTCATTTCTGGTCTGCCATTACTACCTCTTGGGAGGAGTGCCTCAACTGAGTTCTCAGGGAAAGGTCGCAAGAGTCGACAGCTTCCAAGGTTAACACCCCAAAATGCACAAGACGCGCAAATCAGAACATCTCCCAAGAAAACCTCGTCTGGGTGTGGGTTTCATGTAAACCAAACGTACCAAGATGCTACGTAGGCCACGCTACTTTCCACTCTAGTCCTATGTGTGTACTCAAGTCTGTGTATTGGGCTTATCTCTCATGAATCCAACCCACCCGACAGCACAACAACAGCAGAGCAGCATGATAACAATAATCAAAATGCAATAAAATGCAGTAAAACAGTAATATACAACAAAATAAAGCACAACAGTAAACACCCATTGAAAATAAACAGACAAGCGCTAAGATTGACTCGCATAGGGAACCAGAGTCATCTTCCCCAGCAGAGTCACCAGCTGTCGCAACCTGCGAAAAAACAACCGGCGAGAAACTAGAACAGAAGAGTCGCCACCGAACGTTATTTATCCCGACGTAGGGAAAGGAAAGGATCGAAGAAAACCTGAAAAGGGAAAAGACATGGTCATCGCAACCATAGTCTAGGTTTGAGAGTCGGTTACGCGAGGGGAAGGTGTTAGCACCCCCACGCGTCCATCGTACTCGATGGGATCCACGCTTGTTGTCTAATCAAAGGGTGAGTTATCCTAAAGTCTACGGCTAAACGGAAACGGGAAAGGGGAAAATAAAGACGGACTCGCATGGATTATCGCAATCCAATGCCTACGTATCTTTATGGACGAACGAAGAATCAGACTCAACGTAGTTCGACAGACTACACACTAAGGGGGGAGGTTGCTCTCCAAGACATCGTTGTCTTGTGCCTACGTATCCTCAATCGGACGAGAGAGAGAGAGAGGAAGTCAGAGCTGTCATAGTTCGACGGACGAGTCGAAAAAGAGGGGAGTGTGCTCGCCGAGATATCGCATCTCGTGCCTACGTATCCTCAATCGGACGAGAGAGAGGAAGTCAGATCAATTGTAGTTTGATGGACGAGTCGAAAAAGAGAGAAGGATGCTCGCCAAGACATCGCCGTCTTGTGCCTACGTATCCTCAATCGGACGAGTGAGAGAGGAAATCAGAGCAGTCGTAGTTCAACCTAACGAGGTATTTGTGTTTTTTACGTGAGCGACGAGCTCTTTTTTGAAAATGATTTGGAACCCAACAATCTCAAAGGATAAAAAGCTTTGAATTTGTTTTCGTATTTTTTAGACAGAAGTGAGTTGAGTTAATTCATAACTTGCATTGCACCTAAGTCTATGACATTGGAACGAATGCGTCGGAAATCGTCCCAAGATGGGATGTCCGCTAAACACTCTAGAAAAATGAAAGGAACCCCTCATTCCTCATTTCCCATGCTTAAGGCTCGTGCACAATACATGTTATCCTTATTAAGTGTCTTAGAATTGTTATGAGATGAGAAGAGAAGACTCAAAGGAAAAGAAAACACTACGGGAATTCTATCCTAATGTTATCATAAAAAGATGGCCCTAAGGTTGAGCTAAAGAGGGAAGATTCTACATAATGTTAGCATGCATGGTTTGAATTCTAATGTCTACCCTACTCCAAGTTTAATCAAAGATTAAGTTGGACTAGGGAATCCTAAGGGAAAAAGGAAAATCCAAGACTTAGACAAGTCTTGAGATTCAAGGGAGAGAAAAGAGTGAAAGATGAAGAAGAAAATGAAATATGAGATGAGAAACAAAGTAAGGCAGCATGCACATTATGCATATCATATCCATATCATATCCAAATCACAACATTAATCATTCTTCTAAACACCTCACAATGAAGTTCAAGCAAATAAATGAATACAAGCAAGAAAGGGTGCAAGCAAACTTGCATTAGAATCACAATTGAACACCATTAATCAACACACTAAGGTTATGTGAACAAAGTGAGATGAGAATGAAGCAAGGTCAAAACTCAAGTCATGTCATGATCATCCAATACAAACATGTAAGAAAGCTTCACATAAACATGCATCATGAGCCAAAGTGGAAACAATCAAATGCTAATGAAATACACCACAAAAATCAATCCACAATGATCAAATGAAATGAAATCATGATGTGAATCCAAGTGGGTAGTAGCAAATGCATCATCCATGAATCATAACCAAGCTCAAACCAAACAAAAAGGATCATCAAACATCATGCTCAAAGCATGCATCAAAACTATGCAAGTATGCAACAAAATAAAGTCCAAAATGATTCACATACTTCCATACAAGTAAGATAACACAAGAAATGATCAATTCACCAAGTGCCAAGGTAAATCAGAATCTCAAGCATGTTTTATCAATCAAATAAATATCACAAAGCATCAAGGAAGTTCATGTCATTCAAAGGCACAAAATTAGGTTAAGAAGTGTGCACTAACATGCTCAAAACATCATCAAATGAAACATCAACCAAAAATAGAAAAGTGATCCACTAAAATCTCAAAAAATAATTAATGACAATTTAAACATCCAATTAACATGTGCAAAAAGATTGGAAGAAAACTAGCTCAAGAACATTTTCAAATGTGTTCCACAAGGCAAGGTATGCAAGGAATTAAGCATGAATCGAGGGCCAACAAAACTTGAATGGCAAGTCACTAAAAAGTAACTCAAACCAAACCCTAACTAGCATAAAAACATCCTTATATCAATGCCTAATAGTGGCTAAAAATTAGCCTCAAAAGATAAACCAAAGTCACAAAAATTCCTAACCCTGGATGAAGGGTATCATTGGAAACACATTATCAAATTAAATCAAAATAAAATAATAAAAAGAAATTAAAAACAAAATAAAAATTATGAAAAAAAAAGCCAACACAATGATTGATCAGAAAAATATTTTTTGGTATTTTTATAATGAATTTATCAATTAAAATAAAATTTAAATGAAAAAAAGAAATAAAAAGAATTAATAAAAAGGGAAGCATTCAGGGAGGTGCACCAGGTAAAAATAGACACAAGGCAATACAATTCAATGCGCAATGGGCCTGAGACCAGGGGGTGTGGATATGAAAACACGTGAGCCCAAATCAAGTCATCATTCAAAAACAAACAAAAAACCCAGCAGCCAAATGAAAATGCTGCGTTTCACTTAAAAGCATGGCCACGCTGGATTTCACTTAAGTGAGTTGGCACAAGGCCACAATATCACTAGCCAGTCAACTAGTCAACAAAAGACAATGCAGTACACATCAGCCAAACGCAGAGACACCGGAGCTAGGGCTCCGGTCGTCTTCTCCTATCGTCCCTCACCGGAGCTCAATCCAAACATCACCAAAAACAAAAAAGTTTGACATCATCTCACACGGTTTTCTGCGTAGATCGCGAATCTACCATCCCAATCCACTAATACACACTTTAACACCATGAAAATTGAACTCGAAAGTATGATCCACAAACTGAAACTCATTCAAATCAGCACAACAATGATGTAAACATGGCCTACACTAGTGTAGGACTTCAGATGCAGCCAAAATGATAGTATAACACATCTAAAATAAGAGAACCGTGTTGAAGAAAAATACCTAGTGGAGAGTGTCCACCGCACCTTAAATCTTGAGCAAAATAGAAAGAAAAAAATCCTAAGCTCCTTAATAACCCTCAGTGAAGATGAATCAAACAAGAAGTCAGAGGGAACTTGAAGGAAACGAGCATATCGAGTTTCTAAATTTCTTGAAGGAGAGTGGAAAGTTTTTTATCTGAAAATGATGTAAAGCTCAGCCTTCTCACGTTCTAGGGTTTGTGTGGCATAAATAGGGTGGGTTGGATTTGTTTTTGCAGGCCCATGAAGTGTGGCATAGTTGGTACAAAATTTTGGCCAAAAACTCAAAAATGAAAGAGCATACATATTGCACCAATGGAGGGGTGTATGAAGTGTGATTTTTGAGTGGAAAAGGTCAGGCACGTGAGAGAGAGTGAAGTCAGAATTGTACTAATCCTTTTTTCCAAGTTTTTTGCCAAAAAAGAGCACACATTTGTGCCACACTTTATGGGCCTGCAAAAACAACTCCAACCCACCCTATTTAAGCCACACAAACCCTATAACGTTTGTAATTCTTGATATTCAGATATCATATATGGTAAAGGTTAAGACTGGAAAGAATCACCAATAGTATTTTTTAGGATAAAGACATGAAAGATTGGATGAATTTTACTATGAGATGGATGATCCAATTTGTAAGCAACAATACCTTCCTTTTTTAAAACTTAGAAAGAGCCATAAAACCGAAAAGGGGATTTTTCATTAATCCTTTTAGCCAATGACATTTTCCTAGAAGGTTGCATATTCAAGAACACCCAATCACCAACTCCGTATTTTATATCTCAGCGATGTTTATTGGCATTTGCGTGCATGACATCTTGGGACTTCAACAAATTATCTCTTAGAACAACCAATAGTTCATCTTGAGCAATTGTAAGTTTGTTGACTTCTTCAAGAAGGGAAAGAGTCATGGATCCCTTAAGAATGTGAGAGGGATCATGTCTATACAACACTTTGAAAGGGGACATTTTGCTTAACGCGTTATAATTAGTGTTAAACTAGAAATTTTTCCAGGGAAGACAAGAGGCTTATTTCATAGGCATAGTACATGTTAAGCATCGTAATTAAATTTTCCAAGCATTGGTTGACAACTTTCGTCTATTTGTCAGTTTGGGGATGGTATGCTTAACTGGATTTTAGTTGTGTATTTGCTGCTTTAAAAAAGGCTTTCCAAAAATTTCTTAAAAACAAATAAGCACGATTTGAAATAACGGAAGACAGAAATCCATACAATTTTACAATTTCCTTTAGAAAAATAACAACAACATCGGTAGCGGTGTAGGGATGTACTAATGGCATGAAGTGGGCATATTTAGTGAGTCGGTCAATCATCACCATATTAATATCCTTCCTCGTGGATTTAGACAATCCTCGAATAAAATCCATAAAAAAGCTTGGTCTGACCTAGACCTGCGTAGGCTAGGTTGTAGGCCCATGTGAGATTTCCTAGCATATTCCTACCCCTATGTGCCAGATATAATTTGGGGATTGCTCAATGCACACATAGTGG
Organism: Lathyrus tuberosus; assembly: GCA_022829125.1. Taxonomy (NCBI): domain Eukaryota; kingdom Viridiplantae; phylum Streptophyta; class Magnoliopsida; order Fabales; family Fabaceae; genus Lathyrus; species Lathyrus tuberosus. Next base: position 17,905,749 of record JALAZF010000065.1, on the reverse strand, counting down.
TGCTCACACACCTCCATGAAAAATCATAAATGCCCCTCAAATCTGAAACTACACTTTCGGACACACCTAAAAGTCCACACCACGTCACTTCATAAGTGGGCCACCCTAACTTTTCCAAAAATAATCCTGAAAGTGTATCATCATACTGGGGGAATGGTAAGTCTATATGTATACTTACTGATCGTACCTAATCAGAAATAGATCGGTGGCCAGCAACACGTCGTGAACTCCTTTAACCGCCGGTGGTGGTGAAGAGGTGGGGGTGTACTTGCAAGGTACTCCGATGCTAAAGTCAGAGATGGAGTAATTAGCGCAAGTATAGAGAAAGAGTGTAAAGAATGGAATACCTGACCCTCTAGTGAAAGAGGGTATTTATGATGTGCCCCCAGCGCAGGGCCAATAGTTACTTTGCATTTGGTTAGGTTGTAAGACCCAATACGAGTAACTGTCAAGGCTTACGTGGCGTATGGAAGACCAGTACGTGGTCTTCACCCTGGATCAACTGCCCCGTAATCTTCGGAAGGTGGGCTGACCGATTTTTTTGGAAGTGCGTAGTTGCCTGATGATGTATCCCCGCGTGGGGGGCACGTGGAGTCCGTGAGGGAGACGTGTGTGGGTTCCCCGGTCGTGCAGATGGGCTGGACATTACTTGGGCCCTCCCCGACAAAGACTTGGGTTGGGTCGTGCCCGACGGTGGGCCAGCCTTAGGCCTAGTCCAAAACAGGAGCCCCCCAAGTCGTTGCTCCGAAGTAGAGGAGTAATAACTTAAGAGTTAGCCCAATCGTCAGGGACACGTCCGGTGGGTCGTCAGCGTGCCCGAAACACTGAGCTGGTGGGTGGTGTGTGTGACCAGGAGTAGGAGATGCTCGATGAGACAGGAGTTAGCGGGGATGTCTGTCCGTCAGGCGTTCTACATGCCATCTCTCTTTTAGGCATGTCTCTGTTTGGTGCCTTGGTCGACGACGTGGGGAGAACGAAAGAAAGGAATATGCCCGTTCTGCGGGTACGAGGGGAAGCTGAGGGGACGCACGTGATGTCTTCTAGTGCCACGTGTCATGCGTCATTAATGCCTAGGGCGGCTATGCGTAAGGGCACTTGAGTGCCTAGTGCTGCCTTGCTTCCCGTGCTAGGATTATAAATAAGAGGGAAGCCTCTTTCATTTTCACGATTTCCTTCAAACTGATCAGAGTTCTCCAAGTCCTTCAAGCTCTTCATCTCGTGTCCGCCACCACCGCTGCCACCGCCGTCACCGTCGCCATTGCCAGTTGCTCCTCGTCGTCCGGACCTACATTCTTAAAGTAAGTTTTCGTGTTCTATCTCCAATAATATGAATTTATTATTGGTTTTTCGGGGAGAGCGTAGGTTTTAGGAGAGACGTATGAGTGTTCCTGCGACTTTCATGAAGTTTCCGGCGAAACTATGAATTTTTTTGCCGTGTTCATTAAGTTTTCGGCCAAGTCGCGGGGAAGTTCATGAGGATTCCGGGAGCTTCATGAATCTCCTGATGAAGGCCCCGAGGACCTGTGATGAAGGTCTCGGGGAGCTGCAATGAAGGTCACGGGGAGCTGGGATGAAGATTTCGGGGAGCCTTGCTCTCCGTAAGCGTACGAGAATCGCGAATGGGTCTCTGTTGAAGAGTTCCCCCGCGTCCATCGGGGTCTTCTCATAGGAGGAGCCTCCCCGTCGAGGAGGCTCACTGCGTCATGTCGACGGGGGTTTCCCCGTGGATGAGTCTGTCCGTCGAGGAGAGGCTCGCAACTTTGTGTCGGGGAAAATTTGTCTGGCACTTCATCCCTCTCTTCGCCCTTTCACTTGATTTGCGGTGGAAGGTGAATTTGATTTCGAAAGTCGAATTCACCGTTTTCATCTGCTTTTCAGGTAAAATGGTCGTACGACTCGAAGGGGTAATCCATATAGACGACGAACCTGAACTCGACGCGCCCATCGAGCAATCCAGAGCCGAGCGAGTCCGCACGCCCGAAGGCTGGGACGGGGACGAGCCTCTTAGAGTCAGGTCGCGCTTTGTCGTCGATGACACCGATGCTTTCGTGACAGTCGAGGGTATTTTCGTGGGCTCTTCTCCGAAGTGGATAGTTTATAAACCCAAGGAACAACATCTTATATGCTCGAGATTCAGGGAGATGAGGTTCCCGATGTATGAGTTTTTGTTCCGGGAAGCGGGCATCCATCTTCCCTTTAGAGACACTCAGAGAGGGGTGTTCCACTGGTTGTGTCTGGCACCCTACCAGCTTCACCCCAACGCGATAGCGTTCGTACGGGCGTTCGAGCTCGTGTGCGAACACCTCCACATTGGGGTCACTCTTCCTCTGTTCTTCCGTACTTTCCATCTATAATGGTCATCCGTCAATGGTCGGTATAGATAGGTTTCCTTGAAGTAGCCGAGGAAACTGTTCAAGGCGTACCTAGATTCTATCCGCTCCTTCAAGGATAGGTTTTACGTTGTCAAGCCCGTTTTGCACGCGGTCGTCGACTCCTTATACAACCTTGTGGTTGACGAGGCGGGTGAGGAGAAATTGGTGTCGAAGTGTCCCCTAGAGTGGGAGGAGGCACACTTCAAGAGTAGCACGAAAATCTACATTGTGAAGCATGACGACCTGGGCTCTGACGACCAAAAATCATACAAAAAGATGGTCGAGTTTGTCTATGTCTTTACTCCCGCCAAATGTGTTAATAAAGATGGGAGTTTTATCCTCGACGCTCGCTGGGAGGTTTGTAGTGAGCCACGATTTATTAACACCAACGCCCTCCTCGAGTGCGAGTCCCACAACGAAGCCTTGAGGTTTTGAGGTAGCGGTCGTTAGCTTTGCTCGGGCGTCTGTCCCTTTTTCTTTTCCTTTGTACTGACTCATTTTCTGTTCACTGTCGCAGGCCAAATGTCGAACGTGCATGAGCGCATCATGAAGTGCACGAGGCTGAAGCCAAGGCGATCATGGGGGTCGAGAGGGCGGCTAGAAGGAAGGCGCTGACAGAGGATATGGTCACCATGATGAGGATCTTCGAGACGGACCTTGTCCTAACTGACAAAACCAGCCCGGCCTCCAAACTGCAAAAGTTGCAAGATGATAATGTTGTCCTCGAGGTGGAGAAGAACAAAGTGGAGAGCGATCTGTATGAGGCTCAGACAAGACATGAAGCTTAAGTGCCCCTTTTCCATGACACGAATGAGATGCATAAGGAGTTGAAGAAACCCAAGGAGGAGCGGGATAGCCTTCGGACCAAAGTCACCGAGCTGGAAGCTGCTTCCAAGCCTGCCGAGGACGAGACGGAGGAGGAGAAAGGTCTCGCGGCCCGTGGTGCTCTGATCGCCCGAATCCGGGAGCTCGAGCAAGACTGCTTTGAGGCTCTAGAGGTGGCCTTCAACAGTGCTCTGGTGCAAGTCCAGGTCGAGAACCCGGGGGTCCAACTCGCCCTTGAGAGTGTCAGTCCCTTCCACCAAGTGGTTGACGGCAGGGTGGTCGTCCTCGGGGAGACTGACGATGGAACTAGTCGAGGTGATGGGGAGCCCCGGCTTGAGAAGGAGGCAGCTGTTTGAATTTCTGTTTAGTTGTTTGTTCGGCCTGCATGCCATATTTTGGTTATTGTTATGTACGACCTGCGTGCCATGATTTTGTAAATTTTTTGTAATGTTTGAACAATGGGCTTTTCCTGCTATAATACATTGTTTCTTTGTCTTTTGATATGTTCATATTGTGTGTGTGCTGGTTGAATGTGTGTTTTAAATTTGCATATTTTTGTTCAAGTATTTGGGGCCTTTGCGCGACGTTATTGGTCCTTGACAGTGTAGGGAACTGACCAAGTGGTCGGAGTCAGATCCCGACCTTCAACGAAGCTAAGATCTCAATCTATTTCTTTGCTCCGAGGCGTTAACTTCCCATCGCGAGCTGGGCGGATCAAGAGTTCGCTCGCACATACAAGAGCAGGCTCTTGTCTTCTTGTTTCAAGTTTTAAGAGTTGCGCCTGTACCTTGGCGCGCTCCTATGGTCGCGATGCGAATATATTGGTGGCAGTGTTTAACTGTAGTACTGTTTAAGCTTTTCAGCGTTCCATGGTCGAGCAAGTTCCTCCCAGTGTAGGTTTTCGAGGTAGTAGGCTCCCGTCCCCGTTTTCGTGCGGACGTAATAAGGGCCCTCCCAGTTCATGGCAAGCTTGCCTTCGCGCGAATCTTTCTGGTTCCTTCGCATGACCAGGGTGCCCATCTGAAATTCGCGTTTGATGACTTTGTTGTCATGTCGTAACGTTATCTTCTCTTTGAGCGAGGCTTCGCGGAGGGATGCTCCCGACCGGATCTTTTCGACTATGTCGAGTTCCTCCCTTAGGGCTTCGTCGTTCGTCTCCTCGTCGAGGGGGAACTCTGTCCTCCTCGAGGGTTCCTTTATTTCTACCGGGATCACTGCCTCGGTTCCGTAAGTCAGCCGGAACGGGGTCTCCCCCGTGGTCGAGTGTGGGGTCGTTCAGTAGGCCCAGAGCATGTTGTGAAACTCCTCGACCCATCTTTTCTTTGCGTCACCCAGTCTTTGTTTCAAACCTAGCAGGATCACCCTGTTTGCGGCTTCGACCTGCCCGTTCGTTTGCGGGTGCTCGACCGACGTGAAGTGTTGCTTCGTGCCCGGCTTGGTGACGAAGTCCTGGAAGTGCTTGTCGGTGAAATATTTCCCGTTGTCGGTGATGATAGGTTGTCGGCTTCTATCCACTTAGTGAAGTAGTCGACATCGATTATCAAATACTTGTTCTGGTACGACCCTATGGTGAAGGGTCCGAGGATATCCATCCTCCACCAGGCAAATGGCCATGGGGATGAGAGCGTTTGAGCTCACTGGGCAGGTGCATGTCCCTGTGTCGCTGGCATTTGTCACACTTCTTGACGTGCTCCTTGGCGTTTTGTTGTATGGTGGGCCAGTAGTATCTTGTCCGCAATGCTTTACGGGCTAGGGACCTCCCGCTGAGGTGTTGCGCATTGATCCTCTCGTGGATCTCCTAGAGTATGTTGGGGATGTTAGACTCCTCGACTCATCTGAGGAGAGGGATAGAGAAACCCCTCCGGTATAACTTGTCCTTGACGATAGTATACGAGCAGGCACGTCGCCGGACTACACTGGCATCCTTGGGGTCGTTGGGTAGTTTCCCTGTGGTATGGTACTCGTATACCGGGGTCATCCAGCAGTGACCGTCGTCGATGGAGTTCACGTCCGTGGTTGAGGTGGATTTCTCTATACTTGGCCGTGGAAGCACTTCTTGGATGACGGATTTGTTCCCGCCATTCTTTTTCGTGCTCACCAGCTTAGACAGAATGCCTTCCTGGGTATTGTGTTTGCGCGGGACGTGACTTACTTCCGCCGCTACGAATTTTTTCATCCTTTGTTTTACTAGGGCCAGGTACTCGATGAGGTTGTCTTTCTTGGCTTGGTACTCTCCCCGCACCTGGGAGGCCACGAGCTGGGAGTCGGTAAATATTTTCACCTCTTTCGCGCCGAGGTCCTCGGCTAGCCGTAGTCCGACGAGGAAAGCCTTGTATTCGGCCTGGTTGTTTGACGTCGGGAAGGACAATGTGATAGAGACCTCGATCAAGATGCCTTTCTAGTTTTCAAGGATGATGCCCGCTCCGCTTCCTATCGAATTAGATGCCCCGTCAATGTAGATTGTCCACTTCTGAGATCCTTCGGTCGAAGGCTCAAAGATGGTCATCTCCGCGATAAAGTCGGCTAGTACTTGAGCCTTCAGGGCTTTCCTACCCTCGTATTAGACGTCAAACTCGGAGAGCTCGAGCGACCATTTGAGCATCATGTCCGCCATGTCGGGTCGGTCGAGGAGTTGTCTCACGGGTTGGTCCGTCATTACCACAAACGTGTGGGCCAAAACGTAGTGTCGCAGTCTTCTGGCCATAGAGACGAGGGCTAGAGCGACCTTTTCGATCTGCTCGTACCTAAGCTTGGGGCCTTGGAGGGATTTACTGGTGAAGTAAATCGGCTTCTGCCCCCTTGGGGGTTTCCCTGATTAGGGCCGTGCTGACCGCCTCGCTTGTGACGGAGAGGTACAGATACAATGTCTCCCCGTCTTTTGGTCGCGAGAGGACCGGGGGTGCGAGAGGACTTGTTTGAGGTGAAGGAGCGTCTATTCGCACTCTTTGGTCCACTCGAATGTGGCCTCCTTGCATAGGAGTTTGAAAAATGGAAGTGCGTGTTGCGTCGATTTGACCACGAAGCGGGATAGCGAGGTGAGCATCCCGTTTAGCGATTGTATCGACTTCTTCAAGTTCGGAGTTGGGAACTCGGAGAACGCCCTGCATTTTTTGGGGTTTGCCTTGATTCCTCGTTATGTGAGGTAGAAACCGAGGAACTTGCCTGTTCGGACAACGAAGGTGCATTTCTACGGGTTGAACCTCATCTTGCACCTCCTCGCCATGTCGAAGACCCTTTTGAGATGGGCAGTGTGGTCGACTTCTTCTCGTGATTTCACGATCATGTCGTCCATGTAGACCTCAAACATGTCTCTGATCTCGCCGCAGAAGACTTTGTTTATCATCAGCTGGTAGGTCTTACGTTATAGTAATAGTTGCCTGACTCAGTCATGAAGGTTGTGTATTGCTTGTCGGCCTTTGCCATGGGGATTTGATTGTATCCCGAGTACGCGTCCATGAATGACAGCAATATAAATCCTGCGGAATTGTCGACTAGTTTGTCGATGTTAGGCAATGGGTATGCATCTTTCGGGCACGCCCGGTTAAGATCAATGTAATCAACGCACATTATCCACTTTCCATTATTCTTATTAATAAGTACAACATTAGAAATCCAGGTTATGTATTGCGCTTCCGAAATAAATTTTTCCTCTAAGAGGTCTTTTACAACCTTTTCATCAGCCTCCGCTTTCTCGGGAGACTGCCTACGTCTACGTTGTACTACAGCCCTAGCGGTCGAATCTATTGTGAGTTGATAGCAGGCCGCATCTGGGTCGAGGTCAGGCATCTCTGCGGCACTCCACGCGAATAGGTCGGCGTTCTCTCGGAGGCAGGCCTTCAGCTGCTTCCTCGCCAAGTCGGGGAGGCCCATGCCAATCTTCACGCTCCTGTCCGGGTCGTCTCCGAGGGTGATGAGCTCGAAGTCTCCATCTGGAATAGGGCGCATGGGGTGAAGAGGTTGCCCGTTGCCTTCAGCTGGAGGAGTGTGATCCACTACCTCATCTTGCTCCTACTTACTGGGGAAACGGTTGTCGAGGTCGACCGCGTTGACGCGTGGGAGTGGCTTCTGCTCTTCATCCAGGGTTGGCTTCTCTATGGTCTTGGACTTGATGTTGATCGAGTTCAGACCCTTGGTTGTAGCCTTGAAGCATCTCCTGGCGGCCTCAATATCCCCGTGGAGAGTGACGACACGGCCCCTTGGTCGTGTAGTACTTCATCTTCATATGGACTGTAGATGGTACCACCGTGAGTTTAACTAAAGTCGGCCTCCCCAGGATGCACTGGTATAGAGAAGGGCACTCTACCACCAGGAAGCGGACCTTAACTTGTCGGGCAGTGTCGTCGTTCCTGAATGTGACCATCAGCTCGACGTAGCCCCACGGTCTGGTGGTGGTGCCGTTGAAACCTTGTAGGTCTGAGCCCACGTAAGGGGTTAGATGTGTCTCGTGGAGCTGGAGGGTAGTGAATAGGTGGGCAAACATTATGTCCACTGAGCTCCCTTGGTCGACCAAGATGCGGCGGACATCAAAGTTTGCCATTTGTGCCTTGATTAAGAGGGGGATGTTGGAGTTAGGGGCGTCGCCAGACAGTTCTTTGAAGTAGAAGGTGATAGGGTTCGACCTTCCCTGGACCTTATCAAAGGTAGCATTTTGTGCCGAGCTCGCCTCTATCAACTAGTCGAACTTCCGCTTGAGCGACCCCACCGAGACCTTGTTGAAACCTCCGCCGAATATGACAATGGCGGTGTGAAAGCTTTCCCATGGGTTGCGAGCGGTCACAAGCGTATCAGGCTCGCAGGGAAAGTAGAAGTCCTCTGGTCGGGTGACACACAGGGCGACTTGTAGTCCGTTCTCGCCGGGGGATGGGGTCGCCTCCTCGACCCTTTTTGTTTCCCTGGTCTCTTGTCGGGGGGGCCTCACTCCTCTTTGTGTACTGCTTGAGGTGCCCCTCTTTAATCAAGATTTCGATTGCATCCTTGAGGTGGACGCAATCCTCTGTGACATGCTCGTGGCTCCGGTGGAACATGCAGTACTTGGACTTGTCAACGTTTGGTTTAGGGGGTGTCGGCTTCGGGAAGCGGACATCTCCTCTCTGGAATTTCGAGTTGATGCACTCGGCCAGGATGACCTCGCGGGAAGCTGTGAGTAGCGTGTACTAATTGAAATGGCATGCGGGCCTCTTTTGTTCCCGGGAGTCTCGGGGCCGGTCTTCTCTTCTTCTTTCCCCGCTGTGTCGGGGAGTGGTGGAATCCTCGTGTCTGGAGCTCTTGGCTCCCTCTTGATTCCACGAGTCGCAGACAGAGTGTGCGGCCTCTATCTCCTCGTACTGGATGTATGCTTAGGCCTTGTGGAGGAGCGTGTCCGAGGTGTTGGGCCTTTCAATTCCAACCGCCTTGGCGAACTCAGTGCGAGGTCATAGTCCTTGCTCGATCAAAAATATCTTCATTTCGTCTGAGGTGGATACCTGGACGGTCTCTCAGTTGAACCTCTCTATGTAATTCCTGAGAGATTCGTCTTTCCCTTGGATGATGGCTTCCAGGGATACCTCCGTCTTCGGGTGACGGCGGGAAACAGTGAAGTGCCTGGAGAACTGCCTCTTCAGTTCTTTTCAAGATGTGATGGATTCGAGTGCGAGGCTCTTGTACCACGCCATAGCACCCTTCCTCAGGGCAGTGGGAAAGAGCCTGCACTTGATGGCTCCCCGGACGTTCCGGTAGTCGAGCATCGCATCGATACTCTCAATATGGTCGTCCGGGCTGGTCGTACCATCATATGTCGCCAAGGGCGGGGGTTTTTCCATCCCGACGGGCAAGGGGACCTCCATGATGTCCCTGGATAGCGGCGTGCACTGGTCGTCCTCGTCGCTCCTGATGGACGATCGCGGCGAGGAAAAGTCACCTCGGTCATTCCTGCTATGTCGGGGGGGCTTCTTGGTCGGCTCTGTGTCCTCTTGACGTATCCGTTCACTTTATTCTTCTTATGAGCGGGGAACGTCGTTTCTTCCGGGGCAGGGACCGGTCGCGCTTCTGAGTAACCACAGGCTGAGGTCGTTCCAAGCGCGGGTGACGTACAGGCTTTCGAGGAGAAGGACTCCGAGAGTTATTGTGTCGTGTACTGCACGGGGGAGGAGAGGGACTGCGAGAAACGGGGCGACGATGTCTCCGCGGGGGAGATCGTGATTGTCGCTCCCTCTCGAACACCCATATCCGCTCATTCTGTTGGAAGATCATCAGATTTGTTTGATTGATTGTTGCGAACAGAGCCACAGTGGTCGGATGAGCATTAGGTGGCATCGGGATTGGCTGGTAGAAAACCAGGCTATCAAAGTGTCGGGCGGAGTTGAAGGTTGCGTCGTCTGAGGTTGGATAGGCGGTGTGCCCGTCTCTGTGGTCGCCCCTTCGACGAGAACAGTCACGTTGGGTTCGTGGTCGTCATCGTTGGTGAACGGAGTGAAGGCGGTTTCAGCAGCATGATCGTTAGAGATTGAAGGATGCTTTAGTTCTTGAGTTTTTATGGGGAGAAGAACGGGGAAGCAAAGGGTTCCCACAGACGGCGCCACTGATCGTACCTGATCAGAAATAGATCGGTGGCCAGCAACACGTCATGAACTTCTTTAACCGCTGGGGGTGGCTGTCGCTCCCGGGATTTTCATCCTAGTACAAACGCGAAAGTGGCACCGAAATAGAGTCGCCAGCAATGTGTATTTATCCCAAGAGAGGGAAAGGAAACACCGCATAAACCTGAAGGAAGGAAAGAGCATGGTCTTGCGACCAAGAGAACTGGGTTCGGGAGTCGGTTACGTGAGAGGAAGGTATTAGCACCCCCTCACGTCCATCGTACCCGATGAGATCCATGCTTGCTTGTCTCGATCAAAGGGTGTCGTCGTCTGGAGCTCTGCTGCTACTGGAAAGGAAAAGGAAAAGAAACAAGGGAAAGGAGAGAGAGAACAAGGAAAAAATGTAGGGAAAATAAAAGAAGTGCTCGAATGGGCCCTACCCCACTGCCTACGTATCTCATCGGGAGCATGAGAATCAGAGCGACGTAGTTCCCCTCAACGAGGGTCGCTTTGTTTGTGTTTTTAGGGAACGGCTAACGTTCTAGCTCAGGTGTTGCAGGCTCGCTGGTCCGAGTGCGTTACCATCTTGCAAGAGAACGAGTAGGAGCACGTTCGTACGTTAAGAGTGAATGAGATGAGAAAAGAATTCCCGAAGGAACGACATTATTGTTTGTTTGAAGTTTTTTTAGAAAGAAGTGTTTTGATTGTTTTGTGTTTTGTAACGCGCATTGTATTTAAGTCCCTCATGTAAGATCGAATGCCTCGCATAACGACCCGAGATGGGACGCACGCTAAACATTCCAAGAAAATGAGAGAAGATCCCTCACTATCTTATTCTTACATGAAAGGCCTAAATACAATGGTTGTTTTGCCTTTATTAAGTATTTTTTAACTTTTGTTTGAAGATGAGAAGAGAGAAAACGCAAAGGAAACTCTAAGGGGAGACTAAAGGGTCCTAATGTTATCATGCATGGATGTCCTATGGTTAGTGAGGTTTAGGAGAAAAGACTACCTAAAACCTAATGCTAATCCTACTCCAAGCTTAATCAAAAATTAAGTCGGACTAGGTAGCTCTAAGGGGAAAAGAATCCAAGACTTGAACAAGTCTTGAGATTCATGGGGTGAAAAAGAGTGAAAGAGAAGAAAAGAGAAGAAGAAGAACGAGGGAAGTGATGGGGCAGCAAGCACATCATATCATCATATCCAAATCATAACATAAAACATGCTTCAAAGATCATACAAGCACATATCAAGTACGCAAGTGAAAGCACACAAGAAAGGATGCAAGTAAACTTGCATAAGAAGTACAATTAAGCGTCTATGGACTTCACACAAAGATGAAATGGATAAAGTAAGATGAAGATGGAACCAAGTCAGAACTTAAGACATCTCATGATCTATCAATTCAAACACACAAAAGTATCTCACATCATGATGCATTATGAGCCAAAGAAGCAACAAAACATTTTATAATGACATGCATCCTACAAATCATCCCAAAATGAACATGTGAAGTGAAAACCAAGTAATGAACTCAAGAGGGCAGTAGCATATGCATCAACAACATACCAAGATCAAACTCAAGTCACACAATATGAATCATTAAACAACACATTCAAAACATGCATCAAAATTAGACAAGACATCCACTTATCATTCATGCAAGCAAACCAAAGGACATGTGAAGCAAAAAAGTGAAATGAAAATCACATAATGAACCCTAAATCAAGAAGACCAGAACCTCAAGCATATCATACAAGTCAAACAAAAGGTTTCATACATGAGTGAGATCACACAAAGAAACAATCACACGATTAGGTTGAGTATGTCATGGAATTCAAGTCAAAACATCAACAATTTGTAAAATCAAGAACAAATAGAAAAATGAGTAAAAGGAGATGATCCCAAAGCCACAAACAAGATCAAACAGAACATGATCATACCATATAAACATCTCAAGCATCACTCAATCACAAGTAAGCGAGTGCACTCAAACTATGTCAAGTATCAAAGTATACCCCAATCAAACTTGCATCACAAACAAAACTCAACCAAAAATGGCTAAGTGGCTCATTAAAATCTCCAAAAATAATCAAACAGAAGTTAAACCAGTCAAGTAACACATGCAAAAAGATTGAATTAAAAAGAGTTTAAGAGCTTGTTAAAAGGTGAATCACAAGTCAAGAAGTGCACATAATCGAGCATGGATCGAGGGTCCATAAAAGTTGAATGGTAAGCCACTAAAAGTAACTCAAACCATCATCAAATCAGCATTGAAATACCCTCATATAATACCCCACAAGTAGCCCAAAAAAAGGTCTCAAATGATGAGTAAAAGCCAAGAAATATCCTAACCCTAGATGAAGGGTATCATTGGAAACTCATCATCAATTAAATTCAAATAAAAAAAGAAAAAGAATTAAAAGTAAAAAATAAAAAAATATGAAAATTAAAATAAGACACTAAATAAACAAGAAAATATTTTTTTTGTATTTTTAATACGTTTTTAACAATTAAAACAAAAATAAAATGAAAAGGAAAATAAAAAGGAAAATAAAAAAAACAAGATGAAACAGGGAGGTGCAGTAGCATTGTTCCAAGGCAAAGAAAAACAGTTGTACGCGCACTGGGCCCTAATCAAGGGGTGCGAATAGAAAAAACCTTAAGCCCAAACCATTATAAAATATACCCTCAGATTTTTAAATGAAATAAAATAAAAAAAGAATGGAAATGCGTTACAAAATCATGTGCACATATTATCAATCGGTCCAAATCAATTAAATGAGGAAAATAACTAAAACATCCGCCAGCCACTCACAGACTGCCACGCAGTCATCTTCTTCATGCAGCCATGAAAATACAACCAGAAACACGACCTAGCAGCCTCACACGCAGTGGGATCGCGTCACTTTCATCCTCACATATCATCAACGATTCTCAACCAAATCCAACAAAATAAAATAGGAAAATGAAGCTCGCAAATCGTAGATCATCATGGTATCATTTATTTTCCACAAAGAGTACTCAAGCATAGAGAAAAATGGACTTAAATACATGGGTACCAACGTTATTTCACACATTCAAACAATATTAACACATTCAGATTCAATCCATCAAACAACATCAACATTTCAAGCTATTTCAGGTGAAGTGTATGAGCATGATTAAATATGGAAAAGAGAGTTTTAAAGAAGGTTGAAGAATCTTACCTAGTGGAGGCAGGTCCACTGCTCCTTCAATACTTTGTGAAAACTTCAGAAAACCGAATAAGCTCCCTCAGCAAGCTTCACCCGAGCAAGGAAATGAAGAAAGCTTGGAGAAGAAATCCAACTTGAGGAGAGAGGAGTTTTAGAGAGAGTGAGCTGCTCTGATCTGATCCTTACACAATGAGAGTCCCCCCCCCCCATTTTTAGGGTTTGTGTTGCTTAAATATGATGGGTTATCAGTGGTTAAATGGGCCTGAGGGAGTGGAAAACTTGTTTGGAGTTTTTTTGGCCAAGATTGGAAGAGAGAGAGGGCACGGTTTAGCAAAAATGGGAGGGTGTGTTTTAGTGATTTTTGAGTGAAGAGAGTGGAGTGATGAGTGTGGACAAAGCTGGCACGTGAGAGGGAGGGAGGTCAGAATGTTATACCAAAGGGTGAATGGAATGAAACCTTGTCAAGCAAGTTTGTCATTTGTCATGTTTTGGCAAAGTTTTCAAAAGGTGGTATCAATTGTACACGTCCTTGTTTGGTTATTTAAGGCAAGAGAAATGATGTATATGATGGTGCATAGGAGCTGCTATAAAGAGAAATTAGTATGTGCCAAAAAAATGGCTTTGCGCCTTCATGAAGACAAATTCACATGCATGACTTTCATGTAATATAACTTATGGAGTTTTGATCCAAATCATGCAAATGGATACCCTTTGGAAAGCTTGCATGTCATAGAGTGACTTTGGTGTTCAACAAAGGTTGAAATTCCCCTTAGAATGCATTGAAATTTGAGGATGAAAGTTGGTATCTCGAGCTGCCCAAGAAAGGTGAAAAAAGATTTCTAAGTGTTGAATCTCAAAGCTTGAAAAATCACCAACTTGAAAGCACCATAACTTTGTCAATTTTGATCCAAATGAGGACTTTTTGGACACTTTGGAAAGGTGAGATTTCCCTCTACAATTCTTATGTTAGAGGTTTCTTAATCCAAGGCTTGGAAGCCATCCAAAAGTGAGCATGAACTTGAGTACACAAAACTGTCCAAGAATAACTTAGAAAAAATTCTAAGTTTCCAAATTTTACAACTTAAAACCTCCATCTTTAAAACATCACAACTTTCTCAAAAATGATCCAAACGGGACAAACTTTACATGGTTGGAAAGCTTGGAATGAGCTAAAACTTTCATGTGAAAAAGATTTTCAAATGGAGCTTGCATCATAAGGAAATCTGGCCTTGAAAGTAGCTACTAAACCATGCAAAATTTGCCAAAAATAGTAAGTTCTAAAACCCTATTTTTTTCCAAAAATGGAAACTTTCACAAATCTTTGATTTTTGATGATTCCTTGAACATATCTTGATCAAATCTCATACATGGACCATATTTGCCTTGAAAATCACCATGTCGACCTCGAAAAGTCAGGAGTTGACTTTTTCACTGCACAGTTGACCTCATTCCCAATTCTCCTAATTTTGAAATTTCTGATCAATTGAAAACCTTCTGAAACAAATTGATGGGCAATCTTCCATCCCTAGACACTTGAGGATATAAGGGATACCATGAGATCAAGTCTTGCCCAAAAAATCAGAAATGAACTGATTTTATGGCAAACCCTAGTTTTGGTACCCTCTGGTTAGGAGGAAATAACACATCCTCCGAATCCCAATTCCTATGAATATGATGTGTATCATGTCCACCAATGATGACATGTGCCACTTGGAGATGATAAAGAATCAGAGAGCTTGCTCATTTGGGGGTCAGATCCCAACTTTTGACTGCCTTGTATAGGAGGTCATGCACTGTCCAATCTTCTTGATGAATTCTCCTCTTCCCATGACTTGTGAGATCAAATGGAGATGATACATGATGTAAGAGATCCTTGAAGCTTGTGAGAAACACTTGGTCTTCTTCTTTGGATGATCAACACCTTAGAAAATCACCTGATCACATGCCCTTATGCAAGATGCAATGCTAAATGCTTGATGCTTATGCTAAAAAAATGAAGAAAAGAGAGGGCAAATTTTGGGGTATTACAGCTGCCCCTATTCAATCACTGTAGACCTAAACGGATGATAGCGATTGCTGTCATACTTTCAAGGTATGGAGGGATTGAATACTGACAATAACCCAAAAATTTGCACTCTGCAGGGAAGAAGAAAAGGGACATAAACCCAACCAAACGAACTCTGCTTGAAGAAAACTCTGATAATGAAAACCACTGGGAAGATGTCTTTTATACAACGCCAGACGACTACTGGCCTGCCACACTACGGGTGGACTTTAACAACGTCTTCTGTACAATGTCAGACGACTACTGGCATGCCACACTACGGGTGGACCTTAACAACGTCTTTTGTACAACGCCAGACGACTACTGGCTTGCCACACTACGGGTGGACTTTAGCAATGTCTTTTGTACAACGCCAGACGACTACTGGCTTGCCACACTACGAGTGGACTTTAGCAATGTCTTTTGTACAACGCCAGACGACTACTGGCTTGCCACACTACGGGTGGACTTTAGCAATGTCTTTTGTACAACGCCAGACGTCTACTGGCTTACCATACTACGGGTGGACTTTAGCAACGTCTTTTGTACAACGCCAGACGACTACTGGCTTGCCACACTACGGGTGGACTTTAGCAATGTCTTTTGTACAACGCCAGACGACTACTGACTTGCCACACTACGGGTGGACTTTAGCAATGTCTTTTGTACAACGTCATACGACTACTGGCTTACCACACTACGGGTGGACTTTAGCAGCGTCTTTTGTACAACGCCAGACGACTACTGGCTTACCACACTACGGGTGGACTGTCTTTTTGAATGGAGTCAGAAGACTACTGACCTGCCACACTACGGGTGGACTTTTGCCAAGCTACGGTTGGACTTTGCAGCTGAGATGCCACATTACAAGTGGACTTTTGCCAATCTACGGTTGGACTTTGCCTTGCTTTGCCACCCTTGGATGGTCTTTCGCCAATCTACGGTTGGACTTTGCTGTTTTGCCACCCTTGGATGGACCTTTCGCCAATCTACGGTTGGACTTTGCTGTTTTGCCACCCTTGGATGGACCTTTCGCCAATCTACGGTTGGACTTAGCTGCGGTCTTTTAAGGGAGTCAGACGACTATTGACTTGCCACACTACGGGTGGATTTTTGCCAAGCTACGGTTGGACTTTAAGAATTTGCCACCCTTGGACGGACCTTTTGCCAATCTACGGTTGGACTTTAAGAATTTGCCACCCTTGGATGGACCTTTTGCCAATCTACGGTTGGACTTTAAGAATTTGCCACCCTTGGATGGACCTTTTGCTAATCTACGGTTGGACTTTAAGAATTTGCCACCCTTGGATGGACCTTTCGCCAATCTACGATTGGACTTTAAGAATTTGCCTCCCTTTGATGGACCTTTTGCCAATCTACGGTTGGACTTTGCTGTTTTGCCACCCTTGGATGGACCTTTTGCCAATCTACGGTTGGACTTTAAAAATTCCAAAATTGGATTACTCTCTGCATCCGCGTCAGACATCTCTGCTGACTCTGCTGAGGAACAATGATTAATGTTTTGATTCTGGAGACTCCTGAAAGGATAATATCTCTGCTGGAGAATGAATGAACAATCCATCTACTTCGAACTGTCAAGTTTGCAAAAAATAAATTGGACTTTGGAAATATGGGGAAACGATGATTCTGCCAGGAATTACTTCATCTGTTTGGGGATGAATTCTGGTCACAACAACTCCGCTGGGGATGAGAATTTCTTTGCATGACGTCTTGCTAGGGAAGAAAAGTCATTAAACTCTGCATGGGGATCTACCAAACCTGAGATCCTTTGCGGGGAGACTCAACCTGTTATTCGGCTGGGGAAAGCATGTACTAACACTCTGCTGAGGAAGAGACTCTGTTGATCTGATAAACCTCTTGCGGGGAGAAAAACTCAGCTGGGGAGTATTGTTGACAAGATTCAATGCTGAACTCTGTGGGGATACCAATACCAGAGATACGATCTTGTTGGGAATCAAGGCTACTCTGTCGGGGATATACAAATCCTGGTCAGAACATCTCACTGCAACTTGATGGGAGAGAGTCTTTAGATCTACTGGGGAAACCCAAAGAAACTCCATAGTAATCTGCTAAGGAAATACGACTGTCAAGCTTAGGATAAGTACCACAATGCCCCATGCCAGGCGAACTTTCCGTTTGACGACTCTGTTGGGGATAATAAGTTTATAACAAACTCCGCTGGAGAAAACCGCCTTAAAGCGTCTCATGCTGGGGAATGCCTTTTGAGAGGATTTTACAGAAGACCAAATGTCCTCAAACTCTACTGGGGATAATAAATCTGGAACATATCTTGCTGGGGGAAATTCAAGATGCCCCATGCTTGGGACGGTCAACAACTTGCTTCCTGCTCCATGATACAAGACTTACCTGAAGAAACGTCATAAGAGGATTTTACAGAAGATCAAGCATCTTCAAACTCCTAACGACTTCACTGGGGACTAACCATCAACTTCGGTGTCTGCGAAATAACTTTACTGGGGATTCGCAACCGCTATCGACACAGAAAAGCTTGTAACTGTTGGAAGTACTGAATGGGAGAATCAACGATACCCGGTTGAACTCAATTTACCGATATCGAGACGTCGTGAATGACCGTCGACCGAATGACGAACTCAAACAGTAAACGTTGCGACAAAAGGGTGACAAGGGAACCCTTCCTTGAACATGATTGCCCTAGTCTCCTGCGTGGGAATGAGTGATTACCCGTCTTGTGCTTGAAATCATCTGAATTTACAAGAATATGCACACGTGCCCCCGGATATGACTTCTGCAACTGAGAAAATCTAACGCTGAACCACCACTTATTGGGAGAAAGGTTCCAACACGTCTCTTGCTGGGAACATTATTAATGAAGCCTGCTGAAGACGGGGACCACAAATGCCTTGGGTTGGAATGCCCCTTTGTTTCAAACCTCTTGGCTGATTGACTGCATATGCGCGAACAACAGTTTTTCTTTCATTTGCCCCAGACCAGCATGGTCCGCCAAAAGAAATTGTCTCAAGAAGATTTTACAGAAGACTTGACATCCAAAACGCCTCAATGTCTTCAAACTCTTGGAGAGATTCGTCAGATCTCGACGTAACTGCCCCAGATTGTATGGTCTACCGAAGAATCTTGAAGTAATTGCCCCAGTTTTCTGAACTCTGAAGAGATTTCTCGACGTGACCGACCCAAACTGGCTATACCTTAAAGAGATGGTTCGACGTGACTGCCCCGAATCGACTACGTCTTAGCACAACTTTTTGGGAAAGCTCCTGCTCAACAAAGTTTCCTGAGGAAGTACCATTGGATGTGGCTGCCCTTCGGGAGTTTCAGGATTCTCAACTCGGCAAGATTAAGCTTCTGGACTGAATTTCCATATGTAAACTTCTTTTGATGTCAAGCAAATGTGTGCAAGCATAAAATGTTTTAACCTGAGAATGAAAATTCTAATGCAACACACATGTTAATCTTGAAGTTTTACTGAAAAGACGTCGCAAAGCCATGTGAACGAATCACTGCTTAGGATACGACATTGATTTTTGAATGAAAGAATGCAATGCACATGCAACACCAACAAAGATCTTTTAGCACAACTCATAGGAGTCAGGAACGCTATCTCTTGGTAGTATGCTTTCGAAATAACCCTGTTTCAATTAGGACTTTTGAGGATTGTATCGTGGCCTGGTTCACGGTTTTGAAAAAAAATGGTTTTATGGCTCAAAGTTTATTGGTGCCCACCCACTCTTCGTGATGTTCTTCAGTCCTACGTTCAGCTGATTTGCACAAGCGCTCATCTCTCAAAAAGATTTTGTGATCTTTAAGGAACCCATGCATCTGATGGTTTGACACCTAATGAGGTTTTGGAGTGACAGTCACCCCCTTTGTCTTTTGTTCGTAGTCACACGACTTTGTTCTCGCTCGAGGATTTTCTTATGTAATCTCTTTTTCCCATTTTTCGCTTTTTATTTCCCTGGTTTTGCCTGGACCGATTCTTTTTTTTTTTGAATTTTTCAATCTTGAAGTCCAGCGGGATGCCCTACCTTTTGCCTAAGTTACTTGTTTTCAAGTTTCAACTTAGCGGGCTTTTTCTTCTTTTTTTTTATTCTTTTTTTTTTTGGAACAAATCATGTGACACCGGCTTGTCTTGACTTTGTTGAAGGGGTTGTGACTACCTCACTCTTGGATTGTTGATGGATAACCGTTGTGGTTTCACATCTCTTGACCTCCTGACGGTGGAACAGAAGGTAATGGGTTCTCAGATGCACATTCCTTTTGAAACTTGAACGCTCGGTCAAATTAACTAACGCCTACCCTGCCCCTGGGTTAAATGTGAGGGTTTTTTCATACGAAAAGAAACTCCTACTTCAAGGCTCAAAGGGGTTAACGAGGGTCTATCTCCCTTATCTCTCCAGTGTTTGGGGGTTTGAAACAATGCCTGTACATCCTCAACAGGGTTCTGTTCAAAAGCACACAATTAGAAATTTTTGCGTTTTTTCCTCATCATCCTCCCTCAAAGAGTATAAGCAAGAAAGTTGGTATTGCAGTGCACGTTAGCATTAAATGAGTAAACACAAATGAACTTAATCAAGAAAACATATCCATTGCATTAAAATCATCAAACCTAATACAAACAAGTTTTAACATGCAAACAATGTCTGAATAAACAAATAAAGACTACATATGAAAATGCAGCAAAGGAGCTAAATGATTGTCCTTGTTGAGGAGGCTTGACTCCGTCTGGACCTATTACTTCTGATGATGTTTTTTTCTTTGTTGAGGAGGCTTGGGAAGCTTTAGTTAACGTACAGACCATCTGCAGTGAAAATAATGATCCCAGCATCAATCAGATCTTGCACTTTATGGCTGAGCACCTTACGATCTTCAATGGCATGCCCCTGTGTCCATGAGTGGTAATCACAATAAGCCTTGGCATCCCATCCTTTTGGAAGCTTTGCCGGAGGAGACAACTTCCGGAGCTTAATCAATCTTAACTGAAGCAGTTGCTGAAGTAATTTGGCATGACACATCGGTAGAGGATCAAAAACCCTTTCTTGCTTCAGTTGATGATGAAAGGACGCAACCGGGAGGGTTCCAGCTGTGGTTTGCTGATGCGAAAGTTTCAGAACCCAAAGCTTCTGGATTGAGGAAGGCCCCTGAGAGGTGGGAGGACTATTCACTTCTTTAGCAGCAGTCGGAGGAACATCTCTTCGATTAACGGTGCTGATGGGGGTGAACTCAATTGCCCCTGAATCAATAAGCTCTTGGACCTTATACTTGAGCATCTTACAGTTTTCAACATCATGACCAGGTACCCCTGAATGGAATTCACACCTATCATGGACATTGGAACCCATACAAAACTTGGCGCGTGGAGGTCCCGCATCAAATCAAATAGCTGAAATTTGAGTAAGTGCTGAAGCAACTGAGCGTATGGCATCGGGATCCGATCAAACTTTCTTTCAAGCTTTTATGGATTAGGATCCTCAAGAAACAGTCGGTGACAAAAACGCTCTGACGGTGGAGAGGATTCATGAGGCACCCCATGGCCTAGAGGAGATCCCAAAGAGATATGAGGAGTGAGAACCTCTGCTGCAAAAGCGGGCACTTGATTATCTTCCTTTCTTGACACTGCCTTCAGGACTTCCATAACCTGGCTCATCTGAGTCTTCATCCGGTTGACTTCTTCTCTTGGCAGTTCTTGATCTTGGGACAACGCCTGAATGTCCACCATAAAATGCCCCAGTTGAGCCTTCATCTCTGCCACCTCCGCTCAAAGTTGTTCCATATCTGAACCTTGACTGTGGTGGACCGAGTAGTTGGAAGAAGTCAAGTTGACCGTCCAAACTGAATCTTGTCAGACTGAGAAATCCGCTCCGGAACACCCGTTATGCATATGATTATGAGAATGCCATGCAAAATTCCATGTTCGAGTATTTCCAAGGGATCATTATGCTTTAACTCGAAAATTTTTTTTTAGAAAAAACATAAGAACTGGATAGAAACGCTCAGTGGCAAGTCTCAAAGCTAATCTCCCTTGGAAATACAAGAACATGTATGCAAAAATGTTGATGCAGATGCAACAGGCATGGGATCAAAGCTTCCATATAATCTGGATAACTGCTGTGCTGCTGACTGAATAAGCTCATAGGTCGGCTCTAAAGAGAATACCAGAATACCAGAATACCGGATGATCAGAATACCAGGCCGATAAATCCACACTGATAGGAAATCCAAAATACCGGGTATGTTTGAAGGTCAAGGTTCCTGCAGACCTGTAAATAACCCGCCCTTCTCACGTGTGGGTACTAGGATGTTCAGTATCCCGGGCTCTCAGGTCGAGAAATGATGATACGTTCACCATTTCTGGTTTGGCATCATCATCAATCGAGGAGGCCTCAACTGATTCTCCAAAAATGAAAGATCCTCAGCTTCAGAGGTTTGAGAAACAATAGCACATTCAGCCCAAAGGATACAATGCTATCGCCAATCAAAGAGGTCGTCCGCTGATTCACTTCAAAATAAAGAGGGGTCATCCTAAAAGGTCATCCAGACTTAGCAGCTCTTCCAGATAGCTCTACCATCGTGGGAAATCCACAATGCAGAATTCTATAGAGAGAACCATATCCAGATTGTGTTTCATGTTCCCTCCTCGAACCGAGACGGAACGCGAGAGGACATGAAACACGCTAATCATAAGTGCACTCAGGCCTGGGTATTGGGCCTATCTCTCAGAATACCCCATCCCGCCAAACAGAAAACAGCACAACCCAGCATAGCATAATATAACATATGGAATAAAATGCTAAAGTACAGTAAATGCAGTAATATACAGTAGTATACAGCAAAAAACAGTAAATAACTATACAGTAAAACAGTAAATATAGCAAAGTACAGTAAACACCCAATGAAAGAAAGACAGACAAGCGCTAGGAATGACTCGCTAAGGAAACCAGAGATTCTGGGTTTTTTCCCCAGCAGAGTCGCCAGCTGTCGCTCCCGGGATTTTCATCCTAGTACAAACGCGAAAGTGGCACCGAAACAGAGTCGCCAGCAATGTGTATTTATCCCAAGAGAGGGAAAGGAAACACCGCATAAACCTGAAGGAAGGAAAGAGCATGGTCTTGCGACCAAGAGAACTGGGTTCGGGAGTCGGTTACGTGAGAGGAAGGTATTAGCACCCCCTCACGTCCATCGTACCCGATGGGATCCACGCTTGCTTATCTCGATCAAAGGGTGTCGTCGTCTGGAGCTCCGCTGCTACTGGAAAGGAAAAGGAAAAGAAAAAAGGGAAAGGAGAGAGAGAACAAGAAACAAATGTAGGGAAAATAAAAAAAGTGCTCGAATGGGCCCTACCCCACTGCCTACATATCTCATTGGGAGCATGAGAATCAGAGCGACGTAGTTCCCCTCAACGAGGGTCGCTTTGTTTGTGTTTTTAGGGAACGACTAACGTTCTAGCTCAGGTGTTGCAGGCTCGCTGGTCCGAGTGTGTTACCATCTTGCAAGAGAACGAGTAGGAGCACGTTCGTACGTTAAGAGTGAATGAGATGAGAAAAGAATTCCCGAAGGAAAGACATTATTGTTTGTTTGAAGTTTTTTTAGAAAGAAGTGTTTTGATTGTTTTGTGTTTTGTAACGCGCATTGTATTTAAGTCCCTCATGTAAGATCGAATGCCTCGCATAACGACCCGAGATGGGACGCACGCTAAACATTCCAAGAAAATGAGAGAATATCCCTCACTATCTTATTCTTACATGAAAGGCCTAAATACAATGGTTGTTTTGCCTTTATTAAGTATTTTTTAACTTTTGTTTGAAGATGAGAAGAGAGAAAACGCAAAGGAAACTCTAAGGGGAGACTAAAGGGTCCTAATATTATCATGCATGGATGTCCTATGGTTAGTGAGGTTTAGGAGAAAAGACTACCTAAAACCTAATGTTAATCCTACTCCAAGCTTAATCAAAAATTAAGTCGGACTAGGTAGCTCTAAGGGGAAAAGAATCCAAGACTTGAACAAGTCTTGAGATTCATGGGGTGCAAAAGAGTGAAAGAGAAGAAAAGAGAAGAAGAAGAACGAGGGAAGTGATGGGGCAGCAAGCACATCATATCATCATATCCAAATCATAAAATAAAACATGCTTCACAGATCATACAAGCACATATCAAGTACGCAAGTGAAAGCACACAAGAAAGGATGCAAGTAAACTTGCATAAGAAGTATAATTAACCGTCTATGGACTTCACACAAAGATGAAATGGATAAAGTAAGATGAAGATGGAACCAAGTCAGAACTTAAGACATCTCATGATCTATCAATTCAAACACACAAAAGTATCTCACATCATGATGCATTATGAGCCAAAGAAGCAACAAAACATTTTATAATGACATGCATCCTACAAATCATCCCAAAATGAACATGTGAAGTGAAAACCAAGTAATGAACTCAAGAGGGCAGTAGCATATGCATCAACAACATACCAAGATCAAACTCAAGTCACACAAGATGAATCATTAAACAACACATTCAAAACATGCATCAAAATTAGACAAGACATCCACTTATCATTCATGCAAGCAAACCAAAGGACATGTAAAGCAAAAAAGTGAAATGAAAATCACATAATGAACCCTAAATCAAGAGGACCAGAACCTCAAGCATATCATACAAGTCAAACAAAAGGTTTCATACATGAGTGAGATCACACAAAGAAACAATCACATGATTAGGTTGAGTATGTCATGGAATTCAAGTCAAAACATCAACAATTTGTAAAATCAAGAACAAATAGAAAAATGAGTGAAAGGAGATGATCCCAAAGCCACAAACAAGATCAAACAGAACATGATCATACCATATAAACATCTCAAGCATCACTCAATCACAAGTAAGCGAGTGCACTCAAACTATGTCAAGTATCAAAGTATACCCCAATCAAACTTGCATCACAAACAAAACTCAAACAAAAATGGCTAAGTGGCTCATTAAAATCCCCAAAAATAATCAAACAGAAGTTAAACCAGTCAAGTAACACATGCAAAAAGATTGAATTAAAAAAGAGTTTAAGAGCTTGTTAAAAGGTGAATCACAAGTCAAGAAGTACACATAATCGAGCATGGATCGAGGGTCCATAAAAGTTGAATGGCAAGCCACTAAAAGTAACTCAAACCATCATCAAATCAGCATTGAAATACCCTCATATAATCCCCCATAAGTATCCAAAAAAAAGGTCTCAAATGATGAGTAAAAGCCAAGAAATATCCTAACCCTAGATGAAGGGTATCATTGGAAACTCATCATCAATTAAATTCAAATAAAAAAAGAAAAAGAACTAAAAATAAAAAATAAAAAAATATGAAAATTAAAATAAGACACTAAGTAAACAAGAAAATATTTTTGTGTATTTTTAATACGTTTTTAACAATTAAAACAAAAATAAAATGAAAAGGAAAATAAAAAAAACAAGATGAAACAGGGAGGTGCAGTAGCATTGTTCCAAGGCAAAGAAAAACAGTTGTACGCGCACTGGGCCCTAATCAAGAGGTGCGAATAGAAAAAACCTTAAGCCCAAACCATTATAAAATATACCCTCAGATTTTTAAATGAAATAAAATAAAAAAAGAATGGAAATGCGTTACAAAATCATGTGCACATATTATCAATCGGTCCAAATCAATTAAATGAGGAAAATAACTAAAACATCCGCCAGCCACTCACAGACTGCCACGTAGTTATCTTTTTCATGCAGCCATGAAAATACAACCAGAAACACGACCTAGCAGCCTCACACGCAGTGGGATCGCATCACTTTCATCCTCACATATCATCAACGATTCTCAACCAAATCCAACAAAATAAAATAGGAAAATGAAGCTCGCAAATCGTAGATCATCGTGGTATCATTTATTTTCCACAAAGAGTACTCAAGCATAGAGAAAAATGGACTTAAAGACATGGGTACCAACGTTATTTCACACATTCAAACAATATTAACACATTCAGATTCAATCCATCAAACAACATCAACATTTCAAGCTATTTCAGGTGCAGTGTATGAGCATGATTAAATATGGAAAAGAGAGTTTTAAAGAAGGTTGAAGAATCTTACCTAGTGGAGGCAAGTCCACTGCTCCTTCAATACTTTGTGAAAACTTCAGAAAACCAAATAAGCTCCCTCAGCAAGCTTCACCCGAGCAAGGAAATGAAGAAAGCTTGGAGAAGAAATCCAACTTGAGGAGAGAGGAGTTTTAGAGAGAGTGAGCTGCTCTGATCTGATCCTTACACAATGAGAGTCCCCCCCCCCCCCCCCCCCGTTTTTAGGGTTTGTGTTGCTTAAATATGATGGGTTATCAGTCATTAAATGGGCATGAGGGAGTGGAAAACTTGTTTGGAGTTTTTTTGGCCAAGATTGGAAGAGAGAGAGGGCACGGTTTAGCAAAAATGAGAGGGTGTGTTTTAGTGATTTTTGAGTGAAGAGAGTGGAGTGATGAGTGTGGACAAAGTTGGCACGTGAGAGGGAGGGAGGTCAAAATGTTATACCAAAGGGTGAATGGAATGAAACCTTGTCAAGCAAGTTTGTCATTTGTCATGTTTTGGCAAAGTTTTCAAAAGGTGGTATCAATTGTACACGTCCTTGTTTGGTTATTTAAGGCAAGAGAAATGATGTATATGATGGTGCATAGGAGCTGCTATAAAGAGAAATCAGTATGTGCCAAAAAAATGGCTTTGCGCCTTCATGAAGACAAATTCACATGCATGACTTTCATGTAATATAACTTATGGAGTTTTGATCCAAATCATGCAAATGGATACCCTTTGGAAAACTTGCATGTCATAGAGTGACTTTGGTGTTCAACAAAGGTTGAAATTCCCCTTAGAAGGCATTGAAATTTGAGGATGAAAGTTGGTATCTCGAGCTGCCCAAGAAAGGTGAAAAAAAATTTCTAAGTGTTGAATCTCAAAGCTTGAAAAATCACCAACTTGAAAGCACCATAACTTTGTCAATTTTGATCCAAATGAGGACTTTTTGGACACTTTGGAAAGGTGAGATTTCCATCTACAATTCTTATGTTAGAGGTTTCTCAATCCAAGGCTTGGAAGCCATCCAAAAGTGAGCATGAACTTGAGTACACAAAACTGTCCAAGAATAACTTAGAAAAAATTCTAAGTTTCCAAATTTTACAACTTAAAACCTCCATCTTTAAAACATCACAACTTTCTCAAAAATGATCCAAACGGGACAAACTTTACATGGTTGGAAAGCTTGGAATGAGCTAAAACTTTCATGTGAAAAAGATTTTCAAATGGAGCTTGCATCATAAGGAAATCTGGCCTTGAAAGTAGCTACTAAACCATGCAAAATTTGCCAAAAATAGTAAGTTCTAAAACCCTATTTTTTTTCCAAAAATGGAAACTTTCACAAATCTTTGATTTTTGATGATTCCTTGAACATATATTGATCAAATCTCATACATGGACCATATTTTCCTTGAAAATCACCATGTCGACCTCGAAAAGTCAGGAGTTGACTTTTTCACTGCACAGTTGACCTCATTCCCAATTCTCCTGATTTTGAAATTTCTGATCAATTGAAAACCTTCTGAAACAAATTGATGGGCAATCTTCCATCCCTAGACACTTGAGGATATAAGGGATACCATGAGATCAAGTCTTGCCCAAAAAATCAGATATAAACTGATTTTATGGTAAACCCTAGTTTTGGTACCCTCTGGTTAGGAGGAAATAACACATCCTCCGAATCCCAATTCCTATGAATATGATGTGTATCATGTCCACCAATGATGACATGTGCCACTTGGAGATGATAAAGAATCAGAGAGCTTGCTCATTTGGGGGTCAGATCCCAACTTTTGACTGCCTTGTATAGGAGGTCATGCACTGTCCAATCTTCTTGATGAATTCTCCTCTTCCCATGACTTGTGAGATCAAATGGAGATGATACATGATGTAAGAGATCCTTGAAGCTTGTGAGAAACACTTGGTCTTCTTCTTTGGATGATCAACACCTTAGAGAATCACCTGATCACATGCCCTTATGCAAGATGCAATGCTAAATGCTTGATGCTTATGCTAAAAAAAATGAAGAAAAGAGAGGGCAAATTTTGGGGTATTACAGTGGTGAAAAGGTGGGGGTGTACCTGCAAGGTACTCCGATGCTAAAGTCAGATACGGAGTAATCAGCGCAAGTACAGAGAAAGAGTGTAAAGAATGGAATGCCTGACCCTCTAGTGAAAAAGGGTATTTATGATGTGTCCCCAGCGCAGGGTCAATGGTTACTTTTAGGGATGGCAATAAACCAAACCAACTCGAAAAAAGTTCGGAAGTCAGTTTGACAGTTAATTCGTTGAGCTAGGTTCATGAACCAAATGAGCTGAATATGAGCGAAAAACTATGTTCGTTAACTAAATGAGTTGACTTGAACTATACATAGCTCGACTCGTTAGTTCATGAGTCAACTCGATTATATATGAGAATGATTATATTATCTTTAAGAGTAGGTTTAAAGATTTACTCCAAATTTTAACTCTATATTGTCCTTTTTGTACTAGTTATTGCAATAAAGCTGTCAATTGCATTTAGAGTCATCCTTGTTGGAGACATTATTGAATTTGCTAAAATAACATGTGTAATGAAAGTTGCAAGTGGTGTAATTATTCAATGATGAAAATGTATCAATTTCTAATAATTTTTTGTGTACTAAATTTGTAATTTTTCTAAATATTTGATGACGTTGTGGATTTTTGAGATAACTTTAAACTTTAATTGAGTGTTTTTTGAATTACTTTCAAATGTGTCTCTTGAAAGTTGTATAGTTTTTTAATTAGTAGATTTTTGAAACAAAGTTAAATTCCATACTTATAACTTTCATTTTATTTCAATATTTTCTTTTTTAAAAAATATTAATTTAAAATGTAAAATTTATAAAAATAAAATAGACTTAAAAAAATGGCTTTTAAGTCCGTGAAACAAGTGAGCTGAACCTAATAAGATGAACCCAACGAGATGAACTGAATAGTTCGTGAACTTATAAAGAGTCGGGTTTGAGCTTAAAAAAAAGTTCGTGTCAAACTCGAACCGAGATTTGAGCTGAACCAATTCTGAACGAGTCGAGCCGAGCTAAGGCGAGTTCGACTCGACTCGACTCGTTTCCAGCCCTAGTTACTTTACATTGGGTTGGGTCGTAAGGCCCAATACGAGTAACTGTCAGGGCTTACGTGGCGTAGGGAAGACCAGCACGTGGTCTTCGCCCTGGATCAACTGCCCCATGATCTTCGGAAGGTGGGCTGACCAATTATTCCAGAAATGGGTAGTTGTCTGATGACATGTCCCCGCGTGGGGGGCGCGTGGAGTCCAGGGGGAGACGTGTGTGGGATCCCCAGTCGTGCAGATGGGTTGGACATTACTTGGGCCCTCCCCCAACGAAGACTTGGGTTGGGCCATGCCCGACGGCGGGCCAACCTTAGGCCTAATCCAGAACACTTACGTAATAACTATGATTTCACAACTAAGTGAATACTACACAAGTGTACCTATATACCCATTTTGAGTTATATTATCACGCTAGACCTTCCCCATTCCTTATTCACTTTAGAAAATTACTCAGAACAAGAAAAAAACAAGTGAGAAAACCTCATTTTCACTGATGTTTGAAATTTATAACAACTTTTACTACATTGCATTTAATCTCAGGACATCACTGAATTTCTACTTCACTCTATTCGATAGTTTTTTCATTTCCTTCCTTTTTTGATTTGTGATGCATGCATTTCTTAAATAGGTTGTTTATGGTAGATTGGGTTGTAACTACACTCATAATACGTAGTTTATTGAGGCATGCATTGACATTTTTTTATGTTTAAAGCATACAACATGTTGGTTTTATGTGTTTTCTATAGTTTCTGAGTTCAATGTGTTACATAAGTGCACTTCCAAAAAAATTTTCCTGTTTTTGAGTTTCCTGAGTTACGGAAGTGCACTTCCATATTTTTTTGCATCTCCTAAGTTTGTTTGATTTTGCATGTATGTCATATGTGTTTGATTTCTTTGATTATGATAGGATTTTCTTGATTTAATTATAGGTAAAATGGCTGAGAACCAAAATAAACCGAAGCATGATATAGTGTCCTAACATGCATCAGTTTGTAGGGAGAGAGCTATACCCTCGCGACCACCAGTTAGTGTCAATTCATTTGATGCGAAAGGGTCGTCTTCCTCAATTCAGGTGTCTCTGATATTGTCTTCTCTGAGGCACGTGACACCTGTTGTTTCCCTAGAAGCCCCCGAAGTCCATTTTAATCAGCATGTTGTTGTTGTTGTTGTTGTTGTTGTCGTCCTTGATGTTTTTCTAGGAGTCCCCAATGACACTTCAGTACTTCCTAAATATGCAAACCATACTGCTAGGCATGTGTGAGATGGAGAGGTAAAATAAATTTGTATTTATTCTTTTAAACATATGTGTTATAATATTTGAACTTTCTAATGATGATGTATTTTTTTACAGTATCGTGAGACTTTAAAATGCATCAACCACGTGTTTGCGGTGAAATTTCGCAGAACAAATGCAAGTTTATATTAATACTTAAGGGATCAAACTCGAAAAATCTCCCAGACATATTTGTGTGTCATTTTTAATCGAAAATAAGGGGTGTTTGTCGAAGTCAACGCAAACTTCTGGAACGACGTCGTGATAAAGAAACATGACTGAAATGCAAGGCAAGTGCAAACGAAATGGGAGGTAAAACGAAGTAAAGTGCTTGTATAGAAAGATAAAGTGCAGTAAGATAAATGGCTGAAAGTTAAAAGACTTTTACAGTAAAGTGCAGAAAAGTAAAGTTTGATGAAAAGATAAAGACAGTCGAAAATAGAGTGCGGGAAACGTAAAGGCAGTCGAAAGTAAAAAAGGGTTGAAATGCATAAAAAAAGGACGCTTTAAGATAAAAATGCTGTAATGTATTAAATTGGTAGAATGCATACGTACATTTTCCTTACTCGTTTCTCACAGCGCATGTACTTTAAGTGTAGCAGAAATGTGTACAGTTTGCAAACCCCTTACAAAATAAACCTAAGTTACTATATATACAAGTCTAAAATAATTGTACAAGACTAAAAACTATCCCCGTGATAACATGTCTTCGGATCGTGTAGCGGTTTTTTCCTTTAACGTGCCCACGTTTTGAGTAACTGTCGACGCATATGAAATAGTTCTTGCCTTGCTTGTTCCGCTGAATCTTTTAAGTGCTCTGTTGGCACTAAGAACTAATAATCCTTGTCGAAACTTCCATCGTCGAATATATTAAAGTAACATGCTTCTACGTGTTGCCCACCATCGTAGTGAACTCTACACTTAGCCAATATGACCTGGTATTCCATTTCACTAAGTGTTACCGTAGCATGGTGCTTAATTCACTAAGTTCATATGTTTTCCATTAGGCTTTTCGACAACACCACTTTTGACCAGCATCATTATAGGTGACCCCCGACCATGAGTCATATTAATCACGCTGACTCTATTTTTGTCTTCCACGTGGCACATTTATGGCTAGCCTCGTGAATACTTTCCATTCATAGTTAGGTCAAAAAATCCAGTGTAACACCACAATAGGAAAATTGAGAGACTGCAGCAAGTTGAAGAGCAATAATTTCATGATGTCATACAACAATTTGGGTTGTAAGATTTATGCATGACTAGTTATAATGTTATTAACCATGGTATATTTTTTTACTTTTGTGGAGAGATGACACTCAAAGTCGTTATATTTTCATCTTCTAATTGGTGAAAAG
Organism: Lathyrus tuberosus; assembly: GCA_022829125.1. Taxonomy (NCBI): domain Eukaryota; kingdom Viridiplantae; phylum Streptophyta; class Magnoliopsida; order Fabales; family Fabaceae; genus Lathyrus; species Lathyrus tuberosus. Next base: position 17,874,951 of record JALAZF010000065.1, on the reverse strand, counting down.
TCTATCACACTTGATGATGTATCATCCCTCGTGCATCTTCTGATCATGGGAAGATTATTAAACCACTCCACAATCTCTAGACCTGATGCATTGGACATGATGGTGCAATGCTTGGGAGCTGACTCAGGTGATGCCCAAAAGGAGATGGATGACACCAGATGTGTCATGCTATATTTGCATTTCGGGAAGAGCTGTATAAATACCACCTGATTGTGAGGTCGATGGTGATGATGCACATGTTTTGCATCATAGAGCATGTGCACCAAGGTCGTACCTAATTTATTTGGTTGACACATCCATATTTATGGAAAAAAATGCTTATTAGGTCAATTTTGTTTACTTTAGATATTTCATTGACTTCGAGCGGATTCATGAGTACATCTGAGGGGTCGCTTGTTTGGTTTACGTGTACTCGAAGTTAGGTGAAACTTATCTTTGAAATATTAGACAAATGAGAGCAAGCAACACACTATTTACGGTAATATATTTGCACTTTTACTGTTACTAATATTTTATAACACTTGTGCTAAATTGTTACTAATATTTTATTTGAACCATTTTCAGGCATGGATCCTCTCTCACTTTCCACTCATCTTCGGTTAGTCATATGATGATGAATACAATAAGGCCTGGCCACGAGTTTGCTCTTTCATCCTGCTCTAAGAAAATTAGGCGATTGAATCGCTCTGAGTGTTTCTTGGCCGCATCGGAGCAGATGATATACATTACACACCATATGTCGATCATCGTCAAATGCGTCCCTTGGATGACATATCCTTCTACTTATAATGGTTGGCTTGTGGTTCACACCTGATTTATCCACATCTTCTTGAGCGGGTCATGCGCTAGTTCGAGTTTCTACAGGGTACTCCAATAGATATTGTCGTGTTTGTTCCTCCCACTCTCATCCCCAGAGATGTTGGTATGATGTTTGATTATTTCTATAATCACGGTATCAGATGAGGCACGAAGTGTTCTAGCTCTTCAACCATTGAGTGTTGCATACAACTACATCCAATAGGTTTTTAGAGTGTTGCATCCTTATATGACACCAGATACTGAGAGAGAGTCACCTAGGTCAGCTCATCAATATATATTGGAGCAAGAGCCGGCTAGGGAAAATCTTATCGTTTATGTGTTACCTGCATGTCGGTGTATTGTGGCGATTGGGTGAGTGGGTGTAAAGAAATGATAGTTTTCGAAAGGATCTCCTAGGAGGTCCACTATGGAGGTCATGCTAGCCGAGGCACGAAATACCTTGCAGTATAAGAGGTAAAAAAGGAATCGACGCACGATCAGTTCGGAATGATGTACTTTGATAATATTTGCATTATGGTTTGTAATTTATCAACAAAGATATTTGATTATGAATTTTAATTGAATTTATAGAATTTTAATTGATTTACATTCGTGTATGGTTTAATTGAATAACAATTATGTATGCTTAGTATAAATGACCTAAAATATAAGATTTTTTAAAAAATGTCAAATTTATAACAAATTTATAAGGTTAGTATGCAAGTATACTTGTGAATTATTCCTTTGAGTCGTGAAATAAACACATTGGCATGAGGTCAAAATGTGTACAAAGGTTATTACAGAAGTGCATTGTGGACTCATCATTTCCATCAATACGAAGATACATTTTCGAACTAATTTTTGACAAAACGGAAAATCTTGTCCAACCTCCAAAATTGGTCCAATAGTCGGTTTTGAGCAATTTTATCGGTTTTATACCGATTCACTAGTAAATTTCTCAATTCTAGTCTTGGATGTTAAATGGATTGGATTTGAGTCCGGCTCCCGATCCATGTGGTCAAACGAGTGGATCGGGTCCAATTTTAACTATCATGATTATATCCCTAATCATCTAATAATAAGATTTAGAAAGGATAAAAAAAAAGTTATTCAACTTAATTAGAATTGAATTTACTAGTTGACCAAAAAAACTGAAGTTACTATTATTAGATCCAACACATGAATCCACGGATAACGTAGAAATCAAATTCCAACTAATAATTTTGCACACTTGCATTTCAGCCAGATCAAGAGGAACAGACAGAGATTTTAAAAAGTAGTTCCTAACGGTTTGGTCAATAAAACATTGAAAATGGGAAACATAAACAAACACAATACAACCTTATTTTCTCAGAAAAATTCTATAACTAACGTTGATTTCTCATGCAAAGGATTAGGCCAGAAAGCGAAACCACTGGCAGAACCACCGTCATTCCAATCAATGCCGGTCGGAATAGCCAAATCGTCGTCAAATGGGCCGTCGATAATCTTCTAAAGAAGAACTCCAATTGTGTCCTTATTCATGTTCGTACCAAACCCATCACCAATTCCGGTAGGTAATCTTCTCCTTTGATATAATGTATAGTTAGGATTTGAATTTTTGAAAGAAATTATAAATATTGAATTGATAATAATTTAAAATCGTTGTCTTTG